>CM077438.1:24448435-25088435 GCA_039654765.1 Mylopharyngodon piceus | reverse complement strand
ACTTGGTAAAAACTATTACTCATTCAGAAACTCTGACTGGGTGGTTTTGTTGCTTCTCAGGGGAGTTTCAGTGTGCCCATGGAAGAAAATGCATTGATGCAAAGCTTGTGTGCGATGGCAAACCACAATGTCAAGATTTTTCTGATGAGAGAGACTGCTTCACACGCAGCAAGAGCTGCAGCCATCGCTGTGACAACAAAACTCGCTGCATCCCAGAAAACTTCCTGTGTGATGGAGAGAAAGACTGTGTGGATGGTACCGATGAATCTGACTGTGGTGGGTGTCTCTGATACTGAGAGATGTGATTTTTAGCTCTATAGATTTAGTTGAACTAATCAGTTATTTAAATATCTTAATTGTTTTTTTGTTTTTTCTTCAGGGTACCCCACAAAGGTGGTGAAGTGCGAAAGTCCTTCTGTATTGTGTCGTGATGGGTCTCTGTGCATCCCTCACACTAATCTCTGTGATGGCAAGAAAGATTGTCCTGATGGATATGATGAAACATTTTGCTTTGACAGTTGTCCCAACTCAGGTACTCAAAGGTTATTACCTTAATTGCATAAGCTATGGTTTTATTACAAAAAAAACCCTACATAAATTCACAATTCTTTCTTTTTACTTTTAGGTGACTTTCTATGTAATGACAGGAGGAAGTGTGTGGAGAGAGATTTGGTGTGTGATGGCCGCTCTCACTGCATTGACAGTTCAGATGAGATGGGATGTCCCACCATGGCTGCTAAAACCTCAACCACAGCGTCATTAAAGTGTCGTGTGGGCTCTAAACCCTGTAAGGATGGACGTGAGTGTGTCCTGTACAGTCATGTGTGTGATGGAGAGATGGACTGTAAAGATGGATCGGATGAACAAGGCTGTGAATATAAGTGTAAAGCAGGTAAAACACATGAAATTGATTCCTAACTGCTTTATGTAACCAAGACATGTGTAACTGACATTTAAACCAAATGTTTCTTCATAGATCAGTTCCAGTGTGCTCATGGGAGGATGTGTATCGACAAAAAGCAGGTGTGTGACGGCACACCTCAGTGTCAGGACCGCTCTGATGAAATGGACTGTTTCACTCGCTCACACGACTGCAAACACCAGTGTGACAATAAAACTCGCTGCATCCCAGAAAGCTTCCTCTGTGATGGAGAGAAAGACTGTGTAGACGCCACTGATGAAGACAACTGCTGTGAGTGTTTTTTGTTTTTTTTATAACTGGTTGCTTAAAATAAAAATGCTTTATAATTAGGTGTTTGTTTAAAACCAGCTTTGTTCTAAACATTTTTTTTTTCTTGACCTTTAATAGTGAAACTATTTATCTTTATAAAATGGTAAAAAAAAAAAAATTTATCTTTTTAAGGCGAGACACTACAGGTGAATAGGGATAATTTTTTTTTTTTTTTTTTTTTTTTTTTTTTTAAATTAGAAGATATCACTGTGAAACTTCTCCAGTTTATTACTGGCATAAACATAAGAAGAAAATGTATTACAAGTTTTGTGTAAATTTATGTTTTAATATGCAAATGAGGCCTTATATACTTAAATATACGCTCATTTGCATACATTTCCAAAAACAAAATCTGGAAATTGGAAAGGTCCAGGTTTAAAATTCTTGGTTCTATTTGTTGACATTAGATGAAAGGGCTTTTACAGAGGGGATTCTGGATATCTTATTTTGCTTTAGTAAATTAAAGAATACTGACAATAGCCTTAAATATATTTTCGCCATGTTTTTTTGAGTAAAAGGACCTATAACTCAGGATAGGAATGATATCATCATATCCCTCTGTAAAAGCCTTCAGAATATAGATGGGAATAAAACTGTAAAGTTTGGTGTATATAAGTTCTGCTGAAGTGGAGATTTCTGACTCAGAGCAGGAGGAAAAAACTCATTTTGAGAAAACGGCCTTTAAAGATATTTACTGTAATTGAAATCTTTAGACGCAAATAGATAAAGTGCTATAAGATATACACTTAAAAATGTATTTTGGATGTTTTCTTTCCACCAGTCTGAAAAAACACTTTATGAAAAGCCAAAAAGTGCAAAATCTCAAAATTGACAGGTGCCTGAAAAGTGTTTTTGCCTGTAGTGTCTCCCCTTAAGTGAAACTTCACATTCAAGTATATACTTATGTATGATGCAATGATAAAAATATACTTAAGTATACAATATGATGTAATGATGAAAAAGTCTCTTAATTTATTATTTTGATATGTTTTGATGATATATATATATATATATATATATATATATATATATATATATATATATATATATATATATATATATATATATATATATATATATATATATTATAATTTTTTTTTTTTTTTTAAATGCAATTTAAAAAAAAAAAAAAAGCTTTATATAAAAATGGGCTAAGACATTACATTGATTTGTTTTTTAGCTCCCATTACTGGCCTGTTCATCACAGAACCTTCTAAAATATCAACCCAGCCTGCTTGCGTTAGCCCTTCTGTGTTTTGTCATGAAACCTCAAAATGCATCACACAATCCCAACTATGTGATGGAAAGACAGACTGTCCAAGTGGAGCTGATGAGCAGTTTTGCATATATTCATGTCCAGATCCAGGTAACATGGAATTTGTCCTATTCTTAAACGTTTTGTTTCAAAGTCCATGTACATTTGATGAAATAAAGATTTTGTGCTCCAATCAGACCAGTTTCTGTGCAAGGACAGACGGAAGTGTGTTCGGAGAACCCTAGTTTGTGACAGTTACTCTCACTGCGCTGACGGATCAGATGAGAAACGGTGTCCCACCTGTGCTTTACATTGTGACCAAAAGATGGTGTGCCTGACTAATCAGCAGCTCTGTGATGGAAAACCAGACTGTAGAGACGGTTCAGATGAGAGGAACTGTTGTAAGTTCTCACGTGTAATCATGTAGCTTTTATTTAATAATTTACATGTTGTTCAGAACCCATATAATTTTCTTTCTTTTGTGGAAAACAAAAAGTATGTTTAACAATGTCCTGAATCCTATTTTTCCCTAAAATTAAAGAAATGTGCTATATTCTAAGTCTTCGGAAGCCACACTATAACTTGGTATGAGGAGCAGATAGAAATTGAAGTCATTTGTTTATTGAAAATTTGTGCAGTAGAAAGTCCTGTGTCTGGAGCAACATGAAGATGAGTCTGATGACAGAATTTTCATATTTGGGTGACCTTTACCATTCAGATTTGTCAAAATCATGTTTTTCTCTGTTTTTAGACACTGGTCGTGTGGCTGGAAGTGCTTCATTACCTCTGAAATGTCCCTTGGGATCCAAACCTTGTAGAGATGGGAAAGAGTGTGTCCTGTACAGCCATGTGTGTGATGGAGAGAAAGATTGCAAAGACGGATCTGACGAGAGGAACTGTGAGCGTAAATGTAAAAAAGGTACACTTTGCAGAAGAGTGAATTGTATTTCTAACGTAAAAGAGAATTAAACTGACCAAATTGACATTTCAATAATTCAACCCTCCAGGCCAATTCCAATGCGCTCATGGCAGGAAGTGTATAGACATGAAGCTTGTATGTGACGGCACACCTCAGTGTCAGGACCGATCAGATGAAATCAACTGCATGAAGCTCTCAGAGGAGTGCCGACACCCATGTGACAATAAAACCCGCTGCATTCCTGAAACCTTCCTCTGTGATGGAGAGAGAGACTGTGTGGATGGCACTGATGAATCCAACTGTGGTAAGTCAATGGCACAAAGTGGCACATTTAATAATTTTTGACTTTTCAGTCTGAGTTAAATTTCTCTTTTGGCTCATTTTATCTGTAAAAGAAAACCTGCCTAATAATTATGCACACCTGAATATAAGGCATTTTTCACTTCCAGCCTTCATGAACAATTATATATCACTTATAAATGATTAAATACAAAATTAATAGTAGTTAAGATTGATGTGGTTTGGAATTGGTAAAATGTGCTTGGAAAAAATATGATCAGAAAATCAACTTGCTTAATAATTCTTCACACGGTGTGTATATCTTTTTTTTTATTTATTTTTTTTTTTTTTTATAAAGGAACGCAATACTAATGCAATTAATGTCTAATAAAGGTTGGTTTAAATCACTTATTTAATGACATTTTCCCATTTTCCATTAGCTAATCTAAAGTGACGACTATCTACGGTTAACAAGTTGTTAAAGCATACAAAAACCATTATCTAACTCTTTACATGTGAGCTAATTAAACAATAATTTGGTTAATTACAGTGACAATGAATGAAGAACTCACTAATTGTATTTAGCCTATTAATATATTAAGTTATATAATATATTAACATATATTAACTATGAATTAACTATAAACTAATAGTTTGCAAACGATTTGTAAATACTTTTTATTGCTGTTTATAAAGTGTTGCCTTTTTATTAATTTTGTCAGATAAAATCACTAAATCAGCCACAACGCAGAACACATACACAGAAATGAAGTGGCAACACTATAACACATCCACAATGCAAAACGTTCGTGTGCTCTCACATGCACGCACGCGCACACACACACTGCCCCAAAAATCACCTATAGAAATCAGTGGGAGACTATAAAAAATGGCTTTGTTACATAATTTGTCAAAAAATGAGTTACAATGCATAAAGCACACAAAAATGAAATGGTGACACCACAACAAGCACACAATCCACCCCCCAACTCCCTACAAACCTACAAAATCACTCAAGAGATGGAAAAGATGACACAAATTGCTGTTACATAATTTTTCCAAAAAAAAAAAAAAAAACCTGCTACAGTGCAGAACACGCACAGAAATGGAGTGACACCACAACACCATGTTTAGGTTTGAATGTAATGTCATAACTATAAAATTATTATAAACAATAAAAAAAGTTTAGCATTTTTATACTGTCTTTTTTTTTTTATTTTTTTTTTGCAATGTCTAAACATAAATTTAAATTAAAAAAAAAAAAAAACTTTAAAAAAAAACTTGTGAAAAGATGTATACCTATGTGGAAATGGCAAATGAGCCGTTGAGTAGTGCTCTGCAGCCATCTAGTGGCTGCAGTTGAAATTTCGTGTTATTTTAAGTGTTTGTTTTCCAGTAGATGGCAGCTATCTTCCACTAAACCAGAGCCTCTGTCCTGCAGGGTTTAGCTACAGCTTTCTTCTACACATCTGCCTGGAAGTTTCTAGTATGTCTGATAACACCTTGGTTAGCTGGTTCAGATGTTTAAATGGGGTTGGAGCTAAACTCTGCAGGACAGGACCATTGCTGAATTCGGAACTGCATATTAGCATACTACTCTTACTATTTCTGCCATAAAAAGATGTGATTTAAATGTAGTATGAGTAGTATGCGGTTCGGAACTCAGCATATGGCACATTGTCCATGATATCTCCATGAATTAAAGTTAGAGATATGGATTTTTTTTTTTTTTTTTTTTTTTAAAGTGAATTTTACATAAATTATTTTATAAAAACCTATTTTTAAAAAATATAATTAATTAATAATTTCAAATTAAATTAAATTTATTCGAAAAAGCATTTTTGCTTAAGTTGTCACATTCAAAGCAACATTAGGTTAATTGAATTTTTTTACTATTCCATGACATTATTCACTTTTTCTCCATTTTTCACATTTATTTTATTATCTTTATTTACTCTATCAACGTTTATCTCCATGTAATTGTTTAAATTTTATAAATAAATGGTAAAAATAAATTAATAATCTCAAGTCTCTTTTTAGAATGCACTGGCCTGCATTTCCCAAAGCATCGTAAGTCTAAGTAGGTTGTAGAACTTTTGCCTCCAATGGTCTCTACAATCATCTTGGCTTACAATGCTTTTAAGAAATGCAGCCCAGGTCTGATTTTTATTAGTTTGGTAGTGTTAGAGTGTGGTATGTACAACCGGTCAACATCCATATTCAACAGTAAAACATATTGAGTAGGCTTTTATTTCTGCCTCATTTTTGTTCGTCAAAATAAATGTGGAATCTACTCTAACAAAAGGCTTGTTTTGTGACTTTGGGACTCATCTTGTTTAAAGCAATACTTTGGACATTTTTGCCATTTTTAGCGATTTTACTTTGTTCAGTGTTTGGATATACAGCTTTCCTTACACTTGGGCTTTGTTTGTCTTGCAGTGGTAGAGCCGTGTTCAAGTGATCGGTTCCAGTGCAGTAACGGTCAGTGTGTGGCGCTGACCCTCCGTTGTGATGGGTACGCTGACTGTCGTGATCATTCGGATGAGAAGGGCTGTTCTCAGCCTCCACACTGTCCTGTGGAGCAGCGCTGTCCCCACACTCATGAGTGTCTGCTGAAAGAATGGCTCTGTGATGGAGACAAGGACTGCAGTGATGGGTCTGATGAGAGGGTGAGGAACTGCACTGATCCAGTCTTGTTCTAGGGCAACCTACTACTTTGTTTTATCCTTTTCCCTAATGCTATTGTGTTTAGGTATTGTTTTTTTTGTTTTTTTGTTTTGTTTTTTTATGGTGTCTTGTGTTTGTGGTTTGTTTTGCATTTGTGTTTTTGTTTGTACTTGGTTTTTGTTTGTGGTGTTTTTTTTTTTGTTTTTTTTTTGTGTGTGTGGTGTTTTGGGTTTGTGGTGTTTTGCATGTTTATGGTGGGGGTTTTTTTTTGTTTTTTCGTTTTTGTTTGTGGTGTTTTGTTTGCAGTGTTTGAAATTTTTTGTTTTGTTTTTTTTTGTTTTTGTTTTGTGGTGTTTTTTTAGTTTGTAGTTTATGTAGTTTGTGGTGTTTTGTGTGCTTTTGTCTTGTGGTGGTGGTGGTGGGTTTTTTGTTTTTGTTTTTGTTTGGTGTTTATGCTGTTTTGTTTGTTTTTTGTGTAGTTATTGTTTATGTGTGTGGTGTTTGTGATGTGTTTTGTTTTGATATGATTGGTTTTTTTTTATTTATTTTTTTTGTACTTGTACTATGTTGTTGTTGTCTCTGTGCCATACAATCAGACAAGCTCTTCTCTTCCTGTTTAGAACTGTAAGGTGTCTCCACTGAAGTGTGGTGAATTCCAGTGGTCATGTGCGTCTAAAACTCAATGCATTGCGAAGACATGGAGGTGTGACGGGGTGAAGGACTGCAAAGACGAGAGTGATGAATCTGGATGTGAGTGAATGTCTGAAATCAGTTTTAAACTCCATACCAGAATGAGTTCAATAATACTAAAGTGTAAGCATTTGTTTGTTTTGTAGGTGGTCAAGTGAAATGCCCGACACACTTGTTCCAGTGTGGAAGTGGGGAGTGTGTGGAGCCAGATCTGGTGTGCAACAGGGGATCTGACTGTGCAGACGGTTCTGATGAGGGTGTGGGCTGTCTGAAGAACAACTGCTCCAGTCCCAGCAGCCCATCATGTCAACACTACTGCTTCAACACTCCACATGGAGCGGTCAAACATTTTTTTTATATATAGTTTTATAATCCCTAGCACCAGATTTAATTAACCCAAATTACCGTGAGACTGCAATCCCATAAAAGCACCGATGTGAGTGGAAAGTTCTGTGGGTGATCTACTGACAATACACAAATTAAAGAACACAGATGCAGCAGCTCATTTCCATAATGACCAATCTATCAAGAACAGTGCAAATTAGCATAGGGTCGCAAACGAGCAGAGCCGATGATAATCAGGTGTGGGTAATCTGCTAAACAACACAGACGCAGCAAATAAAAAATATCATGGCTTGGCAAGCGATATGTTTGGATAACATCTTCCTCTGGTATTACAAATAAATGCGAATGGAGAAAATTCTCTCTCTTCTACCACACGCTCTGTTCTCTGCGGTTCCTCCTCTTACAGCAACTATCGCAGCATGTCAAGTGCAAAATGGGCTAAGACATGTTTTTTGGGGCATTAAATAATGGCACAAATACCAGTAAATCGACTACAGCAATCCTTAGTAAATCATGTTGCATGATTTAAATACTCTCCTCCTATAAATTTTGCGTCTGAAAGGGAAACTCCTACAAATTCATATGCAATAAGGTCAGCTGCAGAAATAACTTTCCACGCCTTTTCATCGCTGCATGTTTTCAGTAAATCCTGACTTTTTTTTTTTTTTTTTTTAAATGCAGAAAAAGGGTTTGCGCTGGCGCAAGCTGTTTGTAAATCTGGCCCCTAATGTATCATGCATTAATGGTCCAAAATTCAAAATGTGATTAAAACGAATTAAAACTGTAGATTTTTGCACCATTTAGTATAATACCAAACCTTTGTCAAAGCAAGTCTGTAGACCGCTAATATTTGAAAAACATATGAGAGAATATAAATGCAATTAGCTGTATGTTCAAAAATTCTCTTGTGTTTCCAGAGATGTGGCTGTAAGACTGGCTTCAGGCTTCAGTCTGACAGTTTAACCTGCAATGACATCGATGAATGCAAAGAGATTCAGCCTGCTGCCTGTAGTCATAACTGCGTAAACACGCTAGGCTCCTACCTGTGTCGATGCCACCCTGAATTTATACTGGAGCCAGATGGGCGCAACTGCAAGACAGCAGGTATCAATCTATTGCAGCTAGCTAGTCATGCATAGCAAAACGTGAGATCATCACTGTAAAGTAGGAATCACTTTGCTGATTATTCTGGTCAGGTACTGCCAGGAAGCATTTGTAAAGCAACCAACATTTCCCCTTCTGTGTGTTCTTAAGGGGTGAGCTCATCTGAAATGTGCAACAAAAATGGGCTAGTGTGGGGAAAAAAATATAAATTAAATAATTGCACAAAAGTCTTTTCACAACTGGAAAATAGCAGAAATGTACTAATAGTATTTTTTTTTTTTTTTTTCTTCTTAGTAATGTTCTACTCTATTAATAGTATTGTACTCTGTGAATCATGTTTTTATTCAGAGGAGCCCAGTCTTTTGGTCTCTGAACAGTACGAGCTTATAAAGTTGGGTCTGCGAAGCTTCAATATTCAAGCTCTCATCACACCAGGACGGAAGCCCATCTTCTCTCTTGACTATGACCGCAGAGAGCAGAGGGTTTACTGGGTTAGTCTGGAGGAAGAGAGCATCAAATATGCCTTCCACGGAGAAAAGGACAACATTGGAGCTATCGTCAAAGGTAAAGGTTATTTACCAAGAAACAAGAGAGGCTGTGCTGTATTGTGAATACAGTCACGGTCGAAGGCCGTTGTTAGGCACGACAACAAGGGTGTTTTCTAAAGGTGTTGTGCAGTGAGACATAGATCTGTTCGGTAAAGCGCCCAAAGCCATGCTTTATCATAAATAAAATGTGGATATTGACCAATGAGCATCAAAGACAGGAACTATCCATTTTATAAGTCACAATCATAGACTTTAAAAGATCTCTGCGCATCTCTGCTTCCTTCCATTGTAGAAAAATGAAGCCAAAATATCCCAGAAGTGTTAGCTTCACTTTTCAGGACACACTTTTCAGTGTGTGGCACACTTGGTCACAATGTAAAATTAGAACAC
The DNA here is from genome assembly GCA_039654765.1 of Mylopharyngodon piceus. Lineage (NCBI taxonomy): Eukaryota > Metazoa > Chordata > Actinopteri > Cypriniformes > Xenocyprididae > Mylopharyngodon > Mylopharyngodon piceus. The sequence goes on along the minus strand of CM077438.1, from coordinate 25,079,007 downwards.
TTTTAGAATACAAACAAAAAAAGATATGTTTACATGCATGTGATGTGACAGTTGTCCAACATCAGAGAAACCATGCATGTTAAATTATCGAAAAATTACCTTAAAATCTCAGAGGGTACTTCAAGTACCGTGTTTTCCAGAAAATAAGTCGCACCAGCTCAAAATCGCATTGACAAATAAGTTGAATCAGTGTACAAGTCATATTTTATTACTACATTCAGAAATGGTCAAATACCGATAAATAAAATGTTTTACCAACAATATAAACGTATTTTAGTTCCCCCTTCTTTCCACCACAGATCCTTTAAATTTATCGTTATTCAGAACAGGAATGAAAAATATAAAGTATAAATCATACAAATTATAGTGGCATTCATTATAAATATAATTATATAAAATACAAATTTAATTGGAGCGAACTGAAACTACCGGCATGTGGGAAATGTTCTATACAAATAATCTTGGGCTCACGTACATCTCAATTGGCACTAATCCAAATGTGTGCACTTTAACGGCAAGCCGAAAACACGTGTAATTGCATTACACAAGTCATTTGGGAATATAAGTCGCACCATGTTTTACATGATAAAGGTATTCCAGAAATTATTTTTGGTCAAAGATGTTTGACTTATAAAATATTTTGGGATTCCCTTCCCTAACCAAAAAATCTTGCATGTTCAGGTGTGAAGTCAGACTCCATTGCTGTTGACTGGTTGGGAAGGAACCTTTACTGGGTCGATGGTGTTGCTGGGCAGATTCTAGCTGTGAGATTGACCAGCAGTATTGTAAAGCCACAGAACTACATTGTAGTTCTGGATAAGGATTTGAAGCAGCCACGCTCACTTGTGCTGCTGCCGCAGAAAGGGTAAGAAGTACCTCCACAAGTTGGTGCTATTGTTTGATTGTTCATCTGTATGGATGCATAATGTCTCCAGCCATTGCTTGCAGGATGATGTTCTGGTCAGAGATCGGAGGTCAAGCACAGATCGAGCGCTCTGGCATGGACGGCTCAGACAGGAAGATGGTGATCAGCCACGGTCTCAACTGGCCTGTCAGTGTGACGGTGGACATTTTGACTGACAGACTATATTGGACTGACGAGAAGCTCAGATGTATAGGCTCAGCGACATTGGATGGAGAAAACATAAGGGTAATTTAAATTGATCCCATTTACTGTGCTGCAAGAGGACAAGTAAAATACGTTATGGCACAATTTATAATAATAATAATAGGTAATAATAATAATAATAATAATAATAATAATAATAATAATAATAATAATAATAATAATAAAAATAAGAAGAAGAAATATTTTTTTATTTATATAGCACATTTCAGGGCTTCAAGGTTGCTTTACAAGAAATGGAAAGCAATAATATCAAGACTTTGTTAGTCTTTCTGTTTTTGGGGTCTACTAGAATAGGTTTTCATGCTTGAATGTTAAAAAAAAAAAACACATTTTTTTTTTTTTAATATTTGATGATGTTGCAGCACCTCTCCTCTCAGTCTGTCAGTTACGCTCTGTTTAGGTCTTGTCTTTATGAAGCCCCTCTTTCTGAAAAGCACACTGTGCTTTGATTGGTCAGCTGGACCAGTGTGTTGTGATTGGTCAACAGCTTTTAGTGCGTTTTGGAAGTGTCATGCCCCTTACAATAATAACTGCATATGCCTTGGGCAGGAATTATTTAAATGAAGAATATTGTGATATGTTCATTCCCAGAAGAAATCTCAAGACTACAGTTGAGGCGTTTCAGGGTGTTCAGAAACAGTGCGCACTGATATAGAGAATAACTCCCTTTGTAGTGACTTTGTGCTTTGTAACAGACCTTTTTCTTACTCAAACAGCAACATTACATGTTCCACTTTCTTTAGTGTGTAATGGGTATAAAGGTAAAAAATGGGTATGAAGCATAATAGGTCCTCTTTATTTGTTTATTTATTTATTTATTTATTTATTTATTTATTTTTATTTTTTTATTGCAGTTGCTACAGCTGTCTGAGATGCCCAGTCCTTTCTCCGTGGCTGTGTTTAATGACATGGTCTACTGGTCTGACACTCGTAGAAGATCCATTCAAGGTGCCAATAAACTGACTGGCAAGAACCGCAAAGTAGTTCTTAAGAGACCTGGACAGCCGTTCGACCTCAAAGTGAGAATACATACTGTAGACATTTAGTAATGTCATCAAAATTGTCTTATACACCAATATATCCTTGCATTACTGTAGCACCATGAGTGTCTCCTCTGTCTGTCTTGGTGTAGGTTGTCCACCCTCTTTTACAGCCCAGTGTGTCCAACCCCTGTGAGAAGCTCAAGTGCTCCCACATGTGTTTGCTGGCTCTGGGGCTCAAAGCGGTGTGTCGCTGCCCGGCAGGACTTCTCTTGGCTGTGGACGGATTTACTTGCGCCCCACCTGTCGATTCCACCTCCTCATTCCTTATGCTACTGTCATCTACCATGATAACACAGGTACTCCACTGAATGGCTTGTGACCCAGGACAGATTGTGGTGTACCACCTTTAAATTATAGCGCATTCTCAAAGTTTTTGTTGGTTTTAAAGTCAACATGAAAAATTACCTTATTTAGTTTAATGCACATTCCTTGTCTTATTTTGCACATTCCATTGGTTCATCAATTTGTTCATAACTTTTCATTAAAATATAATGGCATCCTTTTGGCTGACATCTCCTTTAAGGAATATTGAGCCATTGTTAATTCACTGACCTCACTTCTCCTGCTCAGATCTTCACCAAGAACCTTCAAGGAGAGGTTGGGCTGAAGACATGGCCAGAGCATCGTTCCTTGACTCTCCCTGACGTGAATGAGGCTTCAGACTTTGATCTGCTCCTCAAAGACCGCACCATTTCCCTTGCTGACGCAGGACAGGGCTCTGTAGTTCAGCTCAAACTAAGCGGCTCTGGCTTCATACCAGTAGGTCACATGCTTCAGCTCAAAGGGGACCTGGTGACCGCTCTAGCTGTGGACTGGGTCACACGTAACTTGTACTGGAGCAGCGTCAAGAGCCCCCAGCTTTACGTCACTTCCCCTGGAGGGAAGTACACCAGCCTGGTGCTGCAAGCTGAAATCGAAGGTACGATCTCCATCGCCCTACACCCTCCCACGGGCAGGTTGTGCTTTACCGCAGTGGGGCGGAGGGGGTCAGAGCCGCTGCCCCAGGTCGACTGCGCTCACATGGATGGGAAGAATCGCACGCTGCTGTGGAGCAAAGCAAAGATGCCTGCTTCACTCGCGTTTTCTGAGAAAGGAACATCGCTGTATTGGGCAGATATTGGTGCGTTAAAAGCAAAACATTAAATCACCCTTTCCACAAATAGGGTACAGATTGATGTCCCAAAAGAAAATATTTATATTATAAATAAAAAAGGTGTTGTGTGTTTTTTTTTTTTTTTTGTTGTTTTTTTTTTGTTTGTTTGTTTTTTTTGTTTTGTTTTGTTTTTTTTTAAAGAAAACAATTCCATACACTTAAACTATCTAACAAAAAATCAACATTGAATGTAAAGCACAATAGTTTTAAGTTAAAGGGTCTGTGCCCCTTTTTTAAAAAATTGCATGGAGTGATTAACTTCCTGTCTTTCAATCTTAAAATATTAATTTAAAAAAATATACAGTACTTTCAAAAATACATGAAGGATTTTATAGCCAAGTCTCAAATGAAACTTGGACAGTAGTTATATAAACTCAAATTTTAGGAATAACTTGGACAGCACTTACATAAACGAGATGGGTTTTTTTTTTTTTTTTTTTTTTTTTTTTTTTTTTTTTTTTGCCTGTCCCATCTCAGTGGTCTTAACCTTCATGAAGGTCTCCAAGATTTTAAAAAAAAGTGTATACACACACTTTCTCTACTTGAATGTGTTTTGCGCACAACCCTGTTACTGCATTATCCCCCCCACCCCAATAAAAAAAATGAATATTCCATAAAATTGTGACACTTAGGAAGTGACATCATGTAGACCCTTTGTAAAGAATGTTAGTAAGATAATCAAGGTCAATGATTCAGTCTGTTTATTTTAATTTAGGAAATGCAAGTTTATCTACATAATCTTTATTAAACTTTAATACATTTTTTTTTTTTTTTTTTTAATTTATTTGGGAAATGCAAGTTTATCTATATTATTATTATTAATATTATTATTTATTATTATTAAGCTAATTTACATGTTTGTTTATTTGGGAAACAAGTTTATCTATAATTGTAGTAGTAGTAATAATAATAATAATAGACTTTTTTAATTATTTATTTCATTTTACAATATATTGTTTATTTTGGGAAATACAAGTTGTTGTTGTTGTTGTTGTTGTTGTTGTTGTTGTTGTTGTTGTCGTTGTTGTTGTTGTTGTTGTTGTTGTTGTTGTTGTTGTTGTTGTTGTTGTTGTTGTTGTTGTTGTTGTTGTTGTCGTCGTCATCGTCTATGACTACAAACCAGCATTTGGTCCTAAATTAGCTTGCTCCAACTTAATTTAGGCTAAATCTACAGTCTGGTTGCATACTTTTAAACTCTGTTTTCTACTTGTGGAAGAAGAATGTTTATTTGTTTGTTTGAATGAAAATTGAATGGCTTATTTTGTTCTGTGGAAAATCTCTTCCAAACCAATCAATAATGCCAACTGTTTTTGGTTTTTTTTTTTGGTTTTTGTTTTTTCCCCCAGGCAGTGAACTGATTAGCTCTATTAATATAGACGGCTCTAATTATAAGGAGTACAGCACCGGACATGCCTTCATTGTGTCTTTTGCCTGTATTGAGAACATCTACTTCTGGATCACCCTGGATAACGGTAATAATTCAAGACCTCCAGAAATCCAGTTTCCATAGTATGCAGTTCTGTGTAGGTGCCACTAGATGGCATGAAGCCATTAACTTCCTGTCTTTAATCTTAAAGTAGACAAAATATAAATCTTCAATATAAAATGTTTATTATTAAAATACAGTACTTCAAGGTTTTTGTCACCAAGTCTCAAGTGAGTCTCAAATAAAACTTGGACCGTAGTTTATAAATTTATGGGAACTAAAATTAATAGAGAAAGAGTTATAAATTCTACACAATGTTACAAAGAGTTATAAATTCATTAATTGTAAAGCATTTAATAGTTAATTTCATGTGCATTGCATGTATTAATTGCATTAATGCAACATGTTGAACAGAAAATCAGAATTGCAATCCAGCTGTCAAAGTTTGTGCTTTCATCTTGAAACAGGTACAACTAAAGTGTGGTACACCGATGGCTTCCAGCCCAAGCAAATGTGGTTTGAGGTGAAGATGAGCATTATAGAGTTGAAGGCTTACAGCAAGTCCAGACAGAAAGGTACTTCTCTGGTACTTTTCCCCCTTCGTGAGAGCAAGAGTGAGAGTGATCTGAGCTGCATTCAGGGGCACGTCACGTGTGTTCAGGGAGCTTGGCCACACAAAAGACACATTTACAGTTCTCCTTTTACCGTCGCCACACCCCTCACTGTAGAACCTGTCCAGTCACTAAGTACATACTCACTCCGTGCTCTATAGCTTGGCTGTGTTCAGAATTTCATACAGTTCTTACTATTATTGCAGAGTACATGGTATGTACTGTAACTGTATACTGTGCATACATTTTCTGTATACTTGAAATGCCCGGATGATCCAATATATTTGCCAAAATGCATAGTATATAACACAGCACACTGTAGTTAGTACTTTATCACACAATGCACTCAATTTGGCCTTACATTTCTAGTGTGATAAAGATATTTTTGACTGGTCTGAAAAAAGTTGAAAATTTTTAGTTGAATTAAAAAACAAACAAAAAAAAACTTATGTTTTTCTTATTTATTGTATCATTTTATTTTTATCTTTATATATGTTTATTTTACTTTCTTTTTATCTTATTTTTTTAAATTTAAATTTATTTTTATTTAAAAATAAGATAAATATGTATGATACATCTATTTTTATTTATTTTTCAGTAAGTAAGCTAGTATTTCACCCCGAACACTACAGTACTGTATGAGCTGTAACCCTCCCTAAAGTCAGTCATGTGACATGTGGTTTTGACTTTTTAACCTACCAGGAACCAACGTCTGTTCTGAAAACAATGGGGGCTGCAGTCACCTGTGCCTGCCATATCCAGGCGGACGCTCGTGTCGCTGTGCGCAGGACTACCTTACTGTGAACAAGACTAAATGTGTTTCCAATCTGAAATGTCCTGTGGGCAGTAAAGCCTGTAGTGACGGCCTCAAGTGCATCCCTGTGTCCAAGTTCTGCGACCAGGTCCCAGACTGCCAGGATGGCTCGGATGAGGACTGTGAGTGATTTTTAGTTCTTCTAAACATCATATATATCATGTTTATATTAGGGTGAGCAGTCCTGGGACAGTCCTGGTTTCGGATTAGTCAGTAAAGCTTTCCAGCCTTGCTTAAATACACAATATTAACCACTATCATGTGAAATGGCTCCCATTGCAGATTGTTAGTTTTGTTTTATAGTAACAGTCTGTTTGTCTCTTAATATTTTAAAGGGTTAGTTCACCCAAAAATGAAAATTGTCATTAATTACTCACCCTCATGTCGTTCCACTCCCGTAAGACCTTCGTTCATCTTTGGAACACAAATTAAGATATTTTTGATGAAATCCAAGAGGTATATGACTCGTCCATAGACAGCAATATAATCAACACTTTCAAGGTCCAGAAAGGTACTAAAGACATCGTTAAAATAGTCCACGTGACTGCAGTGGTTCAACATTAATGTTATGAAGAACTGAATACTTTTTGTGTGCAAAAATAACGACTTTATTGAACAATATCTTCTCTTCTGTGTCTTACGGGTGTAGAACGACATGAGGGCGAGTAATTAATGAAAGGAATTTTCATTTTTGGGTGAACTAACCCTTTAAGTGTTTAAAATCACCATTTTATAGAAGCAGTAAGGCACTTGAGACAGTGGGCGTTTGTCATCTTGTAGAAGATTATTTTTATTTTAATATAAAAGATTTTTAACCTGGTATTAATGTTCAAAACTGACACAAACCAGACTGTTGCACTTAAATTATTTCCTGCTTGTTGACAGGTGATCTTGTGAAAACCAAACCAGGTGTCAAATCCAAATCTGGGACTTACTCTCTTAGCCCGGCTATCGGACTCTCTCCATCTGGAGACAAGAAGGTGGAGCAGAGTCTGGGCAGTCAGTCATGTGATGAACGATGCGGCAGTCATGGGAAGTGTGTGAGCGTGAAGGGTGAGCCGGTGTGTGAGTGTGAGGAGGGCTACAGCGGGGATCTCTGTCAGAACGCCAAGTCCAGCTCCACTGCCCTCGCTCTCACACTCACCTTTCTCTTCGGAGGAGCTCTGCTGGCCGCCGTCATCCTCCAGAGGAGGTTTACCATTTGTTTAGTATAATAGATAGAGATTTTATAAGCCACATACTTGGATATCATACTATCCCAATATGATTTTATTTGCAGAAGGGCGCAAGCAGCAAGGGAAGATACTACTGAAAAAGAGACCCTTGTGCCTACTGACATGGAAGAACACACAACCTTCACTCAAAACTTTGCTAACGAGATGTACGATCCAGAAGAGGTACATTGAGGTTTCTAACCTTTTTTTTTTTTTTTTTTTTTTTTTTTTTTTTTTTAAAACTCTGACATTCTTATGGAGCACAAAAGGAGGAGTTTTGAGAAATGCTTACATGGCTGTTATACATACAATATATACAATGACAGTGACTGTTATGGAGTTATGTTATATATATATAATTATTTATTTATATATATATATATATATACATACACATACATACACACACACACACACACACACACACACATACAGTGCTCAGCGTAAATGAGTACACCCCCTTTGAAAAGTAACATTTTAAACAATATCTCAATGAACACAAAAACAATTTCCAAAATGTTGACAAGACTAAGTTTAATATAACATCTGTTTAACTTATAACATGAAAGTAAGGTTAATAATATAACTTAGATTACACATTTTTTCAGTTTTACTCAAATTAGAGTGATGCAAAAATGAGTACACCCCACAACAAAAACTATTACATCTAGTACTTTGTATGGCCTCTATGATTTTTAATGACAGCACCAAGTCTTCTAGGCATGGAATGAACAAGTTGGCGACATTTTGCAACATCTATCTTTTTCCATTCTTCAAGAATGACCTCTTTTAGAGACTGGATGCTGGATGGAGAGTGATACTCAACTTGTCTCTTCAGAATTCCCCATAGGTGTTCGATTGGGTTCAGATCAGGAGCCACTGAATCACTTTCACCCTGTTCTTCTTCAGAAATCCAACAGTGGCCTTAGATGTGTGTTTAGGATCATTGTCATGTTGGAAAAGTGCACGATGACCAAGGGCACGGAGTGATGGTAGCATCTTCTCTTTCAGTATAGAGCAGTACATCTGTGAATTCATGATGCCATCAATGAAATGCAGCTCCCCGACACCAGCAGCACTCATGCAGCCCCACATAAGGACACTGCCACCATGTTTCACTGTAGGCACCATGCATTTTTCTTTGTATTCCTCACCTTTGCGACGCCATACAGTTTTGAAGCCATCAGTTCCAAAAACATTTATCTTGGTCTCATCACTCCAGAGTATAGAGTCCCAGTAGTCTTCATCTTTGTCAGCATGGGCCCTGGCAAACTCTAGGCGGGCTTTTTTGTGCCTGGGCTTTAGGAGAGGCTTCTTTCGTGGACGGCACCCATGCATGCCATTCCTCTGCAGTGTATGCCGTATTGTGTCACAGGAAATAGTCACCCCAGTTTGGCTTTCTACTTCTTTAGATAACTGCAGTGAACTTGCATGCCAATTTTCATCAACCCTTCTCATCAGAAGACGCTCCTGTCGAGGTGTTTACTTCCATGGACGACCTGGACGTCTCTGTGAGATAGTTGCAGTTCCATCTTTTTTTAAATTTTTGTACCACTTTTGCTACAGTATTCTGACTGATAAGTAAAGCTTTGCTGATCTTCTTGTAGCCTTCACCTTTCTGGTGTAAAGAGATTTTCTTTCTCAGGTCTTGTGACATTTCTCTTCCATGTGGTGCCATTGTTGACAGCATGAAATGGGAAGGGGTTTTAACACCCTTTTATAGTCAACTGTCTGCTGGACATCTGTGTAATGAATAATTAGACTCACCTGTGGTTGAATTCTTGTTAAATTAGACATTTGTAGTCTAAAATTTAGCTTTGCTCCAGAGACTTTACGTGGGGTGTACTCATTTTTGCATCACCCTAATTTGAGTAAAACTGAAAATTTTGTTCTCTTAAGCCGGGTACACTGTGCGTTTTTTTTTTTTTTTTTTTTTTTTTTTTTTTTTTTTTTTTTTTTTTTATATATAATAGTCCTTTACAATTGTTGCTTGTCAGACTGTACGAACATGATCCTCATGTCACACTGTGGGATCTCAGCTGTCATGTATGTCAGACTGTACGACAGTCAAGACACGTTAAAAACGGACGCACACATGAAAACTTGTCCGGAGTTTTACATCAACCCACACACATTCAGTGACAGTGAGCTGCATTACACGCGGGACTGAAATGGTGGCGAACAAAGACATCTCTAGCGTTAATTTTGATCACGGCTTGTCTTGAAAAACGAAGACAATTTGACGTTTGTAGTAAGAAGTCACACTGGAGGATTGTGCACCAAATCTTCTGACACTGCCAGAATTTCGTCGGAGGTAAAATTTGATCGCAACGGTCATTAACCGGCTGTCTGTGAACATGTCAAACTAGCGATCAAAGACGACAGATTTTGGGCTAGGATTATAGGAATCTTTTAGGATTTGCAAAATTTGTCTCAGACGACCAAATCGTGGCCGAAATCGCACAGTGTGAACCAGCCTTAAGTTATATTATTAACCTTACTTCCATGTTATAAGTTAAACAGATGTTATATAAAACTTAGTCTTGTCAACATTTTAAAAATTTTTGTGTTCATTGAGAGATTGTTTAAAATGTTACTTTTCAAAGGGGGTGTACTCATTTACGCTGAGCACTGTAGATTATAATAGGGCCTATATAGATTATAAATTGTATCTGTTTTTTCTTTTTTCTGACTTTCTGTCTTTGTCGGTCTTTCTTTTTCTGACTGTCTCTTTCTTTGTCTTTTTTTTTTTTTTTTTTTTTTTTTTTTTTCTGACTTGCTGTCTCTTTCTTTGTCTTTTTTTCAGTTTCTTTTTTTCTGACTTGCTGTCTCTTGTTTCTGTCTTTTTTGTTTTTCTGTCTTTGTCTTCCTTTCTGTCTTTGTCTTCCTTTCGGTCTCTTCCTTTTTCTGACTTTCTGTCTGTTTCTTTCTGTCTGTTAATTTGTTTCTTTTTTCTGTCTTTGTCTCTTTCTTTTTGTCTGTCTTTTTTTGTCTTTCTGTCCAGGAAGTTACCTGTAGGAGAAAAAAAAAAAAAAAAGACCCGCAAATCTTTGGCCACAGTTTTGCAGTTGGTGCAAATAAATAAACTGAGGGAACGAATTACAAAACTGTGGCCACGGATTTGCGGGTCCTGTTTGTTTTTTTTACTTCCTAGGTTCCATAGAAAAGAGCAGCCTGGACATTCTGCTTAAGTTCTAATTTTGTGTTCCACAAAGTATAGTACTAGAGGTTTGGAATGACATAAGAGTGAGTGAACTGAAAGAATGAATGAATTTTCATTCTGTAAAGTTGGGGGGAAAAAAATCTAAAAACTAAGTTGATTCAGAATTCAATCTTATGACTTTTTTTCCCTCTTTCCTGTAGGCTCCGATTAGTCCAGCTGTCACCACCCCTGTTGTCAGCTAATTTGTTCTTTTTCTTTTTTAAATGTCTAATAAAACAATTGACATTGCAAGAAATATGGTATGGTTTACTTATTTCAATAAAAAAAATCTTTAATATGAAAAAGGACTGTAGTGTAAACCATTGCAAAGTCTAATGTCAAGAAAAGTGCTGTCATGTGTAAACTTGCAACAGATATTGAAACGGCAGGTTAAATATTTACACAGCACTTCAAAGGAAACCACACAAGCTTAATGCCAGAACAGAAATGTGATGGGGTTGTGAAACCATTAATTCTAGCTTAAACTACCTTTTATATGTAAGAAGCAAAGCAGACATCGCTGCCAAGGAGGCTCTAACCTTAAATATTTCAGAGTGTCAAATTCTACCCTCTGATCTCAGACCAGCAATAAACTCCTATATTAATAATGTGTGGCAGATGGAATGGGATAAATGCAAAGGAAATAAGTCCTAGTATAAGAAGAATCTAGGTATGATCAAGTTGTTTTTACTAGATGCCGTTTAGGTCATACAAGAGTTACACATGGTTATTTATTAAAAGGTGAAGAACCACCATCCTGCCTTCCATGTCAAACTACAATGACTCTTAAACACATTTTACTGGAGTGAAATGTTTTTAATGTAAATGGACAACGGTTTTATTCTGAGATGTTTAACTGATGTTTGTTTTGTTTGTTTGTTTTTAAAGTATCACCTGAATGTATTTTAGCATTTCTAGCTTGTATTAATATGAAATGTCTTATATAGTGTGGTTTTTTTTTTTTTTTTTTTTTTGGTTTTTTTTTTTTTTGTTTGAATTTTGTTTGTTCTGTTTTCACCATGAAAATAGCCTTGTTGCTGACATGGCATAAATAAATGTAAGAAGCAGATGTATGACAAGGCTGGAGTCACTTCAGTCTGCCTCTATGCACAAGACAAAAGGCTTGTTTGGTTATGCAAAACCAGGCCTACTTTCAGTACTGTTACTCCACCCAATCCCCCTCAGTGAAACCTAAACCACTATCTGAACAACAGGAAGAGGCTCTCTGGTGTGAATCAGGACTGAGGGCTGACTGTGTTATCACCGTTTGTGAGACACAATGCTTTGTTCATTTAAAAGGTTAAACTCAGGTTCTTTAATTTCCTTTCACAAGGTTTTTTTTTGTTTTTTTTTGTTTTTTTTGTTTTTTGAGGTTACTGTTTTGATCAGGGACATATTGATGTCATAAGCGGTTTTCTCCGCTTCTCCGCTCTGAGATTTGCTCATTATGTGCTATAATATGCTAAAGTTGAAAGGACCACAATGTCAAATAATTGAATAAATGCTGCAACATGCCAGGGATGTGTATATCGTTGATTTAATGTGTTTAAATTCTGCATTAGGCTAAATCTGTATCTTTCTGTGGAATTCCATACAGGCCTCCATGATGTAAAATGTTGATCTCAGCAGTTCAGATTATTTAAGGTTTTCTGGCAATACTGTAAGACTGGAGCTTTGCCACTCAAATTAAAGTTACTGTTAATTTATAATGGAGATTTTAAAAATGGAGAATTATTAAATGTACAATCGCATAAAGCAATAAAGAACCTAATAGAAAGTAGGCTACATCAAATAGGCCTACTCAATACTATTTGTTTGTGTTAAGATCATCTTAAAACCAATATTTATTTATTTATTTTCAACTCGAACACAAAAGTTGACGACATTCGATCCTGTTGGAGTCTGATTCAGTCTGATTCAACAGATTCCAATTTACCGAGGCAGAATGTGAATCGGTTCTACTGAATGAATGGTTCACGAATCGGACATTACTACAGCAGGACACCAGCCGAGTAAGATCAGTTAATTCATATATAGCTGTACATTTTACATTATTCCAGAGACATAGTAACACGTTTTAAGACGATGTTGTAACACTATTGTAGATTCACCATAAAAATCGAGTTCATTTATTTTGAATCTTGAACTGGCACTGACAGTCTGAACGATTTGAGAACAGACTCGGTTTAGCACTGATTTGATCTGTAGTCTTGTCCAATTTTACAATTGTAATTCTACCTCATTTTATGGTAGTTAATATCAGTTAACCCATCAGCTCACATAAAGCTATCGTATGACTTAAAACATATCTTCACTAAAATACGAATCCTATGCTAAGGATCATGGGGGGGGGGGGGGGGGCAGAGCCGTTGGGGGGGGCTGTTGAATGCTTAAATCTGATTGGTTAACTACGGAGCCCCTAAAGGGATGTGGTGGTGGAAAAAAATTGGGTTGGGAGGATTTTTATTTTTATTTTTTTTATTAAATCTTTTGCGTTCCCTCACAATATTTGCGTTCCCTCGCAAAGATATTATCGTTCCCTTGCTGTGAGCTCGGACAAACACTTCCTTTTTAATGTCCTGGCTGGCAGTAGTGTTTCAGTCAGCTCCATACATTAATAATGCATACAAACAATGCGCGCGACTCATAGAGTTTGAACTTGTTGGACTCAAATATAAAGAAATGCAGTCAGTGCTTAACTCAAGGAGTTCAGTAGGCTATAGTTCACAATATATTCACAGATTTTAAGTTCCCGGATCAATAACTCGTGAGCTAAACGTTGTTAAAACACAAATGCAGCTATTTCCAATCATAGTAACCTAGACAACGAGCTACAACAACCCAATTTTCCTCAAATGTGCTTTATAATAAATAGACCCTTTTCACATTTCCGGGTTTCTCAGAAGCTGAAGTCGTAATAGTTGGGTAATATTCTATGAGAGAATACATTAAATATATTTTTTGTTTTTCCATTTAATAATAAGCAGGTGATTGGATAGATGTGACATTTGGGTCACATCTGTCCAATCAGCTGCTGGTCAAATCATGTCAATCATTTTCATTTACGTCACTGCTATTGCTAGACGGCATAGCGGCAAAATGTCCGAAAGAAAGTACGATAGTGGAGCACAAAAACCTAAAATACAAAGGTTACAAGAACAACATGACCAAAATATACTGAAAAAATCTCTAAATTGACGGGATACATCAAGACAGGAAGTGGCGAAGTCACGCAGTCTGTGAGGGAGAGATCGTTAACGGCAGGAAATCCAAACATTCGCCTATCATTCATCGACCTCAAATACGGCTTATCACTTGAAACATGTAAGTAGTAGCAACTTTAAAAGTCCGCTTACTCTAATGTTAGCCTAGTCCTAGATAAATGTGCGGTATTATTTGCCACATACCCAAGTGTTTGCGTGGAGAGCGCGCTTACTGCATGACATGGAGGCGCCGGTGCGATCACTTGCATTTAACTTAAAATACTCCGTCATTTGAGTCATACAGATAAGAGTAATACAAACTTTAAAGTGTCCACTTTTATTTCTGTAAACTCACAATAACAGCAAAACGTTTTGCTTTTGTAAAATAATGAAAACAATCAGGATGCGCGTTCAGCCGTCTCGGTTTCAGTGAACTTGAGCGCGTAAAAATGAACCGTAACTCAACGTATAGGCCACTTGCCTTACAGACACGAGAAATAAATCTATAGAAAGCTTGAAATGTCTAATTTTAAACGAACAAATTCAAATGGAAAATAAATATTCTCAGATTATGTAATCCGTATGAAACATGCATATAGGCGCGTCCACTGCGGAGATGACGAATCAGAATTGTCGACTTAATCTCTGCAGCCGAGAACAGAAAACATCAATATATCAAATATCAATAAATTATTAAAATGTTTAGACAGTCTTGCTGTTTTTTCAGGACAGTCATAATCATGACGTTTGCCGGTGCGCTGTGGCAAGCATTATGTGGGCGCTTGGGTGCTGATTAGGCTATGTATTAAATATAGGCAATTAAAGGCTCATTATTATGATTTATTATGATTTTAAATTTCTCGTTTTACCTAGCTATGTGGTGTGGTGGTAATTTTCTTGCTGTGGTGGTCCACCATTTGAAGGAATGTAGAGGAAACACTGTAGTATTGGCTGTCTCAATGTGTGTGTGTATGCCAGTTCACCTTACTTTTTTGCGTGTGGACTATGGCACTAAATACATTTTTCCAGTAAAGCAATTTTTATTTTAAAAAGTTTTATATATATTAGTTTTTATATATTATATAGCATATTTAAAAAATATATAAAATGTATGTTGTTTAATTGCAACAGTTAAGCTAAAAAAAAAAAAAAAAAGAAGAATTATGCAATAATTAAAACAGCGACATCTGCTGACGGACACTGTGCTGCGTTGTCACGGGAACATCCCAGCTGAAGATAAGGAGGAAATTACGCCGCTCCCTTTGCCAAGTGCATTCCAAAGGGCTACATACAGCATGCGCGTGCCCTGCTCACTTTTAAAGTCCCCACTTTAAGGGCTTTGCCCTTCGGAGGGAGTAAGGCATGATAGGGATGATCACTTCCATTTGGAATTTGCCCTGTGAACTGTTCGGTACGAATACGCGTACCGTTGCACCCCTAGTAGAGACACTGCTTCTGTGAGAGACGCACAGACTCAGGTAGGCTAATTCACATATGCGCGCGCTCTCTCTCTCTCTCTCTCTCTCTATCTCTCTCTCTCTCTCTCTCTCTCTACTGCGTTAAAAACTGTATCGACTGTATTATTCTGCTATCAAGGCTCAATCCTCCGTTCTGAAATGACATTTTGGAATTAGCAAAGGAGGCTTGGGATGAGATGCGTAAGAAATTAGTCCCACACACAAGAGTGTATTAAGGACAAAACCTGACAAATATCTTGAAATACAACATCGGAACAGTGTCTTGAGGTGTGGTAACCGTAGTATAAGCGGAATAATTGACTTTAATTCTTAGAAAATAATGCACACCCGAGGTGGTTAATGCCGTTACACCTCGAGTTGCATTATTTTCGGGAGTGCATTATTTTCTAAGAATGTAACAGTCCGTCGTCAATTATTCCTTGCATATTTGCCAGACGTCCTCACGTGACCTTATTAGTCGCTGCTGCAGCGTGGTGAGGGTGGAGAACGGGACGCTCGCCGAGAACATTGTGATTGTTTATAGGGTGTCGGCGCCCGCATGGTACACGAGACAACACTGATTTAAATGTTGTTAAACTGTTACTGCACTGCTATCTTCATCTGGCCCTTATTTGTCCTGAAGTTCACTCCTCCTTCCTTGCACATATGGTAGGTGACCAGACAGGAATCTTGTTTCACTGACTAACCTGATGTTGTGAATGGGTGGGTCTCTTTTCTGCTTGGGAACATTGCTTTATTCTTATTGTGTAAAGCCATTCAGCTCCTCTAAAGGCATTTCTATCACCGGTTTCGCTTCCACATTTGTATACAGCTATACACCTAGCGTTTTGCATTCCTGTCTTAGTTTTAATTGTGTTGTCCACCTTTGACTTGGAAAATGGTGAGTATTTGTACTCTTACTGTAGTTATTTTGCCTTTGTGAGTCTAGGGCTGTAACGCTTTCTGAATGCTTCCATTGCCACTTAACTTTTATTTAGGCTAGTGTTTCAGATGTCTTCATATGTTAATTTGCTTGGAGAACTTGCTCAAAAAAACTATACATTTGCTTCTGGGTAAGTGATCAAGTTTGCACAGTGAGATTAATTTTTACATTATGTAGGATATTTCTAAAGAATTAGTTTGCATTTCATAGTAATTAAGAATTAATATGTATTAAGATTATGTGCATCACCTTTCACCTCACAGTTGGTCATAGTTATCCTTTGTTAGAAAAGAAAGGCTCAAATAAGAATTGAATAAGATCGCCCTGGTTGACTGGTTGAACTAGCATAAAAAAAGGAATTGCACAATGTAGCCTAGTCTGTTTGTGTGATCCTGTTAGGATTTGAAATTGTGTTAGAAATTCAGTTCACATTTATTTAGCTTGAATTTGCTAAATCATTTGCTAACTTAGTGTCTCAATCCACTGGTCCCAACAGAGAAAATTATTAAAAACCATGCACTTAAAATATATGGTTTAAGGGTCAACACAGCACTGACGCATCTTAAAGTCCATCACATGCAACTGTGACAGAGACATGCGTATGAGAAAAATGATACATTTTAAACAGCACAACTGTTTTCAACATTAATAATAAATGTTTCTTGATCATCAAATCAGCATATTAGAATAGTTTCTGAAGGATCATGTGACACTGAAGACTGGAATAATGATGCTGAAAATTCAGCTTTGATCACAGCAATAAATTACGTTGTAAAACATTAAAATAGAAAAGTTATTTTAAATTGTAATATTTCACAGCATGTTTTTTCTCTATATATGATCAATAAGAAATCTTTTGTAAGTATATTTCCATTGTGTCTGTTAATTCAGCTTATCCATTAACCCCTAAAGTGGGGTTTGTGTCACTGCACCACTTTTTTATGAAAAAAGTTTGAGCTTATGATATTCCTGCTGTCTTCTAATTACATTTGATAAGAGAGATCCTGAAAAACAACTAGGCGTAGTTGCCTTGAGCAATGTTTCTCAACTCCAGCTCTGGGGACACACCTACTTTACATACCTGTTTTAATTAAAACATGATTCAACTCCTCAGCTTCGTTGTGGGTGGAAATATAGGGGGGGCATCTGAAACATTCTGGGAGGTGAGTCCTGGGGACTGGATTTGAGAAACACTGGCCTAGAGGCCAAATTTGTAGGAGGTGGCACATCTTACCCCACTCTCCACAACCTTGTTGGCACTAAGTGATTTTGAGGTGTAATTCTGTGTTCTTGAAACAGATTTATGCAGCAATAGTTTATGCAGTTTGCGTGTGTTTTACTTTAGAGCTTCAGCATGTCTGCCCCTGCCACCAGCCCTCTGGATGAAGAAGGTGGCGTGTCTCGTCATCTGATTGCATGTGACCATGTCATATGCCAGTATGGTAGATGTGTGCTGGTGAACGGGGAGCCCAGCTGTGAGTGTAATCTGGGATACACGGGAGACATCTGTAACGAAACCATCAATGAGGCTCTGGCTGTACCACTCACCCTCGGCGTCCTGATGTTCATCCTCGGCTTTATCATCCTGATGTTTGGGCTGGCATTTTTCCGACAAAGGCAAAAGGCAAAGAAGAGGTGAGAGTTTACCTGGATTCCTTCCTTTTTTGTTCATTCATTCATTTTTTTAATTAATGTATTCAAGAATGCTGTTAATGCATACAATGGCATGAATGTACCTAATTTTTTAATATATTAAATTAATTCAGATTGTTTTTTTACATTTAAAAAATGTCAGGGTGATAAAACTGATAACTGAATAAATTTCTTGAAAAAAAGAAGAAAAAAAAACTTTTTAAAGGATTAGTTCACTTTAAAATGAAAATTACCCCAAGCTTTACTCACCCTCAAGCCATCCTAGGTGTATATGACTTTCTTCTTTCTGATGAACACAATCGGAGTTATATTATTAAATATCCTGACGCATCCAAGCTTTATAATGGCAGTGAAGGGGACCAACGAGTATGACATACAACTTTGAAGTTTGACCATCTTTTATTAAAAACTGCTTCACTGCTTATTAATATTTGGACAATGTTTGTCTGCTAAATCAGAGTCATGTGATACGACCAAATAATGCAGGAAAAAATCATAGAGGAGGCCAGCCGACCTACATGACATAATAATTTCAATTTATTACAACCACAATCTTAAAGATTTCATAAGGATTTTTTTTTTTTTTTCGCAGCAATGCCATAGAATAACCATTTTTGCTTCCTCAAAGGATCTTTCAGTGAAGAGTTCTTAAAAGAACTATGATTTTTTTTTTTTGTGTGTGTGTGTGTGTGTGTGTGTGTGTGTGTGTGTGTGTGAAGAAAAATTTAATAATCTAAAGAACTTTTTTTTCCTCAATATATAGAACCTTTTATGGAATGAAAATGTTCTATGTATGTTAAAGGTTCTTCATGGAACCATCAATGCCAATAAAGAAGCTTCATTTTTAGGAGAGACGGTAAGGTTAGTTAGTGTAAAATGTTACGTGGTGCAACTCCTCAACTTTATGAATGTATGTATAAATTATTATTTTACATCAGAAAATGTATTTAAAAACTTCTTGAAAATGATGATTAATGTGTGTAAACTCACATGTATTCAAAATGTAAGGAAAATAAGTTATTACTTTTTGCTTGATGGTTACAGCACATTTACAGTACAGTGGCATGAAATGCTATAAAGTTTTTTAAAATATACTATACAATATATATTTCACGATAACGACATAACTATTTTTATTTTATTTTTTCTTATTAAAAATAAGCAAATTACAAACGATAGGATAAATACAATAGAGATATAGAAGATATAAATTAAATAAACTTTTATATATTTAACATGTAAAGGCTGATTTATACTTCTGCGTCGAGTGCATGTTGTAGCTACGGCGTAGGCTGTGTAGCACGCGTAGCCTACGACGTAGCCTGATGTGCACCTCTTCAAAAATGTAACAACACGTCAATTCTACGCGGACCGTAAGCGTTGTGATTGGTCTGCTAGAACCCCTCCCTCAGGTTAAAAAACTGGCGCGGAGCAAACGGAGAAGAGCGAGCATTTTCAACTTCCATAGGAATGAAAAATGCTCTGTTTCAGGGGACACATGCAGTCATACTGCAACAAAAGTTGTTAGCTATTTGCCACTTCTCTGCTGCTTCTATCTGTAAGCGTCTCTGACAACGTACATGACAAGCTGCTGCTTCTTCGGCTTTTGCCTTGATACTCAACATGACCGCGGACACTGCCTACTAGTGGTCTACATGCACGTCGATGCGGACAATGACGCAGAAGTATAAATGAAAACGGACGCATAGCCTATGGCGTAGAGCCTACGGCATAGGTCCGACGCAGAAATATAAATCAGCCTTAAGAAATACTACAGAAATTGAATAATCAAATGTATAACTAAAACACCGCATAGTCTTCATCGTATAAATCAAATATGAACTAATTCTTATTAAAGATACAAAAGTGATTCAGTCAAGAGCAGTGAGTGATTTTCTTTTTGTCTTTAGTTGTTTTGGTTAACATTAATGAGACCGACAGCAGTTTATGCTGCTCTCCCTTTAAGGCCAGATGCACAGATCCAATGTACTGACATACATCTGACTTTCACCCAACTGTTTTCATTAATTTAAGACATAACCGACTATGTTTACGTGAATACTCCACACGACGATCATTTTGACATTATTGTGTGTCTATATGACCATTCAAGCGCAATAAGACGCTGAATTTGCGATTGCATGCTGTCCAAAAGGCTAATTCTATTTCTATTTTAATCTGCTGAGTGTCTTCATTAAAAAGAGACCAAGCCTTTAAAGCATTCATGAAGTTTGTAATCTGATTTTATCACTTTGTCAACAGAAAAAAGGCAGCTGAAGAATCCTTGATAAGAAATGGAGAGCATCTTTAACATGTCTAAATGCAGCATGCCATAAAACAGGTTTGTCATTCTACAACACAGACAATGACTCAGATGAAATCTATGGTTACAAATAGCAAACTGACTCTGTTTCTCTCTTTTTGTTTCCCTCTTCAAACAGTACAATCAACGCATAAAGCACTTATACGTCCAATAAATCAACTTTTCAACACTTAACTCACACTTAAAGGTGCATGAATATATTCATATGTTATTGGTGTACATTTGTAGGTATTAAAGTAGCTCTGCATGCAGCATTCAACATTTAACTGAAAACTATTGGATGTGAAATACATGAAGTTTGCAGCACTTTTAGATGATTTCAAAATGGTTTGAGTTGGTGTTCCTGCAGGGGGAGATGCATGTTTATCATATTAAACATGCATTGACTAGTTTCTGAAACATGCCAGGTATTTCAGTGCTGTTTTTCTGCTGTTATATTTAGCTCAGGCCTGACTGGTGAGTTTCATTGACTGAAAGCTGATTAGTTTCATGGACTGGTGAGCCACAGATGAGTATCTCTTTCAAACATTTATGTAAAACAGTCACAACATTTTTATGGGTCTTGGTTGTATTTTGTTTTACTTTTGGAGTTTTACAGCTCTGCATTGAACCCTTCTTGTACAGTATTTTATAATAAAGATTTTTTTTGTTGTTTATATAATTATGACTGCTTCTATTTCTCAGTCATATTTCAGGCAAACTGAAAGATTGATTCAGTGCACTTCAACAATATTTTTTGCATTGTTTCCACATGAAATAAAAGGTCTTTCCATTTGACATTTTACATCTTTAATAGTGTGAATTAATTTTCACATTTAGTTTGCTATATTTAGTTTGTTTCCATCTGTTATCAATACGTATGCAATAATAAACATCAAGTTTATGCTCAATTTTATACTTGGTAGGATTATAAATTACAATGGTTGCCCCATACATTTCTATAAAATGCATTTTTGTATAAGTTTTGGGTTTTACAAAAGTCTAAAATATATTATTATTACTATTGTGGTTATTCTTTTTAAACCACTGTTAAAAGGTTTTGCTATATTGATAGTAATTTCTGTAGTTGTTTTGATTAGGGACTGGTTATTTGTATAATAGTAGTTATCAATACACATGGACAAGACTGTTTGTCTTTAATAAATATTACTTTAATACGACAAAAAAAACTGTTACAAAGAGATTTAAAATGTTGTATTGCTGTTTAGAAACCACACAAACCTTGAACCCTAAGCAATGGGAAATATATCATGATCTGATGAGTTACAGCAAAATAAAGTCAGAAAGATCTTATTTACACTTTACGTCCTTTATCTGGATGGTTTTATTACCATTTAACCTCATTTACACCTCTTATATGCATTTGTTTTTACAGTTAATTAATGAACTTCATTAATTTATTGTTGTAATATCTCATGTTTTGTTCTACAGTCATTGTGTTTTCTTGTTTCTTTTATGCTTCCAGACTGAAGGTAAGTTATCTGCTCACTGCCCTTCATTAAACAGCTGATCACTTATTAAGCTTTGGCAGAAAGTATTTATACCTGAAATTAATTTACTGTATGTATAGCTATAGGTTTAAATAAAAAAAATTAAAAAATGATTTTATGGATATACAGTATACTTGTACTTCATGGCTATCGCTGCATTGTTCACATGACTCATGGATCTCATGACAGTTCAGACATGACCCACATTCTGCAAAGCTTGCAGTGGAGATAAAACTGAAACAACCAGTATTACTAGTTATACTGCATCACAGAAAGCCCTGATAACCCTTTTGACTAAGCTTATGTTGTATTCACACAGCAAAGAAAATATTGCACAATTCATTTTTCTCAAATCCTGCAGTATTAATATATTTTCCATTAAGATGCATGAGTCGATTTTAACCCGTATTACAAACCTTCAACAGGAAGTTACATTTTGGCTATTTACAACTCTAAAATTAAAGCCTTCATGTTACTTAACCTCAGAGTGCAACTGGCAAGCACAATCAGTGATTGTTGTAAACAGCACTTGTAAAAGTAAGAAAAAGACTGGTGTAACACCTGTACGCTCCAGTTGAAGACAGCTAGCACGACTTAAAGTTGTCAATGTTCACAAAGTAGTAAAATAATATTCACAGTATGTAGTAACTAAGCTAAATTATTTTACAGATCAGCATCGTAAGGTCTTCCAGTGTAGGAAGTGTTGACAGATCCCCTGTCCCGGGTTTTGGCTCTTGGGAAGTCCAGGTCGTCGTCCAGTGACTTCTGCGAGTAAGGTACGCTGCTTCTACTGCTGATGCTTCTCGGTATGTTGACCCTCGGCAGAGGCGTCGGTCTGTCCGTCGGCCTGGCCGTCTGCCTTTCTGTTTTGGCTTGAGGCTTTTCTCCACGGTTCCATCCACCGCAGCAGGAGCAGATCCCGATGAACATCACAAAACCACCGAGGACCTCCATGATGCCTCCGATGTAGCCCAAAATGATGCAGTATCCTACACGAATGTCATCCGCTCTCAGTGGGTCTCTTTTGACCGAGGTGGAGTTGAGGCTGTTGAGCAGATTAGTGTACCATGCAATGGGAATAATGGTCAGGACTCCGGAGCAGAAGATGAGGAGGCCACCTAGAGAAGCCAGGATCCACCTTGGTCTTTCCTTCCAGCATCTGACTCCAGGTGTTGCCACCACCAGGCCAAGTATGGTCACGATCAAAGACGCAACCATCATTCCTTGAGCGATCGGAATAATCTGGTTGTTAAAGTACGTTTGGTCATTGGTACGTTGGTTGCACAGTTGCGATCTAGATGTTGTGGAGGTCCTGCAGATGTCCCAGATTCCTTGTTCCACCACCAGATCCACAGCTTCGCCTGCCAGGTTGTTGATTGTGCGCCAGTTGGGCGCAACCGTGCTGGTCAGGTCTAGGATCCATCCACAGGGTGCCAGGACCATGCCGAATATCAAGATCCCCGGAGTGCGCATGGTTGAGGGTTGAGCTGCTGTCCCCGTCTAAAGTGAGTCAAGTGTGTTTGGTGCTTAAGAAGAAACATACTGAAACCTGGAAGAGGTGGATCCATCTGATTAGCATCTGATGGGTGTGGTGTTGAATGCCTGGTTCAAACTCAGACAAAACTGGTTTTTACTGCATGCCATGTTTCAGCCAGTACCTGGAATACCAGTATGCAAGAGCTAGGGGATAAATAGGGTAGACTGGGGCAAGTTGTCACAGAGAAAAGCTGTTTACAATAGTTATACCTGAGTACCAGTGAGGTTTCATGTCAAAAGTTAATCTGCATAAACGTTTGTTCGGTCTAGCAGGTTGTCTGTGTTGGTTTTAGTCACCTAGTTCAAAATTGTCTTAAAATAGATGTTTTCACATAATGTTTCACCTTTTATCTATATTCATATACCTTCTCATTTTTGCTGTTTTACATGCTGTAAATTTATACAGTTCATTAATTAATTTCTATTAGCCAAATAATTGTTTAATATTTATGCATTAAATACATTTTGTCCAGGTTTTTTCTGTTTCATGATGGGGTTTAACAACTGCTTTACAGTTTTTTTTGTTTGTTTGTTTGTTTGTTTTTCGTTTGTTTTTGTTTTTTTTCATTTTTGTCATGCAGAAGTAAATGACTTTTAATATAAATTGTACTTATAACATATTGAACATATTATGGAAGCCCATTTCTGCCACATAACATTATCTTATTCATGCAGGTAATGCAGTGAAATAGGTTTTTGTAAATCACAACACAAACATGCTACGTCATTTATGAGATGGAAAGTTTAAATTAAGACATACTAAGTTGAAATTGACTTAAGTTGACATTATAATAATGACATTAAAAAGTTGTAAGTCAATTTCAACTCATTATTTCTACTTTTTAAACTTATGAAGTATGCCATAATTTCAACTCATAAATGACTTATTGTCGTGAGACATACTAAGTTAATGACTTAATGTCATATAATTATGAATTTTTATGACTTGTGGCATAATGGGCTTCCATAAAATATCACATTTAAAAATAGCTTATTAATGGAAATACAAGAAGAGGATATTTATTAGTAGCACGCATGAAGTTGTACTTGACATTGTTCAAAATGTGCAATTTTTAGCTTCATAATTTATTCATTTATTACATTCATGTAGCCTTCATATAAACAGCCTTCAACAATTTGCATTAAAATTGATGGAAGTCAATTACATTACTGTGCCAAAAAAACAAAAAAACAAAAAAAAAAAACCTTCCACAAAACATTTTACATATTCTTTCTACAGAGACATACACCAGAGACATACACTTCTGTCCCATGTGCAGTGGTTGTGCAAAGATTAGCTTACTTCAGAAGAATGTTTACTTTTTGTAGTCGGTTAAACTGTACAAACTTAAGAGGTTCCTGATAAGTTACTGTAT
This sequence comes from Mylopharyngodon piceus, assembly GCA_039654765.1. Classification (NCBI taxonomy): domain Eukaryota; kingdom Metazoa; phylum Chordata; class Actinopteri; order Cypriniformes; family Xenocyprididae; genus Mylopharyngodon; species Mylopharyngodon piceus. Next base: position 25,054,434 of record CM077438.1, on the reverse strand, counting down.
TTACACATTAGAGCCCAGTGTGCTACAAAAAGACATTGAAGGTACTGCCAACAAAATTATAAGGGCTTTACATTATAAAGTGCCAAGTATAAAATCAAACTAATGGTGTTAGTGCTCCTCAATATAACCTCAAAACCTTACTTCCCTTAACAAGCAGAAAATGTAGGCCTATAATAGTAACTATGATTTCTGCCAAAATACCATAGCTGAGTAGTTAATATGACCTTAAAATACACCGATAACATCAATGATAATACAGGTGGTAAAACAGATGGTCACATTATGAATTATTGTTAATCAAAAAAGGCCTTTCCATGCACAAACACACTTAACATAATGTTCAACATGAACTAAAAACCTAAAAAGTAACAAAACATAACTGGCAATAAAAATAAAAACTATTTAAACATTGGGCCACTTCCTTTTACTGTAAATTTTACAGTGACTTGAGTTTTACTAGAAAATCATTATAAGCTATTTTACAATGCCATTGTAAAATATAGCCTAAGGCATTTACGAGATATTTTTTTCACAATATTGTCCTGTTATGTGTAATATAAATTTTCACAATATAACTGGGCATTACACAGCACTCAAAAAACGAAATGAAACGTTGACATTGGAAAGACTGATTTGATCAATCTGGTTGATAAACTCTACGGAATTTTCACGCGGAAACGATGGTTACCACGGTGATTTTCGTAAGCATCTTGCGTTCACAAGGTTAAAAGGTTGTATTTTACAAATCTGAGTCGTAAGGTTGTGCTTTATACGCCGTGTTCACTGGTCTGTCCTGTTGCGTCTTCGCTCGTGTGAAGTCCATCTCACTTTGTTTGGAGTAATACGGGACACTACTGGCGCTGCTCACGCTGATTACACTGGGCACTATGACTCTGTGTGGTGGAGATGGATCGCGCGCGGACTTCACCGCATTTGCCCTCGGCCTTTGATCGCGCTTCCGACCGTCACAGCGCCGACACAACCCGATGGACATCACCAAACCTCCGAGCACCTCCATGATCCCACCGATGAAGCCCAGAACCAGGCAGTATCCTACACGAATATCGGTGGATGTGGAGAAGATGGAGGTCATGATGTGAGTGTACCACGCCACTGGTATGATGGTGAGGACCCCTGAGATGAAGATGAGAAGACCACCGATCCCAGCGACAGTCCACTGTGGGTTATCAGTCCAGCATCTGACTCCGGCTGATGCCACGCCGATGGCAATGACATTGAGAATGAGTGACGCCAGCATCAATCCTCGCGCGATCTGTATGATCTGAGCGCTGAAGTACTGCGTGTCCTGTTGGTTGCAAAGAATATCCCGGGATGATGTGAAAGTTCTGCAGATGTCCCATAATCCTTGCTGGAGGACCAGATCGGAGGATTCTCCAGGGATGTTGTTAATCGTGCGCCAGCCTGGTGCCACGGTGCTGGTCAGCTCCAGAATCCACCCGCAAGGTGCGAGCACCATCCCGAAAATAAAAATTCCAGGAGTTCGCATGATAGATTTGGGAGATTACACACAAACACACAAAAAAAAAGCCCAGCTGGGAATGAATTACTTTGTTTCCGGTGTTTAAAAAGTAGAAGGGCAACAGAAACTTCTAGTGGGAGGATCCCATAAAATCTGGCTATTGTTGAAAGTCACGTGACTGTCGGTCTAGTCAACATCAAAACTGCTCTAAGTTTCGACAGTCTGTTCTGGGCACACCTGTAGGGCCCCGCCCACTTGCCATTACGTCACATGCGATACGAAAAATTGTAGGGGAGACTTTGGTGCTGATGATGGTGGTCATTTCGAATAAATGATTTGTTAATAAAGTTATACAGTTGGTAGATACTTATTGGAATAGGCTATATTGTCAATTTCTTTGTCAATTTTATATGGTAGCCTATATTTTTGTACTGAAGGAGACAAGACGAAACAAGGCCAACGTATTTTGATCTTTTTTTTTTTTTTTTTTTTTTTTGATGCACAATCTTTAAACGATTCATCTGTAGGTACTCTGCTTTCCTCTTGAATATGCTTGTGATTTTTCTGTTGGTTTCCCTTTCTCATTTGTCATTTATTTGAACATAAGACTATAGGAACTTTACTATAGGAAACTATAGCTTTATCATATATTATTTTGAACTCTTCAATTTAACAAAAATAAAATGAAGGCAGAAAAAATAAAGAAAACTGGGGAAAAAACTTGTAGGTGATATTTTATTATTTTAGGCCCTTTGGGTTATTTTTTACATCTCTTATTTTACCCTTTTGCTTTCTTTAAATCTTTCTGAATTTCTGTCATTTAAAACATCAGTAAAACTTTGCTATTGTCAATCAGTGCTAGTCTTGTTTTCTGTCCGCTTCCCAGATAGCAAATTGATTCTGGGCCAAATCAAGGTTGAATTATGGCCCGTGATTGGCCCAAATGCTACTTGCTGAAAGTAAACCAGATCTAGAATCATTCAGCTTTTGAGTGCATTCTGTCCTTAATTTATGCTGCATCAAGACTCTGTAACCGTGTTATTATAGTTAACTAACTAAAACCATCAAAGACATTTTCATTACTTTAAAATAAAATAAACACTAATTCAAAATATTAATAAAAACTATAGTAGTACCTAAATAACACTGCTCTGTAAAGAGTTCTTGCTGCTTAAAATGCATTGAGAACATTTCACAGTGTTGGCACATTGTGATATTCAGTACATTTAAGGTTGTTGCATCATTTTGCATATATGTTGAAACACTCGAAACCATGAAAGCATGTTTGAAATGTCACTCTGAAACTACAGCTGATCCCAGAACACACCCCTCAATGACTGTCTGCTTTCTCTTTAGAGTCTTTGATTAAAACATAAATATTTCCTCTTTCACCACATTAAACTACTAATGTCCTAACAGAATGAATGTATTTGATCTTTATCCTGCCCAAAATACCAGCATAATCTAGCTTAAGTTGTTTAGTTTAAAATACAGAAGTTTATCTGGTTACCCAGTCTGGCCGAGTCCAGTGTTAAACCGGTTGAACTGAAGCCTAAGCAGTGGAAGCAGACTGGCCAGCTTAGACCAGCAAACCACCTTATGCTGAACTTTCAGCAGGTTTCTTATTCTGTTTTGTACTATTACTGATATCACTGATACTGATATCATCACCATAACACTATGGTGCAGTTGTGAGTTGCAAAACAAAGTCAACATGACCTTTGTTCCTACTGAGCTCCACCTGTATGACTCTCTATACATATTGTGACAGATCACCACGGAATGTGGTTTGGAATGAGGATAAACCTGACTCAAGTAGTCTCAGCATATGTGATGATTATATGATAACAAGACTGCAAAAACACGTTGTTTCCGCCTGAAGTCTTGCTATATCTGTCATTTGTACCTAGAGCTGATGCATTATCTTATAATTAGCTTAATGGGAAACAATACCTTCTTCAAAGGCACAATGGGGACAAGAAGGATCTGTAATGGTATTGTGATCAATGCAGTTGCAATATGCAACCCCTCTACCCAGGTCCTACTCGCCCTGCTCTGTGCGGGCCTCGGACACTCTAACAAGGAGGCTAAAGGCTGCAACCTCTTTACTTGCACAGCAACTACTAGCTGGCCTCCGTTACAAATATACAGTATGTAAAAATACACAAATGTTTGTGGAATAAAATGCTGAGTAATAATCACAGTCATCCCATTATTACATATAGTATTGAAACATCACATTTCCATTAAAGAATAGCCTAGGCTTTATGTCGAACATCACATGAACAAACAGGAAAACAGGTCTACTCATATCCGCTTGTTGGTGAAAGTGTTAACAGCATATGAACTGATGGGAATATCTATGGACTTTTCAGGTAATCAGCTAACCTATAGCTGCTGCTTTTTTCTCCCCACCTGGCAGTTCAGGGCTTCCATATTAATAAAATGCATTGCATTTAAATGAATGTTTCTCTGAAAGTTTAAAGTCAGCATGAAACAGAAGTTGTGATAGTGTTTTCCCTATTGTGACACATGTAAAACGGCTTCTTGAATAAGAGCAAGTTATAGCGCAGCACTTGATTTTGTCCTTGGGGATTGATTGAATGGTTGGGTTGTTGTGATTTGCTATTGGTCGATCTCAAGTGAGTGACAGGTTAATCGTCCTGCCCTTGTGCCAGTAAACACGTCATCAGAGAAGAGATGTCGCTGCAAGAGGGAGGGGAAGTTATTTTGATTAAAGATTACGAGGTGCATGAATTATTATATAGAATTAAAAAATAGTGGTGTGCACGGATAAACAATTTATAATAAACACTGTGGTATTCCATAAAAATATGAATTGTCAATTTTGATTTCATGGTGACTTTAAAGGGTTAGTTCACCCAAAAATGAAATTTCTGTCATTAATTACTCATCCTCATGTCGTTCCAAACCCGTAAGACCTTCATTCATCTTCAGAACACAAATTAAGATATTTTTGATAAAATCCAAGAGGTTTTTTTTTTTTTTTTTATCCTCAATAGAAAGCAATGAAATTACCATCATTCAAGGTCCAGAAAAGTAGTAAAAAAAATAGTTAAAATAGTCAACGTGACTAGTACAGTGGTTCAAACTTAATGTTATGAAGCGACGAGAATACTTTTTGTGTGCAAAAACAAAACAAAAATAATGACTTTATTCAACAAATTTGTCTCTCCCCTGTCATTCTCGTACACAGTTGACAGTGAATGCAGTTCAGCGCTTCCATGTTTACGTCTGAATGCTGGCTCAGTATTGGCCGGCTCCTGCGTCAGCATCACACCATGCGTCATGCTGCTCATGCGAACAGCGTCTGCCAATACTGAGCTGGCATTCTGACGTAAAACCTGGAAGCACTGCAACGTAAATAGCGTAGGAGAATGACAGGGGAGAGACAAATTCGCTGAATAAAGTCGTTATTTTTGTTTTGTTTTTGCAAACAAAAAGTATTCTCTTCGTCACTTCATAACATTAAAGAGACAGTTCACCCAAAAATGAAAATAATCCCATGATTTACTCACCCTCAAGCCATCCTTGGTGTATATGACCATCTTCTTTCAGACGAACAATATCGGAGATATATTTAAAAATATCCTTAGTCCTCCAAGGTTTGTCATGGTTGTGAATGGTAGGCCAAATTCTGAAGACAGAAAAAATGCATCCATCCATAAAAAAAAACAAAATGAATCCATACGACTCCCGAGGGTTCATAAAGGCCTTTTGAAGCGAAGGGATGCGTTTTTGTAAGAAAAATATCCATATTTAAAACTTTATAAATTCAAATAACGAGCTTTCGGCGGACGACCGTACGCATACTGCTCACGTCAATTTGGGCGGAACAACCTTTGACCTGACGCGATGACGCAATGACGCCCGCGGAGGCGCAGAGGAGAGAGCAAAACAAAACACTGGTCACGAATTAGAAGTTTAAAATGAGAAATTTTAAAGAGAAATGCCGGAGGATTTCGATATAAGAAAAGAGGAGCTTGAGTTTGTTGCCCAGCCGTATTTGTTTGAACCGCGAGAGGCGTCTGAGCTTACAATACTCCTACATCCTGTGTCATACATCGCGTCAGAGGATTACTCATTTGGCGCAAGTCGACTTGCACACTCTGCGTACGGTCGTCTGCCGGAAGCTAGTTGTTTGAATATATAAAGTTTTAAATATAGATATTTTTCTTACAAAAACGCATCCCTTCGCTTCAAAAGGCCTTTATTAACCCTCAGGAGTCGAATGGATTCATTTTTTTTATGGATGGATGCATTTTTTCTGTCTTCAGAATTTGGCCTACCATTCACAACCATTATAAACCTTGGAGGACTAAGGATATTTTTAAATATATCTCGGATTGTGTTCGTCTGAAAGAAGATAGTCATATACGCCTAAGATGGCTTGAGGGTGAGTAAATCATGGAATAATTTTCATTTTTGGGTGAACTATCCCTTTAAGGTTGAACCACTGTAGTCACGTTGACTATTTTAATGATGTTTTTACTACTTTTCTGGACCTTGAATGTGGTAATTTCGTTGCTTTCTATTGAGGATTAAAAAACCTCTTGGATTTCATCAAAAATATCTTAATTTGTGTTCCGAAGATGAACGAAGGTCTTACGGGTTTGGAACGACGTGAGTGAGTATTAATGAAAGGAATTTCATTTTTGGGTGAACTAACCTTTTAAGTGCACAGAGAGGTCTCAGTGAATCCATTACCTTAGATTTGCTTCTACCTAGTGGTGAGGTTTGGCCATAACACACATTGCACTTCTATGGTCTCTTACGATAAATTGTTTATAATTCGTGCCACTAACCTACACTCTATGTAGGCTACAATACATCATTTTTAACTGCCTCGAAAGCACATTTGCCCGCCTGTTTATATGCTCATATGACATAGTATTATTAGAAGAGGTCAGACTCGCAGTAAACCGGAGGCGTGCACGCCTGCGCGCTCACGACCTGTGCGTGTGAATTTCCTTCTTGTCACTCACATGTGTTACAGTGCGATAGAGAAACTGTTAAACAGTCGCAGCGTTAGAAGCGAAAGAGGAAGGAAAATGAAGATGTACTTTTCAACGGTGGTGATATTAGCAGGTATGTTTATAATGTTTACTGGTCACACATTATAGTGTTCACTTAGGAGGATATATAGGGTATATTTACTGTTAAAACTACTTATTATAAATTATCGACAATATATTATAAGTACGATTATTAGCCAATAATTATTTTATGAACGTTTAAATTGAATGACATTGCTGTTGTAAGCAATTAGGTTATATTTACATGTGACATGTGTAATGGGCATTGTAATATTAAACATTAGGCTACCAATTCATTCAAAACATGTAGCCTAAATTGCCCTTTGACGTCACTGTAGGTATGTGTAGCTCATGAGTGTACTGTACGTGTTACTTTAGTTTTTATAAGGTGTATAATGTAGTGATTTGAATTTAAACGTAATGTTCAACTACTGAAAGCGACTTCACGTAAGTTTTATTGTGTTTCCTGTTTAGAAGATGTAGTCTCAGTTTTGGTGTTTATTGTTGACATTATTAATGTATTGTGCGTAAGTTAATGTAGACTTTTTGTGGCTTTTTCGTTGTTTTTGTTTGTTGTGACATGAAGGTTGGATGATATTTGTTGGCAGCACAACTGGCACATCGACAGCAACAGCAGCAACTACTGGCACATCGACAGCAACAGCAGCAACTACAGCATCTAGTTCATCGACATTGCCTTCTACGTACACAGCATCAGCAAATGTCACTGATGGACTAACAACGAATCAGTCTTTCCCAACGGTCAGTACAAATGAAACAACAACTGATATACCTGCGATTTCCTCGAGCACTACGAACGACTCTACATCAGCTCAGACAATATCAAATACAACCTCTAGCGATAATACTACCTCTACAGCAACTGAGTTCACCAGCGTAGTCAACAATGCGACTAACGCGTCGACCGCAATCACATCGAGTTTGGTGACTGAAACTCACACAACATCCTCTTCAGCTAGTCTTACCTCGGAGAAAACAACGCTGGGGAGCACGACAGCGGTTGTTGCTAGTGCCAAAACTACATCTACGGTAACTATTGCAACTAAACCGGCGTCCTCTTCTACTAGTGTAACAACGACAACCGAAGAAACGAAAACCATCTCAACACAAGACAGAGATAGTGTTGAACAAGATAAGAAGCACCCAGAGGCCCTAAGCTCAGGTATGAGTTCATATTTTTTGCAACTTGTGTAAATATTTCATTTTATCACAAAGAATTTTAATACAGTGTTTCAGTTCCTGTTGACCAATTTATCTAGTTGAATGAACACAAAGTTTTGATTGTTTCCTGACCTTCTGCTCCAGAACTTAAGTAGGTCAAGGGTGTATTTTATTTCCTTACAAGACTTTATCTATAGTTTCCTTTATGGTTTTCATAAACCAGGTCAGTTCATGTAAATTAAAATTCAAACTAATTTTTTGAGGTTAACAACTAAAGTGACCCTAAAAGATGAAATTTTAGTATGAAAATTTAAGAAAGTAAGATGACTTTCTCTAGCTAAATCATAAAACCATCATTATCATCTTTTATTCCTTAAGCCTGTAATAAAACTATATTGCCAAATACAAAAATTCTTAGATATTGATCAAGGTCAGAGGCAGGTCTCAAACATTTTACTGTTTTTAGCAACTGAATTTATTATTTTGTAGCCTACATATCCAAACCACTGATTCCCAAACACTTTAAGAGTGTTCTTCGAAGTTAATATTTAATACAGTAACTGAGTGATTGAACCATTAAGTTACCTAGCCTTTTCTTGTAAATGACCATTTTTATAGAATCTAAGTAGGTGTTATTTGTACTTTATACTCAAATAATGGCATTTGGACACTTCAGCCACACTTAAAACTGTCTGAATGTCATTGCACTGAATAATGAAACAAGTGTCATCTGCAAACAAATGCTACTAGAGATTTTCTCAGAACTAACTTTTGACATTTAGCTGGTATTGTAATGATTTTTAGTGGATGTATGAAGTCAAGTTCACACATACACTGTAGTAGAGGAACCACAGGTGTAGTTCATCACATTAACTGGACATAATCCAATAGGGTGTGATAACCACAAAATGGAACAATACTTCTTGTCTTCATTTTGAACACTATAACATTTTTTTTTTAAACATTTTGCTTGAAAAGAGTGTGTGTGTGTGTGTAGTGCAAATCACATTTTTAAGTGTGCCTGAAGTATCTAAATTCATTCTAGGGACACTGTATGTGAAAAGAAAGAGTGTAGATTTGTCGGTAACACTTTATTTTAGGGTCTTTTAACTAGTTGCTTATTAGCATGCATATTACTAGAATATTGGCTATTTATTAGTACTTATTAAGCACATATTATGACCTTATTCTACATTCTTAATCCTACCCAATACTTAACAACTAACTTATTAACTATTAATAAGCAGTAAATTAGGAGTTTATTGAGGGAAAAGTCGTAGTTAATAGTTTATATGTGTTCCCTATACTAAAGTGTTACCGATTTGTCTTTTCAGTATACTTATTTTTGCACATGATTTTAATGTTTTGCTTGATATGAATTGTAAATAATACAATATAGTAATTATTCTTAATATGCCTAAAATAACTTTCACTATATGTCATATATGATTGAGCAAACTAAATCTTGTCCTTATTCCTTTTTAGGAAGTGTTGCTGCCATCGTAATTAGCTTCCTTGTCATTGTATTAATCTTACTTGGTGGGGCGTACTACTTCAAAATGCGGTAAGTCAAGCAGCAAATGCAGTTATTTGTAGTTATCTTTTATTTTTTCTGCCAAGGCATTTTAGGGTGAATCTCACAGAGCTGATCATTTTTGTATATTAAAACGAAATATATTGTGCAAAGATAAAATAATGTTGTTTTTTTTTAGGATAATTTAAGTTTTTTGTTATGTTATAAAATATATATATTTTTAATTATTACATTTCATTATGAAGAAAAATGTGAAAAATAAAAATATATTATTTTCTTGCATTATACTTAAATTGTGAAGTATTTATACATACATCATGGTAGTATTTATTGTAGTGAGTTTATTATTTGCTGATTGTAATAAATTATGAATGAGAAGGACAATACAGTAGTTTGGAGGGAATGTGCTTGAATCGCATGAAAATAATGTCACAAAAATGTCTAAAAATGTATGATGTTAATGCAAAATATAATTTCATATTTTTGTCTGTAAATTTTGGGGTGAATATTATGAGTTTAACCCTTTATTGTAAGCTATAAATGGGAGAGTAAATTCGCATTTTATTTTTGCAGTTATTGCTAAATGAATTGTCAGTGGCCTTATGGTTTGTTTGTGTGTTACAGACGTTCTTCTTACGGACGCCTTTTGGATGATACTGATCACAGCACTGTGGGGAATTTTCTCAACCCAATGTTTGATGGTTAAAAAGGGAAGTGTTCATGAAGAAACATTAATTTCTGAGGAACAACCTACACACATTTCTTTAGCAATGAATACGGTGGCATCAGATTCTTTTTTTGGCCTCAAAATTGCCACTTCAGTCTTCGTCAATCTTTGTCTAAACATAGATCATACACTGAAGAGAATCATCAAGAAGTTTTTCGAATGTACACTCTTAAGAATAAAGGTTCCAAAAGGGGGTTCTCACAGTGATGCCATAGAAGAGCCAGTTTTGTTTCCTCAAAGAATCCTTCAAGAACCATGTTTAGAACCTTTTTTTCCACTACAAAGAACCTTTTGTGGAATGGAAAGATTCCATATATGTAAAAGGTTCTACATGGGACTATCAATGCCAATACGGAACCTTTATTTTTAAGGGTGGCGAGACTTTCTGAAAGTTTTACTATGAAGGCTGGAAGTGATGTCCTAGAAATGTAATTTTTTTTGTTTGTGAAATGTATTTTCTTATTGTATTGGGTATATTTTCTGACTAACTAGTTTGCTCTGATTAAATGCGCACACTGTTCATCTCATGATCGTATTTTTTCAGTGTAAATAAACCACATTAATAACATTAGCTGTAATCAAAGCCTCACATCTCAAACAGGCCACTTGTGTTCATTATTGGTTTCTAAGAGTGACCTTATCATTTAGTATAATTACAGTTCTGCCCTCAGCTGTGGCCTCCACTATTCATCTGAAGACAGTCTCTGTTTTAACACGAAGACCATTTAACATTTCTGCTTTAACAATAACAGATTTTTCCCCTTGTCATTGTAATGGCAGGGATCCACAATCAGTGTGCAATTAAGCATTTAAACAGTCAAGACTGTTATTAGAGACTTAAAAATAAGCCATCAAGCAAATGGAGGCACATTAACAAAACATCTGGTGTTCTGGTCTGTTTGAGATTGGGTTTCAGTAAGTAGTGCTGCAGTTTTTTTTTTTATCTGCATCCATGAATTTATTTTTGAATGTTTAAAACCACTCTTGTTGTTTCCACCCCTAGTTTTTTTCTTACCTGTTCAACAGCAACCACTGTTTCCTGTTTTTGCAAAAGCTCTAGTTTCAAGAATTGCACAAACCACAGCAGGATTGTCTAATTCATTGGTCTCGAGCAGCAGCAGTTGATTGTAAAACTGTCAGTGTGTATAAAATTAATATATATAAAATTATATGTAATATATTTTTTGCTTATGTCATGAATACTTTATCAGACAGAATTCTTGTTTGAAATCAAGTTCCTGTGTTATATACTTTTTCCTGTGTGATTAATATTTCATGTCACTATCCATGAATATGGTGTACTTTTGTTTGTTTGTTATGAGACATACATATAGATATGTTTTATAAACTAATATCTTACAAAAAATGAACTTAGCATCAAGGTTTAGACATGTTTTAGACAAACTATTCAGACAATGTCCTAAATTTTAGTCACGAAAATGGCGAGCTCAGATAAAGGAATTGAAAACAAGGTTTCTGAAGATGATGCACCTGCTTTCACAGACCATGTGTTGCAAAAAAGGATGAACTACTACCTATTTTGTTCTGAGAAACTCAAGAGTTTCAAATTGAGCATTTCAAAGAGCATGCAGTTCATACACTCTCAAATTTGGCTGTGACCTCGATTATCAGAAACCTGACCTCATTTTACTGGAGGACAAACAATCATTGTGCTCTGAACACACATTCACATATTAAACCCATATCATTCAAATAACTGATTCTAAATCTGAAGAAAATAAAACACTTAAATTCTGGCAAACGTAAGCACTGTTTGTTCTTGACTGCACCTTGCATGGAATGCATTGTAAAAGCGATTCCAGCAAATAAATAGAGAGGAAACTGAAAACTTTTCCTCTTTCAGATCAATGATCTAGCTTTTTTAACATTATAAGCCAAATCTCATTTGAACCTAATTTCCCCTTCATTTCAGCAATCTGTTGAGATGAGCAGACAGGTTGCTCTCGTGCTGTTCTCATTCAGCTGCACAGTGTTTGTGTGATGCTCACAGTGTTGTCATGAGTGTTTTTCCGTGTGCTCCTGTAATAGGCTGTTAATGAGCGGGCCTGTCATTAACACACAGCTGAGAGCTAATTCCTGTAATGACTGAATATCAAACTGTGCTCACAAAGCCCCATCATTCTCTCTACTTCAACACCTCTTAACATTGAGTTTATTTTAGCCTTCACAATGCCTCATAATACTATTGTTATTTTAAAATAATTTTCGAATATTTACATTTTTAACTATTTAAACTTGATCTTACTTTTTCATAATTTACATAATTATTACATTTACATACACAATCACAATCTTATATCAAAATGTAACAGTGTTCGATCTCTATTAAGTAACACTCATTTAATTTAAATATTTACAGATTTATTTATAATATTCAGCTGGGGAAGTTATTTTTTGCTTTGACATAAAAATGAGTAGTCCTCATGTCAACTGGTTTTACTGCTGTAATGTCGTGGGTCAAGAGGACCAAATTAACCCTGACCAAACAACATATTCAACCAAACCTCTATTTAGTTGGCAATTTTTATTTATTTGCTGAATATAGTACCGAAGGAACAATAATTTCAGTGTAACTGTTAAACCAGTACTGGCCCCAGCACTGAGCCCTGAGGAACACCACAAGTGATTAATGAAGCTCATTTCTTTGCAGATAATGTTTGTATAATATTTTAGCTGGGGACGTTTTTATTTATTTATTTATTTTTTATTTGACAAAAATGAGTAGTCCTCACGTCAACTGGTTTTGCTGTTTTAATGTAATGTGGGTCAAGAAGACGAAATTAACCAAGACCTAACAATATATCCAACCAAACCCAGTCTCCTCTATTTAGTTGGCACTTTTTATTTATTTATTGAATATAGTACCGAAGGAACAATAATTTACCAATTGTTAAACCAGTACTGGCCCCAGCACTGAGCCCTGAGGAACACCACAAGTGACACATTAATCTCATTTTTTTTTTTTTTTTTTTTTTTTGCTTTGACAAAATGAATGAGTAGTCCTCACGTCAACTGGTTTTACTGTTTTAATGTAATGTGGGTCAAGAGGACGAAATTAACACTGACCAAACCATATACCGTATAAAGCAAAACCCAATATCCTCTATTTAGTTGGCACATTTATTTATTTATTTAGTACAGAAGGAACAATTATTTCACTACAGTGCAATGTTACACCTTTTATACTGTAAAACAATTAGACAAGTATAGACAAAATAACTGGATGAAGCGCACTCTTGCTCATGTGATATAGCTTAATTAAACCTTTTTAGATACACACATACAGTAAGCTGGAAACAGATCACATTATTGCACACTAAAGGTATTTATTTAATAAATGAAAGGACGTCATTTATCAAGCGTCAGCCTGAAATATACATAATGAAAAGCTTTCATTAGTAGCATCTGCCGTTGAAGCTGTTGAAGTAATGATTCAGGCAGTTTCAGGGATTTCTCTGAGGCAGACTGATAACAACAGGGGGCAGTGTGTAGGCAGAGTAGTACGGGTAGTATGGGTAGTATGGGTATCGGTATTGGTATTGGTAGTTAAAATAAGGGTTTGTAAGGACATTATCAGCTCTAGGAACAGGGAAGAAGATATGCCTGGTGATGGGGTCTGTCTGAACAAGTGGAGAACCAATGAGCTGCTGACCCTAGATCAGTAAACACAGCGTTCACAGAAAGATGTAGACAGACTTGTAAATACATTGTTTTGGGATGTTATGCAGAAATTTTCTCACCTCACCAATTAGTGGCCCATTATCTCCACCTCTGTTTTGCTCCACCTGTATAAAGACAGAGACTTTGTTCAGAATGATTCTATTTTAATTTAATCTATAATATAAATATTTGAATGTTTAATCTATTTAACCTATTGATTTTTTAGTGGAACTTACTGGAGCGCTGAGACAAAGACCCAGGATGGACAACACTACAATGACTGTCTTCATCTTTAAGTTTTACCCTAAAATGCACCAAACACTTGAAATCACTGGGTTTTTTTTTTTTTTTTTTTTTTGTTTGTTTGTTTTTTTACATAAAGCATGTTAAAAAATAAATCAATTAAAAACAACAACAACAGCAATAGGTATTATAATAATATCTTTGCAAAGTGCTTTACAAAGCATAAAGAAATGTATATATATATATATATATATATATACAGTATATATATATATATATATATATATAAACAAAAAACTGAAATAAAATCAGCAGGGCAATGGTTTGGCAGATTTAGTCATGTGCCTACATCAAAGACTATTACTCAGAGCAGCAGTTTGTCAAAAAAAGACCCTAAGATTGTTAACCATATGACCTAAAGCTATCTAAAAGTATAACTGAATATATGTTGATCACTTTAAGGAAAAAATATCTGTTTTATCTGCATTTAGCTGGATTTTTAAATATGTCTAGTTTTTATTAATTTTTATTTTAGTTTTTGTTATTTTAGTACATCAAGTTAAACCAGATGAAAATGAGCTACAAGTGTTTATATACCATTTGCTGCTCAAATTGAGGCCATCTAAACATTATATCATGCATAACATGTAGTTCTTATCTGAATGTCAGCCATAATAATTCATAGTCCTTTGCAGATGTCATGTACAGTATGCATCAAAGTTACAAAGTCCTGAATACCTGACTGCTGAAGAGATATAATTGCAAAAGGATTGTAAACTTACCATCAAGTGAGAAACAATCAGTTCTGCTTTAATGTTAAAATAGGTACATTTAAATACCTTATGAGTAGTACATCAAAAATCTGTCCAATCAGATTTTACCACACATGTGACCACAGTGAAGTCATAGCAGAAATAATTAAATTACAGTATTCTACAGTGAAAACACATAATTCAGGCATTGTTCAGATAATATCATATTGTCCAGAATCAGATAAGTAAAAATTGTTACAAAAATGATTTCCTGAAGTTTATAGTAAAAGCAATTTTAAATGTCAGAGTAAGAAGATTGTGACTACATCTTGTCAAGTCTAGACATCATTACGGTCTTGTTTATGTCTCCATAAACTACAGGTGTTGTCAAGATTTTCCTCAGTAATTATGGAAAACCACTGGGTCCAATGTAATAGGTTTAAATCACTTGATGAAAATACACACTTGTCTTTCACTTTATACTTATAATAACATTCAGTATTTTTTATTTTGTTGTCAATTATGAGGTCTATGATGATTTTTCTGAGTGGCTATAGGCAAGCACAAGTAGCACAACATTTACTTGCAGGGATAAAGATTGCTTGGTTAATTATTCAAATAATTAGCAGATGCTTTATATCCAAAGTAGCTAACTAGTAGGCCTACACCAAGCCACAAAGTGTATCATGTTTTCCTTCTTCTTTAAAATGTCACGAATGTAGAAACAATCATACATTAGCCTTTCAAATATATCCTGTTCACACAACAATTCTGAAATCATTAGCTCAGAAATCATTTCTTTTCACTGATCCAGAAAACATTTTTTTTTCAGTGATGTGGTACTAAATACATTGCATTGTACACTGCAGTGTACATTTGAGAATTCCATTGACATATCACTTCTGAAGGATTATTTAAATAATTTAGGTATGTTCTGTGTGAATTATTACACTGTAAAAATGCTGTCACATGATATCAAATGTATTTAATATGGCAACATCTATATTAGGCTGTCATTTTTTCATTTTAGGTAGAAATAGTACTTTTTATGAATGTAGCAAGCCCATTTTACAGTGCAGAAAAGAAATTTCAATGACAGATTTGAACCAGTAGAGGTCAGCATCTCTCTCTCTCTCTCTGAGAGTTTTCAACTCTGACTCCATTGATCACATACAATGTTTATATATATTCAGCTGTTAACACATAGTTGCATATACACAAAACAATAGATTACAGACACCAAATTATTTGATACTAGTCAGTACAAAGTATTCATAATCGACAATTTATATTCAATATCAAGTCTTAAAGAAGGAAAGAAAATATTGGCCATGCATGGTGCTGTTTCCATATGAGCCGATGGAGGACCAGTGAAGCCTCTATAGGCTGACAAGGCTTTTCTTGTATGCAGAAATGATAAACTATGCACACTTCACCAAAGACTGACTCTTTATCACTCATCTGTTTGAAGAAAGAGATCTTTGGTCAGAAGTATTGGATTTTAATCAGTGAACCTAATGGTTTTAGTGGAAAAAAACAGTGACAACACTGCAAACGAATGTCTACATCTTTCAGTTTTACCCTAAAAAGCACAAAATGATACATTTGTTTTCATCACATATACAGTATCGGATTATCACAAGTAATTGCAGAAATGCTACAAATAATTAGGTCTTGTGCAATCCTGCTATATGCAAATTTCATGTTTTCATTCTGAAAAACATACAATTCATTATCTGATCAGACGGTGTGACCACAGTTTGTGAAATAATCATACAACTATTAAAACTGCAACATCAGCTCATTAGGACTTCACAATAAAACACATAATAAAAAGTGTGGAATAAACCTCAGACTTTTGGTAAACCCAGATATAGCTGTTACACCCAACAAAATATAACCAAAATATGACAAGACACATTTGCAAATGTCTTTAAGGTTTCTATAATGTGGTATATTAATTATCATTGTGGATCACGTTGAGTAACTAACACGTCCTTACATTAATATTATGAGTTCTTTTAGATCTTATCATGAAACCACATCTGATCTGGTTTAGGCAACTAATGTCTCAGGTGTGTTTCAGAAGGTTCCTATAAACTGAGAGAAAATCACTTTTGTAATAGGACTAAAACTGATAATTGCATTCCTAAGGTGTTATTTGGTCTTTAATTAACATAATGAAAGCATAATTCATCATTTTTTTATTATGCTTTGTTCATTAAAGACATGATGGCAAAGACCTCGTCTGATTGGTTGGACAAATAGTTTATATGCACTCAAAAAGATGGTTATTTGTCATTTACATGCTTCCAACGAAACTAGTACACTAAGGTTTATCGTCTTTTACAGTCTTCCATAACTCGGTTTTTCAATTTAGTTATAAAGGTGAGTTATTTTATTTTAATTTCACTAATGCATGTGCTATTTTTGCATGTACTGTATGTTGACAATGAGTTCAAAAACCTGGAATATGGATGAGAAATATAATAAAAAAACTTTTGATTCTTTTCTGTTTTTAGAGATCCGGTCATGATGGCTGTGATTCTAGTGCTGGCGCTTGTATTCTGTGGACTCTGTTCTACTGTATGTTGACAACAAATAATTGTTTTGAGTATTTGAATATAGTGAGCTATGTTTTTTCTTGTGTGTGATTATTGATCATATTTGTTTGTAAAGCATGGACAGGATATGCAACCAGGAGATGTCCCTATAAATGTTGGCGTGAGTATATTTTAATTCCTTAATTCCAGATATATTTTATTTAGCTATGTTTATAACCAGTGAGTTACATAGTACTTTTTTTCAAGTAGCCTAACTAGTAAAGTAACGCATTACTTTTGATTTACAAGAAAATATCTGAGTTACTTTTTCAAATAAGTAATACAAGTTACTTTTTCCCATGTATTAACTGACATTTCTCCTGTCCCCGTGTTGAAATCGGGAATAAGTGCAGAGGTGTTGTGTGCACTGCGTAATGATGCTATTGTAGACCTAGACTAAATGTGAACATGCATTTCACTTGCACAAAACAGATTCAGTTTTCCTCGAAATGATTAAAAACAGTGAAATGCAAATCAGAACATTATGCAAACCTGCAATAATTAAATAGCTTATGTTAAATAACACTAGGCTATGTATTTTAAACAGTGTTTTTGCTGCTGACTTTCGATGATCCAATTCAACCATACCAATAAGCAAAATGACTTTAGATAACCACCACATTTGTTTCTTTCTTTTTTTTTTTTTTTTTTTTTTGCTAAAGTAAGAGTGTTGAACTTTCTTCTCCTGTATCCTATTCTTCTGTGATCCAGAATGGCAATACATCTGAAAGGTTTGTTTGAGCTGCGCCCTCTGCTTTACAGCCGTGAATGTGTATTTCCTTCAGCCTGAGGCTTATTCATTTCACTTTTGGTGTAAAAGGGCCTTTACATTTGCCAAAAATATATCTTTTTTGTTTATAAAAAACAAAAACAAATAAACAAACCCAGCCCAGATGAGAAAAGTAATGCAAAAGTAACATAACACATTACTTCCCATAAAAAGTAACTAAGTAACACAATTAGTTACTTTTTTAGGGAGTAATGCAATATTGTAATGCATTACTTTTAAACGTAACTTTCCCCAACACTGTTTATAACATTCTACTCAACTAACATGACATTAGCTCTTAAGATTACACTAGTATTATTACTAAATGTCAGTGACGTAATCAGTAAATGTGTAGCATGCATATCAATAGTTGCGACCCAAATGATGCACTATACCAGTGGTTCCCAACCTGTGGGCTGCGGCCCACTAGGGGTCCTCAGTGATACTACAGGGGGGCCGCGAGATAACTTAAAATTAATTTAAATATATTAATATAATTCATTAATTTTATTATTAATACGTTACATTAAAAAAGATAAATTAAATTAATTAAATACATTTAAAACAAGGCACCACCTCTCTCGTAGCTACGTATTCTGTGATTGTTTCGGATCAGCCCAGGCCGTTTCTCATCGTACTGCTGTGAAATACAGACTGAACGGTGGCTCAAAACGCAAACTAACTCTCTCAGTTGGAAAAAGAAAAATAGTGTCGCTAAAAAGGTTTTGATGGATGACTATTGTACGATCGCTATAATATTGTATTTCTGCATGAACACAGTTCAATATATTCGCGTAGTTGTCAAAATTAATGTACTGTGAGTGTTTTATAACGGATGCTCGCCGAAAAGCGTGTTTTGGAGAAGTTTGAGAGGATCAGTGGTGTTATATGTGTTAGCTTATATGTCAATAATTTTGAATGGATCCGCATCGTATTTAAATTCAGTATTGATTCGGAGAGGAGGCTGGCCTTGGCGTAAAAAAGGTTGGGAACCACTGCACTGTACTATGCACTTACACACTATGTACTCAACCGTGTAGTGTATGAGTTTTATAAGGTTATTTTCTCATTCAACATCTGAGTCTGATCGCCCCTTCCCCTCCGCTACGTAATTAAAGCTGCGACAGTTGAGTGCATGAAGTGTCCAACATTCCACATAAAAAGAAGCTCAAACTGTTATTCTCTTTCATTTCCATGACAGAGTCTCAGATTTATCCGACGTCCTTTGGCTCAGAGATCCATCAACACCGTGACCAGTACATATTTTTATCCTTCTCCGCGACTGGAGTATTTGAGCCCCTTCAGCCAGAGTCCTCTGCACAGCTTCCCTTATGGCTCTAACTTCTTCCCATATTATAACCCGTCTCTCTATAATCCTCTGGGTTCTCAGGTGTACACACATTATCCTTACCTTAGTGGAGGTCAGATTAACCCGCTGATCATCAGCGTGAGAACTGTGTAGAGTCCTCAACTTCAGAAAGGCAGTGTGTAAGCATAGTTTTAATCATCTTATTAATAATTATTAATATAATCTAATCTTAATAAACTCTTAATTAATATAGTCACACTAATATAGTGGGAGCCTCAATTTGAGTCTTCATTTCCATAATGAGTTATAGTTTATTTTTTTAGAGAGTTTAGGACTACACTATAAAAAATTATTTTCATGATTTGTTATCACAACATTTTTTCTTTTGTCAAATCAATGTAGATAATTAATGTGGTTCAGATAACATAATATTTTGAGTTTCTGTTGATTAAACCAATCGCCTTCATTGTATTAACTCAAATTTTTAATTTCAATGAACTCAAAATTTTAAGGCAACCAGGTAACTTACTTTTTTAAATTAAACCAACAATTCTTTTTTTACAGTGTACTTTATCAAACATATGGCTTTCATGTTAAAATGTACACTTTTAATACTTTTACTATTTTTATTTACAATTTTACTTTTATGTTGTATTTGTTATGTGTGTAGTAGCCCTTCTACTCCCTCCTGCCACCCCAGGTTAAAAAAAGTACACTTCCATAAAGGCCCAGTTTCACAGAAAGGGCTTAGACTAAGCCAGGATTAGGCCTTAGTTCAATTAGGGCAAAATTAGCTTTTATAAACATACCCTAGAAAAAACATAACTGGTGTGCATCTTGAGAAAAAACAATGGCTCTGACATATTTCAAGATATGTCAGTGCAAGATGCTTTGTTAAAACAGCTCATAGATGCATTTTAGTCTAGGACTAGCTTAAGCCTTGTCTGTGAAACTGGGGGAAAGTGCTCTATTTTCGCGCACTAATTTTGTACTTAATATACTAAAAATTCTTCTTTAGTACTTCTTAAGATAATCTTAAGAACATCTAAGTGTACTCAACTGTGCTATTTTGAGATACCATGAATATGAACTAAAATGTGCTTTTAACACTATCTCTGTATTAATAAATGTATTTAGTTACCACTTGTAGTACACTTGAACCTGTGTATGAAAAGAAAGTGTATGAAAGATGGGTTCAAGTGTACTACAAGTGGTAACTAAATACATTTTTAATGCAGAGATAGTGCCAGGACATCAGCTAAAGTTCTGAGAACGTTCCCTGTTAGCTGGGTATAGGGACCTAGGTGTTTCCTGCAGGTAGAGGTTACATAATCGATTATTTCTTGTCTTTTGTCAAGATACTTGAATATAGATATATACGTATCATCTCCTCCTGTAATGAAATCAGAAATCCCATGTAAAACCAGCTTGCATGTATAGAAAATAGTTGTGTAACATGCTTCAAAATTCACTCATTGCCTCAAGATCATGTACAAATACATGGTGTATTGCAGTGTTTCTTTTTGAATGTGGTCTGTGGTGATATGACCACCAGCATTTCAGCTACTTTTTATGATACTCTGTAATGATATGCTTGTTTAAAGGCATTTAGAAATCTAGATATGAACTGCTACAGGGCACATACTACAACCCAAAGAAATATGAGGCACTTGAAAGCACAGACAAACTGGACAAGTGGCATTCACAGCTATCCCTCGAAATTTAATATAAAAAAAATTCAAAAAATCTAATAATTAAAAGCCCATTTATGATGCAGATGTGCGTATGTGTCTATGATGCATTTGTTCCTGATCTGCGCAACAACATTTATCACACCAGATTTACCTCATGACTTTCACAACAGTGTAAGTGCTATGAAGAAATCAAGTTAATTATTTTAAGTCTCTGATCCAGTTAACCACACGCATGTCTTGTTTGAGAAAAATGTCTTTGTGATTACCTTGTGTAAAATCTTCAGTTAAGTAACAAAATATTAAACCAAGTGCCATCTGAGCTCAAATTCTGCTCGAGGTTCACTTTCCTCAGACAAGTAGTTACGTTTAACCAGCTGGTCTCTGTGTGATTTTTACTGGATGTATGAAATCTTCAAGTTCTCTTAGGTCTTTTAGCAGAGCAACAGGTGTAGTTCATCACATTAACTGTTCCGCATTCAGAAAATGTCAAAATACCTTTTGTCTTCATTTCCAACAGTATTTCTATTGTTTTATCACTTAAAACCTATCAATCTAGTTATGGTGAAATATTTCATTTGGAAACAATACTTGTGCTGTCTGTCTTTAAAATAAATGGCACTTGGTTGTTTTATAACACAATGACATTCAAAAAATTTTAGGTGTGTCTTAAGTGTCCAAATACTTTTTGGGGCCACTGTATAAAAATAATATCATGAGATGGTATATGCTCTTGGTATATGGTATATGGTATATGGTATAGATCTTCACTTCAAAGTTAGAAGTTATAAGTATCCTAAATTTGCACAAATGATAAAATGGACCTGGGTTTTCAGTAACCATTTGTTAAGATGTTTAGTTTTTGAAAACAGGAAATTAATGACCTCTTTAAAGGAACAGCTAAAACTTTAAATTCGGTCATGATTTACTCAGTCTCATGTTGTTCCAAACCTGTATGACTTTATTTCTTCTCTGGAAAACAAAAGGAAAAAGTCATACAAGAGCTTTTTGTAAAGACTGAAATTGTTCACTGATGAACTTCCCCTCCACCAAGCTGTTTTCCACTGAACTAGATCAGTCCGGTTGTGCACAAACCATTTAGACTGGGTTTTGTGAAGTGGATGGAATAATTTGTTGGAATTTAAAAATAAAATTAAGGAATGTTCACAAAATTGGACATCACATCTACTTTTAAGAATGTATGTGTCCAAGGAGACAATACAGCAAATGTTAATATTTCTGTCTGTTCCTCACACTTTGTAAATGGCTTCAGAAGACTTGGAATATAGTTCACAAGTCATATGGATCACATGGACTACTTTTATTAAATGCTACTTTTGGGTAATTTTGCATACTCTCATTTCAAAAGCCTCAGTCCCCATGTTGTAATTGCACAGAAAAGAGCGACCAGTGCAAATTCTGGAGAAAAAGGCCTTTTATGTTGCATGGAAAACAGAAACTCAAACAGTTTTGGAATATAACAGTGAGTAAATAAGACAGTTTTTAGGGGTTCAAGCACGAAGTGCTGAAACCCTATTGTAATTGTAAGGAATTTTATTATTTTTCTTCCGCCGTAAAACGAATCGTGCAGCCCAAACCGTAAGGCCTAGAGACTTGAAACTTTGCCAAATGATAGTCCTCGATTTGGGGAGAACCTCAGAAGTTATGACCCCAATTGGCCAATAGGTGGCGCTACAGCAATCAAAATCGCAAAACGGCTCATAACTCATAGACCGTTTGGCGTAGACTCAAGTGTCTTATATCATTGTAATCCTTGGCTCAAAACAACAACAAAAAAATGTATATCTCCGATTTCATTTCCGGTATGCAAATTTTTCCGCCATTTTGAATTTTGTCCAAAACCTACTTTTGCGAACTAGACCTAGGTTTTTCGCCCGATCGGAACCAAACCAGTGCAGAAATGTTCTCTGGAGTCTGAATATCAAAATGTATCAAAAAAAAGTTGAAATTTCGATTCACGCTCGCTAAGGGGCGCCAAAACGTACGATGAGGGCGGAGCCACTTTTACTAAAATGGTTATAACTCAAGAACGAAATGAGATATTTGCACCAAACTCGGTACACATGTGTAGGGACTCAATCTTTGGTCACGATAAGAGAATCGCATCGATTGGACTGTAGGTGGTGCTATAACTTCAAAAAAACATGAAAACAGCTGTAACTATGCAACCGTTAGTCCGATTTACTTGAAATGGTATGCAGTGTCTTGGTCCAAGGGGGCATGATAGTCTATGGCAGGGGTGGGCAAACTCGGTCCTGGAGGGCCGCTGTCCCTGCAGAGTTTAGCTGCAACCCTGATAAAACTCACCTGCGTGTAATCCTGAAGACCTTGATTAGCTGGTTCAGGTGTGTTTGATTAGAGTTGGAGCAAAACTCTGCAGGGACAGCGGCCCTCCAGGACCGAGTTTGCCCACCCCTGGTCTATGAGGACATTGGCGTATCTCAAAAAACATGGCCGCCATCAGCCAATGAAGTTTGAGCACCTATTAGACAAGGTTAACGGAGGCCAGTCGGAACGAAACTCGGTGGGCATGTTCGACTCATGGTCCTAGAGGTCTGTAAGAATTTTGAAAGAAATCGGCCACTAGTTGGCGCTAACGAGTTTTACGCCTCAGTAATCATGTGGTGTTTCACAAATCCACATAATATGCATATCATTTGATAGATCTCATGCTGAACAACTTTGCCTCAAGAACCAATGCTGTCAATCAAATCGTTCATTAATTATTTACAAATACGTGAAAAACCTACTTTTGCGAACTAGTCCTAGGTTTTTCGCCCGATTGGAACGAAATCAGTGCAGGACAATTCTCTGGTCTCTCTAGATCAGTGGTTCTCAAACCTGTCCTGCAGTACCCCCAGCCATGCACACTTTGTATGTCTCCCTATATCTGACACACCCATTTCAGGTCTTGCAGTCTCTACTAATGAGCTCGAGAGTTGAATCAGGTGTGATAGATGAGGGAGATGTACAAAATGTGCAGGGCTGGTGGTACTCCAGGACAGGTTTGAGAACCACTGCTCTAGATCAATAATGATCAAAAAAAAGTTGAACTTTACCCTTTGGGTCGCTACAACAGGGTCATTTAGAAAGTGGGCATGGCTAAATATACCCAAAAGCCTATAAAACCTAAACGAAAACTCAGAACTTCACGAAAATAAGTGAGCACATGCAGGATATGACTCTAAAGAAGCACACCAATTTTTATGGAGATCGGACTATAGGTGGTGCTATAACTGTTAAAAACGTTTAAAAAACATATGTTTTTAATGGTTTTGGATGAAAATGTATATAACTGTGGGTGTGGTCGACTTATTTTCACGTGAGTCACGTCCTTAGACTCCTGAAACCTTGCCGAGTCCAGCGATACCAGACTTGCCAGGTTTCGGCTTATGGTTTGTGCAACGTTGTGATTTAGCGCTTTTGCGAATATCGTTAATCCTATCGAGACGAAACCAGCGTAGGAAACACAGAACCTAAGTTGATTAACTTAATGTTAAAGCCCAAATGTCAAAATTTTGATAGGAAATGGCAAAAAAAATCCAATCAAAGATGTTCTAGGGTTATTTTTTTATGCTCTCATATATATAAGTATCTATAACTTCAAAACGAAATGAGATATTTTCACCAAAATTAACACGCATATGTATGGACACTCTGAGGACACCCAAAAAAAGCGATCAGGCAATAGGTGGCGCTATAACTGTCAAAAAACCTTTAAAAAACATATTTTTCCTTAATAAAATATAATACCTTTTTATGTGCTTAAAGGCCTTAAAGTGCTTGAACCCCAGTAAATGCTGCTTGCAGCTTTAATTTATTATTATGTTTGGGTGAATTATTTCTTTAAGACAATGCTGAGACTGCCAGAGCAACTTAAAGAAACTTTATCAAACCTCGCATAGTGGTTAATAATAATAATGATATGTTTAATTTATATAGCGCCTTTCCCAAGCTCAAGGACGCGTTACAAAAACAGTAACATAATAGACAGTTGATTCACATGAACAAAAACAGTCGTATCACAATCAATTAATCAGTTAAGTGGACAGCAGACATTTGCCCAGTCCAGGGATAGAAATGATAGAAATGACATTCAAAAAGTTTTAGGTGTGTCTTAAGTGTCCAAATACTTTTTGGGGCCACTGTATAAAAATAATATCATGAGATGGTATCATATGCATTTAGATCTTCACTTCAAAGTTAGAAGTTAGAAGTATTCTAAATTTGCACCAATGATAAAATGTACCTGGGTTTTCAGTAACCATTTGTTAAGATGTTTAGTTTTTGAAAACAGGAAATGAATGTCCTCTTTGGCACAACTGTGTCAAAAAAGACTGATTGTGTAAATGAGTTTCCCCATAAACACCATGTTGTTTATGTGTGTTTTGCCTCAGTGCCAACCTCAGGTTGCATTAACAGATTCCATTGTTATTGCATAAATCATAATATAAGATCTTTTGTTGAGTTTTGTTTAGAACATTATTCTGGGCTGAAATTTTTTGAGCGGTTCTGAGAAATTCTGTCCTCTTGGAATGATTCTTCTTGATTTGATCCTTGACTTCTTGTGACTCAGTCTTGATGGTGTGGGATAATCAGAGGGTTGCTGCAGCTGAGTTCTGTCCAGAATTGGTGAACATTAACATTCATTAACAATTTTAATACAATTCTTTAAAGGTACATTCAGTAGAAAAGTTTTTTTTTCTATAAAAGGTGTTTTAATTACATACTATATGGTGTGGGTCACCCGACTCACTCCACTTAGTAGCCTATATTTCACCATGCTGAAATGATGTGACCCGCTGTGTTTCACTGGCCGCATTTACATTACTTGTTTCAAGTGACTCAATTGTGACACAGATCGGATGACCCACGAACGTGTAAGCAGGAAAAAAGCACATGGATTTCGATATTCTCAGATCGGTTTCAGGCCTTATTCATATGTGGAAATAAATCTGACATGAATCGGATACGTGCATATGCATCTGCCATGTAAGCAGACAGATTGGATATTCCCCTTTCATTGTGAGTCATACGTCATTGAAAAAGCAACTGTGGTGAATGATGTCAACTCAGGTGGACACCAACTGCTGTCACATGACTCTTGTCAATGGCACAAAGGAGGACAAAGGCTCACCCCAATGTTCTGCTGACGTTTAAAGATGGTGAGGAAAGTAAAAGCTTGTATTATAACCTTTGTGTCTCTGGGCAGTTCATAACAGAAGATTGAGCCACAATATGGATCCAGCAGTAAAATCATCCACCTGCGTCAAGATATTCGGTCCCTCAAGGACTACATCCAGGAATTCTTAGGCATTGCAAATTTCTCTGACCTCCCAGACTATGCTCTTATTGATTTCTTTTGTTATGGACTTTTGTTAATGAACAATATCAATCTAAGTTAATCCGTGATGGTCACTAATTGAATTCTTGGACTATGCTCTATTGTTAAGTGGTTCCTCCTTCACTGTTGGGGAAGTGAAGGATTATGCTAAACATTTTTTTTTTTTTTGGGGGGGGGGGGGTTCCTTCCTGTCTTGTGGTTCCAACACCTGAGTCGGCTCACAACATGGCCACCACAGCAGAGCCTCCAGCCAACATGGCCACCACACAAAGTCCTCCGGTCACGGGTGCTACACCAGAGTCTTCAGCCATGATGGACGCCAAGTCAGTGTTCCGTGTAGTCATAAATGTTGCACATTAAAGGCATTCCCTAGGCATTTAAGACTGGCTTGAAGTCTAGAAGATACACCGCTGATATTGGTGCGAGCAGCTGGTATCTCTGCATTGGCTTCAAGTCTGGGGATCACAGATGTGGTCGCACTGACAATTGCACTCCCTGTTACGGCGATGGCCATCTGGTGTGTTTGGGCTGTGCACTGCGCTTCAGTTCAAGAGTTCGCTCCAGCCCAAGAGTCTACTCCAGAGCCTGTTCCAGCCAATGAGTTTGCTCCAGAGCCCTGCTCTGCCGTAGGGGTCTTCAGTCCCATCTGACCTGCTGTGGTGGTCTTCTGCTCCGCCGTGGGGGTCTTCAAGCCAGTCTACTCTGCTAAAGTGGTCTTCTGCTCCGCCATGGGGATCTTCAGCCCTTACTGCCCAGCTTGTGCTGCCCTGGTCATCTGCTCAGCTTGCTTCACCTTGGTTTCCTGCTCTGCTTTCATCTCCTGTTCGTCTTCCACTCCATGGACCTGGCCCTCCACCCCGGCCCCTGGTCCACCTCCACTCCACCTCCCTCCTGGACTTCTATGTTAGAAGCGTCTGGAAGCCGCTTCTTAGGAGGGGGGCTATGTCATGATCATCAGCTGGAGTGCCCTTGAGAACCACCAGGGGCTACTCCACCCTGACTATTGTCACTCCCCCACAAACTATATTCCCCATAATCCATTGCCTGGACTCATCACTGATTGCCTACAGCTGTGTCTCCTTACCTCATCAGTCTCACCCTATTTAAAGCCTGGTTTCTCACTCAGTCTTGTATGTGTTAGCTCTGCTTTTTCTAGCCATGGTTTCGTATTCTCATGTCTCTTGTTTTTTTTTTTTTTGGATTCTTTGTTTGTTCCCAGGATTTCTCAGTTTGTCTGTGCTCTGGATAACATTGTTTAGACTGCCTACTCTGAGCTTTTGACCATTTGCCTGTTTTTTGACTACATTTGTGGATTACCCCTTAATAAATACTGTGTTTGGATCCTCTTCAGTTCATAACAATACTGAACAATCAAAAATAAGTTATTGTATCAATGTAAATAGTTTGCAACCTATTAGAAAGAGAAAAGGGAGATGGAGGTGGGGGTATTTGAATGATGTAGAAATTCATATAAATTGACCTGTAAAATACAGAAAATAATTGGGGAAATAACGGTTTAATATTTAAATAAATTATTTTTTTTACAATGAATTTATTAAATATACATTTATTTATACAATTTACAGACAAATGCATCCTGTCTGAACAGAAGGGTGAATAAAATGTATCCCCACTGAGAATTAAAAAAAATTAAAGATATGAATGCCGAGGCAGAGAAATCCCGTCGTCTGGCAAATTTACAATTATGAGTAGTTTAAATGCTCTAATATTATGAATGTACTGTATATATAAAATTCACAATTTTATTTGCCAAATTATGTTGCATGTAAAATGTATTAATATTATTAGAGTGCTAAAATATGCATCTCAATATTTTTAGCAGTTTATACTTGGAAACATGAATTTTGTTTCTACAGATCGTTTCATCATAAATGGAGTTTATAGTTCATTGTCATTTATTTATAACTTCTGCCAGTCATGTAGGGGCTGGTATATGAGATGATGTCAGATGATATCCATGTGGAAAATTACAATTCTGACTGTTTCACATCTTCAGTCATCATTGACGTCTTTTGGGTTGGTGAAGTATCTGTCTGAGCAGCAAAACCAGTTTGCTCTGGTCATATGAACTGTTACAATCACTCATGCGATAACAAAGACAAGAAATCCCCTGGTAAAATCTGCATATCCATCATTATGGATGAGCAGTCTGAATGATCTTACAACAATGAACAATGAAATTCTGTTCACAATTTTTTCCATCTAAGTATGTGATACATGCACTGATCAAGTAGGCCAGTGGCTCTCAGCTGGTTTTGCTGCAGGGTCTAGATTTTACATTAAACAACAAGTGATGGCCCAACACAGCACCACAATAGTTTTAAGTACAAAGGTAAACAAAAATGTCTTTAAAATCTCTGATGAGCATGTTTTTAATTTCAGTAAATTATTTGTGTCAAGGTCACTTAAAATATCAGATCAATTTTTATTCCATTTTATGACGGTGAGGTACAGGTTGTAAAATGTCATGTGGTATGACTTCTCAAAAATACAATAGTATTTATGAATGAATAATTCATTTTATATATATATATATATATATATATATATATATATATATATATATTAACCTGAAGGGAGTGGATTTACAGTCCCTCTTCTTGTATTATATAATAAATTGGAAATCATCGTTTTCCTAAAACCAGTGTATCTATTTTGGTGTTTATGTTACAGACATTGTCTGTATTTGGTATCTAAGAGGTGACTGGGGGTCTGAACCATGTCAGGAATGCCCTAACAGTGTTTACACATTTAGCCCGGCTTCCAGAGAATAAACACGTACTTGTTTTGTAATTAATTATTTTGCTCATACAACCAAACTAATCAATAGTTATATTTTGTAGAAAGAGAATTGTCAGTCTGAACTTATTCTTTTTCATTTTGGTTCTGCTCTTCTCATGATAGCTGTATGCGACATGTGACGTGTTAAACTATGACAGTGAATCGTGTAGAAGTGTATATCTTTGCCCTGTGTGGATGTGGTTTTCATGTTCTGTTCCAGTGAAGTCCTGACAAAAACTCAGCCTTGAAGGGAAAAGTATTGCCTATGTTTTAACTAATTATGTTTGCAGGGGTTGTTTATTATTATGAGATGCATGTGACCATGCCGAAGCAACAGGAGAGTTCAACACTCATTACTCTTACTTATTACTCAGCACTCTTACTTATTTTCTACGGCCTATGGAAGTGTAGAGAACTTTGTCTTTAGTAAACGCTCTGCCAACTGATTAAACTTCAACTTTGACTCCTGGTCTTCACTGAGCATATAGAGCTCCGGACGTCACGTGACCCATTCTGTTTACACCGCCATGTTGGCAGGCAGGGACAGCCGGGAGCGAATATGAAATGAATAGCGCTAGCATGAGTTTCAAGGCAACAGAGTTCACTGCGCATTTTAATTAAAAAAACATAGACCTGTACATAGCAAAACATAATAGATTAAACATAACAGATCCCTATAATGCACCCGGGGTGCTTTTAACGTGTATCGTTAAAAGAACGGATAGCTTTTCTGACCTGCAGTATCCTGATATCTAACAACTAATGTTACCTCATCAACTTTCCCTCGTCCTACTCCGGAGACTCTTTAAAAGCCTACAGAAACCTGGAGGGGTACAAATGGACACAATCAAATTTTGTGATGAATATTCAACTTTGGAGTCTGCCAGCTAAAACCTGCTTCATCGTCATTGGAAGGGTAAGTCAACTGTGTTGTTAGGTAATGTAATCGGCCCTAGCTGTCCTTGTAGGTAGCCAGCATAGCTATATCACCGTGAGTACAGTAGACATCATAAATGTCATGAAATCTTAACCCGTTTAATCCCAAATTTTTTCCCAGACATGAAAATATCCAAATGAGGTGTCACTAGTTGCCCCTTAAAATAAACAATAATTATTTTTTGAAATTTTTATGGAAATGTGTGTGAAAAATTGTGTTTTATGTTCGGCCACAATTGTGACCGGTGGAATAATGTGTAACGTTACGTTATACTAAAAAATTCTTATATAGCCTATATCAGCCCAGTTATTTAACACATTTTAAACTCATTCATGTCATTTTAGGGTTACTATTAAACATAAAAACAACACTTATAAGAATACTGAGATAAAAGACAAAAAAATAAAAATTCAACCATCTGTTGTTTTGTTGTGTTGGTTAGCACGTTTTATTGCAGTGAACCATTTCAGTCGTCTATCGGGATCCTTAGGAATACGATAAAATGATGTCCCCTTTGCTTTCCCCCGCCTGTTCTGGCATCCTGGCGCACAGCAGCTGTCCACCATGTTAAAATAGTAAGGTTTGTAAGGTCTAAACAGTCTGGTTTTAAATTATTGTTCGACCACTATCGATACCAATGCTACAGCCGCTCTAGCGCTCTCCTGATGGCCTGCCAAAATGGCGGAG
Organism: Mylopharyngodon piceus; assembly: GCA_039654765.1. Taxonomy (NCBI): domain Eukaryota; kingdom Metazoa; phylum Chordata; class Actinopteri; order Cypriniformes; family Xenocyprididae; genus Mylopharyngodon; species Mylopharyngodon piceus. The sequence goes on along the minus strand of CM077438.1, from coordinate 25,023,615 downwards.
TTTAGATTCCGTGATGTCAACCTCCGGAGCTCTATTGGCCTGTATTTTGTACTTACAAACCTTTTTGGAAAATAATGATTAATAGACACTCACCATAAATATGTATTTAAAGTATAAATAACATGTCTATATGTTTTAAGTGTTAAACCACATGACATTTTCATTTTTAGAGTCATTATATTGCATCGGGAACACTTTACAATAAGGCCCCATTAGTTAACGTTAGTTCTGTCAAGACAACTCTTGGGATATTGGTATGGTAATTGACATTAGAATGGTAATGGATATATCAATGTTAATGTATTTGGTCTTGGCGGAATAGATCTGCTACGCTGCTGCTGCTGCAGAGCAAGTACCGAGACTTGCTACATTAACAGACATTGCTGTGAGCATGTAAGACATGCTGCTGCTGCACATGTAACATACATGAATTAACCCCCAACAAAGCAGGAAACAGAGAAAAGGGCAGAGCCTTCTTCAGCACAAACATCTAACAGATCAAAACAGATGTAAGGCAAGCCAATAACGCTGTGGTGAAACAGCTGAAGAAGACTATACATTGCTGTACATTGAAAAGCACTTTTCGCCCTACACACTTAATGGGAGATTTAGACAATACAGTACTATACATGTGCTTTTGAGTAAGAACAAGCTGCTGCATCTACAAATATGCATAAATCTACACATGATGACATAGACAGAAAGGGATAGAACAAACACCCTCCCAACAAGACAGAAAAGGATAGACAAACACCCCCCAAAACAGCAGATCTATCGCCAAGACATATGTACTGCATTTTTTTTTTTTTTTTTTTTTTTTCTTTTAATATATGGGACCGCATGTTTTACTATCTATGTGTGCCTTGGCTACCTTGCCGACCAGCTTAGCACTAGAAATGCATGCTGTGTGTTCTCATGAGCAATAAATAAAACGTTGCAAGCTGATAGAGATGGGAACCCAGCACCACCTAGCAAATATCATCAGTTAGTCATTTGATAATGATAACATAACCCTTATGCTTTGATAATTAAAACCATTAGGAGTGATAATGAAATGACTGGGCTGCATCAACATGTTAGCATAGCTAAGCTAAGAAAACATAACCCTTGAATAACATGTCATTTTATGCAGATAAACATGTAAACATGTATGTGAATGCTTATTTTCCTTCTCAACCGTGCTTAGACAGCATACTCGAAGAAATACAACAATAGACCATTTGCTGCTGCATAGACAAAACTGCATAACGGTTCAGCTTGTGCTTGGACGCCACCAGAATATAACAAACACGACGCTTAGTATTAACTGTATTGATAGTTCTTTTAAGTGACTCAGAGTCAGACACACGAGCATCTGAATCAACCACACGTTTAGCACTGCTAAAAAACATTAATGCGTCACTGAGTAATACCGCTGCTAAATATGGTGGACGCCGATAAAGTGCAATGCTTATATCACTTTAACTGTTTTCATAATGTGCTAAACAGCGTATAAAATAGCTGTAATAACAAAAGACCGCTGCTGCATAACCATGCAGTAAAACTGCTGCTTATATGCTTCAGTGATACACTCATGCATCTGTTGACATGACGCTAGTTTAAAACTTGTAAGATAGCTCATTTAGGAATGATAAACGGACCACACAAAAGCGCATATGTGGAATAAAAGATCATTTTTACTTATCTTAGATGTTGGGGCGTTTCCTCCGAGGAGGCAAGGGAGGCAGTGCCTCCTCCTCAAAAAAAAAAAAAAAAAAAAAAAATAGGATGAGAAAGTAATCCATATTACATATAAAACAACACAAATATTACAAATTATTACATTAAAAAGAGCGCAAGTCACTCGTTTTTCTTAAGGAACACTGCCCAACAGCGACACCCGCAGGTAAAGTTACAGCAGGAGTCATGCCTCCCTTTCCACTCATAGAAAACCATTAGACCCCCGGCGTGCGGTGGGTTTTGTGGGGGGTAATTGAGAATGAATGGGGGAAAGTCACGTGAGAGGAGGCAATGTCTCCATCGCGCTATGATTGGATGTAATTGGTTATGATTGGATATGATTGGTTTGTGCGATAAATCCCGCCTCTTGTTGACGTGCACGTTCCGCGCGACAGTTTGAATGAACAAATGATGGCGTCAATGGTAAGACTAATTGAAAAGAAGTTTTACACCGCACGCGTCAGCAGAGCGAAAGCAGCGCGTATTTTTTTCGGCGTGCGGTGTGAAACCGGCCTAAGTAAACAGATCACCCAGTTAGATATCACCGCTTTATGTCACGTCAAAATCAAACTTGAAATGGACTGAAAGCATGATGACTGCGGGGGTTTTTAGTGCAATCAGCTTGGTGAAATTAAAAATACAATTCGTGTCTGTGACAGACGGTGTTTACGGAGCGTGACTGATGATCCAAAATAGCCTAAGTTGACAATTAAAAAGAAAAACATAAATACACAAATAAAATATATTGTTTAAATTATCATTGCCTTTAGTTATTATTTTGGAATGAATGTAGAAATGCTTAAAACACTAACTTGATGAGATTGACTTGGTTTTGATAAATAGAACATTTATTACAATACATTGTTAATGTAAAATTACAAAATAGAATTGTATTTGGTTTCTTTTTTTCTTTTTTGATGTAATGTAAAGTAATGTTCATTTAACAAGGAAGATGTGTCAACGTTAAGAGTAATGCACATGAATTTACATTGATTCATAAATAAATAAAAAATGTGCCTCCTCATTTCAGAACACCACTGCACACCACTGATTCAGGTGCTTTCTGAAAGCGCGCTGCAGACTGCTAACAGCCATCAGCCAACTAACAATGAGCAACACATATTTATTACTCTTGGTTTAAGTTAATAAAAATACAAACTGTTCATTGTTAGTTCATGTCAGCTCAGGTCCATTAAATAATGTTTTTGATTTTAATAGCTAATGTATTAGTAAATGGTGAAATAAACATTAACAAAGATTAATAAATGCTTTTACTTTACTTATTTTTCATTGTTAGTTCATTTTAGTTCATTAGTTCAACTAACTGATCCTTATTGTTCCATTACCACCAAGTGTTTCCTTTGAATCTTTTCTTGAAAATGGTATAAAAGTTTTTTAAAGCAATAAGAAACCACTATAAATACAAATTGTACATTTCCAAGAACTTGCCACATATGTTTTGAACTAGATTTCCAAAATATTTTTCCTTTTTTGATCAGGGACACTTATGTGTCATGGACTCACACCATTTATAGGCATATTTAGGGCCCGAGCACCGATGGTGTGAGGACCCTATTGGAATTGCTCCGTTTATTATTATTCTTCTCCAAAGTGAATCGCATTTTTGAGGGCCTGAACATGCTCGAAAACTCATGAAACTTTGCACACGCATCAGAAGTGGTGAAAATTTACGTCTGTTATGGGTTTCAGAATTGGGCGGGGCAAAATGGCTCGATAGCGCCACCTAATGAAGTGCCCCTCGCGCTACATTTCACGTAGATTTTGAAATTCGGTACACACGTTTAACAGCCCAATACCTACAAGAAAATCTCTTGGAGCAAAATCTGAAACTGAACAGGAAGTCAGATATTTTGAATTAACTTGCCATTTTTTGCCATTTCCAGACGTTGTACTTTAACGAACTCCTCCTAGAGCTTTAATCAGATCAAAGTCATATTTGGTCAGTCTAATCTAAAGGCCTTTGCGACGTTAAATTGCGAAGATCTAGAGTTTTCGCTGGAGGGCGTGTCTGTGGCGGCCTGACACAGTTCGATGTTTCACCATGAAACAGGAAGTTCTTGTAACTCGGGTATACAATGTCGGATCTGCCCCAAACTTCACATGTTTTATTAGAGTAGTGACCTGAAGACATCTTCATGACAATATACAGTTACAGTCATAGCGCCACCTGTGGGCAACAGGAAATGACATGTTTTACACTGTGATTGACTCCTCATAGAGATTTAACCAGATCAACATCATATGTTGTCAGTCTAATCTTAAGACCTTAGTGATGATAAATATCAAAGATCTTAAGTTTTCGTTGGAGGGCGTGTCCGTGGCAGCCTGACAAAGTCTGATGTTTCGCCATGAAAGAGGAAGCTGTTATAACTCAGGCATACTATGTCTGATGTGCCTCAAACTTCACATGTGTGATAAGAGTCCTGGCCTAAAGACATCTATATGACAATATTCAGTTAGTCGTAGCACCACCTGCTGGCAACAGGAAATGGCATGCTTCACACTGTAATTCAATCCCAGGAACTCATTTCAATATGCCACGAAGTACCAAACATGCTAGAAACACGTTAAATCATGCAACACTTAGCTAAGTGCTAATGTATGCGATTAACACCACGAAACAGGAAGTTGTTGTAACTCAGGCATACAATGTCCGATCTGCTCCAAACTTCACGTTTGATAATAGTCCTGGCCTGATGACATCTACATTGCAATATTCAGTTATGGTCAAAGCGCCACCTGTTGGCAGTAGGAAGTGTGGCACTTTTAAATGATTTTACCATAATTCTCCTGTATTTACTCGCTTACATGCATGTTGCCCACTTTTCACTGTTTTCCTAAGGCCAATGGGTGGCGGTGAGCCCAGGTGCGAGGGCCCTTTCATCGCTGCTTGCAGCTTTAATTACATATTAGGTTTTATGATACCCAACATTCGTTCATATGTCAAGCATTAAAAATGTATTCAAATTGCTATTTAAATAATTTGACAAGTATGCATTTCAGTTGTGAGTTTGCCATATATTATACAGTATAAAAACTGTCCAAAATATAAAGTCACAGGCCATAATTTCACATGCATGTATTTGAGATGTACAGTACAGTAAATCCTGTACATAAGTATACATGAGCTTTTCACATACTAAACACGTAGCAGGCAATGTGGTTTGTCTAAACAATGCATTGGGGCAGTGGCGTTGCATGATTTACACTCTTGTTTGGATTACTTCACACTGATTGCATAAGGGATTTTGAAAGGCATTTTGCAAGTTTTTGTAGAGACCCGGAAGTTGCACAAAAGTTGACTTATTGTCATGTCATCTACATGGGAATTCACTGAACCAAGCCCTGGTTTACTCACATCCAGCCAGTATTTAAGCCACAGTACCACAGCTGCCAGAGTAATTACAGACTGTGACATTACAATAACTGGACAAGAGCATCTGTACAAGGTAACTCATTCATCTCTTGAGTTATTCGACATTTATGGCTTTTGAATCTGTCTTTATTATTGGTAAATGAATAATCATGAACACGAACAAGCAAAATGCGTTATAAAAAAATTATACTGTGGAAAACAATATTTAGAGAATAAAGATTTCACATTAATCTCTTTTGCCGCTTTTGTTTTGTAGGATGAAGTCAACACAGGCAATGATACTGATGCTTTTTTTTGCTTCAGTCTTTTCAAAACCAGTAAGAACAGTATCAATTAAATGTTTTCTTTTACATTTTTATTAGGTTTTTTACATATATAAAATGTTACTTTTATAGCTACTTTGGTTTCTTTCAAAAGAATACAGTACTATTAATAATGATACTTTTTTCAACTGTTTGAATCCTCAGTTTCCTTTGCGCAGAGGATCTGATTCATCAGACTCTGTGCAGTCAAGATCCAGTTCAGAGGAAGATGATTCTTTGAATCGTCGGTTTCTTTTGCGCAGAGGATCTGATTCATCAGAGTCTGTGCAGTCAAGATCCAGTTCAGAGGAAGATGATTCTTTGAATCGTCGGTTTCCTTTGCCCAGAAGATCTGATTCATCAGACTCTGTGCAGTCAAGATCCAGTTCAGAGGAAAATGATTCATCCAGGCAGGATTCAAATTCTGAATCAAACGAGTCTAAATCAAGTGATTCTGATTCTTCTGAGGAAGTCATTGTGCCAGTCACAATCACTCCAGCTACCACATCACCAGACTGCAGGGGTGACGAATACTGCTAATCTGCTAATAACTTGCAATATTGCTGTTTAATCATATTTTCAAATGAATGTACAAATAACAATGTACAACTGATTATAGTGCACAGTATAACAATGTGCTTTGAAAAAGAATGATACTAATGAATGATTTAACTAATAAAGATTAAATTTGCATGTCACCATTATGGTTTTAAGTGCTCATTTTGATTTTTTTTTTTTTTTTTTTTTTCATTTAAGAACAATTTTATGATGTCACTACCTTTAATATGATGCAAGAAAAATCAAGTCATCATTTTTAAATGGGGTTTTTATTGGTAGTACTTTGTCTGAATTAAGAAAATATTATTTCATATCAGCATATTAATATGTGAGTTCAGTAACTTTTCTTGTACCCTTTTCAGTAACCAAATGAAATAATAATAACAATATACAATTATTATTATTATTATCAGTAGTTGTAGTAGTATTACCATAGCATTAGTGTAAATGACATGGAACCTTGTATGTACGTTTTTTTCAATTCACAGGGTTTTTTTTCATGAGGTCAAAATAAATAAGATTAACAGCACCATCCTAGCAATGTTGGGGAAAGTTCCTTTTAAAAGTAATGCATTACAATATTGCATTACTCCCTAAAAAAGTAACTAAATGCCTTACTTTTTATGAAAAGTAATGCGTTGATACATTTGTTGTAAATTTAAAAGTGTGTTAAAATGTGTTACTTTACTAGTTACTTGAAAAAAGTGATTTGATTATGTAACTCATTAACTTACCTGTTATGCCTTACCCCAACACTGCATTCTATGGTATTAAAGAACTTCAATTAATCTCAACAGTTTACATCATATGCTACATTGCATTCATTTTGCATGGTTACAAAAGGGGCATCTGCTGAAAGATAATGAAAAGGCTATTTGGGATCGGAAGCACATTGCTTGTTACAATCTAACTTAATGGTCTATGACATGGTAAAATCCAAGATACAAATCCCACCTTCCTACATGATTGTATTGGTCAGATATTACCATGTGACATAATTATATGAGCAGGGGGACCATTAATCATATTGATATCCATTTATCATTGTCACACATGGAAATGGAAGGTCAAGTTTAGCACATTGCATTTTAGGACACAGCATTTTGGTAGTCAGTACATTCGCACATCTCAGAAGTCGTGTAAGGTCAGCCAAGGTCAGCCAGTGCTTGTCAGATACTGAAAATTCCAACAACAAACTGTGGGCCATCTGAGACTAGTAGTACCTCAATGATTTGCATATAAAGTATGTGCTAAATATTTATATAATAATAATAAATATATATAATGTATCACATATATATATATATATATATATATATATAAAATTAACTCTACATTTTTTATTTGAAGTTATATTTAATAGTCTTTTTTTATATTTTTATTTAAAAAGGCTTAAACAGATTTGCCAGCATTGAACAGTTTATACAGTGCTTTATTTTGCATCTGAGCCTCATACCTAAATCAAAATGTGTGTTTTTGTTGTTAGGTTAATTATACATGGAAAGCGTCTGCAAACATTACCAGACGGTGAGGAACACTGTAGTTTGGTTTGATTTGATAGCTCTGTGATTAGAGACGTGATTAAACTTACAGTACTGTACATTGAGAAAAACGTCACATTAGTGGAGCAGAAGTTATGTGCACCATACTGATACTTTGTTATTTGTGGTAAAGAATTAGATATTTTATTTAGTATAGTATTTATTTTTGTAAGAAATGGCTCAGACTATCTGCATGCACAGAGCAGGCTAATTACAAAGCACTAAAGACTCACTCAAACTTCAAAGGTTCACAAATATTTGTCTGAAGCCTACGCATCAAGATATTGGCACAAGAAAGGCACAGCTGCACAGCTATTTAGACATTCAAAACAGGCACTGCATTGCTGTAAGGTGTCTCAGGCTAAGATGCTTGGGTGTTGTAGATGGTTTCTAGGTTATTGCTATGTTCTTGCATGGTTATTACTGGATCAAGTCATAAATTTCTGTTAATAAAAATAATAATGTAAACTGTTATAATTACTGCAGAAATGCCAGAGGAAATATCTTAGCCAATATAAGGGGCCTTCAAGACAAAAAGCTTAAAGTCACCAAAAATCAAAATGAACAATTCTTATTTTTTATGGAATATTGCAGTATTTATTATAAATGATTTATCCATGCACATCATTATTTTTTAAAATTCATGTGCCTCATAACCTTTAATCAAAATACCTTCCCCTCCCTCTTGCAACTCATCTCTTCTCTTCTCTGATGATGTGGCATGAGGGCGGGAGAATAACCTGTCACTCACTTGAAATCAACCAATAGCAAACCACAACCATCCAATCAATTCCCCATGGACAAAATCAAGTCCCCACCCTACATTTGTTCTTGTACCAGAGGCCATCTCACTCAGATATACGTCACAATAGGGAAGAAAAGTCTACCACAACTTCTGCTTCATGCCGACTTTAGAAACCACTGCTCTATGTCATATGTCTGGGCTGCTGAAAAAACTGCTAAAAACCACCCTAAAAAGTGCCCAAAACCAGTGAACAGACCACGGAGACAAAGACCAGCAAACCAGACAGTTCAGTTTAGGCTGGTTTAGATATTTTTTCACCCAGGCTTTAATCTATAGGATTTTGCCTCAGCCAGCACTATAGCCAAAAATTGTGTTGAATAAAATTGCACTCTTCTAAAGGCAAACTCTGTCCATGTTGAATGGTTTAATGGATTTTTATCTGTAATTCTTTTTTAAGGTAGCTTTGGTAATATTTAGACATTGCTTCATCTTGTGTATTTTCGGTGCACTAAGAAACACTGCATAACTGATATAGGACAAAATTTATTCATAAATGATCATTCATTACATAGAGCAGTATAAAATTACATTTACATTAAGTTTGCAAATAATTGTGCAATGAACAGGAAGACATTGTTGAGATGAAACTGCATCTTAACAGGTTTGGCAGCAGTTCAAGAACTCATATGAACCGTATCTTTGTGCTCTGCCGTTTGTTGTCTAACTCACACTAACATCAGGTGGAGTGAGTCACCAAGCACCATACAATTAATACATTTGCATTCGTTTGTGTCGACAGCCCGTTGAGGGTTTGTGCTTGACTGTGTTTACTTTGCGGTTATGATGGAAGCCTCGGTGGTCTGGGTGGTCTCCTCATCCGAATCGCTCTCCTGGCTTTCTGTGCTCTGTGAGAAGTCTTCATCGCTGTCTGCAGCTCCAGGCGTGGCTGTGGTATCCTCGCTGCTCGGGCTGCTATCTGACTCCTCTTCATTTTCCTCCTGGCTGGCACTGGCGCTTGCGCTGTCGGCGGGAGCATCACCAGCACTCGCCCCCTCGCTGTCTGACTCTTGGTTCCCGGTGGGAACGATCTCTTGGCTTCCCAGAGCAACCTGGCGGTCGCTTGGCTCCATGTTTTCCACCTCTGGGGTGCTGGTGTCCTCCTCCTCCAGAGGAGTATCATGCACCTGTAGAGCCTGAGAAACAGAAGTGATTCTCGTTTTGTTATATTATTCAGTTGTTAATTTAAGGTACCATTCATGTCTGTTGCATAAATGGTAGGGATACACAACAAAGATTAATACTTATTAATACTCTGTGGGGTTTTTTTACTCTACATATGAGCAATAGTAACATTATTTGTCAAAGCAAAAACCAAAATCAAAAATGACAATTCTTTTTTTTTATGGAATATTGCAGTATTTATAATAAATGATTTATGCGTTCACATAATTAAAAAAAAAAAAAATCAGGTGCCTCATAATCTTTAATCAGAATAACTTCCAACTTCTCTGATGATGTGTTTACTGGTGCGAAAACGGGACAACCTGTCACTCACATGACATCACACCAATAGCAAACCACAATCATCCAACCATCCAATCAATTCCCCATGGACAAAATCAAGTCCCGCCCTACATTGTCTTGTTCCAGAAACCGTTTCATGAGGATATACGTCACAATAGGGAAGAAAAGACTATCACAACTTCAGTTTCATGCCAACTTTAATCAGTGTTGGGGAGGCTACTTTAAAAGTGTAACAAGCTAGTCATAATTTAAAGTAGATAAACTACAGTTTAAGCTAAAGCTTTGAAAAAGTAGCTATTTGTTGTTTTTAACTTTCGGCATAGCTAACTACATTTTAGTTATTTAGGAGGGGAATATGAAATTAGCTGACTATCCAATATGTGATTTATCATTTTATTAGAGCCGTATTTTTTTCTCTTTCAAAAACAGTGACAGGCCGCACGACACAAACTGCATATGACAGAGAACCGTTCAGGATCAATCGTTTCACCGAAATGATTCGCTCATTCCTACCCTATATGAGGGAAGTGAAGCGAGAGAGGACCGTTCAGGTAAGTGCGTTTGATTATTCACTCAGCAACAGTGCAGCACTATAGCCTGCAGTCGCGAAATGAAGTTTGTCACTGGAAAAGCAACACTATTATGAAAATAACTGAATTACTGGCATGATATTGAAAGATAAGTAGGCCTAAGTTAGTAGCATCGCTACTTTCAGTTGGTCACCCCGAACACCGCCCCTAATTACAAAGTACCATCTCATAGCATGGTTCTGCCACAGTACTTTCTTGTAAGTGTTCTTAACATTTGTTCTGCTGCAAAAACATGTATATTTTCCTTTTCTATTACTTGTCTACCTTGCGTATGGGCACATTTTACAAACATAAAGTAACCTTTCTATTTACCTTGTACAGTTTAATCTCTTTCTCCACATCATTGATGCTCTGATCATCATAAGCAGACGTCTTCTTGCTCACGAATGTCAAACCGCCCAACTTGTCATTGCTGTAGGACTTGTATGGAGAAGGTAGTTTTTCAAAGTCGTTTGCATCCACATAGACAATGGTTTTTTTGTAGTCGCTAGGGTAGCCCATGCTGTCTCCCCGGCCTGTGTTGATGATGGGGTCCAGTGAGGGCTCTACTGTGGATGGGACTGCGGTGGTCTCAGTTTCTCCAGATTCACTTTCACTGGAATCAGTCTCCTAAACGGACAGTATATGTTAATGGACAATATAATTTAATTGACAGTATAAAATTCTGTAGCTGTACTGCTAGCATGGTGGTAATTTTTTTTCTTTTTCTTTTTGGGTCATGCTGGGTAGAAATCTCATTGTTCCAAAATCCTGCTTCTCATAGTTGTGTTGTTACATCCCACAGCAGTTTTGCAGGACAATTGCTTGGTAAAGTAGTTAAATATAGTTAAATATATTGTTGTTAAGTAGTAGTAGTTAAGTAGTTAAATATAAATATATATATTTATATAAATATATTGTCAGCTCCTTTCCTGTGTATTTTAATTATCAAAGGGTGAGTTGGGACCCAAAAATGGGTCTCAGGTCTGGTCTGGAAAATGCTAAATGCACATAATAAAATGCAACTAGCCAAATAACCATGCGTAATCAGTCAAGATAGTAAAATAAATGAGGGAGGAGAAACTTCATGTATCTTTTATTGCTGACATCAACATCTGTGAGTCAACCATGCTACTAGACAATATTATTTTGGATTTTAAGGATGTTTTTTGTCTACTTTTCTGTGATTAACACTTTTGATACTGTGTTTGCCTTTACATTTGTGAATTTGGCACACACATTTATCTAAAGCAACTCGCAATGCATTTAAGGCATACATTTTATCAGCAATTTCTTTCTCTGGGAATTGAACCTGTTTGAGCTACAGGAAGGTCGCCACTTGATAAATTCCTAAATTCTAGGTTTTGAAACAAAAATAGTCTGTTGTTTAGAAACTGGCCACAGTGGTTCTACATGACAGAAAACGTAACTATTTTAGCATAATCAGAGTGACTCACGTTCTCCTCTTTGTTCTCATCTGTTTCAGATTCCTCATATGCCTCCTGCAAATGAAAGAAACAGTATTGAGACTCGCAGCAGGGTCACTTACACTGCGTCTAGACCAACAGAATGGTATTTTTAGAGCTTGCTGTCTTTTATTGGCTATTGTGGGAGTGCAGTGACGTGTGATGTGGTCAGAGGATGAGTCTTCATTTACCTCAGTGTCATCTGCACTGTCTGTGCTTTCATTGGATTCTGCTGGCATGGTCTGAAACACAACCAAATGCCTTGGCATAAATAAAACAATACAGTATTTCTCATTTCAGCAGTTACCACCTCCTTAAATTTAAACAGCTCAAAGGTGCTAGTTTATATTACTACTTTATATTAGTAAGTAATAGTTCACCCAAATTACTATAGTCACCCATCATTTATTCACCCTTACAAACCTGTGTGACTTTCTTTCTTCAGTGGATCATTTTTAATTATGTATTAGTCCATGCATTGACAATGCAATAGCACCATAAAAGTATCATTAAAAGTGGTCCAAATACTAAATTTCAAGTGTTCTGAAGTCATACGATATTGATTTTGTGAGGATCAGTGAGCCGTTAACCACCACAACCAAATCAAAGAGTCATTCAGACCATTTTTTTATGACTTGAATCAACCGACTTTTTAAAAAGATCTGATTTAAAAGAGTGAATTGGTTCTTTTTTGTGGTTTCTTGTCATTTTTCAGCTTGACAGCCCCAGTCCTCATTTTATTGAAAAAAGTGGCCAAGATATTACTCAAAATTTCACCTTTTGTGTTCCACAAAGGAAAGAAATGGCATGAGGGTGAATAAATAACAGAATTTTAGGCGTTAACTATTCTCTTATAGACAGAATTACAGTCATTTTAGAGGCTAGAGGACGGGTTTTACCTGTGTAGGTTCTGCCTCAAACATATTAGCAGCAGCTTTTCGGAGAATAGGAGGTGGCTGTATGGATAGATGTTTTGTTAAAATAGCAGTGTAGTTTTCTGCACATTATTCATTTCAACACCATGTTCATTTTGTCCATTTCAAATAAGATACTTGCCTGTTGAACAGCAACAAGTTCTTCTGAGCTCTCTGAACTGCTAGCTGAGCGCTTGACCTGAGAAAAATGTGCATATACACATTAGAAGACAAAAATGGTAGCCAAGTTTTCACAGTTAAAATAACGGTTAATATGAACTTACAGGTAGGCAGAAGACTGTGGCAATGAGGAGCGTTAAAACGATAAGAGTCTTCATTTTTGTGCAAAATACTCTAAAAAGGGAGGAAAACAAAGAGATGCACAGTTACAAAGAACATCAATTTTGACCTTATAAATGTAAATATGTTAGAAAAGCCATTAAAAAGTTACGACAACTAATGCACAGTAATAAGAAATCTATTACAGAGAGGATTGCCTGTGCTCAACTGCCTCAAGAGTGGGTATTTTTGGTATTTACGCATTTACTGCAAGGCAAACCGACCCGGAAGGAAGCATGCCTTTTAAGGCACTCAGAAACATGTTGGTAAATGCCAAAGAATGCCTACTTCCTGCAAGTCCTCACCATGAAACATCTCTCGTTTGTTTTCAGCTACAACTACATTGCATAAAGTATAAGTTGAGGTAACGTGTGTTTAGCGATACCTATAATGATCTCCTCTGGTGTATAATTCCAGAAGTTATATGTAGACTATGTAGCAGCCACAATCCCAAGAAATAGCACGCCTCTGGCTCCAGACTTAGTTTCTCATTAGAATCTTCGTTGCTGTGAGCCAAGGCCTAAAATTTGTGGCGTCAAAAGAAAATGTGAAGTGCAGAACAGAACACTAAGTGTTGAAGCGTTTTGTTGAGGCTGCCGGCAGAAGTAATGGTGGCAACTGTCAGTCAGCCAGTATTATTATTCTTTTGTATGGAACTTTAATTTAGTGGTTGTGTCGCTGGAATAAATGAGTCAGTTGACAAATTAGTAAGGCCTTTATGTGCCATAGCCGCAACTTCCTCTTTCGTCTGTCAAGTTCATGTTAATCATCTCTGCCTATAATAAACTGTGGTTGGAATCATTAAAAGTCTTCATAACTTCAGTCTTGTGCTTACATTGAGGCTGAACAAGAATGGATTTTCTGAACTTTGATGCTTATTTTGCAAGAACTGCATTTGCTGTATGAATTAATTCACGATTTAAGGTTAAAATAGACTGCAGCTACAGAACATGATCGCAAACTGTTCTATGAAAAGTCCTTTTCATGATATAAATACAAATAAATGCATGACGAACCTGAAAAATGGCAAGACTACAAGCAAGTAAATACATTCCACATGAGTACTCGGGCTTCTTCCAACATCTGCATACTGAAACCTTTGATGACAATTGGTTTTTAACCTCAACATCCTAAAACATAAACATAAATTAATTGTTTAATTGTGACTTACCTCTTTCTCTTTGCAAAATTTGAAGTTCTTTGTCAAAGGATAGACTGAGGTCCTGTTTATCAGATGAGATCTTGCTATGTTTTGATGCTGGTGAGAGATGGCTGCTGGTTGGCTTTTAAACCCTGTTCCCTCTGGAAACAGCCAATGGCTGTGAAGCTTGTGATGTCATGAGGTTTACCGCTGCTGTCCCACCTTTTTGCTCCCACTCTTCCTGTGGTTTATATGGCCAGGCAATGCAAACATTTACAGCCAGGCATGACAAGCAGAAAAAATAATACATATCCTGTGTTGTTCTTAGGATCGTTGATAAAATGTTGTCATGCTTATTATTATTAACATATTATGCATATACCATGGAAAGACTTAATGTCCACTTTAATTGTTATTGTATCATAAAACAGGGCAAATAAATATTTAATGGCTTCAATTAAGGGGGTTGAATGCCTCTGGCTATAAAGCAGAATGAAGTGTTAAGTGTGTAATCAGTTCAAACTTAAGTAGGGAACAGTGTGTAACAGAAAATCACAAAAGGACCAGTTTAATATATTAAAAGTTTATATTTAGTAGTGTTTGTACTATTACTATTGATTTTGCTCAAGGTTAGGGATTCAAATTTCCACTATGAACATGACCGATACCTCAAATTGTGTGGCTTGTTGAGGGAAAGTGTGGATTTTAGAGAGAGACAGTTTTGGGGGATGGTAATTGATGTGCAGGTCTACAAATAAATCTACACCATGGTGGCAAGCACCACTTAGATTCTCAGGTTCTTACAAATTTCAGTAGTAACTAATATATGATAAAATAGGTTCTATGTTTAACATAATAGTTCATCACATTGATATTTAGGTGAGATTTATGTATACTGCACAAATGTTTTTCACATAAAAAGGTAGAAAAACATTTTACAGTTTATTTTGAGTAGGGTGATGGTGTGTCATACCAAAATCACATGAATTTCCCATCAGTTTGTTTCATTCCTATGATTCACAGTCTGTTTGTGGCAATGAAGCCAGATGCTCAGAAATTTCAGTCAACTGTATTGTGCTTTCTTTCGTGTTATTCTGTGCATTTACAGTATAGATAGTGTTTGACTATATCGTATGGGGGGATCAGGAGACCAGACAATGTTGCATTCCCTTACTTCTACTATATAATTATTCACTATTAACAAGCAGCATATGAACATATATAAGCCCCTGAAAGTGATAGTTAGTGTTCATGATTGATGATTTGCTAGGATATTGTGAGGTGTACCCCAGGGCAGTAATTAAAGAGACTGAATATCAGTGCTAATTCTACTAACTTATGTAAGACCAAAAAAAAAAAAAAAAAAAAGTCAAAGGGACTTTAAAGGTGCAAGCAAATGGGGAAACAAAGTACATCAGACATACCAATCTTAGGGTGTCATCTAGAAATATCATCTTGAGAACGTGTTAAGACATGCAGCACTGAACTGCCATTCATATAAGAAGTGAAATGTTTTTCATTTTTTCACTCAGGCTAATGTTGTAAAGAGAAAGAAGTCTACAGTTTGTGTCTGGATTTTTTTTTTATGCTAAAATAAGCATCTTGCTGTCATGCATGGCAGCCAAACTGCCTGTGGCTCACTGATGGATTAACAAAAAAACTCAGAGACACCACCACAACACCACAAAAATATAGAAACTTTCCCAATTCTGTTAGAAATAATCACACGGACTGGTGTGTTTTCACACCATATAGCTTACATGTTTTCAAATGTAAATATCAGTCAAATTTAATGACTGAGAAGGTAATTCACTGTCAAATTTGTGTGTGTGTGTGTGTGTGTGTGTGTGTGTGTGTGTGTGTGTGATCAATGAGTCATTTACTAACAAAATATCTTCACTCTAATAAAAAATTATGGGTTAAAAACAACCCAAGTTGGGTTGAAAATGGACAAAGCCAGCGGTTGGGTTGTTTTAACTCAGCGGTTGGGTTAAATGTTTGCTCAACATGAAAGGTCAGATAGAAGAGCATTGCAGTATTTTCCATCAAGAAATGACAGATCCAGATTTAAAGATCAGATTTTCATCCAACTCTTCTTCCAAGTACTGGCCATACCTGGATGCCAATATCGATGTTGTGATGAATTGCTGAGCTGGGTGGGGAGGCAAGGAGATCTGTCTTCACTCGATTGAGTAGAGGTGGTGTTCTGGCAATCCATGTAGCCACTTTGCAATCCTCTGGCTGGAATAAGATGTTGAGATACTTATAGTCTGTGTAGCAGAGGTAGGAAAATTCATGTGCTGTACATTGAGAAAAGTAGGGGGCCAGGTATAGATCCCTGAGTTACCCCGTTGACTGCAGTGACTTAGACACCTCTTCCCTCCACGAAACCTTGAAAGATCTATCTGTGAGGTAAGACTCAAACACAGCCGAGTGCTGTGATAAAAATTGAAGAGATGGCAGACAAGATGATGTTGAAAGTGTTGAAAATTTCAAACAAGTCCAGCAGAATGAGAACGTATGAACTGGAAGGAGCTCTCGCCAAACACAAAGTGGTCTCCACTGAATTGTGCTTTTTGAAGCTGAAGAGTGATTGCTAGCATAATTGAAAACAACTCGTTCAAGTGTTTTCGCTGAGTGTGACTGTAATTTTCTCTTTTATGATGTAATGTTTTGTGTGTACATTTTCTTAAACAGTTTTGAATTTGCATGTTTGACTCCTAAGTTTGCATGAAGGTAAACTCAACTAAACTTTCTTGAATCCCAAACAATCACTAGCATGCTGGTATGAGTGTAAATGTCCACTAACAGGGTCATGGCTAACATTAGAAAATATGTTTAAGTATTTCAACTCCCTGCTTTAACTGATGAAGCCATCACAGACACAAAACAGAATCGTGACTGTCCGATGACATTTCAATCGATGTTAAGTCTGTGTGTGGTGATCTTCTCTCCACAATGTCTGAGTTTCATGCAGGGATGGACTTTATGAACTCAGTGAAGCATGCACCAGGACTGCATTCTAATCAACTAGTCTTTGCTTCTGTACTGTGGTTTGGTGGCTTTGGAAATGAAGTAAAAAAAAAAGCCACATGGCTTCAATTCAGCCCTGATCCACAACATTAGTTTATGAAGTTGATGTCACCCTTTACAAGACTTAGACCAATGAAGTTCCAAGTCATGTGCCATTAAATATGCCCCAAACCATTAATCTTTGAGGTTAGTTTGTTTGGAAATATTCTGTAGGAACACATTACCTATATGGATTATACATACCCAACCATGCTTTTAAAGGACCGTTGAATTAAACTATCAGCTTCTGAACTGTTAAAACTATATTAGGCCATTAATATCAGATGTGGTCTAGATTACACTGTTTTACAACTGGGGAATAACATGATCAAGACCTACAAACCATTGAGACACTTTTATGGTTATGGAAATGGAAAATCCGCATAAGCCAGTCAATAAGGGAAAATGCAAAATGAAAATGTATGTAACCAGATATAGTGATTGGCTATACAGTGTCAGGAAATGTACAGTATATCCATATGTGAAAGTCAAAAAAAAATTGTTAACCAGCATATGTTAACCACTAAGCAAGCATGTAGGTTTAAGTGGTAGGTTCATAACCCCAAATGTTTAGCAGACATGTCAAATGCATGCTCAGCTTCCTGTCCTGTCCGTCTGGATCAATTTAGGCATGAAACATTTTGGGACTTCTTGGAAAGATTGGAAGAAGGTGATGTGAAAACACAAACAGGAAGTTATACAACACCTTTCTGAAACTGGAGGATATACTATGGAGGAGCCTACTGATTCAAAATTTGCCTGAAACTGAACCACATACACTTGGTATATCCAAAACAATAGCGTTGTCATCCGTAGTCTGGAAACAGAACCTAATGTGTGTAAACATACAAAGCTTTGAAAGAACCTTTCTGTTTGTTCTGTATGTTATGTAATGTTATATGGGGCATGGAAAAGGGTAAAAGACTTTATGTACTTGCTTTTCCCACTTTAGATGCAGTTTGAACATAAAAAACACAAAAGTTTTTACTGTCTAGATCCAACAGTAACACAATAAGAATAATAAAATTAATATTGTGGAAACCTCTTAAAACAAAGAATTTCTTCCATCAACAAAACAATTTTGCTCTGTTTGATGACAAAAACTGGGGAAGGCAGAACAACAACGATGGTAGGTTCTGGTGGGAATTTTTTTTTGTCCTTTGACTTTTAGATTGAACATTTGAGAGAATCTGCAGTACACTGTAAAAACAATATTCTTAGATTTAACGATTATTGTAATTTTTTTGTAACTTATTCTAACTACTTAGAACTTTTCAGGAACAAAATTAGCTATAAATAATGTTCATGTTCATTAATATTTTAGTTGTTGACACTTTATCTTATCTAAAGACTAATCTTAATTTACATAGGTAATTGATCCAAATATAGTTTGGAGTTTGAGTCATTACAAGTTTAGTTCATATTTTAAATTATTTACTTAAAGTGTCACTACGGAAGATCATTTACTTAAAAATTAATGAAATTCTACAATTGAGATTGTTCATGTTCAAATTCATATTCTTGCCTTATCCTAATTCACTATAGTATTTATATTTTGAGCTGTCGGGTCACATTTTGTGGAAAATACTGTACCAGGCTTACTGCATTTGTTCTTGCATGTTTTACATCATGTCCAGAAATAAAGAAAACAAAGTCTGGCTCGTGTGTGGCTTGTAGCTACAATGAATAGTGTAAACTCTGAAATAGTGTGCTACAGTTGAATCCCAGAAATAAAAATGCCATTCATTTTCTCCATAGGGCACTTGATTTTTAACAATAACTCATAAATCTTTATAGACAGACCTACTGTGAGCTACAAAGTTGTTAATTGATGGTTTTGTTGAAGTCTGCATTTTTTTTTAACTTATTTTTAAATAATTTTGTTCATCTGCAGAATTCTTGGTAAAACACTACATTACCCATAATCTCCACAAATCAGAAAATCCTAACAAGCAAATTGCGGCAAAAGAACAGTCTCCCTATGCGTTTAAACTACTGAAATATTTGTATCTATGCATATTTTAAAATAAGTTGTTTCTATAAATCAACAGTTTAAAGGCACAATATGTAAGATTTTTATATTAAAATATCCAAAAACCACTTGCACATTGTTATATATTTCATTCATCTGTGTACTTAAATTATCCTAAATGTTTCCAAGAATTTGTAAATTCAGAGAAATTCACAATTTTAAATAGTGCCCTTTTCACTTGTCGCCTGTCAATGACGTAATATCTGGTTTACCCCTGGTTTCCTTGTACTGCATAGTAAGCATGGCAACAGACGCGGACAGCTGCGTAACGTCTAGCGGCATGCTGTTGTTGTTTCGTTCAAACATTATGGACCATAGCAAGCAAACTTTGGGACAAAAGGAGAAATAAAACGAGGATCAATATCAACGTGGCGTTTCTGAAATGGTGAGAGCTTTGCGACAACTTTGACTTGACAGAGCTCGATGCCGCTCTTGCACGTTATTATACAATATCATCAGTATGATATTCTAATGTTGATCTAGCTTACTGTTAGTCTCATACAGCCAACAAACTAATACATAGAATAACAATACAACTTCCAACCAGGGGCGCCCCCAAGGGGTGGCCAGGGCCACCCCTGTATAAACTCTGGCCACCCCTGTGGCCACCCCAGTATGATTTTGCAGTGGGTACTATTAATTTAAATGCATAATGTAAATTTACAAGTCCATGAAGTGAAAGAAAATAAACAATTATATTATATTATTATAAACTGTTATATTAATTTTATTCATGTTTACATTTTAGACACCATTGTCTGTTTTTGCACAATTTCGCCAACTAATATAGTTCAACACAAATCCACAGCACTGTAATTGCGTCCCTGAGCAACAAATGGCGGTGTTTCTTTACTGAATGAATCAGCTTTTTGAACGAATCAGTTGAATCAATGAAAATTGGAAAAGATAGGCTACAGGTGACGACGAGGGAGCTTCAGTTGAACAACAGTGAACTGCGGTCAGATGAGATGTTGTGAGGCTATGTCAGTAAAATTCATAAAAATGAACATGACTGTCCAATCAGCCGTTATACTGTGCTCGCGGCTCGCCCTCAAGAATTGCACGCGCAAATGCGGCGCGCGCTGCATATTAGCCTACTTTATTATAGCTTAAATGAAGCGCAAAAGAAACTACGACCATGCACCGTCGTTGTTCTGTTGTAAATTAAGTCATGAAATTACCAAACATGCGATTAAAACTGCCTCAAAACTGTGCGTGCATGTATATTTGTTGACATGGTTTTAAAGCTATTTATCCAATTTGTTGGCCTTAAAACATCTTAAAATGCACGTGTACACCAGGGAAATATAAATTTTCTCGGGGGAGCATGCCCCCGAACCCCCCTAGCAAACTACATTTTCTGACCTCGGTAATTATGAAACTCTGCGTACGGCCTGCTTCTATTCTATCTAACGAAATCTGAGGTAAACGTGTGTGTGTATATATATATATATAGTTTGTTTTTGCCACCCCAAGATTTGCTGTGGCCTCGTCTGGCCACCCCTATTAAAATTTTCTGGGGGCGCCACTGCTTCCAACACACTCAAATGCAGTTTAGTATGATATAACCTTAGACCAAGTGAAACAGTGCTGCATTACCTCACAATGTTATTTCGTCAAATAAACTGGCCTGTATTAGTAGTATTTCAGCTTTGCGAGTAGTTCGGTAGAATGAAATGTCCTCATTCCTTTATATCCCCTGGGACTCCTGTGTGATATCTGACTCTCATTAGCAATCGCGCCCGCGATTCTCGGCCTCGCCCTGCTTTATACCACAGTCATGTTAAAAAACATGAATGCATTCACTCATCCATAAACATTATTTCGCCATAAACATTAGATCCACTGGAATGACGACAAGATCCATGAGTCCACGCTCATTCGCTTTAAGCACTGTGAATGACATTGAATAAAATATATGGATAAATATAAAACTTTTGATTTAAAGGCACAGTATGTTTTTAGCGACCCCTAGCGGCGAAAAAAACATACTGTGCCTTTAAAGGATTAGTCCACTTTCAAATATACTTTTCCTGATCATTTACTTACCCTCATGTCATCCAAGATGTCCATGTCCTTCTTTCTTCGGTCGAAAAGAAATTAAGGTTTTTGATGAAAACATTCCAGGATTATTCTCCTTATAGTGGACTTCAATGGCCTCCAAACGGTTGAAGGTCAAAATTACAGTTTCAGTGCAGCTTCAAAGGGCTTTAAACTACGGTGGCCGAGAGAGCTCAACGCGCTGCAAATGAAGAAAACACATGCAAATAGAAAAAACACCAGCAAATAAAGAAAACATCTTCATCAGTTTGACAACACATGCGCTGCAAAAGTCCACAACACATACAAATAGAGAAACGCGCTGCAAATAGGCCTGCTCATAATGCACATACGATCAGAATGTTAACAAACAAAAGTATAAACAAAAAAACTCACCTTTCAGGTGCACACCACGAATAAACATTGAACAATCCCAGCCAGCCGTCCCAGACAGGTACGTCAATGTGTTCCCTGTAACATTTTCGTTGTGGTCTGTGCCAGTCCCGGCGCCAGGACAAACGATTTGGGGGGTATTATTTTGCGTTAAAAATATTATTAATAAATTATTAATAATAAATAATATATATTTTTTAAATAATTTACTTGACTTTATGTCTCAAATCCCAGTCAATTATACACTGCAGAAAGTGTAACTAAAAACTCAGCGATGAGAGCTCTACTTCAACATGTTCTGATAACACTATTTGACCTTAATTTATTTCTTAATATTCCTCTTGTGGCCCATACGTATTGAAAAAAAAATGAGAAGAGATGTAGGTGTTACAAGTTGTTGTTGTTTTTAAATGAGGAGTTAGCTAATCTTATTGCAGCGCGTCGGTTATGCGTGATGCGCTATAAATTATTGCGGGGCAAATTAAATTATTAATTTAATTCTAAAAGTAGCCTAATCATCATCATCATCATCATCATTCAGATCATCGCAGAAGGGCTTGAGATCGCTGGGCCTGGTATGTGCTATTTGCAGCGCGTTTGTCTATTTGTATGTGTTGTGGACTTTTGCAGCGCGTTTCTCTATTTGTAGGCCTATGTGTTGTGGACTTTTGCAGCGTGTTTGTATTTGTATGTGTTGTGGACTTTTGCAGCGCGTTTGTCTGTTTGTATGTGTTGTGGACTTTTGCAGCGCATGTGTTGTCAAACTGATGAAGATGTTTTCTTAATTTGCAGCGCGTTGAGCTCTCTCGGCCACCGTATTAAACGATACCAGACGAGGAATAAGGGTCTTATCTAGCGAAACGATCGGTCAAAATACAACTGTGTAGTGTTGTCAAAAGTACCGGTACTTCGGTACCAAGTCGGTACTGAAATTTTGAAAATGTGACGATACCAGCATTTCTGTAGTACCGGGAGTACCGAGTATCCGGGTATATTCGGTATCCACTGATAGGGCTGTGCCAGTATTTACCTGAATATGACACGAGTGAAGCACAAAGCTTTCTTTACAGAAGAAATAATAGGTTAGCAATTACATCGCAGCCATGGAAACATTTTGGTTCATGCCGACTGAGAGAGGTACGTGAGTCCTTACATTTAAGCTTTGTCGGCTTTGTATTCTGTTTTGCGAATCGCGATCTGGTCACCCGATTATCAGAGAATTTAACAATATTCCATTAGTTATTCACTGAACATGGAATCTCTGTTTCTATTCCCAAATCTTCACTCACGCAGGGGATTATAAACGTTTCTTCCTTTGGTTCGCTTTTAATTAGGCCTATTATATTCGCATTCTTCACTGTGGTAAAGTAGAAAAAACACCGTAGGAACGAAACCTTTTTGCTTGCACGTCAATTTCTGTTTAACACAGTTTGTGCTTGTTATTAGGCATTATAAGGCGCGTCAAGTTTATTTGTATATCGTGTTTCACACACGCCGGTGATATTTAGTTTTGCTTTCTCTAGCAGCGCAAAATCAAACATAGCCTGAATGTCTGAAGATAAAACTAGCTCTTCAGACCTTTTACAACAAGTGTAAGTTGCTTGTAACATCAGGAGAGAACATGAATATATTATTAAAGAGATATGGTCTCTTTCCTGCTCGTGTCCCACATCCCTCTCAAAGCGCAGAGCGGTAGGCTTTATGATGCGTCTTTGTGTGGAAATAAAAAACGAATGTTTTTTAGAATAATACTTAACTTTCTTATTATTTAGATTACCATTATTTACTGATATTTATTTAATAGTTTTACAGGCTGTAGTGTGTCATTTCACTGAAGGAATAGCTAAAATAAACACGCACGTCTGTTTCAAAATGGATGTTTGAGCATTTGTTTATTTATTTTTTTTATATTTCAGAATTTATTTCATTGATGTGTGTGTGTATATATATATATATATATATATATATATATATATACACACACACACACAAACATACACACACACGCTCCAAATATTTATATGTATGATTACCATCATATTTAATAAGTTTTTAAAAATAGGCTAGTTAAATAAAATAGTAAAATAGTTCCAACAGATTTCCTGTGGTACCGAAATTGGTACCGAGAACCGTACAATTTTACTGATATTGGTACCAACTACTGGAATTTTGGTACCGTGACAACACTACAACTGTATATGTTTTATATAAACAAACGTTCGCCTTCTAAGTGCCTCCGCCAAAACCGTACTTTCGTATTCTTCAAAAAGCTTACGCTGTATGTCCTACGCCTTCCCTATTCTACTTACGGAAAAAATGTAACTGGCGCTGCGTTCGTTCCGTAAGTTGAATAGGGACGGCGTAGGACATACAGCGTAAATATTTTGGAGAATACGGAAATGCGGTTTTGGCGGAGGCACTTACAATGCGAACGTTTGTTTATATAAAACATATACAGTTGTATTTTTTTCGAAAATGACCGATCGTTTCGCTAGATAAGACCCTTATTCCTCGTCTGGTATCGTTTAAAGCCCTTTGAAGCTGCACTGAAACTGTAATTTTGACCTTCAACCGTCTGGAGGCCATTGACGTCCATTATAAGGAGAATAATCCTGGAATGTTTTCATCAAAAACCTTAATTTCTTTTCGACTGAAGAAAGAAAGACATGAACATCTTGGATGACATGGGGGTGAGTAAATTATCAGCAAATTTTCATTCAGAAGTGAACTAATCCTTTAAATCAAAAGTTTTATATTTATCCATATATTTTATTCAATGTCATTCACAGTGCTTAATGGGATTGCAGTTCTTTCCCTCATTAAAAACAAAGTACACTTCAGTTTTGACGCGAATACTTAGACTACGTGTACAGCTGAACACGTATGCTGCGTTCGAGGTGAGGTTGGAAGTGAGAATATTCAAATTTAAATGTCCCACTTCAGACCTCAGTGTGTTTCAGTCAATCACATCATGTTCACATGATGTCACCAAGACACAATGAAAGCATTTTGTGTTTTTGTCACAATTATGTCCAAAACATACAAAAATTACAGTTATATTTTAGGACTACATGGTA
The DNA here is from genome assembly GCA_039654765.1 of Mylopharyngodon piceus. Taxonomy (NCBI): domain Eukaryota; kingdom Metazoa; phylum Chordata; class Actinopteri; order Cypriniformes; family Xenocyprididae; genus Mylopharyngodon; species Mylopharyngodon piceus. The sequence goes on along the minus strand of CM077438.1, from coordinate 24,998,786 downwards.
ATATCCCTTGCTATTATTGCACTTTCCTGAGATGATTGGGGAACAAATATGGAGGTGATAGGGGCACCCTCTTTCCTTGGTGTTTCGATGATATATGCCCACGACAATTCCAGAGGGCTCATTGGAGACATCTGGTGTCCCAGGTTCACCCCCCTCTGTTTTTTCTGGAGTCCAATGGCACTGCAAGGTACTTAAGCACCTGGTTGTGCCTCCATGTATAGTGGCCTTGCATCAAAGCTTACCTTGCAGCCAACCAAGATGTGCTTCAGGTTCGCTGGAGATGAGCAGAGGGGGCATGTAGGATCTTCTCCGTACCATTGGCTGAGGTTCACAGGAGATGGCAGGACATCATAGGTGGCTCGTAACAGGAAGCTAATTTGAGATGCTTCCATGCCCCACAGCTCCTTCCAAGCGAAGTTTTGTCTCTCAGTTCCCTCCCATCTCATCCACTGCCCTTGCTTTGCTTGGGAGATAGCTTTTGCACATCTCCTTTCTTGCTCTTGCAGGCGCACCTGCTCAACCAAAAGTTTTCGATGCTGAGATAGAGTTGCCTTATGCCAGGATGTTCTACTATCTCCAAGGTTGTGGCCTCCTCTCCCTTGCTGCACATGGCCAACGATGTCTCGGTGCTTAAGGGCTGCCTTAGCCTGTACAGCTGTGGATGGAGCCCACTTCATCCCAGTTTTGAGGGCAGGAACTCTTTGGGCTATGCATGGATCACAGGATTCCGTCAGTGTCATTTCCAGCCTCACTTTGGAGCATTTGTATGTTTCAGCAACAAAAAAAAAAAAGCTGACATTCGTTTTGAAGAGCAAAAATTAAGGTATCATTATATAAACTTATATCTAATGTTAATGTTTTACATTTAACACAAGATAGCTCCACGCTATGCTCGAAGTGATGTAAAATGACACGTCTCGCAGAAGTCAGGGATGATCGATCTGCCTTGAGTTCACAGGTCGGATGTCCGACTTCGAGTGGTATTCCAGACATTATTTCCAAGTAGGAGGTGGAAAAAATACAAATTCTGAGTTTCCTCTCCTGCATCCTATTCTTCTGCAAAATGGCAGAATGGCAGCAGAGATTGTATATTATAGGGAGATGAGAGGGTCTGTATCTCTTACCATTGGAGAAAGCGTAACGGCTAACTTAATCACGTGCTCACCTCTCAGCCTATCGTGTAATGGCAGTAAAATAATTCACAACATTCCCTAGTCAGCCTTCTCTTAAAAAAATACATTTTTATCAAGCTAAAATCTACATATAGTTCCCAACGAAAGTATTGTTTAGTGTAAAACATGCTGAAGATTAGCGAACAGGCTGTCGATTAATTAAATGATTAGCTATTTCCCCACAAAAGCTGTTTAATCAGCATAGTGAAGCCTCTCATCCATTGACATCCATTCATTAAACAGCCTCTGGTCTCCTTCCCTGCGCCAGAGGCGGAGCGTTAGCATTAGCCGTTACGCTTTTTTGGCTAAAGGTTGCAGGCTTTCCTTCCAGTGGCTTTGATGGCAGCACAGCTGAAAGATTTGTTTGAGCTGCGCCCTCTACTGTACAGGCGTAAATTTGCATTTCCTTCAGTCTGAGGCTTATTCATTTCAGTTTTGGTGTGAAAGGACCTTTACATTTGCCAAAATTTTAACTTGTTTTTGTTATTAAAAAACAAACAAGCAAGCCCAGCCCGGGTGAGAAAAAGTAACCATGAGAAAGTAACCAAGTAACGCAATGTTGTAACACATTACTTTTAAAAGTAACTTTCCCCAATACTGCATCGTGCACTGTACGCATACCATAACGTAAAAAACGAAGTATACTTGGGCTTAAGTACACAGTCTTGTATGATTTTCAAATACTTTTTGGCTTCAAATCAAAGTTTGTACTGTTGTGATTCATCTCCTAACTGATTGGTTTGGTTCATGGCTTATAACTCTTTTAACAATGACTTTTTAAAATCCCTATGGGAAAAATGAAAGAAAAAATATTGCGCTGTTGCACTCTATAGCGATTACAGGCAACCATAGTGATTCCTCAAACCATCTAATTCATCTGTGAAAACAAGAAGTGCCAAAAAGAGCCACTCTGCAAGGAACATGCAATTTTTTTGGCCAAAGTTCCATAGTGCAGCTTTAAGTAGATGAATTCAACAGAAATAACACTATATTTATTCATTTTTATTAAATGCAAACAACCACAGAATATTTTATAATTAATGTCTGAACTTATATTTTTCAGTGTTTCATTGGAATATGCAATATTAAATATGGACATGATCAGTATGATCCATTCTGTAAACAATCTGCAAACGTACTGTATTTTTACACTATCACTGCAAAGTCAGTTGTTTCTGTAGTACTACTGCAATTTGGGAGCTGCAACTTTTGAAACCAAATCATTTACAGTAAATCGTGTTTTGGTCAGAAAGACGTGACATGGCACGTCTTTCATGAAGTCTTTGTTTTTTATCATCCCACATGTCTCTACCCAGGTTGTGTGTGCTCGGATGTTATACAGTCTACTGTATTTTGATTTCCACCCCCATTTTCCACCATGACTAGAGAACTATACTTCCTGTTTCAGTGAACTGTGCTGACTTTTTCAAAAGCAACTGAGGATCCACATGTTAGTGCTTTGTTTGACTGCAACAAATCTAAACAATCACAAGTTCAGAGACAGAACACAAGAATTTTAGCAATAATATGTATGGACAATTTATTCACATGAACTTATTAAGTTTCTGGCAGTTAGTAATAGTGTATCGCCTACGCAGTCTGTACCATTTCATACCCAGGATGGAAATAGTCTATAATAGAAGATACATTTCCTGTCTGGCATGATTGTTTTGGAATGGTGTCTCAAAAAGTTGCTCAAGTGCTTAGTTCATAATTAGACTCTGTGACTAACCATGAATAAGATGTTGTAAGGGAGTCATTTTTGGCAGCCCGAAACACCTCTTTTGAAGGCAGTTCATCTTTCTTAAAAAGTACCTAAATTGTCTAATTGTCTTCTGATGTAATGGAAAACGTAATATTACGTAATGGATGTGCAATAAGAAGCACATGTTCTAAATGGTGAAAAAAATCATAATCTTCTGGTCAGCTGTTTAATGGTTATCATACAGATATTGACACAATGGGCTTTGCAGATTTTCTTGTACAAACTAGTACAGCAATGTCACTTGCAACTGAATTAATTTTGTTATGATAAGCTAAAGACAAGCTAGTGTTCTGCAAACATAATTGGCTTGAGTTGTGTTTAATGTTACAGCTCAAAATGCATAAAACATTTCCTGTAGACTTGTCTCTATTGTAATTAGTTTGTGTTTTTTGCAATGGGACTAACAGGGGTGTGACTAGGCCCTGGATTTTGGGCTACAGCTCCAAATGTTTCTTCTACAGCCCCAGATCTTATTTTCTGTATTTTTAAAGCTCCAAAAAAAAAAAAAAAAAAAAAAAAAAAAAAAAACTTTATTATGTTTATATGTGCACTGCAGCAATTTAATTGACGGAAACTAAATAAATGAAAAAGACAAAGCGAATAAAAACTAAACAAAACAATTCCCCTCCGCTCATGTGACTAGTCCAGATTTGAGGCGCCTCCACACATGGCTAAGCAACAGTATGGGCCAGACATGTTTGAACAATTTACACATCCTCTCAGTAGAAAAGAATGTTATAACCATTGAAGAAGATGCTGTTCTTAACTGTCTCACAAACCTTTATACAAGAAGTTATTTGCCTCAGGCACATCAAACATGAAGTATATCATACTGTTGTCACGGAGTTGGTGGCTGTAATAAAGCACACACAAGAGATACTAGGGCTGGGCGATACAGCTAAAAAAATTATCACGATATAATGTTTCATATTGATCGGTATCGATAATTATTGAAAAAATTTTAGTAGGAAAAAAAAAAGTTTGAATTTAACCAATGCATTTTTAATTAAGGCAAATATTTTTTTAAAACAAAGCAAAATAAAATGTAAACAAATCTTTTTTATATTTTATATGAAGATTAAATAAATAAGTGTTAAAGAAATTTAGAGCTGCACAATTCTGGATAAATTGAGAAACTTTTTTGTTTGTTTCAAACCGAGATCACAATTCTGAATGTCAACTAAACGAAATAACGTAATTTACTAGAGGTTCTGACAAAATATTAATTGCTGCAGTCTATTTTAAAGTTTTAAATATATTTGAATTAATTATTTTTAAATGTATGATTCAATGACACGCTCATAAATACTCTTGTTTCATTACTGGATGAATCAGTGTATTCGAAAGAATCTGTTGAATGAAGATTCAACGTCAAATACATTTTTTTAACAGTCACTTGTCGCCACCTGGTGGTGAAACAATGTAATTGATGTATGCGTCGTTTTCAGCGCGTTCAAGTTTCTTTCAAAAGCTGATTTGCTCTATTTTGATCGATAACATAGACATTAGTGTTTTATCTGAACTATAAACTTTTATTTCAGTACTTCTGTGATAATTTGAATATTTGTAGCACAGAAATAAAGATACTGTGTGATTGAAAACACTGTTTGTGCAGCTGTTAATACCGACATGACAACTGCTCTCTCAAGACTTTGAAGTAGATCAATTGTAAGACATAAGGAAACCATGAAACTGCCACACTGACGAGCTGATAAGTCCTTTTTTATTCACAATCTCCTCGTCACTGGCAGGTACAGCACTCATTTTCATGTGTTTGTATGTTCTGATCTCACATGGCGATTGCACAACTGAACTCCACAGCAACTTGTTTGCTGTCACTCGTAGCGCGTCATTTAAGTGAAACTATATCGAGAGTTACATCGAACATTTTTTCTATCGTTATCGAATAAGACGTACTGTCGATAAATATCGATACCGTTTTATCGCCCATGCCTAAGAGATACTCAAGGAGAATATTAATCCAATACTAAACAGGAGATAATCTAGGAGAACATACAACCACATATCACAAGAAACAAACTGAAATTGAGGGCTTATATACACAGAGCAAACAAAGGGAGAAACTAACTAGAAACACCTGAACTGAGGACTCTAATCAATATGTAACCATGGAGACAAACAGGCAGGGAAACTGAGAGAACTGAACCAATTAACAAACTAGAAGCAAATGACAAAATTGAACAGACCAGGAAAACTGAACAAAACAGAACAAACACGTGACAGTACACCCCCCTCCCGGAAGGCGCGTATTCGCGCCGCAATAATGCTGCCTTCGCGTGCTATCGTAAATTTGATAATTCTTCTAAAGTCGCGATTACGAGCTCATCGCATTCAAGTTTCGCAATGGGAGGGCGTTCATGTGCAGTTTTTACCTAGGAAACTCGTATTTACAATAATTCCGAGAGCACATGAAGGCAGCATAAGTCCAACTGGGGAGGGAGGGACGGAGGGAGGGCGGGCACCCAGGAGGCTGACGAAGGGCTAGAGAAGGGGGTGGCCAGGGTGACTTAGGCAGGACTGGAAACCTTCTGAGCGATACCGGCAAACAGGAAGCCAGGGAAGTGCCGGTAGCTCAGGGAGCCTGCCGGCAGTGCAGGGACGGGCGTTTTGGGGGCGGCCTCTGTGGCTGTGTCTGGGAGAGCGGACGGCTCTGGGGTGGCCTCCGTGGCTGTGTCAGGGAGATCGGGTGGCTCTGGGACGGCCTCCATGGCCGTGTCAGGGAGAGCAGGTGGAAAATTTTCTTGGGAGGGGAAATTTTCTGTCCACTCTGTGTGCATCCCACACAAACAAAATAGCCATAGCCATGATGGTTAGCGCTGCCTTCTCTGGGCTGAGCTCCGGGGCTGGAATGGGTTCTGGAGCTGACACTGGAGCAGACTCAGAGGCTGGAGCCAACACTGGAATGGACTCAGGGGCTGGAGCCGACACTGGAGCGGACTCAGGGGCTGGAGCCGACACTGGAGCGGACTCAGGGGCTGGAGCCAACACTGGAGCGGACTCGGGCTGAAGCTGATACTGGAGCGGACTCGGGGGCTGGAGCCGACACTGGAGCGGACTCGGGCTGGAGCCGACACTGGAGCGGACTCGGGCTGGAGCCGACACTGGAGCGGACTCGGGGGCTGGAGCCGACACTGGAGCGGACTCGGGGGCTGGAGCCGACACTGGAGCGGACTCGGGGGCTGGCAATGCAATGGATCGTCTCTTCTTCCTCAGCCTCCTTCTTTGGGCTGGGGTTAAACTGAGGCTGAGATTTGAGCAGACTCAGTGGTTGGAGTGGACTCTGGAACGGATGTGACGGTCCCGATGTTCAGGTATGTGGAGGGTTTGGTCGTAGGCTTGGGGTGAGCTGGAGAGCCCATATGCTTTTGGGATGGGACTGGATGAGGGTGGTTATTGTCCTTTTTAACTTCATCAACCCAGAAATTGGAACCATTTAGCCAGAGGACATAATTAATGGTATCGACTAAGGGTAAATAACAATGACCAGGAGACAGGAACTGAATTACCTCATCATCCAGTCTCAAAAGCAAGCATTGGGCGTAGTATTGCTCCAACTCACCAGATGGGAATATTCCAAAAACTCATCCGCATACTGTTCCAGGGGACATCCATTCTGTTGGAGGGAGAGGAGATGATCCTCAGCCATCTTTATTGTTGAGTCTTTATAGTGGTCCTGCATTCTGTCATGGAGTACGTTGCTGTAATAAAGCGCATAACGAAGGAGATACTCAAGGAGCCTTTTAATCCTATACTAAACATACCAAACAGGAGATAACCTAGGAAAACATACAACCACATATTACATAGAACTTAAACAATGCAGGACAAGGAACATATATGTCAAAAGATAAATAATTACCTAATGTCTGTAGGATATTTGTCTGGTATATTTTGTATATACTGCTATACAGTCAATCCCATTATTCATTCATATTTTATTTCACTCATAAAGACACTTTTGTCTTTTATATAACAAACTAGCTATTGTTATTAATTGGCACTAATGGAATAAGGTCACCCTCTTAAAATTAAAGGTTCTTCATTCATTGATGGTTACATGAATAACCTTTAACATACATAGAACATTTCCATTTTACAAAAGGTTCTTTATAGTGGAAAAAGATTTTTAAAATGTTCTTAACACTAAGACAAAAACGGTTCTTTTAAGAACTGTTCACTGAAAGGTTCTTTGGGGAACCCAAAGTGGTTCCTCAATGGCATCACTGTGAAAACCTGCTTTTGGAACCCTTATTTTCAAGAGTGTAGTAGTGCACTGTTAAACATTTAAACATTGTATAAACATTATAATTTGTTGCTATAGCAACAAATATGTGTTAACAAATGGAACTGGATTTTGTAAACTGTGATTTTTTTTTTTTTTTTTTTTTAAATTGAACTTGAAGAAATGTTTTATTGTAAAACTGCATAATAGTTCAAATGCTTGATTCATTGGTAACTGTACCAAGTACCCTGGGAAAGACTAGCGTAAGTATTTAGACACATTTCCTTAACATTTGGAGATAAAGGCATTAATGAAGGCATTCAACCATCACAGTAGATCTATGCGTATAGTACTTTCTAACTTACAATTTTAACAATTTAAGTGTTGGACTATTGTAGGTGCCATTGCTGTGGTCATCTAAAAGTAATTGTTCAGTTTAATGACTTGTGAAATGTGAGTTTGTCCATCCAGGCCAACATTTAATCTCATTCATGCCAACATTAAGTCAACACTATCATTAAAAACAAGCTCATTAGTTTCACCGCAAAAGGACCTTAAATGTACTTGTTAAAAAAGCAATTTAATGTTGCATTGATGAATAGGTGCAATGTGAAGAATTTGCATACTGTTAAAATAATTATTTTCAAACAGAAAATACTGCAGAACATGGTAATTAGCACATGATAACTTAGATGATAGCATTATAGCTGTAATTTATTAAAGTATGACATTCATGAGCCTACAACAGAGGTCACAAAAGATAATTGTGTAGTAAATTGTATGCTGCTTTTCACAAAGCATTTCAAAAATCTTATTGTAAAGATTTAGTTTAAAATTTGAATTTACAGTAGTAGTTTCACATTATTTATTTGACATAGAAATAGTATTCAGACCATATAGGACCAGGCCATTACTATATTGTAACAGCATTAGAATCACAATGATTACTTTATCTGTTTTTCCCAGCATGCACTGTGGCATATATTATGCCTTTTCTTTATTATTTGAACATTAATCACCATAATGGTGACTTAACAAAAAAACTTTATTTTTTGTTTTGTTTTTTACAGTGTTGGCTGAGTTTGGTCAACAATTAAGAAATATGACTTGTTATGGCTTACTGCCAGTTTTATGAGACACTTTATTGGCATGTAGTTGCTCAGTATAAAAATATAAACATGAATACAAACATCTGAAGAACTTGCTGAAGAGGAAAAGCACTTAGGGAATGGGGTAAATGGGTGGGATATGGTGGGGCCCTACAAAACATTTAAATGTACACTAAAATGTACTGTTAAAAGTCTCTTAATGTTTCACAGATTTTTTTCACATTTCATACTTTGCTAAAAACAGTTTATGGTTGGTATTAAAACCATTTTTGCCTTACTCATTGACAAAAACATCTTTGCTCATTATGTAATACTTTCTGTCCCTGTCCATGTCTAGTGTTACTTGGTTTTCAAAACCAGCTTCACAAAATGTCAATCATTGTAAGAAATATTTGCTGTTGGATTGCTGCTCAGTTCTCTAAAGGCCACATATGTAGAACCTGAATCAGGATCCAGCTTGTCAGGCTAAGTATGTACAGTACGCAGTTTTATCATATACATGTCAACGCATACATCAAACATGCATGCACCATTAAACCTCTGCCAAAGGCAACACACCATAATGGTGTATGTAGTAAATGTAGACATTCAGTCTAGGGTGTTAGTGGTTTTTTTTTTTTTTTTTTTTTGTCTGGTCAGCCCTGATTTCAGAGTTTATCATTGTTTGTACTTCACTCATATTAAGATTTTGCTAAGGACACACATTTTCAATGTGTTTCAACGTATAACATTTTCTGCTAAGGACACACATTTACATGTTTCAAATAGGTTTTAAGAAGGGATGTGATGAAGTCTAACCTTACTCTTACTTCCATATAAACATTTTTACAACCAGAAAGTTTCCTCTATCATTGAATTCTATTCATTTTTACCTTCAAAAAGCATTTACTGCATCATTTACATTTCAGGCATCTGGTACATTCTTATCCAGAGTACAAAAACGATAAAGCTCTTGTAGTCAACGTACAGAAAGCATTTATATATCCGTTTTCTATTTGTTCAGCTTTAGGTGGCAGGTGTTCGTCCAGGCTGAAATGTCTGGCAGACACAGGATGATGTGAGTTTTACTGACTTATTTATCATCTAAGTAAAATGCAAAATTTACACGTGGTAATTTTACTATGATTTGGTGTAAATGAAGAATGAAAGAGGTCAGAGTACTGAACCCTGTGGAACACCAGTGGCCTGTTGGTGTAGTGCGATTAAAATAATTATTTCATTATCTGTTCTTTCCATATATAGTAGATTTTGTTCAGCAGGTGGGACATGAACCTGTCATGACTTTTTGTATGTATGACCTCAGTAATAAATATGTAACATTTACATATACTGAATACTGTTAGGTTATCAGAACATTTTGACATTAGAAAAAAAAGAGAAAATCAATTTTTCAACAGATAATCTAGGAAATATCTCACTTCCACAATATATCAATGACAGGAATATTGAACCTGCATAAGCTGGACATGCATGCAATATGAATATCTCCACATCTCCACTGAGCATTTACTTTGCACGAAAGTAATACACAAATAATGTTTTTCAATTTTCAGGTTAAAAAATACATATATTTTGTTTATCATAATTATGGTAAGATGAGTCATTCTTTTTTCCAACAGAGTCAAATGTACCATATGCTAAATGTGGAACAGCCTGGGGCTTGGTTTTCAGCGTGGGTTCTCTTCAGGCACAAGAAGTCTCAATATTTAATTGTGCTATAATAAGGTGTACAAATTGTACAGCCAAAATTTTATCCACAAACTAGCATTTCAGTTATAAGTTGAGAAATCCATTCATATATTTATAACTGTGAGTTGCCTTTGCCTTACCAAATGAGGAATTTCCCTGAAGAGGTATATATATGTCTTTTCGATGCTAGGAATGAATGTAAGCATGACTGGTAGTAACAGGAAGAATCCATTCAGAAAGTATATATTTGTCACATTGAGTTTGTTTATGATCTGTTTTTCTGTTCCTTCACGTGCTCTCAGAATTATCATAAATATGAGTTTTCTAGGTAAAAATTGCACATGAACGCCCTCTAATTTTGAAGCTTGAATGCGATGAGGTTGTAATCACGACTTCAGAAGTGAGAATTATCTAATTTCCTATAGCACGTGAAGGCAGCATTAATCCTTCTTGCATGTTAATTAGTTCATTTCATCTTCCATTCCCTACCTGTTTGTCTCCAAGGTCACTAATTGATTAGGTAGCTCAGTTCAGGTGTGTTGTTAATTATCTAGTTAGTTTCTCCCTCTTTTTGCTCTATTTAAGCCTTCTGTTTAAGTTAGTTAGTTCCTTGGCTTGCTTTGGTAATGTCTACATGTAACATTGTTTGTGATTCTCCTTGGTATTCTCTTGTATGTTTTGTTTAATATTCAATTAAAGGATTATTTTGTTTATCTTCTTCATTGTGCGTTTCTCCATGGCCACCAACCGTAACAATATTCATGTATTTTTTCTGGTAAGGAAATGTATAGCAACATCATAAGATGTTTGTTTTTGACAAATGTTGCTGTTTTAAACATGTCAAGTCCACTGGTTTATTTTTAATGTAGTAGGCTATTCTTCTATAGCAGAATGAACAAATGTTTTAAATAGATGTGGTCATACCAGTACATGCAATAAAAGTCCAATTAAACAAAACTGTAAACGTTCACTTTTTCATAAGAGGAAAAAGATTATCAGTAAAAGTCCTAGTTAATAAATTTACCACCAGAGAGACAACGTATTAAGAATAGAAGTCATAAATTTCATATCAGAATGCCAATGGAACAACTGAGAAAAATGGAAATTTCCAAGAGAATGAGACCTCAGAGAGCTTTAAAAAGTTATGATCTCTTGTTGAACACATACACAAATGTGCACTATTACTTCATAGCTTCATAATTTTATGACTTATTATATAGTATCCTGACCTCCAATTCAGATGGTTTATAGACTATGATTATGTATTAAAGCTCAAATAGCACTTGCAGAACTGCATGCTTGTTTTGAACAAGAAAATATTGTGCAGAGGGGCGATTTTATTGAAGGAAAAATCTTCATATTGTTCCTTATAATTTTGTAATAAGTGAATAAATCATGCTTTTAGACAATTCATTTTATATTATTATTTGTAAATTATGTATGCAACAAAATAATGCATATTTACACATCACTGTTATGTTTATGAGTTATGAGTTCAAAAACAATATTTATGTTTGTAATTTATTACATTTATAATTTGCACAGCTTCTGTATATTTTAAGTAAATTAAAACCAAGCTCCAGTGCCCAAGGATTAGGATTCAAACAGCATTTCTGTATCCAAGAATATCTCTAGATGTGCCAGGGAAAGCTTCAAATAAGTGAAGGGAACATACAAAAAAGTTCTGCCCTTATAAAATATGTTTTTCGAGAGCCTCAAAGACTTGACAAAACAAATGAGCAAATATATAAAAACGTGTTCATGACCATTATGTGGAAATATGTCCCATTATTTCTAGGAATTTAGAAAAACATGTAAACAAACTTAAATTCCTCCCACACAAATCTCGTTTTACAGTGACTAACAGGAGAGGTCAGGCATGCAGAAACTAACTGTGGCTGTTCATTAGTAATGTTTACTAATTCAAGCGTCATTGAGGAGTCACAGCTTAAAAAGTGTGCTATTACTTTTCTACTTTTTTTTGCCTGTTGTATGATAAATCAGACAAAAATACCACAGACATACATTGAAAAGGCGTAAGACTAGAGACCACTTTGTGTATAAGTGTGTTATAAGGTTGTCTGTATTCAGGAATAACATGGGGAAAAGGCCAGCAAAAAGCCTCTTTTCTTGGGCAGTGTGTGGGAGAAGGGTGTTCATCGAGAGAAGTCTGTTGCGGTCGACAGTAAATCCTCCACGGCTATAGCTGCTGGAGCCCCACACCACACAAATCAGTTCCATGGGCTCCCTAAACCTCTGGCACAGCAGTCTGTTTACTTTGGGAGCAGTTTTCTGTCTGAGAGAATACTTGTTTCACAATGCTGAAACTTTAAAGACAACTGGCACACTGAAAGGAATTTTGTGTATGTGTGATATACACTTTGGCTGCTTGTTACATAACTGTGAATGTTTAGTTGATTTGTGCTGCTTAAAATGTGTTGCTTATGGCTAGAGATGTTCTAGAGGAACATCTATCTATCTATCTGTATCTATTTTATATACAGTAGCGTCCAAAAGTGATGTCCGACCTAGGGAAATTGAATTCTTCACCCTTTAATCGAATATCATTAAAAATTTTGATAGAGATTTTGTAAACACATTGTTTTTCTTGGAGTCAGTTGTTTTATTTGTAACGGAATGAAACATGCTAAACTGTGCAGACATCATATTTGTCCAAGCTGTCATACAAAGAAATTATGAACACATGCAAAAATAAGAGAGAACCAATTAATAACTGATTATACTGTAGTCAGTGTATGTTTTATCCTGTAAGCTTTTTGTTTTTCAATGCATATTTTTTTTTTTTTTTTTGCATAGCAAAATAAAACCTGTAGCTGTAGTTTTGCCAAATAATTGTGTCATATAAATACCTTAACAAAGTTTAGTGTTTTGTTCTTTCCTCATATTTAAAATACTTATGCAATCATTTCCTTATGTTTTGATGGTTTAATCGAACTTGTAGGATCATTAAAAACAAATATCTTTATTAAAAACAAATGTACTTTATATACACGTATTAGCAGAATTCTGACCACATGTAAAATAATGTATTGTGTTTAATTGCATTTTATAGTGGAAATTACATTTCAAACATTTTTAAATAAAATTGCCAGTTTCTCAGACTTGCTTCTTGCGTTTTGAGTATCTTAAATACAATTAAATGAAATTTTCATTTGCATAATTTGATAAAATTATAGCTTAATTGGAAATGACACAATAAAATATTACTGTTCAAGTAATGTTGTTTTTTCATTTGTTATTTACACAAGCTTTATTACAAGCTTACACAAGCAAATATGCTTCTTGTGGTGAAAATGATGGCAGTGGGACAATTAAAGTTTTTGGAAAAAATGTATATCATTTTCACACAATAAATATTGAAATAATGTCTATACCCTCTTTTTAGATCATTGTTACGGAAGGACCGACCAGGAGACAGGAGATAGTGACACAGGTATTTATTGAAACACAAGCAGAGTAAATGGTGACAACAGGTGAGTATCTTGAAGTGAATGGTGATTGTAGAATGGTATAGAGAGTGATACTGTCCTTTGTGATTGCAGAGTGCCGATGGATGCTGAGTTTTGCTGACTGGAGACGATGACTGCAGACAACACTTCACACACAGAGAGGAGACGTTCGGGGGAACACGGAGACAAGATAGCAGGTAAGTAACACGGGGAGTCCTTGAGGTAAGCATGCAGGTAAGTCCTTCAATGCAAACGAGACCGGACAATGTGACTGTGTGAGTGTGTGTCTTAAGTAGTGCAGTTTAATGACTGGGCTGATGAGGTGCAGGTGGCGGTGATTAGTACTCCGGGGAAGGTGTGCGCTGTGGTTGGTGGATGGTGGAGCCTGGTGTGTCTGTGACAGTACCCCCCCCCCCCCCACGGCCCGCTCCTGAGGGCCGCGGACCCCGACGTCGTGGTGGTCTACCTCTTCCACGAGGGGCAGGTCTGTTAGGATGAGCAGCGTGGAAAGTGTCAAGCAGGTTGGGATCAAGGATGTCGTTACGTGGAATCCATGAGCGTTCCTCCGGGCCATAACCTTCCCAGTCCACGAGGTACTCGAGCTGACCACCACGGCGCCGGGAGTCCAAGATCTCGCGCACCTCGTAAGCAGCTCCGTCTTCTAGTAGAAGTGGAAGGGGGGGCTCGGCTTCGGCCACACCAGGCTCTGTGGAGAGAGGAACAGAAGGGTGGTGAGGCTTGAGCAACGAAACATGGAAAGTGGGGTGAATGCGATACTCTGGAGGTAGTTGGAGTTTATAGGTGACAGGATTGATCTGCTCCAGGATGGTGAATGGGCCAATGAACCTGGGACTCAGCTTACGGCAAGGGAGGCACATCCTGATGTCCTTGGTGGACAGCCAGACCTTCTGTCCCGGTTGATAGGAGGGAGCTTCGGAACGGTGAAGGTCTGCTGTCATCCTGCGCCTCCGGAGTGCTCGTTGGAGTTGATGGTGTGCTGAGTCCCAGACCCTCTCGCTCTCTCGGAACCAGTAGTCCACCGATGGTACGTCAGATGGTTCCCCGGTCCAGGGGAACAGTGGGGGTTGGTAGCCGAGTACGCACTGGAAGGGTGTGAGTCCGGTGGATGGCTGGCGAAGGGAGTTTTGGGCGTACTCGGCCCAACCCAGGTACTGGTTCCAAGAGTCCTGGTGGCCATGACAGAAGGTACGGAGGTAGCGGCCGATCTCCTGGATCTTTCTTTCCGTCTGCCCGTTCGTCTGAGGGTGGTATCCAGACGAGAGACTGACGGTCACACCTAGGAGTGAGAAGAAGGCTCTCCATACCCGTGAGATAAACTGTGGTCCTCTATCGGATACGATGTCTTCAGGGATGCCGAAGTAACGGAATACTTGGTTAAACATGATCTCTGCTGTCTCCATGGCAGTAGGAAGACCTTTCAGAGGGACAAGACGACAGGATTTCGAGAATCGGTCGACCACGACCAGGATGCAGGTGTATCCGTCAGAAGCAGGAAGGTCAGAGACAAAGTCAACTCCTAGGTGTGACCAGGGTCGGTTGGGAACGGGCAGAGGAAGGAGTTTGCCGGATGGTAGATGGCGCGGGCTCTTCGAGATGGCGCAGTCCCTGCATCCCTGCACGTACCTTCTGACATCGGCAGCCATGTTGGGCCACCAGAAGCGCTCCTTTAGCAGCGAGAGGGTCTCATTGACCCCCGGGTGGCCAGTGCCAAGTGAAGTATGTGCAGCGTGGATTAATGGAGTGCGCCGTGTGCGGGTGATGTAATGCAAGCCCGGTGGGCAACCCGGCGGAGTGTTGGTGGAGGCATTGGAGGAGGGTAAAGTCTCCGCCGACCAGGTGATGGGGCCGACCACAACCCGCTCGGGAAGGATGGGTTCAGGATCCTCTGTGATGGGTTCGGGAGCATGGAGTCTGGAAAGAGCGTCTGCCTTGATGTTTCTGGAACCGGGTCTATAGGAGATGGTAAAATCAAAGTGAGTAAAAAACAGCGCCCAGCGGGCCTGTCTGGGGTTAAGTCTCTTGGCGGATCGGAGATATTCAAGGTTCTTGTGGTCGGTGAGAACTAGGAAGGGATGTTTAGCTTCCTCCAACCAATGCCTCCACTCCTCGAGAGCCATCTTGACTGCCAGTAGTTCTCGATTACCGATGTCGTAGTTTCTCTCCGCCGGGTTGAGCTTGCGGGAGAAGAAGGCGCATGGATGGAGGCGGCTCGGATTCCCCTGCTGCTGCGACAGAACCGCTCCAACTCCGGTCGTGGAGGCGTCGACCTCGACCACGAATGGTTTGTGGGGGTCCGGGTGTACCAGGAGTGGAGCGGTGGTGAAGGCTCTTTTGAGGTGGTTGAAGGCCTCCGTGGCAGCTGGGGTCCAGGACAGAGACTTGGGCTTGTTGCGTAAGAGGTCAGTAAGGGGGTTGGAGATGGAGCTGTAGTTTTGAATGAATCTTCTATAGAAGTTAGCGAAGCCGAGGAATCGCTGGAGTTCCTTGATGGTGGTAGGAGTGGGCCAGTTCTTAATGGCCTCCACCTTCCCCTCGTCCATCCGGATGCCACTGTGGTCGATGTGGTATCCAAGGAACTGCACTGAGGTCTGATGGAATGAGCATTTCTCGGCTTTGAGGAAGAGTTGGTACTCCCTCAGGCGTTTCAGGACCTCTGCAACGTGGTGGCGATGTTCGGCCATGCTCCGGGAGTAGATCAAGATGTTGTCGATGTAGACCAGAACGAACTTGTGGAGAAACTCCCGGAGCACCTCGTGGATGAAGTCCTGGAATACGGAGGGGGCGTTGACCAGGCCATACGGCATGACGAGATATTCGTAGTGGCCGGTGGGCATGACGAAGGCGGTCTTCCACTCGTCCCCCTCGCGTATCCGGATGAGGTTGTACGCACTGCGGAGGTCCAACTTGGAGAACACAGTGGCACCACGGAGATGTTCCAGGGCCGCTGGGACGAGAGGAAGGGGGTATCGGAACTTGACAGTGACGGAGTTGAGTGCACGGTAGTCAATACAAGGCCGCAAGCCTCCGTCCTTTTTGGCCACGAAGAAGAAGCTGGAAGCAGCAGGGGAGGTAGAAGGTCGAATATATCCTTGAGCCAGAGCCTCCTCGATGTACTCCACCATGGCCTTCTCCTCCGGGACGGATAGGGGATATATCCGTCCCCTTGGCACTGACGCACCCGGAAGCAGATCAATAGCGCAGTCCCATGGCCGATGTGGAGGCAGCTTGGAAGCTCTCATGGGGCAGAAAACGTCGCTGAAGGGGGCGTAACACGACGGGATATCCATTGACCTCTTCTCTATGGGACTTTCGATAGAAGTGGCATGGACTCGGAGACAACGGGAGGTGGGTTGTCGAGGAACAGGAAGTGCGGAAAAGCAGGATGGAAAACAGGTGTCGCCCCACTTCAGGACTTCTCCAGTCTTCCATGAGAGGATGGGGTTGTGCTGCTCCAACCACGGACGCCCTAATATCACGTCAGCGGTGGAACCCTCCAGAACCAGCAGATGGATCTCCTCTACATGCAGAATGCCAACTCGAAGCTGTAGAGGGCCAATGCTCCGGCTCACGCGTCTTCTGCTCACAGGTTTACCGGTTATCGATTGGATCTGGTAGGTTGATGGCGTGCAT
The DNA here is from genome assembly GCA_039654765.1 of Mylopharyngodon piceus. Classification (NCBI taxonomy): domain Eukaryota; kingdom Metazoa; phylum Chordata; class Actinopteri; order Cypriniformes; family Xenocyprididae; genus Mylopharyngodon; species Mylopharyngodon piceus. Next base: position 24,981,687 of record CM077438.1, on the reverse strand, counting down.
TGGGTCCTGATCCCAAGCTGACGGCAGAGGGCGCCGGAGATGAAATTTCCCGCTGACCCAGAATCAAGGAGGGCGGTAACTGGAACGGAGATATCGGCAGCAGTAAGTTGCACAATAGTTGTGAGTGGTTTAGAGGTGTTAGTATGAGGGAGGATAGCACTCACCATAGGACGAGGAGGACGTGTTGGGCATGTGGAGAGTACATGCCCAGGGGATCCACAGTATAAACAAAGTTTCTGGGTCAGCCTTCTCTGCCGTTCAGCGGGTGATAGACGATTTGACTCCACTTGCATAGGTTCGTTGGCTGGTTCTGGGGTGCTGACGGATTCTGGTCGGCAGAGGGAGGTGTTAAACAGTTGCTGACCCTGGTGCTCATCGAGACACGACTGCATACGAGTGGCGAAACGAATGGAGAGTTGGATGAACCGTTCCAGGCCGATGGTATCCTCGTATGCAGCGAGATGCAACCGCACTCGAGGATCCAAACCCTGGCGATATGTCGTCATGAGCGCTCGTTCGTTCCATCCACTTCGAGCAGCGAGGGTTCTGAATTGAATGGCATAATCATTAACAGACATGTTTCCTTGTTTTATATTATATAATTTCTCACCAATAGATGCATCCCATGAAGGTTTTCCAAAAACTTCTCTGAAGTGCTCGACGAAACTGGAGTAAGACTGCAGCACAGGGTTGTCTTGGGACCAGATGGAATCAGCCCATTGCAGCGCTTTGCCAGACAGTTGGGAGATTACAAACGCCACTTTGGAGTAATCGGTGGGGAATAAGTGCAGTTGCATCTCCAGGGTCAGAGAACATTGCAGGAGGAATCCGTTGCACTCCTCCGCCGACCCAGAGTAGGGCGCTGGTTTGGCCATGGGACTGGCGTGCACTGGCGTGCACTGTCCTTTGTGATTGCAGAGTGCCGATGGATGCTGAGTTTTGCTGACTGGAGACGATGACTGCAGACAACACTTCACACACAGAGAGGAGACGTTCGGGGGAACACGGAGACAAGATAGCAGGTAAGTAACACGGGGAGTCCTTGAGGTAAGCATGCAGGTAAGTCCTTCGATGCAAACGAGACCGGACAATGTGACTGTGTGAGTGTGTGTCTTAAGTAGTGCAGTTTAATGACTGGGCTGATGAGGTGCAGGTGGCGGTGATTAGTACTCCGGGGAAGGTGTGCGCTGTGGTTGGTGGATGGTGGAGCCTGGTGTGTCTGTGACAATCATAATATTTTAAACAATTTTTTATGATGAATGTTTATAGTTTAAAATTGGAAGTCTGGGTATAACAATCAAATCTGTAAAAGGCATTTGAACCTTCAGCTAATAAAAAAAATAATAATAATTTTCCTTTAAAAAAAATCATCCCCTGGACATAAAATTAATAAGATGATACGATAACACTTTGACTGAAAAATGTATAAACTGCAAAATAGTATTTTGTTCTCCATTTGGCTTTAATGACAACAGCACTAAAAACCTGATGATCAATGCTACCCTGCAAGAATTATTTTCCAAAAGCAGACAATGTCACAAATTTGAACAGAATACAAAATATTATTTAAAAAATCATACTGGATGGGCTTAAAACTGTTGTTTTTGCTAGCTGCTTTTATATTCATGTTTAAAAGTCAGATCACGCATAGGCGTACACCCGGAAATCTATTCCATATATACATTAAAAAAATCCTTGCTACGGTTAAACTTGCTTTGAAAAATATAGTCTGTCCTCTGTGGGACAGACATCTCTAAAAAGAAATGAACAAACAATAGCAGACCACAGAAATGTCAATAATAGTGGTCAAGAAGTTTTAAGTCCATTTGGACATCTAATGTAAGATTTTTCACAAATTCTCAATTATATGTCCAATCGAAACATTTATGTCACACTTAACCCAAAGAGTCAAACATACTACATCTGCAAACCTACTGTATATGATTTATAGGCATCACCCTGACCCAAAGAGTACCCATCATTCCTGCATCCTGTCCTTTCTCTAAACACTGCAAGTGGGTAAAGCTGTAGCATAAGCTTCCTGGAAGCTGCATGTGGTGTTGGTTTGTCGCCGCCAACGCTCACCCATTACTGGGCCTCTTCAAAGGTAATTACAGAGTCACACGGAGGCTGCGAGATCGGCATAAGTTCAGCCTTCTCTGAGGAGGAAGTAGCCTTATATGGTCATGATTGGGGCGACGCCCATTGTGTTGACCTGTTCAGACACAGGCCACCGTGCCAAACATCACAGCCACATGCTAGTGATGTTTTAAGAAAGGTCAGGAAAGTGTGGTGTTTTCAAGGAGTGTGGTCTGTCTATGTGTTTGTCTATTTTTGGTAGCAAGTCCTCCTCTGCACTCTTTTCCTAAAACATCTAACATGTTTTTTCATGGGTCTGTTTCATTTTAATAAGGATACTTGAGTATAAGAGAGCATAAACACAAAACTGAACATATCTTCATTGATTTGGTTTTAAACTAAGATTGAAAAGTCTTTTTTTTTTCTTTTATTTAATCAACTAAACATAATGGTTACTGGTGTTGTTGAGTCTTACAATGGCAGGCTTCTTTAAAACACAAAGATGTGATCAGAATTCTTTGTCAAATGAACCAAACCCCCTGTTTCAAACAGGCTGGGGTGCGTTTCCCAAAAGCATCGTTAGCCAACTAACATCGCAAGTTCCGTCGTTACTAACATAGTTCAACGATTTGGTGTTTCCCGTGGTGCTACTTGTGTGGTTGGAACGACAGCTCTCGAGCTGTGGTTAGAAGCATAGTTGGTAACACTTTACAATAAGGTTCATTAGTTAAACATTAGTTAATGCATTAACTAACATGAACTAACCATGAGCAATGCATTTGTTACTGTATTTACTAATCTTCGTTAACATTAGTTAATGAAAATACAGTTGTTCATTGTTTGTTCATGTTAGTTCACAGTGCATTAACTAATGTTAACAAGATTTTAATAATGTATTAGTAAATGTTAAAATTAACATTAACAAAGATTAATAAATGCTGTATAAGTGCAGTTCATTATTAGTTCATGTTAACTAATGTAGTTAATTAATGTTAACTAATGAACCTTATTGTAAAGTGTTGCCGCATAGTTTCTTGTTTTTATAACGTGGACTTAATAAATCATTATCTTGAGCAAAATAAGCAAGCTGACAATGTATATCTTTTCTTTCGAATATATACAAATGTCATTTACATATTTCAGTTTGTCAGGAGATTTTTGAAGAGTGTGCATGTGCGTATGTGCTGTAGTACGTAAGGACGAGCCTATGATTGAATCTGGAAATAAAGCAAAATAACTCAGAAAAATGAGAATTAATCCTCAGATGCCATGTCCATAATTTATTTCAAAAAATCTAGCATGGCTGAAAACAGGTCATTGGGAGACACTGCTTATGATTTATGGGGATTAAAAAAAAAGGAGTGGGTGGATTTTTATCACTATAGGGTGGTTGTGTACACACACTGCCAACACACATTTATGTCCAAACACCATGCAAAAGTGAATTTTGCATAATAGGCCCCCTTTAAGCAGCGAGTTACGTCGCTGTATGGGAAACGCACCCCTGTTTAGTTCAGGTCTTTGTCTATCATTGATGTTGTTTAGTGTAAGCTTGTAGTGCTATTCTCTATTGATTCTCCTGTGCTACCGAGTGTTTTTGTTTTGTTTTATTAATTTAAATAAACTGCTGCAAACTGGAAAAATAGATATATTTTGTTTTCATTTGTGAGGAAAATGCTTAGTATAGATTTGCTGACATTCAGATTTTAATAAAGTATAATGAGGCTTGTTGCATTTTGGTACAAATCAATGCAATGACTCACTCATGACACATAAAAGAAGCTTATGGCCCAGTTTTACAGACAGGGCTTAGATTAAGCCAGGATTAGGGTTTAGTTCAATTAGGGCATTTAAGTAGCTTTTATAAACATGCCTTAGAAAAAAACATTACTGGTGTGCATCTTAAGACAAAACAATGGCAGTGATTTTAAGATATGTCAGTGCAAGTTGCTTTCAGTTAAAACAGCTCAAACATGCATTTTAGTCTAGGACTAGCTTAAGCCTTGTCTGTGAAACCGGGGGGAAATTTCGTCGCCTACTAAATTTCCACCACTAAATTTTCATTTCTCATCTACTTTCAAGGCAAGGGATTTGGCATCTCAAACAGCCTAATATATTTTGAGATGTCGGGTCGGTTTTCATGAGGAATACTAGGCTTACGTTGTTCACTCTTACATGTCTGTACAGAAAACGTCTGAGGTTACAGCTGTAACCATGGAGATGGGGAATGAAACACTGTCTGAATCAACGCTTTGGGGAATGCCACCAGTGTGACTGATGTCTGAAGCACTTGTGTACACATAACAATTTCATTGGCCGACGACAGCCCATGACGTCACTACCGGAGCACCCTTGAGTATAAGAGGGCGCCTGCAATAGACGTCATCAACTACTTTGTCTGAAGAAGACGTGCAGGCAGGCCCAAGGCATGGCAGCAAGACGCAGTGTCTTATTTCCCTTGTCAGGGAATCATGGTTATATTCGTAATCGGAGACATTCCCTTTTGAAGTGGAACTCAACACTGCGTCTGGATTGACGCTATGGGGAACAAATAACCACTCCACCATGCTGAGGGAATGCTTGCCTCATTTGCTGTTCCTATGCACAACCACAATGGGCATAGCATTATTGACTCTACGGACTTGTTTAGCCGGAGTCAGAAGCATCAATCATACAGGGTGCATCCTCATACTCAGACCGTCGGGTGGTAATATTCCCTCGACCATTACCCAAGCTCATATGCCCCATGACAAGGAAAGTCCTGACCTTTTTTAACCTTCCCCCCTTCCTTGTGGGCCCAGCCTCAGCCACCTATGGCCCAGGAGCAGAGCTCTAAGTTTTAGCTATGTGAGCTTCTTTAGCTTGACACTGATATTCAGGAATTCTGGCCCAGGGAAACCATTTAAATACACTACCCTGGCCTACCGCTACCAGTAGAGGGAAACACGAGGGTTTGATTTAAAATAACTATTCACCCTCCTTGCTACTAAGATCTCTAACCTTTAGGTAGCCACAAGGGAGCTTAAGCTCTACTGCCCCAGAACAATTCAGGGAAAGCGCTTAGATTAGTCCAAGACTAGTCCAGGGCCCCAAGACTTCCAGCACCTGACAAAGGTGCCTGATAACAAGAAGAGCTGCTAAAAAGGCAAATTAACCTCTACTTGCCAGGTTCTAAGGGATCAGTTTAGGCTCCAACAGGGAGTGAAGGTCCCTACTTTAAAACCCAGACAGTAGAGGAGGGTTGTACTCTACACCCAACCCAGGACTGCCCGGACCTGTCCAGGGTCCCAAGACTCCCAGCACCTGACAAAGGTGCCTGATAAGACTAACAAGAAGAGCTGCTAAAAAGGCTATTTAATCTCTACTTGTTAGGTTCTACAGGACCGGTTGAGGCTCAACCCCAAAGAGTAGCCTACCAAAGGGAGCCTGCTAAGCTCTAGCTACAATCCTCAATACTTCTGCCCTTCTAGAAGGTAAAAGTACTATAGAAATAGAACAAGTATACAATACAGCTTCACACTGCCTCTCCCTTGAGGACCCTTCTTCAAAAGACAACTGTCATCCAGAAGGCCTTTATTAAGCCCCCGGAGCCGTGTGGAGTACGTTTATGATGGATGGATGTGGATGGAGGCACTTTCTTCAGCTTCATACTCGTGACCCCTGTTCACTGCAATTATAAAGCTTGGATGCATCAGGATATTTATTAATATATCTCTGATTGTGTTCATCAGAAAGAAGAAAGTCATATACACCTAGGATGGCTTGAGGGTAAGTAAAGCTTGGGGTAATTTTCATTTGAAAGTGAACTAATCCTTTAAAGGGATAGTTCACCCAAAAATGAAAATTCTGTCATTATTTACTCACTCTCATGTTGCTCCAAACTTGTATTAATTTCTTTCTTCTGCTGAACACAAATTTATTGACTGTTTGGTTACCCACATTCTTTAAAATAACTTTTATGTTCAACAGAAGAAAGAAATTCATTCAGGTTTAAAACAACTTGAGAGTGAGTAAATAATGACAGAATTTTCATTTTTGGGTGAACTATTCCTTTAATGGTAATACATTTATTATTGTTATCTTGTTACAGGTCCATCTGATCTGTTCATGTTATGTCATTATTTAAGTATTTAATTTAATATTGTCTGTTTTGTACATTATATAAGAAGATACTGTTCATCTTAAGTTATTTTAACCAAGGGGCCCCCAAATAAAATTCTGCTTAGGGCCCCATAAAGGCTTGGGCTGGCCCTGATCAGTCATCTTCGTCCATTCCTTTAACCCAATACCACAGCTATTCTTGTACATGCTCTAGTTACTTCACGCATTGATTACTGTAACTCTCTTGTACTGTACATGTCAAGCCTTTAAAAACATTTTGTTAAAAAAACTCATAAAAGTCATATTTGTTCCATAATAAACAATTTTAAAATAGTATTAACATTTAATAAATATGATACAATTATATAATTCTAATTATTTTAATAATTAAAATAAAAACTTTAGAGATTTAGGAATTTTATTCTTGTCCCCTGACATAATATTTTGTTAACATCAACAGATGTTTTGGTGTGCCCTTAAGAAAAAAGTTAAAGTGGTTTATTAGTGTTTTAAGTATAGGAATCTCTAGCCCTTCTTGGTACTTTTAATAGGATTGTATCTTTTATTTGATGCTATACTTGTCTTGAGAAGTGGCTATTTTAAGTGGCGACCGTGGCAGGGGTTTCTGACATACTTTTTTGCCATTTCCTGTCAGAGACGTGAATCCTGTAAAATGTCTGTTTGAGGGACTTTACAAGGGCTGAGGAGGGAGCAATGGAGTAGCAATGTCGGTTTCTCACAGTGCAAAAATACTGTTTCTTTTTTTAGTATTGCCTTCTGGTGTAAAAAAATATTATCCATATTCTTGTTCCAAAGGAATTATCAGTTGTCTTCTGCTTGTTTTTGTTGTTTGTTTATAAACTACATATCTCTGAGGAAACACAGTGACCTGCATCAATTGACGTCAAAGAAATAAAAGGTGTTGATGTCTCAGTAAATTGCAAATTGCTGTAATTAGGGCCTTCCCAGACCCTGTGAGTTTAAGTGATTGCCCTAGCTGCAATACACGTTTTCCCATAGTACGGATGCAGTTAGTTATGTAGTGGGACACTATACCCACAATTTTAAACAGAAATCTGAAGCTTTTTTTTTTTTTTTTTTTTTTTTTTAGACTAATATGACTAATATGCATATAATAGTATGGCTGTGTTGTCTATGGTATGCATGTGAGGGGTTTCATTTTGAATGTAAGCAATAAGGTACGAGGGGCTGTGCTGTATCGTGAATAAATCTCGGCTAAAGGGCGCTGTTAGGCACGACGCGAAGCAGAGTGCCTGCAACCCCTTCAGCCGTGACTTATTCACGCCTCGAGTACCTTATTGCTTTTATAAAACGGTTACCACACAATACAAATATTGAAGCCAAAAATATGTATCAATGCAACTTTCATGAAGTAAACTTTCACTTAAAGCCTTCCGCTGGAAAAATAGTCCCTGACTGTGAACAGCAACAGAAGTTACATTATTACGCCATTAGATGGCGGCAAAGACTGTCTTTATGAGTGTGTCAGTCAGTAGCGAAGACTTTTACATTGAAAAGACTGAATTGTTGTGAACATGGAACAAGACGCAACTGACAAATGCTTCGACTAGCGCTGTCAGTCACGGGAAAACCCCTTAACTGTTAAAAGGACAAGATAATACATCGGACATTTAAACCGATTTTTTATTATGAATATAGGACTGACCTGAAGGAAAATGCTAAATCTGAATGCAGGTAATAAACTCACTCACTCAATCTCTTTCTCACAATATATTCTACATAATACAGTAAGCTTCAATGAACAATATCAATTGAGAACAAACAGTTTATGTTGCTAAGAGTGGTTGCTAAGGGTGTTGTGTAGTGATACACTGAACCATTGGGTGAAGCGGTCATAGCCGTGTTTTATTGTGAATAAAACACAGCCACTGACCAATCAGAATCAAGGACAGGAACTAACCGTTTTATAAGACAACAATATATCATAAAATAAATTTTAAACAAAGAAGAAGAATTATGGTAAAGTGATTAAAACACTGCTGAAAAATAATAATTAATTATTCAAAATGGTAAACCTATCACAAATTTTATTTATTTATTTATTTAACAGTTATGTACATTGCAATACTCAAAACATAATTAGTAAAAATAAAATACTATTTATGTTTTATCTACTCTGCATTGTTTTTTGTTTTGTTTGGTTTTGTTTTTTGTTTTGAGGCATTCCAATGTTGTTTGCTGGGTAAATCACTCAGCTTTTCACAAAATCACCAAATAAATTAAACCAAGAAAATGAATTCAGTTTAAAATTTGACCTGTAAACAACCCTCTGTTGACAAGTCTCTCTGTTTTATATTTGGAAGTTTCACTTTTTTTTTTTCTTTTTTTTTTTCCAATATGTGTCTCCAACAGCAGGTGGCGTCATTGACTAGAAGAAGGTGTTACACCAACCAAACTCAGTATTCTGTGTAGGGATTTCCTGTTAGCAGTGCTGTGAAGTGCATGTAGTGCATGTATTATGGCACTTTGTTTTGACAGAAAAACTATAGAAAGTATAGATTTATGTTTCTATACAGATTTATGAGTACGGATGATCTAAATAAAATGCACATATATGTATATATATATATATATATATATATATATATATATAGTTTGCATATAGTTTTGAATCCAGAATAAATCATAAGCTTTGTCTTTTTTAAATTCAATAGAGGTAAGAGAGAAAAGTGTCTTTAAACTGAATAACTTTTTTTATTGTCATACCATATTTTTTTCTGACAAAAAAGAAATCTGGTCTTTTGAGTCATTGTCAGTATTTCCTCTGAATGGGAGGTAATAATAGAAACTGGCCCCAGATGCGTGGGCTAAAGATATGCGTCAGTCGCACTCTGAGATGTGGGTAGACATGCATCGGACAAGCTTTCACTTCCTCTCATGCATCAGTTCAGTTGTTATTGAATCTCTTTCAAAACAATATAATCATACACAGTTATTCAGTACAAAGATAACAGATCAAAAACAAGATTAAACACCAAAGAATCCTCTAGAATAAGTCCCATCAAAGAAGATGCATTTAATCAGATTAGTTTACTTACCTACCTCCATGGGTAACTCAAAGCGCCTTTGCTGTGACTTAACTACTTTTAATAGAGAGTAATTAGTGGTTCTGCTTCATGACCTACTTCAGTGCACCGTTTGATGATCATTAATCTGCAGAATTCAAGGGCTCCTGTGATGTGGCTTTGTTTGGTAGACCGCACAAAGAAACCACTTTGATATTTAACTGCTATTAGACTGGTATTTAACCCTAAATGTTTGGTTAAAAAGTTTACAATAATGAGAGAAATACACAACATAAAGAGGACTCATGAGATAGATTTGCAAATTCAGCATTAATTTTATGGAAGTTTTATAAAGTACATCTATCTAATTTTTGACCAGACATACACTACAGTTTAAAAATTTGTATTCAATAAGATTTATATTGTAATGAAGGGTCAACAGAGTGTGGATCCATTTGCAGCTTTATTAAAAACAGCAGTAGTACAGACAAGGGCAGAGCAGTACCGTAAACAGGGACAGGCAAGGATCAAGGCTGGCAGCAGAGAATCAGAGTCAGGTCACAGGCAAGAGTCAGGGCAGGCAGCAGGGGTTCACAAGAGATAAACAGTCCAGGTAACAACAAGATATCAGTCCACAGAATAACGCTCAGAAATGATCACCACAGCAAATCAAGACTTCGCGAAGATGTGGTGTGTATGCGTGTCTTATATAGTGTGTGTGATGCAGTGCAGGTGTGTGTGCAATCAGTCCCAGGAATGAGGGCCTATGGGAAATGGAGTCCGAATGGTGGAGAATCAGTATTCCGGTGATGGCTCCCTCCGGCGGTCCGGAGGATGAACTGTGGGAGCCATATTCATGACAGAGCCCCCACCCTGCGAGCGGCTCCTGACGCGAGGAGGCGGACGCCGGGGTCTACCACGTGGTCGAGGGGCCGGTCTCTCCGGGTGCGTCCGATGGAATTCTTCCACGAGTGCAGGGTCCAGGATATCATCCGCATCGACCCAGGATCGCTCCTCCGGACCGTACCCCTCCCAGTCGACCAGATATTGTAGTCTCCGACGCCTGGAATCAAGCAGCTCTCGGACTTGATAAGCCTCCTCGCCCTCAATCGTCAGTGGTGGGGGATGACGGCCCTCGGCTCCCTCCGGTTCCCCCCTCGGACCTCCGGAGGGTTTCAGCAACGAAACATGGAATGTAGGAGAAACACGATAGTTAGCAGGCAGATTTAAACGAAATGAGACAGGAGTAATTTGTTTGACAATTTGAAAAGGCCCTACAAACCTGGGACTGAGTTTCTTGCAAGGAAGTCTTAGACGAAGATCCCTGGTAGAGAGCCAGACCCACTGCCCAACGGTGTACTGGGGATTCGGTCGGCGGTGTCTGTTGGCCTGTACCTCTTGTCTCCTGATAGCGCGTTGTAGATGGTGATGGGCCATGTCCCAAGTCTCCTCGCTCCTGCGCATCCACTCATTGACTGAAGGTAGCTCAGAGGGTTCACCTGACCACGGGAACAGTGGAGGTTGATAGCCTAGGACGCACTGGAAGGGTGTGATTCCTGTGGCTGGTTTTCTCAGGGAGTTCTGGGCATATTCAGCCCACATCAAATAACGACTCCATTCCGACTGATCTTTCTGACAGTAGGTGCGGAGAAAGCGTGTGAGTTCCTGGTTCATCCGTTCTGTCTGTCCGTTGGATTCTGGGTGGTAGCCTGACGTGAGGCTGATGTTAACGTTTAAGTTCTTGAAGAATGCAGACCAGACCCGGGAGGTGAACTGTGGACCTCTATCTGACACAATGTCCTCAGGTAACCCATAAAATCTGAAGACGAAGTTACAAAGCAGTTCAGCGGTCTTGAATGCAGTGGGAAGTTTGGGCAAAGGAATGAGACGGCAAGCTTTAGAGAAGCGATCGATAACAGTGAGAATTGTGGTGTTGCCTTGGGATACGGGTAGGTCGGTTACAAAGTCGATTGCTATATGTGACCAGGGGCGTTGTGGGATGGGTAACGGTTGGAGCAGGCCAGCGGGAGATTGGTGAGGAGTTTTGGATGTTTGACAGGCTGCGCAGTTGTGGATAAATTGAGTCACGTCATGAAGCATGGAATCCCACCAGAACCGGTTTTGCAGGAGGTGAAGAGTGGCGGTGATACCTGGGTGACCTGAGCTGGGAAGGTCGTGGACGTGGTGTAAGAGTTTATCTCTCAGGGGAGCTGGTACAAAAGTACGGTCAGGCGGGCATGCAGCTGGTGGCGCGGACTGTTCGTTGGCCTGAGTAATTTCGGACATTACGTCCCACTGGACTGGTGCTAAGAGGAGTGTGTCAGGGATAATGTGCTCTTCTGTCTCGGATCGTTCTACCCGTTCCGTTTGTCGAGATGGTGCATCAGCCTTGGTATTCTTGAAACCCGGTCGGTAAGTCACTTTGAATTGAAAGCGGGTAAAGAACATAGCCCAACGAGCCTGACGAGGGTTTAGTCGTTTGGCGGAGCGGAGGTATTCTAGGTTCTTATGATCGGTGAGTACGGTGAATGGATGTTGCGCTCCCTCCAACCAATGGCGCCATTCCTCTAGCGCCGCTTTTATTGCCAGTAATTCTCGAACTCCCACGTCGTGGCGTTTGGGGGCGGTCGTGGCGTAATGGATAGAGAGTCGGACTCGTAACCCAAAGGTCATGGGTTCGAGTCTCAGGTCCGGCAGGGATTGTCGGTGAGGGGAGTGAATGTCCAGCGCTCTCTCCACCCTCAATACCACGACTGAGGTGAGACCCTTGAGCAAGGCACCGTACCCCCAACTGCTCCCCGGGCGCCGCAGCAATGGCTGCCCACTGCTCCGGGTGTGTGTCCACTGCTGTGTGTGTACACTTGGATGGGTTAAATGCAGAGCACAAATTCCGAGTATGGGTCACCATACTTGGCCACATGTCACTTCACTTTCACTTGTAATTTCGTTCTGCCGCCGATAGCTTTCTGGAATAGAAGGCGCAAGGGAACATCTTCTCAGGAGTGCCCTGGCGCTGAGACAGAATAGCTCCGATGCCTGTGCTGGAGGCGTCTACCTCCACAATGAAAGGCCGTTCAGGATCCGGGTGACGGAGAATGGGTGCTGTAGTGAATCGTTCTTTTAATCCCTTGAATGCCTCATCAGCCTCGGGGCACCAGTGTAGGTGAGATGTCTGACGTTTGGTCATGGAGGTTAGGGGTGCTGCAATGCTGCTGAAATTGCGAATGAACCGCCTGTAAAAGTTAGCAAAGCCCAGAAACCTCTGTAATTCTTTGAGCGTGCGTGGTTTAGGCCAATTGAGTACAGCTTTTACCTTGCTGTCATCCATGGCGACCCCCTCTCTGCTGATAACATACCCCAGGAAGGACGTGGAGGTTCAATGAAACTCGCACTTTTCTGCTTCCGCGTATAGTTGGTGCTGAATGAGTCTCTGTAGTACAGCTCGTACATGCCGGACGTGCTCCTCCATGGACCTGGAGTATATAAGAATGTCATCGATGTATACAATGACCCAGCGGTTCAGCATGTCCCTGAACACGTCGTTGATGTAGGACTGGAATACTGACGGACTATTGGACAGCCCGAACGGCATGACAAGGGTCTCATAGTGGCCGGTGGTTGTAGAGAAAGCAGTTTTCCACTCGTCCCCTTCTCTGATGCGGATGAGATTATATGCACAGCGGAGGTCGAGCTTGGTGAAATATTCAGCCTGTCGTAACTGTTCAAGAGCGGCCGGTACTAAGGGCAGGGGATAACGAAATTTGATGGTGATTTCGTTCAGGCCTCGGTAATCGATACAGGGTCTCAGGCCCCCGTCCTTTTTCTTGACAAAGAAGAATCCTGACGAAGCTGGTGATGTGGATGGTCGGATGAACCCCTTGGCTAATTCTTCTTCAATGTAGGCTTTCATAGCGGTTGACTCAGGCTGTGACAAAGGGAAAATTCTACCCTTAGGAGGTGTGGTGCCTGGTAATAGATCGATGGCACAGTCCCCGGGTCGGTGAGGAGGTAATTCGGTAGCTTTCTGTTTGCTGAATGCCACTGCCAAATCGCCGTATTCGGCGGGGATGTCGAGTTTCCCGGGGCTGGATTCTTGGAGCTCGACAGTTTGAATTGGTAATGGGGTGACTTGCTGTAAACAGTTCTTATGGCAGAAGGCGTCCCATTGCAGTATCTGTCCCTCTTTCCAGGAGATCTGTGGGTTATGAGTTCGAAGCCACGGTAGACCAAGGATTATGGGGTTGTTAGGTGAGTGAATGACATAGAAACGGATGAGTTCACGGTGTAGAATTCCGATTTGTAACTCGAGTTCGTCGGTGATGTGAGCCACCCTTCCTCCTCCAATAGGTTTTCCATCTAACGCCTCCACTGTCAACGGAGAATAGCAGTCAGTTAGTGATATGTTGTATTCTTTGATGAAAGTGTCAGACATGAAATTCCCGGCAGCGCCAGAATCCAGCAAAGCTTGAGTGGTAACACTTTGATTGTTGACAGTGACTTGAACTTGGATTCTGACATGTTGGGCTGGAGACTCGTGGGAAACGTCGTGAGCGAAGAAGGTTGTCAATGTGAATGGAGAGATCAATAAATGAATCTAGTGATCTGCTCTCATCCCGGCAGGCGAGTTCTGCTTGTAACTCCATGGTTAAACCTCGACGGAACAGCAGCTTCAACGTGTCCTCCACCCAGTTGGCTTGAGCCGCCAGAGTGCGAAATTGCAAGGCATATTCAGCTGCCGTGGTTTTGCCCTGTGTGAGTGAGAGCAGCTGATCGCCCGGACTTTGACCCCCCGCGGGATGTTCAAATACCTCTCTGAATCGCTGCAGGAACCCAGTGAATGTGGGAAATACGGATTTATCATCTCTCCAGACAGCAGTAGCCCAATCCAGCGCTTTGCCGGTTAGCAGAGAACACACAAAGGATATTCGGCTTGATTCGGTGGGATACAGAGAGGGTTACTGATTGACATACAGCGAGCACTGTAGAAGAAACCCCTTACATTTCGCTGGAGTGCCATCGAATTTCTCAGGTAAGGCCAGACGGGGGTTCACGGCTGGAGGATTTGGGAAAACTGGCGTGGCGGCCTCGGCGGGGTTGAGGCGTAAGCCCTGTAGTGTCTTTACCAGCTCCTCCGTTAACGAGGTTAAGCGATTCAGTTGGTGGTGATGCATCGCTAACTGATTGGCTTGAGCTGATAGCTCGGTGGATATCTGTAGCAAAGCTGCTGGATCGCTGGATGGCGAAGTCTTCTGTAATGAAGGGTCAACAGAGTGTGGATCCATTTGCAGCTTTATTAAAAACAGCAGTAGTACAGACAAGGGCAGAGCAGTACCGTAAACAGGGACAGGCAAGGATCAAGGCTGGCAGCAGAGAATCAGAGTCAGGTCACAGGCAAGGATCGGGGCAGGCAGCAAACAAACACAGTCCAGGGTACAGGCAAGAGTCAGGGCAGGCAGCAGGGGTTCACAAGAGATAAACAGTCCAGGTAACAACAAGATATCAGTCCATAGAATAACGCTCAGAAATGATCACCACAGCAAATCAAGACTTCGCAAAGATGTGGTATGTATGCGTGTCTTATATAGTGTGTGTGATGCAGTGCAGGTGTGTGTGCAATCAGTCCCAGGAATGAGGGCCTATGGGAAATGGAGTCCGAATGGTGGAGAATCAGTATTCCGGTGATGGCTCCCTCCGGCGGTCCGGAGGATGAACTGTGGGAGCCATATTCATGACATATATATACATATTAAATTGATCAAAAGTGAGAGTAAAGTAAATGTTAAATTATTTCAATTTCAAATAAATGCTGTTCTTTTTCATTTTTTATTCATCAAAGAATCCTGAAAAAAATAAAAATAAAAAATCACTGTTTCCACAAAAATATGAAGCAGCACAACAGTTTTCAACATTGATAAAATGTTTCTTGGGCAGCAAATATAATAAAATATATTGAAATAGAAAGTTCTTTTAAATTGTCATAATATTTCACATTATTATTGTTTTTACTATATTTTTTATTAATTATATACGCAGCCTTGGTACGCAAAAGAGACTTCTTTCAAAAACATTAAATAATCTTACCAACCCCAAACTTTTGAACAGGTGGGTATTTTAAAAACAGACTCTCACACAGGAAGCTGAATTAAGGTCTCTGTCTAGATCTTGTCCAGATACAGGTGAAAGATATATCGACATATAGCGAATGATGCAATAATCATACTTTTTGATACTAGATTCCTACTCTACCAGTAGAAATGAATCGCTGATGGGAACATGCTAGTCAACCAAACCCTGAGCACATGGAATTATCCTTAAATTTAGGAATGAAGTTGGGTCTTCAGCAACATACTTATTAATATATAATTTACCTTTGATGTTAGGGAAAATGTTAATATGCATCCTACTTGGCAAACTCACAGTCACTGGTCGTTTCCGTCAATCCCTTTGGGGCAAGTAATTTCACTCGGCGGCCATCTTTGAAATGCCTCTCCGGCAGCTATTTCAGTCATGCAAGTACAGCTCCTATCTCTATGAATGGGGAAACATTAAATTCTCCAAAGCTGTTCACCCAGCTTAAGATTAAATTTCATATGTCAAATCACCAATGAAATCTGACAATGTCTCATAAATTTTGTTTCTAAACACTCAAATTATGACAAAAAACAGCATTTTTCAAGCTGGACCAGCCAAAGCGCATGCGCGGCCATAAGCACGCATCTCAGAACACTGACTGTTTCTATAGCAACCGGAGCTTCTACAGGCAGCTGCAGTGAAGCAATGACTTCACCAATCAGCGATTGGCTCTTTTATTTAAAAGGCGGGACTTATTCCACCATATTGCTTGTTGCACTTTATCCCATTCATAGTAATATGAGTGCACTGTCTTTGAATAGGCCTATCTAAAGTCTTTGGTTCTATTGTCTAAACCGCTTCTACATGTGCAGAATCTTTAGATCAATCTATTTAGACAATCTAATATTAAGTGCGGATCCACGTATTTATTGACTAATGTAAATACTCTCGAGACTAACAATATAGTTGTATAGTAGATATAAGGATGAAACTATCATATTAAACGAGGTCTATGTCAATAAATTTTGTTAATTTATTATTGTAATAATACAATTACAATACACCCCCCCCACACACACACACACATTCCTTCTGTCCCACACACTTTTTAAAACAAAGTTACGCCACTGGCAACAAAAGATACATTGCTGATTCTGCATTTTGTAGCACAGGGTTATAGTGCATGTGGCTTGAAAATCTTAAACATCTTTCAAGTGGAAAATTTGTGTCACTAGTCTTGACTAATCGTTTTTCACTCACTATTGCTATCAGATTTGTTTAGGAAAACATACAGACCGAGAATGGACAGAACTATTTATATAAAACTATTTATGGTAAAGTTTACCTACTAATCTGTTATTTTTTCTTAAATTTCTCTTTCTGTTGGAGTTTTTTTTAATGTCTGTTCTTTATGCAAATGTTCTCAAATAGCCCCGTGTGGGTGGAAGATAGTGGTAAGTTACATGGAAAACAAACAATAAGACATTAAGACACTCGCAGTCAGTTCTCACTTCACTGTGCTCATTTACATGCCACTTGCTGGAAGTCTACAACCACACAGCCTCTATAGTACTTCCTCTCTTTGTGGGCTTGTGTCGTTGCTTTTAATCAGTTTGGTTTTTTTTTTTGTTTTTTTGGGGGGTTTTTTTGGCTTAATTTTAAGTGTAAGTAATATTTAGATGCCAGTAGTAATTTATACTTTTATAATAGTATTTTATAATACTTTTATAATTTATACAGCAAATAGTGGCAGATACTATTTGCACCTCAGTGTATTGCAGTACATTATGAAACAGAATACAATAATAACAAGATATTTAGTGTATATTTATTAAAATCATGCATGCTGCCTTACTGGGACATTACTTGTCCCTATAGCCCACCCCTAAATTCAGTTTCAATTATAAGCATATTAAAAACCCGTCATGCACTTTATTTGGTTAATAGACAACTTTCCAACTACATGTCAACTAACTCTCTAAAAGACTGTCTGTTTAATATCTGCTAACACTTTATTTTGATGCTCCCCAACAGACATTCTACTAACTATAAGTAACTTTGCTACTACATCAAAATAAAATGTTAGCAGATATTAAGCATACAGTCTTTTAATACTAATGAGAGTTAGTTGACAAAGTTGGAAAGTTGTCTGTAGTTAGTAGAATGTCTAAAGTCGACCATCAAAATAAACTGTTAGCCTTTTTTTTTTTTTTTCCACTTTTTGAATATTTTCTTTATTATTTATTTAAAATAAACTCCTCTCTGAGCTGATGTGCGATGGGAATAGGGAGAAGAATGGGATTGGAAAAGGGTGGATTCAAACGTGTCAAAAGCTAAAGCCACTATCCTTACATTTCACACCACTGCTCTAGTCTGGTTTCTTTTGTAATTTTGCCTGGCTTAACCAGATATTGGTTGGTGGAGTTTGTATAGCCTTTGCCAACAAGACAAACTATTTGCACTTAGTCTAAATAGACACTCCATTATTTTAATCAAAGAAATGGCAAAATGTTTTTAAAAAGTTGGCATGACACAGAAGTTGTGATAGTCTTTTCTTCCCTATTGTGACGTATAAGAGTGAAACGGCTTCTGGAACAAGAACAAATGTAGGACAGGACTTGATTTTGTCCAGAGGGAATTGATTGGATTGTTGTTGTTTGCTAATTGCTGTGATCTCATATGAGTGACAGGTAAAATGATGATCATGAAAATGATGATGCGCACAGAAAATTATGATTACACTTTAGGTTAAGGAGTCTGTTCCTGTCTCATGTTGCCCCGTCTTTTGTTTAAGGACTATTATTTTGAAGTGCATTATTGTTTCTGCTGTTTAACTTCCTGTGATTAGTTCCTATTTTCTTTTGTTTCCATTGCTGCCTTGTTTCTTCCCATAGTTACCCTCGTTAGTCACCATAGCAACTCATTACCCTCACCTATTTCTTGTGCCAGCCTTGTTATCTTGTGTATTTTTGCCACAGTGTTTCTCATGTTCTTTTTATAAAACGGTTAGTTCCTGTCCTTGATTCTGATCGGTCAATAGCTGTGTTTTATTCACAATAAAACACGGCTATGACCGCTTCACCCAATGGTTCAGTGTATCACTACACAACACCCTTAGCAACCACTCTTAGCAACGTAAACTGTTTGTTCTCAGTTGATGTTGTTCATTGAAGCTTACTGTATTATGTACAAGAGTATTGTGAGAAAGAGATCGAGTCAGCGAGTTTATTACCTGCATTCAGATTTAGCATTTTCCTTCAGGTCAGTCCTATGTTCATAATAAAAAATCTGTTTAAATGTCCGATGTATTATCTTGTCCTTTTAACAGTTAAGGGGTTTTCCCTTGACTGATAGTCAAAGCATTTGTCAGTTGCGTCTTGTTCCGTGTTCACAACAATTCAGTCTTTTCAATGTAAAAGTCTTCGCTACTGACTGACACACTCATAAAGACAGTCTTTGCCGCCATCTAATGGCGTAATAATGTAACTTCTGTTGCTGTTCATGGTCAGGGACTTTTTCCGGCGGAAGGAAGGCTTTTAGTGAAAGTTTACTTCATGAAAGTTGCATTGATACATATTTTTGGCTTTAATATTTGTATTGTGTGGTAACCGTTTTATAAAAGCAATAAAGTACTCGAGGCTAGTGCTGTATCGTGAATAAGTCACAGCTGTAGGGGTTGCAGGCACTCTGCTTCACGTCGTGCCTAACAATGCCCTTCAGCCATGACTTATTCACGATACAGCACTAGCCTTGAGTACCTTATTGCTTACGTAACAAGCATACGTGTTACCAAAATTATTTACAGTAAACACTGCAATATTTCATAAAAATAAAAATTGTCGGTTTTGATTTCATGGTGACTTTAAGAAGTAAAGTATATTTTTCATATATTTTGATGCAACATTTTTTTTAATGCAGAACTAAAACCTAAATTTAGTGAAAACTTTAGCACTATTCTTCAGCTACCTTGCAACAACTGGCATTTTTTCAGGAAATGTTTATCTAGTTTTTCCAGGTAGATGATGTAACATATGACCCAAAAATATTTTCGACTGTAAAAGATATACTTCTCATTGCTAGATACGTAAAACCTTCGAAAACAAGAATTTACATGGTTACTCTTTATTTCGAAAGTCCACTTTAGACATTCTACTAACTATAGTAACTTTGCAACTATATGTCAACTAACTCTCATTAGAGTATTAGTATACTGTTAGGTTAGGGATAGTAGAATAAATGGACATGTAGTCAGAGCTGGGTAGATTACCTATGAATTGTAATCAGTTACTGATTACAAATTACATGATAAAATTTGTAATCAGTAATATAATCTCTTAGATTACACATTTTGGTAACGTAATCTGACTACTTTTGGAGTACATTTAGATTACTTTTGTGCTAACCCTTATTTGATGTCACATATATTGTAGGATAATCTTGTACTATTTTGACAGATGCAAAGAAAAAGTATAGTCCAAAAAATATATTCTATTCACCAACAAGAGCCTCAACAGATTCTTTTTAAAGTGCAATGTATGGACAGTTAATACTTCAAAATACTAACACTAATGTACCTGTTAGTGTTTGCTGATAGTAACACTGAATAAAACAAAATCACATCTTATGATTTTAAAACATATTTACTTAAAATTAAGTAAATTTAGAAAACAGCAACATTACAAAAACAAATATTGAAAAACATGAAATTCACAGCAATATCACTACTACATCAAATATTTCATCTATAGCCTATTTCATATATTATTATTATTATTATTATATTATTTCATAAAAATATTTCATCTATATTTTCCCCTCACCGCCGGAAAAACTCGAAGAATCACGAACGTATATAAGGGGCAGGTTTATTATGAAAAAAATATGAACATAAAAAAAAAAATGAAAAATTAGAAGAATCAATGAATTGTGAACAACTTACTGCCATTGTGTAAATAATATGTAATCATGTAATCCATAAAAAAGTAACTGTAGTCTGATTACAAGTATTTTAAAAAGTAGTTTACTCTAATTACAAGTACTTGATTTTTGGAATCTGATTACGTAATCCAGATTACATGTAATCCGTTACTACCCAGCTCTGAACGTAGTTGCAAAGTTACTTATAGTCAGTAGAATGTCAGTTGGAGAAGCATCAAAATAAAGTGTTAGCAGATATTAAGCAGACAGTCTACACTGTAAAAAAAAGAATTGTTGTTTTAACTTAAAAAAAGTAAGTTGCCTTAAAATTTTGAGTTCATTGAAATTAAAAATTTGAGTTAATACAACGAAGACAATTGGTTTAATCAATAGAAACTCAAAATATTATGTTATCTGAACCACAATAATTATTTAAGTTAATTTGACAAAAAATGTTGTGATAACAAATCATGAAAATAATTTTTTACAGTGTACTAATACTCTAATGACTGCTAGTAGACATGTACTGGACCATCGAAATAAAGTGTTACCCTTTACACTGTAAACTGAATATTTGTGAAACTGTGATAATTATGCAGTTCAAACAATCATGCATGCACTCATCGATGTGTTGAGATATTCAGTGGGCAGCATGGCTGATGAAACCAGCTCTTGATGAGCAGCAGAACAAAAGCAGAGTTGTAAATGGGAGGATCATAAATAGCATTTTCAAGTGCAGCAGAGAGGAAGTAGACTTGTCCTCACTACTAACCACTCACAATAAGCGTTACAAGCCAAGCCTCCATTAGATAATCTCAATGGGTAAGTACTTTTGTTATTTTAAAACAAATTTATCTTCACGGTGCCTGCAAGGCACTCTGTTAATAGTTGCTTTGCAGTTTTTGCTTTTATGTTAAAATATTGTGGTTGATCATGGGAATCTGGTGAGGCAATGGGACTTGTGTACATCTCACCGAACAGATGAAAAAGAGAAGGAACTCGTTTGAGTTCGCATCCTCTATCAGGGGATTTCGGCTCATTTTATATTTAGAGGATGTTGTAGAAGGTACACTTTCCTTTCCTAAATGAAACCAAAGTCTGGAGGTATATTGTCATAGTAAGTGTAGTGCCAGTGTTGTAATTACCATGGCAGCCTACTTCAGTTGAATATTTCATTTGAATGTATTCAAATAATTCTGTGATAATTTAGTGGTTTTGAGTACGGTTAGGTGTGTTTAAGTGTGGTTTGAGGAGGATCAGTTTGAAGATCAGTTAGATTGTGTTGGGTGTCACATATGCAGAGATACAGTATTAACTGGAGTTTGAAAAAAAATAGCTTTTTGACACTGATGGATTATTTTTTATTTTATTTTTACAATAAATGGTATGTTTCTATTTGAGAGATTAAATATAGTATTTTAGTAACTTCATGGTTACACTTTTCAAAATAAATGAGGTACCTGAAATTGAATTCTCTGTAAAGTCTGATGCAAAAAAAAGTTTGCTCAATATTGTGTTACACATTTTGATCTGTGTCATGATCACTTGGGGTATATTATTTAAGCAACTGTGTTCATGTAATAAGGAAGTAAGAAAACACTTTGTTTACCTGTGGGAAACATCCGTATTTACCTCAGTTTCAGGAAGATGAAAATGCAAACATTTTTTACTTTTAAAATGAGTTGTTCATGCCTGTGGAAAAACTTGGTGCCACGATCCAAGGCCATTTTAAGTGGTTGCTAGGGCACTTGTAGTCTGTTCTGGGTCATTAATAGGTGGTTGCTAATTGGTCAAAGAGTTTCTGACCCAAGATTTGGCATGGGCCTTTACTTCAGTGTAAGACTAAAGGATTTTGTTGCTAATTTTCATGACAATTGTATGTCTGATTGTTTAGAAAAGTTTTGGAGGAGTTACACATCAAAGTTTAGTACTTAGGATTGATTAGGGGATTGATTGGTTCAAATCTTTAACCTTAATATGAGCAATACTAATAGGGATAACCACTACCTGATGACTGCCTACTTACACTCAACCATGACACTATAAATTTTCAAACAGAATACATCTGTTCTCAGGCTTTGGTAGACGTATAAGTCATTTGAGTACATTAATGAACATAGTGACCTACAATTGAGCTTTGAGATATTTCTAGAAATCAACAAATGCTGTTGCAAGTTTGTCAGAGTAGTCGTCTTAACTACGTAATTTCATGTTAAAAGATGTGGAAAGTCCCTGCTAGTGAATTCAAGTCCTGAGAACTTCGGCCAATCAGTTTGTCCATACAGCAACCAAAAGGAAGTGACTTTGTGACACAGAAAAAGAGCACGCCAGTGTGGGCCCTGAGAGGAAATGACTTGCACTGTGCATAAGCCTGAGATCACAGGCCGTGTCTGCTCGTCTCCGCTCTATCAGTCGTGGCTGAACCCTCAACTAACTCATTGAACTTCCGACTGTACGTTAAACATCAACCAGTAAAACATGGTGACAAATACCAGCCAGTACGAATGGCTCTATCGGTGAAAAAAAAGCGTTCCTTCGGTCATTTACAACAGTCGTATGCGAAGATGTGCATCCAAGACCTCTGTAACAAGTAAGTATGCGGGTTTCTTCACCTTGATGTCTTTGTAGTCCTCCTAGAAATCCATCCAAATGTCTGCAACAACTTTGATGTACGAAAGAGTATTTTGTTATCAGTTTATTTGCTGCCAAATTCATGTCTAAACTTCTTGTTGATTCAACTACTACTTAAAATTTTAAAGTCGTAAAGTTGCAAAAAAAAGAAGTGAACGTAATTCCCACAAGTTTGGGGGTTACTACAGTATTGTGAGCTAGTACTGTGATAGACCATGTGTGCTGGGATACATAAATGGGATACATTTTTAAGACATTGTACATTTTAAGACATTGTACATTGTACATTGAGAAAGTGGGTAGTTTGTGGTTGTAGACTGAAATGAATCAGATTACAGTTCTACCTATGAGTGTTGTCCACATAATGTATAATCTGTAGTTTAACTCTGGTCATGTGGCTCTGGTCAAATTTAGGTTGCAGATTTAATGTAAAGAAAACATCATTTCAAACAAACATGTTTTTCATTCATAATGATTTAGTGAATTGTAGGGAAAGTCCCTGCCGTACTCAAGGCCGCAATATGGATGTTACATTACACCTTTACCACTAAACTCCTACCCCATGTAAATAGTGTTTACATGACCTTTTCAGACAGGGTACACTTGCGTTTCTACACATTATAATGTGGGGGCACATCCAGCAGAGTATGAAACTATGTTGTTCTGACTAACCTGTGTAGGCAGATGTTTGAAAGAAACCGTTGATGGAGGCTGTGTTACATGTGTACATCATCTCCCATTTAAAGCAGGACTCAAAATGTATTTACAAGGACATTTGTTTTTAAGTGAAGTGTACATCCAACTCTTGGTGATTCTATGGCCATCTCTCGCCATACGCGAGAATGCGTCCATGAATTTTCTTGTCAATGGTTCTTCCAGGGTAGATTGCCAGGTCTTTCCCCAACCCCCCCATTACATGACTTGGGACTCACACATGCGTTCACACCTACGGCCAATTTGGCATGTCCAATCCACCTAACCTGGATGCTTTGGACTTGTGTGGGGGAAACCAGAGCATCCGGAGAAAACCCACACACGGGGAGAACATGCAAACTCCACACAGCAAGGACTCCAGGCTCGAAGTGCACATATTAGATGACAGGAAATAAAGGAAGGATGTACGTGCAGAACAAAAATAATAACTGAAACTGCTGCCCACAGATTCTTTTCTTACCTTTGGTTTGTAACATAAATTAACATAAGAAAACGGTCCCCTCAGTTAGAAAACCTTAAGTAGCTTGAGATAACTCAATTTAAAATGTATGTTTTTATATTAGATTATACTTGAATCTTGTATAATTAGAACTTTTTGTAGCAGCATAAAGTCCAGTCCACTTTGCAGCCAAGAACCGCCCATTTAACAGTCACATTTATCGCTGTTTGGCACCATTTCAATAGAAAATCTATGCGATTGGGAATTTCGCGTGAGGGAAAAAGATTTCACAACAAGGTTAAGTTCTTCAGCAGCGTTGACCAACAGAAAGCTGTTTGGTTTTTAAAGTGATTTCTGTGTGAGCTGTGCAATAGACAATGGACCATTTTGCCTGCAATTTCACCAATTTGATCACACATTTAGAAAGGTAGAGACTGATTGACATGTTCAGTGACCAATGAGAGTTTGTTTTGTTTGATTTGTCATTTAGGCTGGGTAAATGTAAAATGACTGATACTACCATAATAGACCAGCGTGAAAAAACTGACCCAACAGTCTGTGAAAAGCTGTACAGAAAACACCATAAAGAAATAGTGGACAAGTACCAGTTATCTCATAGACATAGTAGAATATACAGACATCTAGTGTACATCTAGTTCATCCTTAGAAGGACTCATTTATCATAGTACCATATAAATCTAGATAAATAAAGACTAGACTAAACCAGACAACCTGACACACTGGTGACTAGCTGTCACAACTTTGCTTGAGTTTCATCATTAAAGACAAAAGTGAAGATATTAGTAATCATGTTAGCTAGCTGTTGGCTTTGCTAACTCTGATGAACTGGATGGATGACATCTTAGATTTATTATAAAATCAAACTGACGTTCATTTGTCACTTCTCTTACTCAAAATTGTATGGTTGCTAGATAAGGTATGTTATCCAATCAGTTAAAAGTGGCTTTCAGCATTTAGTTACGTCATTTTGGTCATGTCGGGTGGTTATTTGCCTCCACGTCATGCATTAAAATCATTTAATGCAAAGCTAGCCATTGATTATCTATTACTTATTAACCAACACTTTAAGAGCAGGTCAAGTTCTGGTCACTGACTCCTGTAGATGGAAACATTGAAAAATGTCACAAGCAGTAAACAATCTTGTGTGGAAACTCTGACACACCACTGAGGTATGATATAGTATATTGCTTTCTGAAACTGAATAATGCTATCTCAAATGGAAAAAAAATATATATATATATTAATAATCTTTAATCAAAATGTAATAACTTGCTCTGCCTCTGAAACAACTTTACTTTTCCTCTGAATTCATCATAACAATGTGGGTGGGGAAAAAATCCAAATATGTTTCAGTGCCCTTATTCTTTTTCTTGTGGACTGGTTGGCTTGAACTTTTGTACTTTCAAAATTACAACTACATTAGAGAAGAACACTGAAGATGTGTTTTCATTCCGTAATGCTTCAGTTTACCATATTTCCTTCTTCAGTTCCCACTTTTCTGGTCTTTTTCTGACTGATTCAAGTTATTATACAGATTTTTTTTTTTAATCTAAATGTAATAATTCGATCCCCCTCCAAAGCACTGACATTCTGACCATTCTGACATGTAATGCCCACTTTTCATGATCCAGTCAATTCTGGATGGATAATCAAGATCTGTTACATTCGTACCCTCTGAAATTCACACCACATTTAAAAAATAAATTCACTTGTAAACTGTGTTTGACCTCCTTGCACTTCATGCTAAGCAGCACATGGAGTTACATTTCAACCAGCAGGATGAGGAAGTTGTTTGAATAAGGCTGAAAATCTTCCCCACCCCACCCTGCTTTTTTGTTGCTGTTTATATAGAACATGACTATCCACCATTATCATGGTGTTTTTTTTTTTTGTTTTTGTTTTTTTTGATATTTAAGATTAATACTTCATAGCTTAGAGCAATCCATGTGTTTGTTTGCAGTAGCAGGGCATTGCTGGGTCATTCTGAGTAATAGGCTACTTAAAAAATGCAGTTGTTTATTTTATTTTTCTTTATGTTGGAAATGGAATTAGTCCACATGGAGATACATAATGTAAACAAAATAGTAAATATCAAGCGATGGTTACCCACTGCTTGATATTTACTATTTTGTTTCCATTATATATAATACTATTCCAAAGAAAATTGATTAATATGTGTAGGAAGTGTAGGGAAAATATGTTATGTACGACATTTTTTTTTTTTTTTGCGGCATTACATTAAAACTTTTATTGAAAATGGTAATAAACCATTTTCGAAATCATACGAACATATTTTTTTAATTAGATTTTTTAGCTTTTAAAAAATATTTTTTGTTTTGGCGTAGCACAAACAGTGCAGGATCCGTTATGCAGCCTTTTTAATACTTAGGGTCAAGAGGATGTTCAAACAATAGTGAGGCTGGCTTAGTAAACACCACTAAAAAATAACACACTCTCATGGCAATTTGTAACTATTTTACGTTTTGCTGATTTGGTGGCTAATTTGTATGAATTAGTACAATCTCATTCATATGTTTTTGTATGATCTGCTTAGACCCATTGATGTTTACTGTAGTTCTTTTAATTTCCTTGAAGTGAAGTCTGTAAGAAGGTCAAGAGCACTTTACTGACAGTGCCACACTAAACTTCTACTTAACTCCTAAAAATAGGATCCTCTTGCCACAAGCACGCTCCTGAACCATAATTCTTTGGTTGGATATTATAATGTCATGATGAGATGCACTACGCTACCATTAGACTTCTCATTTAGGTCACAATTGTCCCATGGGATTCTAATCTCGCCACTCCACCCAGTGTTTGATGGACTTTCCTCTGTTCCCATCTATATCTGCTGACTGGCACTCAGACATCCAGCACTGCGCGTCGGATAAGCAAATTCCGCTGTACGCTCGACAGCCCAGGAGGGGCTTGAACTTTCCAAAGGAAATGTAGAGTTTCCTGTCCTTTCAGTGTCCTGGCCAGATTCAAGGTCTGAAAATTTTGTGGTGGAGACGAGTATGTCGTCAACTCTTGGTAATCTCTAGTCTCTTCGGGCAATATGTTCAGAGAAAGTACAGCAGTGCAGAGCATCAGAAGATGCGTCAGCAGAAGGTAAGCGTTGATTGTGGAGTGAGGGAGCAGTTTGAGGATCGTGGGACACTGTGGGTGGGTGTTCGGAGAAGTTTGTTTGGAGTTGAGTTCTTAATTGAAGTACAATTATGTGGTGTTTATGATCACAAATTACTGTTTGTGATTATGTAGTCATATTCCTATGAATTTTCTTGATATTACTAATATGTTATGTAGAAATTGTGGATCTATAGCTGGAATTTTATTAGAGTTCCAGTGATTGTTAGGTCTCTTTAGACGGTTGTTGTGTTTTTTCATTGTTTATGATAAAAGACTGTCTGTGTCATCTCTATGTTTTGACTGAGTTTGCTCACTTTGTTTATAAGCATGTCCTTTTAATTTGTTATGTCTGTAATTTGTTATGTCTGGTTCCAGTATTATCGGTTTTGATGTTGAAGGTTTTTGTTTATCATTTAGTTTTGTGCAGTGCTTCTCAAACTTTTTGACTCCAAGGCCCCCCATTGTCCACAATATTCAAAGGCTCCATGACTTTTCCAGTTTTTCATGGTTTTCCCTATGTATTAAGGATAAGGATTTACAAAAATACTTTCACAAAAAAAAAAAAAAAAAAAAAAAAAAAAAAGAATAAAATATTGTAGAGCTTGGCATACATAGAAAAAAAGTATATTCATAAAATGTATAAAAAAATTTTAGAAAGATTTTATAAAATTATTTTATTTTTCCAGGTCTATAAAGATAACACTTTTAATATTAGGCTACCTCATTTATCCAGGTTTAGCACTTTGTTTCAAGTAACATTATCTATTTCCAACAATACAGACATATGAAAAACGATCTGGTATTTTCAAAAGATATTTTCATATCCTTAGCTCAGACGGTGTATCCTCACAGCAATTACATAAAATAGATCGCTTGCCTCTGCATAAACACAGTTGCGTAAACGCTGCAGCTTATATGCTTACTAAATCACTTCACAAGACTGTTAAACATGACGCTTAGTTTAAACTGTTGTGATTGCTCATTTAGAAATTAATAAGCAAACTACACAATATGCACAGACATATGGGGTAAAGTGTTCACTTATTTAAAAAACGTTTTCCCTTAAGGTTTGAGTCAGAAGAGTTTACCTGTATGGCCTGATGACATTTAATCTCCCTGACAACCTCTGTAGTCCCATTTAGCCTCTTGTTAGCAACCTTATTTTCCAAGACACGTAAAACTTAAAAAATGCACGTGGAGGTATTACTGATGTATTTTATGTTGTAGAATAAAATGTGAAAATATCTGTTCATAACAGACTTTATTTCAGTCATTTAACCAAAAAAACATTCAAAAAAACCATTGACTTCAGGACGATGGAACCGGAAGTGCCTAAAATTCTAACTTGTTTCCGGGTTTTGGCCTACAAAAATACATCAGCCCTATTAAAGGTACACTGGAATTCTGGCCTGTCTTTTGCCATCATGTTAGAAATATAAAATTGCATGTTATTTGCGGAGGAACATTGTTTCAGTTTATTACATCAGTTGTGCTTCAGAAGTGCATGGGTGAATCTGATGGTTTGAGGTTTACCCATGGTTGCCTATCAACATTATGTCAGAGAGAATCTACAGTACAGAGAGAGCTTAAGAATAGGCCTACTAACTTGAAAAGTAAAGTTCATTAAGACAAACTTTAAAAGTTGCTGTGTCAGAGCTCCGAAACTTAGCTTAACAGGTTAACTTAAATTAACGTAGGTTCTGCAGTGGGAGGAGAGATTTGATATTGAAAATTATATTTGCCTTGAATAGTATTTTATCCAGATAATATCGTGATGTGGTCTGAATATCAGCACAGTTGTAATTTGGCTGTAGACACGTGGCCGCAGGTGTTGTGGGTGGCTGTTGGGATGTTGCTAGGTGGTTACTAGAGTGTTCTTGGTGGCTGTATAGATGTTTTCACCCCCTGCAGTATAGTTGTAGTATAAGGCTAAACAACATCGCCTTTCCTGCTTACAGAAACATGGCTGCTACAGTGGTCTCCTGGCCCGTTCCCATGAGGGCTATTGGAGCTCAGAATCTGCTCACCATGCCAGGAGGAGTCACCTCATCTGGATATCTGCACAAGAAAGGAGGAAGCCAGTTCAGCCTGATGAAATGTGAGTTTTGCACGGCTTGCTGGAATCCATCAGTCAATAGACAAAACATCAAACTTACATTAACATACGGTAAAGAAAAGGAAACATTACTGTCTATGATTTAAAGAGATAGTTCACCTAAAAAATTTTAAAAATTACCTCTTCATTTACTCACCCTCATGTGGTTTCAAACCTGTATGACTTTCTTTTTTCTGTGGAACAAAAAAATGTTTCAGGTTTTTGTTTTGTTTTTGTCAATACAGTGAAAGTAAATGAGGGCCAGTCTTGAGCACAAATGGCAAAACAAACATTTTCCGAAAACAGAAACATTCTTCAGAATATTTTAAATAAATTCATGCTGGTTTGAAATGACATGATGGTGAATAAATAATGATAAAATTTTGGGGTGAATAACCCTTTTTAAGGTTAATAATTCATCCATGGACAGGTTCATTTATGTAGAAAAGTAGTAGCAACTCACAGGGCAGTTTTATACAGCATTATAGTACAATGTTAACCAATAGCTATATAGCTATTAAGCATCAATTTAGGCTATTGTTGTAGGTAATACAATGTTTTTGAAATATTACCAACAGTTAACCCAGTAATTTAATGGTGGTTAAGGTTATTCCATGCAGGAGTTAAAGGGATAGTTCACCCAAAAATGAAAATTCTGTCATCATTTACTCCCCCTCAAGTTGTCCCCCTCAAGAATGTTTGTAACCAAACAGATCTCGCCCCCATTGACTACCATAGTATTTATTTTTCCTACTACGGTAGTCAATGGGGGGCAAGATCGGTTTGGTTACAAACATTCTTCCAAATATCTTCCTTTGTGTTCAGCAGAACAAAGAAATTCATACAGGTTTGGAACAACTTGAGGGTAAGAAAATGATGAAAGAATTTTCATTTTTGAGTGAACTATCTCTTTAAATAATTTTTCATGTTTTCACTAACCTGGAATATTCTGTAAAATTTTACAATAAGGATCAGTTTGTTTAAGGGCCCCTAATTATACTTTTTTTAGAGGGCCTACTAGAATAGGTTTACATGATGATATGAAAGAACGCTTTGTTTCTTATAATTTACATTGTTGTAGCATCCGTTTTCACTCTCTGTCTAAACCTTCTGTGTTAGATTCGTTTTCTTTTAAAACCCGCCTTCCGAAAAGCTTAGTCTGCTCCGAGCAGCTTAGAGCGTGTGTCGGAAATGTAAGACAGGTGGTGAAAACAGATGCTGCAACAATGTATATTATAAAAAGGAGTACATTAAATCATGTAAACCTATCCTAGTAGACCCCATAAACAAAATTATGAACCTGTAAATGAGCATAATAGGGGCCCTTTAACTAATGTTAACAAATGGAACCTTACTGTAAAGTGTTACAAAATATTCCTGTGAGAAGTGAATGCTGAAGTATTATAAACACTTTTCTTTTCCATTTATGTACTGAAGAGAAATAAATTGATTGTCTGCCAATTCCACAGGGCCGCTTCGCTTCATTATAATCCACAAAGGCTGCGTCTACTATTTCAAGAGCAGTACTTCTGCTGCACCGCAAGGAGCTTTCTCCCTCAGTGGCTACAACAGGTTGGTTATTCTGCATATTTCCATTGGTTATTTCCACCAGTTCACATCAGTTTCCCTTACAACACTGCATTTGCTCATATGAAGTTCAGGAGCATCTGTGGTCATTCAGGCAGAGAAAGTTTCAGTAGCGCACCTCTCTGTACTAAGTTTTGCAATATGCATGTTAAGTTAAGCAGTGGCCATCTTGGCACTATCGCAGGCCACATCCTGTCCACAGCTGTGCTTTCTTCATGCAGCCTTTTTAAGTGCAAGAGTTTCGATTCTGCACGGAATTGGCCTTTGTATGTGTTTCCTGTACATTTCAATGCATGTTGTATGTTCTGTTTAATGTCATATGTTCCGTGATGTTAATGTTATGGAAAGAGCGGTGAATCCTGCAGTAGTTTTTCCTAAGCAGGTTGACTGTGCCATATGGTGAACGTGT
Organism: Mylopharyngodon piceus; assembly: GCA_039654765.1. Taxonomy (NCBI): domain Eukaryota; kingdom Metazoa; phylum Chordata; class Actinopteri; order Cypriniformes; family Xenocyprididae; genus Mylopharyngodon; species Mylopharyngodon piceus. The sequence goes on along the minus strand of CM077438.1, from coordinate 24,950,446 downwards.
AATTATTGTGTGTAAAAATAGCCCTCTAAATTAATACAGCAGAGCACAGGGAGTGTTCGCAGATGAGCAAGACCTTCCCTTGTGAAAAAAGAAGTACACTTTTGCATACTTTTAAAAAGTGTACTTAGTACGGAAATATACTTTAAAAGAATATTCGTAATTGTGAACTGAATGTAATGTTTTCGGACACTTAATTGCATGTTAATTGCAATTATGAACCGTTTAGCCATGTATCTGACACTAAGGATACAGTAAAACTATTGTTTAAAGCACACATTAAAATCTTTGTACGGTGGGGTTTGTTCAAATCACTTACCCTCAATTTAAGCATTAATTATTATTATTATTAAAATAATAGTGATGCTTCACTTTGGAAGCAGTGTTATTTTAGTTTTTATTTTAGCTTTATTATAGTTTTATTCAAATTTTGAATAAGCTTTTATTATTATGTTTTTAGTTTTCATGTTACTTGTAGTTTAATTTTTAGTAATTTCATTATGTGCTTTTGTCGTTTTATTAGTTTTTTTTTGTTTGTTTGTTTGTTTTAATATTGCTATTTATTTAGTTTTTAGTTAATTTTAGTGCTTCAGCTTAAACTTATTCAATTTATTGTCATAGCAACATTTCTACTTTTCCTTTAGTTTACGTTTTTCAATATTTATATTTTATTTTATCTCAGCTTTATTTCAATTAACACAAATGTTGAAATGTTAGTGAATGATAAGAATCCTGCTTGGAAGCACTACTAATGATCAGCAATCAAAAGGTTAAAAAGTGATGTTTAGTGAATAAAAGTGTTAAAATAATAAAAGAAAAAAAACTTACTGACCCCGTTTGAATAGTAGTGTACATTTAAATTAAAAACCATTAATTATTCTTATTAATCACCATCTATTTAACTTCCCAACGTTGCCTTTTATGCTTGTTAGAGTTCTGCGGGCAGCAGAGGAGACGACATCTAGCAACGTTTTCCCTTTTAAGATCGTCCATTTCAGTAAGAGACACCGTACGTGGTATTTCTCAGCAGCGAGTGAGGATGAGAGAAGGGTGAGATCACCTCAAACAGCATTGCACAACTATGATTTTTTTTTTTTTTTTTATCAATTAAAATAAAATGCAAAAATAAATTCAACTTAAATGTGTATTTTTTCATTCTGACAGAAATGGATGAGGCACTTAAGAAAAGAAATCAACCATTATAATGATAAAAGAGATTTGCCACTTCCAAGGTAAACCTACCATCTGCTCACATTAAATGAACACCACTGAAAAGCTCAATCACAGATATCAGATATTACATCATGCTGCACATAACACATTATGCTTACACAACATGGTTTTTACCTCCCCTTTTTTACCTTGTATTTCTAGGGATTTTTTTTTCACATGACAGCTGTCACCTCTTCCTCTTTCTTTCAATCACAGCTTGTTCATGTAATTCTTCATTTACGTGGTCTGAGTCACTTTTCTCACGAATTTCTTGTGTGTTTTAATAGTGATGACTTGGATTCTGAAAGCATATATGGGCATTTAGAGGAACCACTGGAGATCAATCCTACTGAAGATGACCCTGAAGCAGGTATGAATGACATGCAGGGCTTTAAAATCACTATGCTTTTATACTGACTTAAACAATTATTATAAATATAATAATCTATAAAATGTTGTGGTAACACTTTATTTTACATTGTCCTTGTTGCACATATTACATATAGTTACTATAGTAATTACAATTAATTGTTCATAATTATATGCTACTTGTAAGTACATGTAGTAAATATTACGCAGTACTTAAATGTATAACAAGGACACCATAAAATAAAGCCCTGGGTATACTAACGTTGTCGCTTGCATGCTTTCCGGTCTGTTCTGTTTATGCACATTTTCTTCGACTACCTTGTGAATCGACGCCCCCAGGGCACGGTTGCCACCTTGTGGATAAACTAATTACTGCAAAAAATTAATGTGCATGTACGACAAAAATCCGCGTACAGTACGCTCGTACTCTTCTGATGACGAAATTCGCGTCACGCGCACTGTACGCTGACCCTCGCGTACGCGTAAAAAGTGAACTATACTTTGGGCTTCAAGTGTAAACAATGTTTATATAAAATTATTTATAATACATAAAAAAAACTTTTTTCACTTAATTTTAAAAATATTGAATAGTAGTATTACACTTAATATTTCACTTAACCATGTAGCAAATTATATGTCTACAAAAATGTATTTATTTAGAACATGCGCTTTACAGTAAGGTCTTGTTTGTTCATATGAGTTAACTACATTAACATAAATGTACAATGAACAATATTTCCACAGCACTTAATACTCTTTACCTTAAAGGGTTCTGTCGGGCTAAGTTTTAATTAATTAATTGAGTTTTAATTCATTTTTAATTTTAATTAAATTTTATGAATTAAGCAGATTGTAACTAATTTAATGTCATTTTAATGTCATTTAATTATTTTATTTTATTTTATTTAGATTACATGACACAAGATGAAGACAGTGATGGAGAGGACGTATCACCAACGTCAGCAGGTAGATGCTTGATTCATTGTAATTTCTTGGCATATATTATTGATTATCACATTTCAATACATCACTGTAGTTGCATTCAGATTGCCTGAGAATATCTACCTTTGACAACACCCACTCAGTGGAATTACTGTTTGATGTTTTTTTCCAGGTCGACCCACGGTTCCACCTCCACCATACCCACCACCACCTGTTCCTTTTCAGCCCTCTAGAGAAACCCGTCTCACGAAAGGACCTCCACCTCCGCTACCCCCTCCATTCAAAAAACCTCCAGCCAAAGGTCCTCCTCCGCCCCTACCGTACGCCCCACATCTACAGAAACCAGACTCGCACCTGTCAACCCGAGGCCCCATTGGTCCCATGCCTCCTTTACCCCCACCAAACAGCATAAAGCCAATGTCAGGCCCATTTTCCACAATGCCTGCTTGCGAGAAGAAGCCGAACCCCTCTCTATTTGGGAATACCGCGGCTACTTTACCCATCGTTGAGAACTTGCAGAAAGTGATTCTGAACACTGGAAATAAACCATCGATTTCTAGCCAGCACTTGGGAGTGAAGTCCCCATCTGACCACAGGCCCGTCTCGCCTCACCTGTCTACTGCTGCAAATAACAGGAATCTGGGCCAGATACCCAAGCCTCCGTTACCAACCAAACCTAAGCCCAACAGACCCTCGTTCCAGTAAGTGTCTTTCAGTTTTCATTGCTGAGAACCTCCGTGTCTGGTTTGGTGTTTAGTTGAGATGAACCACACAGACTTTTATGGGGCTAAATACATTTGTGTTCATGCACAGTCCAGTTATAAAAACAGACGACAACCCAACCGCATTCTGTAAATGAAGTAACTATTTACCCACATGTGTGAGAGTTTAACATGTGAGAGGACAAAAGCAGCAGGAGTGTCGTAAAATGCCTGAACATTTAGAATAAAAAAAAACACTTCACAATTAGGTCTCATTTGTTAACATTAAATAATGCATTAACTAACATGAAACAATGAGCAATATATTTTTACAGCATTAATTAACCTTTGTTAATGTTAGTTAATAAAAATGTTAGTTCACAGTGCATTTCCTTAACAGATTCAACATTTGATCTTACAAATGTTTTAGTAAATTTTGAGATTAACATTGACTGAGATTAATAAATGCTGTTGAAGTGTTGTTTATTATTAGTTCATGTTAACTAATGTTGACAAATGAAACCTTATTGTAAAGTGTTACCAAAAAATCCTTAAAGACAGAGTCTTCATTTTTGCATAAAAGAGGGTCCATGATAAAAAAAAAAAATCATTTTAAAAAATCAACACGTTTACTCTTTGTATTCTGGTTTCATAAAGTTTTGAAAAACTTTTTTGCAATTTTCAAGAAATGTAATGACTCTCAAAATGTCATACGGTCAAATAAAAATTAATAATATATTTACTTAACACCTTGAATACATGCAAGTGTACATACCTTAATCATTATTATAAATATTTTAATAAGTTGAATATTGAATGAATATTTATCTTATGTTGTATTACATATTTTTCGAGGTAAATAGTATTTTTCATAAATATTACGTTTTTGGAAATTCTCAGTACATGACATTTTGAAACCAGAGCTAACCTTGCTTTCTCATGATGATATGATGATATGATCTCTTTATTTTTTTTTTTCCTCCATATATCTGCGTATTGGTCGTACTACATGACTTTGATTTGGTGAACAAAAGTTTTTGAAGTGAAGCATTTTTAAACATTTGTTTGTTTGTTCATTGTTAAATGTTAAATATGTGTTTTGTAAGAAATAACATGCTCAACTACTTAAAATAATGTTAATTTTGAAATTAAAAACATGCTCATTACAGAAGAGATGTATTCAAGTGACTATGTAGCATTTTTAGATTTTTTTAGAATATTAACATAAATAATAGAAAAAAAGGCATCATGACAATGACCTTAGTATATTTTTTCAGTCACTATTGTTACAGGCATTATTTGTGAGATAGTCATGATTTCTGTCACACCTTCTAGTAAACATTGTGCTATCATTCCTAAATACTGAATGTGTGTGAACATAACCTAAATGTCCATTGTGTTTTTCCAAGATTATGACATTCAATATCTGTTCATTTGTATAAGATAATTGTCATTCATTTAGCTTGTTCTTATGTGTGTGTGTGTATATATATATATATCCTAAGAACTTTCACAATAGTAATCTTTAGACTCAGAAAGATTATTTATACAAATTGTCTGTGCCTTTCTTCTCAGAAGAGCATCGCCGGATGGACAGAGTTTTCGTTCTTCTATTGAAGAAAATCCTTTAAAAAAACGAGTGCCATGCAAAATTAGTGAAGACTCAGACGATGATGACTATGAAAATGTAAGTTTACCTTGACCAAAACGGTGGAAACTTATTCCATTTTTAATTAGGCACATTTTTAATGAAAGACAATGTATATTACACAAAATGTGTAGGTGGTGCATGTGCAGGTGGAAACCCTGGAAGTCTTAGGACTGTGTACACCTTGGTTATTTGAACGAAGTCTTGTTAATATGTAGTTTCTGCAGTTTTATCATTTTAAGGAGTTATGTTCATCATCTCTATAGCGTTCCTCTGTCTGTCTGTCTGTCTGTCTGTTAGCTGCTGCTGTAGTGAAGTAGAAAACATGAGTCACTTCCTCAATGACACCCAAAATAGATTGTGTGGGATTTGGCATAATTTCTCAAACAATCTTTTTTGTTTTGCTGTTGCAACATTTACCAAGATAAGGTTTTTTTTGTTTGTTTGTTTTTTAAAGGTCATCTTATCTTTGACCTAATTTTCTCCTAACAATAATAATGCCTTTTGTCACGTGTTTTTCTCATCAGGTGCAGTTGCCTCCCTCTGTCTTCGTGGACACGATGGAAACCAGTAATGTTGAAAGGTAAATTAAATATTTGTGTGTACTGTTCCACCCTCTAGTGGAAATGAATTGTAATTGCACTGTAAACTGTATCAGTACTTTCTCTTTAGAGTTTAGACAACTGCTATTCTTTTTGCTTGAGGACCCAGAAATGCCATGTGTTGACCCACCTGTTGAGAACCAATGATCTAGTCAATGCTTTGTTTGACTACATAATTAATTGCGTCTTCACTTACTGATTGCAGAATATTTAAGGAGATGTACAACTTCCCACAGAACGGTCTGTACTGCATCCGAAAATCAGGAACAGGGAAAACATCACAGGTACTGTCAACTTAACATTCATATTCATGCATAATACATATAGACTGGCAATAGGATTTCTAGATTTAAGTATAAATTAAAAAAAAAAAAATAGATAAATATGTTCAAATAGTGTTCAAATAAAAAAAATAAAAAAAAATAAAATTTATCTGTTTATACATGTTCACTTTTTTCATATTTGACACAGGTGCTGGTTGTTTGGGACACGGGTATAAACAAAGCCAGAAATTACAGGCTCTTTGAAGAGGTTAGTATTTTGCATGAGCTCTAAATCTGCAATATATGTAACTATATGCTCTTATAATATTATCATCCTGAAAGTTGTTTACCAAGACAAGATTCGCTATTACCAAGGGACATGAACAAAATACTACCTAGATAGTATTTCAGATTTGCCACATAACTTGACCCACACTAATTGGCATATAGTTTTTGCCCATAAAACGATAAAGCAGATGAACCCATTAATAGAGACCATATCATAGAGATCAGTAATTTACCATCTAGCAACAACTCAGGAACCCCAACGCAACATGCTAAAAACCATTCAGAACACTGCGTTAATAAGTTTAGAATATTTAAGTACCGTATTTCAAAGATCAAAGTGCAAATAAATGGAGTTTTTGTCTTGCAAAAGAAAGAAGTGATTCTGAAATGCCTGAAATGAGTCATATTACTTCCTGCACAAACCTTTGTGGGATTGTAACAAATTTGCATAATGCCAACCTATGTCTTCATTGGCTGCCCACAAACAACATCTACTTTGACCCTCAAACACTGTAGTTGTAGCTTAGGAGTGGAAGAGTTTGGTTTGTGTTGGCGACATGCCAAGAAGATGGTGTTTTCTGCTCTGCAAAAGCAAATAGCACTTCTAAAGAATGAGGACTCGAAATGATATGGTAAAACCGACACCATTGTTACTGTTCGTATTACTGTGTATTAAAGGATTAGTTCACTTTAAAATGAAATTTACCCCAAGCTTTACTCACCCTCAAGCCATCCAAGGTGTATATGACTTTCTTCTTTCTGATGAACACAATCGGAGAAATATTAATAAATATCCTGACGCATCCAAGCTTTATAATGGCAGTGAACGGGTCCAACGAGCATGAAGCTGAAGAAAGTGCATCCATCCATCATGAACGTGTACTCAACACGGCTCCGGGGGGTTAATAAAGGCCTTCTGAAGTGAAGTGATGCGTTTGTGTAAAAAAATATCCACGTTTAACAAGTTATAAAGTAAAATATCTAGCTTCCGCCAGACCGCCTTCTGTATTCAACTTAGGAAGAAAGCTTAACTCACGTCGCGTCAGTTACGCTTTGTTTCTTAAGTTGAATATGGAAGCAGAATACCAATCAGAGCAGAGTAGACCAATCACAACAGACTGGGCCGTCTGACCAGTCAGAGCAGAGTCGACACATAGTAGTGAGCAGAGCAGTTAGTGGCTCTGGTAGTGATAATGCTAATGCTATTGAATGTTGAGGAAAAGCTACTCTAGCACCCTAATTTCTTAGTAATTAACCAAAATGTCAGAACAGATCATACTCATATTATTTTCATATTATAATCTCTTTTATATTTACAGGACCAGAGGGTTTACTTGGAGACAGATCTGACGTTCCCCACTTTAGCTGCCCTGGTTGAACACTACCACATCAACCCACTGCCCAGCAGTAACAACTCTCTGCCCAACTACTCCCTGTGCTTACATATACCTTACGGCTACATCCCACCCAGGTGACATCGGGCTCCTCTCTTGTGCTGAAACACCTACCCGCTCTGTGCAGCACAACCGCTGCTCTGTCCTGGACCAGACTACAGCAGACAGCTCCCTCTACTGGCTCAAGTTATCATCACACCTGAGTGCAGAATGAACTGAATGCATCTCATGAGGATGTGTCGCCAGTTTTACTCTGAATATCATATGGATAATAAATGAGTGCAAATGAACTGTTAATTTAAATCCAGTGGGTCCATATGGACACATTATTAGTAAGTCTTACGAATTTTCAGGGAACTTCCGATTTTAGTTCGAGTTCCAGTGAATTTAACAGTATTGAATAGAAAATGTGTACATTAGTGCACGTATATAAAGCAGCTAATTCTGGCTAAGAATCGCCCACTTAAAGCAAGAATCATCTGACTGACATGTAATGTGATTAATCACAGTTTGCATTGGTTATACGTGGCATTTGGAGGAGTTATCTGTTACAGTAAAATATCTAGTTTAATTGCTATTAAGTGCCTCAAACAAAACTTTCAAAAATTTTAAGCCACTAACCTTACACACTTGTCAAGAACATGCCCAGATCATATTTCGATCATAGATAGATAGATAGATAGATAGATGGATGGATGGATGGATGGATGGAAGGAAGGAAGGAGAGAAAGATTTTTTTGCTGAAATAATATTTATTGATATTTTGCTGAAAGAATGTTTATTTTTAGGACCATTAGGATTTGTATTATTGCCTTTATTGCATTTTGCATAATGACAATTTATTTAAATGTTTGTATCATTGTAGATTTAGTATAATGCTACATTTTATTTATACTTATAGTAAATAATAATAGTAAAAATGTACTAAAAATAGCAAAAACATTGCTGTATTACAGTAATGATATGTAACGAAAATCCATTAAGAATAATGGAAATTACAGAAAAGTAATTATAGTATTGAACTACAGTAATGACAATTTGGGAATTTGGGAAAACTAAAAACAAATCTTAATGTTACTACAAATAGGCTTAACTTTTAATGCAAAAATGTATTATTATTTTTTTTTTTTTAATTTTATGGTGAATGTATTTTGAGATTTACCCGACTGTATGAAAGCTTCTTGTGAAATGACAGTTTAAGTCACAAAATTCATGTATGTGATAATGATGTCAGTCAGCTTTTGTTATCAAGTGCTGCACATGATCCATTATGACGGATCTGAATATCACACAGGAACCGCAGACACTGCTGTGCAATGCTTCTTCACTGAAAGATAACACATATTTGTGTTTTTAATTCCAACATAAAAATCCTGAATGTTACTGCAATATTATATTGCATCTGTGTTACTTTATTGTATAAATGTTGTATTATATTGTACATTATATAAATCATGTAATAACTGGATGTTATTGTTATGTTTGTACTTATAACACTGTACACAGTTGTGAAGTGAATTATACACTTTTAAAACAAAATACACATTAAAAATAAAAAACGTTTAGCACTGGAAAAGGCCTGTTTTATTTACTAACAACACAATATAATTTTTTTTTTCTCACATAATAACTAATTATTTAAAGGTGCAATATGTAATATTTTTGCAGTAAAATATCCAAAAACCACTAGGCCAGTGTTATATATTTTGTTCACTTGAGTACTTACAGTATCCCAAATGTTTCCAACTATTTGTAAATCATGAGAAAACTGCAATTTTAACCAAGGCTCCGGGACGTGTGAGGAGTCGCCTGTCAATTGCGTCATACCCGCGTTAACCCTAGGTTTCTGGTTTTATTTTGTAGAAATTGCGTCATACCCGCGTTAACCCTAGGTTTCTGGTTTTATTTTGTAGAAACCATGGAAACACCAAAGACGCTTTAATACAATACACGTTTTAATAGACAAGGGAACAACTGTTTTGATATATTTATAGACAGAAAACTAATTGTTGTTATATAGCTTAACACATTTAGTTTTATTGTTTAAATCTAATTTTCTTGATTTTTTGCGAGTACCATGCTTTACCATGCCTCAGAAAAACACTATTTTGTCAAGTAGCTAACATAGTATAATCAGATGCAGCTTTATTTTTAGTAACAGTAATACAGAATTTTCTCCATCATACAATACGTTTTAAAATGAATTGCATGCCATTTATCAACACAAGCCATCCAGCCAGTGTTGTAGTCGAGACAAGCTCATTTGAGTCCGAGTCAAGACCAAGACCAGAGAGGGTCGAGTCCAAGTCGAGACCGAGACCAGAGAGGTTGGAGTCCAAGACAAGTTCAAGTTCACATAAGGTTGGGTCGGAGACCAGACCTAAAGAAATCTTCAAGAATATGTAAATGTTTGGTAGAAACAATAAAATTGGCTCCATACTCATCAAATATACCATGGCATGTAAACTGTATTTTATTTACTTAGAGTGATATTGGTTTAAAAAATAATCAGTTAAGGGTAAAAAGGCCACATAGTAGTTGGTGTAAAGGTAATTTGTTAGAAAAGATTTCTATTTTAAATAAATGCTGTTATTTTTAACATTTTTAAATCAAAGATTTTAAATCGACTGAAAAAAGGATCACAGCATGTTATAAAAAAATATTAAGCAGCACAACTGTTTCCACTTTCCAACTTTGAAAATTAATCAGCATATTAGAATGATTTCTGAAGGATCATGTGACACTGAAGACTGGAGTAATGATGCTGAAAATTCAGCTTTGCATCACAGAAATAAATTATATTTTAAAGTATATTCAAATAGAAAACCATTATTTTAAATTGTAATAATATTTTTAAAAATATATTGCTGTTTTTGATTAGATAAATGCAGGCTTGATGAGCATAAGAGACTTATTTCATAATGCCACATAAGCTAATAATTATCAAAAATGGTAATATAATAAAGTCCTTTCACGTCACCATTTCGCCAGCCTACACTTCACATAATAGGCCTGTAGGTGGCACTTGGGCTTCATTAACTATGATAGTTTCATCAAATAGTAAACGGTGTATCAACACTAAATTAATTGAACACTACTTGCCATTAATGCGACTTTTTGCATTGTAGTCAGTTAACATCCATTTTGTCAGCGATGCAATTTGATTTATAAAATGAGACAAACGGCAGAAATCGCTCGTCTGTCCATGTAAAGCCGGGTTCACACTGTGCGATTTTGGCCACGATTTGTTCGTCTGAGACAAATTTTGAGAATCCTAAAAGATTCCTATTATCCTAGGCCTATAATCTGTAGTCTTTGATCGTTAGTTTGACATGTTCACCGACAGCTGATTAATGACCGTTGCGATCAAATTTTACCTCCGACGAAATTCCGTCAGTGTCAGAAGATTTGGCGCACAGTCCTGCAGTGTGACTTCTCCTACGACAAACGTCAAATTGTCTTCGTTTTTCAAAACACGCCGTGATCAAAATTGACGCTAGAGATGTCTTTGTTAGCCACCATTTCAGTCCCGCCTGTAATGCAGCTCACTGTCACCGAACGTGTGTGGGTTTATGATGTAAAACTCCGGACAAGTTTTCATGCGCGTGTCCGTTTTTAACGCGTCTTGACTGTCGTACAATCTGACATACATGACAGCTGAGATCCCACAGTGTGACTTGAGGATAATGTTCGTACAGTCTGACAAGCAACAATCCTAAAGGACTATTATAAATCGCACAGTGTGTACCCGGCTTAATTTCCACTTCACGTTGTCCAATGCAATTTGAACTTGTTGTGCCAGATTACGATTGGTTGGGGTGTTATACATGACAAACCGGCATTGGTGAATTATGTAATATTTTAAAATATATAATATATAGATTTTTAATTAAATCGACACACTAGCTTTGATTATTGATGGGAAAAAAAAGTTGAAAAATTGTTTGGTTTATTTTTTTCTTCCGTCGAGCCATAGGCACTCATATGGCTCGAGAGCCTAGGTTTCGAACAGACTGTGGAAAATCAGTCAGTCGCACAGGCATGCAACCCATGGCAACGCCTCACACTGACGGATATGTAAAAATAATAGGAATTTTCCGACTTTTGAGCGATTCGTTACTATTGTACACATTGTCATGTTAATTATAATTCAAATGCATTTTGTTTTATTGACCACAATATTATCATTGCTATTTGCCCCCAAACATTAACATACAGTAATAGTCATGATATATTTTGAATGGGACTCGAGTGGTCTCGGGAATGATCCGAGTCCTAATATGTAACTTTTACGAGTACGAGTCAATTCCGAGTCAATACAGGTGCTGGTCATATAATAAGAATATCATCAAAAAGTTGATTTATTTCACTAATTCCATTCAAAAAGTGAAACTTGTATATTATATTCATTCATTACACACAGACTGATATATTTCAAATGTTTATTTCTTTTAATTTTGATGATTATAACTGACAACTAAGGAAAATCCCAAATTCAGTATCTTAGAAAATTAGAATATTACTTAAGACCAATACAAAGAAAGGATTTTTAGAAATCTTGGCCAACTGAAAAGTATGAACATGAAAAGTATGAGCATGTACAGCACTCAATACTTAGTTGGGGCTCCTTTTGCATGAATTACTGCAGCAATGCGGCGTGGCATGCAGTCGATCAGTCTGTGGCACTGCTCAGGTGTTATAAGAGCCCAGGTTGCTCTGATAGTGGCCTTCAGCTCTTCTGCATTGTTGGGTCTGGCATATCGCATCTTCCTCTTCACAATACCCCATAGATTTTCTATGGGGTTAAGGTCAGGCGAGTTTGCTGGCCAATTAAGAATAGGGATACCATGGTCCTTAAACCAGGTACTGGTAGCGTTGGCACTGTGTGCAGGTGCCAAGTCCTGTTGGAAAATGAAATCTGCATCTCCATAAAGTTGGTCAGCAGCAGGAAGCATGAAGTGCTCTAAAACTTCCTGGTATACGGCTGTGTTGACCTTGGACCTCAGAAAACACAGTGGACCAACACCAGCAGATGACATGGCACCCCAAACCATCACTGACTGTGGAAACTTTACACTGGACCTCAAGCAACGTGGATTGTGTGCCTCTCCTCTCTTCCTCCAGACTCTGGGACCCTGATTTCCAAAGGAAATGCAAAATTTACTTTCATCAGAGAACATAACTTTGGACCACTCAGCAGCAGTCCAGTCCTTTTTGTCTTTAGCCCAGGCGAGACGCTTCTGACTCTGTCTGTTGTTCAAGAGTGGCTTGACACAAGGAATGCGACAGCTGAAACCCATGTCTTGCATACGTCTGTGCGTAGTGGTTCTTGAAGCACTGACTCCAGCTGCAGTCCACTCTTTGTGAATCTCCCCCACATTTTTGAATGGGTTTTGTTTCACAATCCTCTCCAGGGTGCGGTTATCCCTATTGCTTGTACACTTTTTTTCTACCACATCTTTTCCTTCCCTTCGCCTCTCTATTAATGTGCTTGGACACAGAGCTCTGTGAACAGCCAGCCTCTTTTGCAATGACCTTTTGTGTCTTGCCCTCCTTGTGCAAGGTGTCAATGGTCGTCTTTTGGACAACTGTCAAGTCAGTAGTCTTCCCCATGATTGTGTAGCCTACAGAACTAGACTGAGAGACCATTTAAAGGCCTTTGCAGGTGTTTTGAGTTAATTAGCTGATTAGTGTGTGGCACCAGGTGTCTTCAATATTGAACCTTTTCACAATATTCTAATTTTCTGAGATACTGAATTTGGGATTTTCCTTAGTTGTCAGTTATAATCATCAAAATTAAAAGAAATAAACATTTGAAATATATCAGTCTGTGTGTAATGAATGAATATAATATACAAGTTTCACTTTTTGAATGGAATTAGTGAAATAAATGATATTCTAATTATATGACCAGCACCTGCATGCACACGAGTCCATGACAAAACCAAGACCGTTACAATATAGTCTCGAGACCGAGTCCAAGACTGAGTCCGAGTCTCGAGTACTACAACACTGCATCCAGCATTTAATATGATATTCTAAAATCGATCTAGCTTACTGCAATGTCTCAAACAAGTGTCTCACAGCAGCCGCCGAGCGAACGCACAGAGTAACGTTATAACATAATTTTCAACACTCTCAAATGTATCTAATATGATAAACAGAGCTGCGTTATCTCATACTCATGACCGGAAAAGCGGAAGTGGCGCCGGCGATTGTGGCATAATAAAAGTTCTGCTGCTCGTGAGGCGTGTGTTGCGCAATCGCTCCAGCGGCCTCGTTCAGCTCCCACAACACTCGGTCCCGCTCTGCTTCATACTACAATAACGTTAATAATCGCATCCATGAACATGATTTCTTCCCGAGTCCTATCCCTATTCGTTTGCACCGTCCGTTGAGGTGAAGACCACATGTCCCAAGATTCTGCGCTCAAACTTGGCGTCATCAAGCTACGCCTTTGTTTTGAATAGGCCTCTAGCGGACATAATTCTTACATACTGCACCTTTAACCTCAAATCAATATTTATATTTGTTAAATTGCATGCTTTCAGACATGACAAAACTGGATCCGTGGCAGATATACTGCTTGAAAATGAAGACAGAATTCAAAATGGCCTCATATATACTAACCTGTTCCATAATTTATGTGAAACCAAAGTGAGCAATGCATTAAAGGCTTCATAAAAGCTTATTTTACAAATTACATAAGTAATGACCTGAGTATTTAAGCCAGTGTCCCAAGTCAATATGTTTCCCATATTATTTTAAATCTGTTATTTTTTTATTAATTCTAGTTTTAGATTTATATTCAGAAAACCATGTTGGATTCAGAAACAGTTTACTTAAAACATGATTAAGGCAGAGATTTAATATGCAACAGAGAGAATATATTAAAGTGAGGCTGCTAAATAAATGATTATAATGGACGGTGATTAAAATGTAGCATGATTCTTTTTCTTAAGCAAATGGAAACTGAGCTGTAATAGCAGGACTTCCTGCAAAAAGCCTAAATGTGATGCCAGAAAGGAATCTTTCATGTCATAACTACACGTGATACACTGTCATTCAAATGTCTGGGGTAAATAAGAAAAAGAAAGAAAGAAAGAAAGAATAATTTTACTCAGCAAGGACGCAAAAGTGACAGTAAATACATTGATAATGTTACAGAATATTTCTATTTCAAATAAATGTTTCTATTCATCAAAGAATCTTGTAACCTGAAAAAAATGTATCACTGTTTCCACAAAAATATGAAGAAGCACAACTATTTTCAACATTAATAATTATAAATGTTTCTTGAGCATCAAATCATCATATTAGAATGATTTCTGAAGGATCATGTGACATTGAAGACTGGAGTAATGATGCTGAAAATTCAGCTTTGATCACAGGGATAAATTTCTTTTTAAAATATATTTCAATAGAAAACAGTTATGTTAATATTTCACAGTTTTTACTGTATTTTTACTGTTAATTTTACCCCGGCTTCCCCTGTGTCCCTTAGCAAGCACCACTAATCATTAAGTTATCACCTCACAAGATAAATAGGATATTAATTCCATATTCCTCAAAGCGTTAATCAAATGTGAGGAAGTGAAGATGTAGCAAATGAGAAGAGAAGACTCCAGGCTGTCAGGGCTGATGATTAATGAACAGGGTAAATATAGTGCTTGCTCACTGGTCTGTCTGGCTTCTGCTGACAGCATTGATCTTCTCTGAATAAAGGATCAATATGCATGAAAGGTTCCAGTGTATGTTCTGATCTGCTCATCTTTGTGTAAACCTGTTTTTAGAAAGAAAAAACACCTTGAACTTTGATCACTACTCTTCTTCTCAGATGTTTGATCCACTGTCCCTGATGTCTTTATTGTGCTCAAAGTGACCATATCCAGTACAGTCATATGTATCAGAATATTTTATATTTTATAAGTACTTTTGAAAAATTGATCCAAAATTCCAGCTGATCTGTCAAAATTTGTCAAAGGAACAGGAGCTTTATAATCTTTTATGCAAAAGATTATTGTCAAAAGACTACATTAAATCAATATGTAAGAAATTTCCATTCAACCCCACTTCGGTCTTGTTATTCTATATTATATTCTTACATTCTTATATAAATATATATCTGATGACATAACATCCAGGTAGGCACGCCCTCACATGATTATGATTGGTCGATTGATAAGCTCAAATCTGATTGGCTAAAGAGTTTGACGGACACAAGTACGAACTGAGACCTGACCAGGAAGTATTAGGGTATGTTTACTTGACTACGATGTACTAAAAATCTAGATCCATAAAAACGACTAAAAATGCTGTATTATGCTGCCAGGCCAGGCGATGTCACTTTGTAAAGAAATGATCCACGCCTATAGACTGAACACATAATGTGCATGACTACACTGTTTTCACAAATTCTCACTTTTGTTTAAACAGAGACAATAACAGTATCGTTTCCAAAAATGTACACTCAAAAGTTTGGGTTTTTTAGGCCCATTTCAGGCACGGGGCCGTTTACGCGACACTGTTTCCATCTAAAAACTGAAAACTTTGTAGGCTATGTGCTTTGGCCGGTTAATTTACAGAACAACAACATTTTGGGGGCCTGGAAACGCAAACTTTTGAAAATGGGTTTGAAAGTGCAAGTTTCTGAAAAGGATACCGTTATCGTCTCTGTGTGATCTACAAAAACATGATTTCGTGAAAACAGTGATGTCATCCGCATATGTATTATGTGTTCAGTTTATAGGTGAGTAGTGTTTCTTTACAAAGTGACATCGCCAACTACTGGCCTGGCAGCATAATACAGCATATTTAATCGTTTTCGTGGATCTGTGTGAATGAGGATCATTTTGACAATGTTGTCATCTGTTCGGGAAAAACGCAAAGGAAAAAATCTTTCATTTTTAATACATCGTTGTCTTGTACACACACAAAATCCAAGGCGATTCACAAATGGAGGACGATTTGCACATTCCAACGCTATCTCACGGTAATCCGTACGTATTTTACGAGGTGGCTAATTCGTACGACCTCACTCATATAAATTACTCGTACAAACTCGTACGTATTTTACCAGTTGCCGAATTTGTATAAATTCGTACGAAAGACCTACCCCTAACCCCGCCCATAAACCTACCCATCACTGGGGTTTAGACAAATCGTATGAATTCGTACGAATTAGCCACCTCGTAAAATTCAGTAACAAATTCGTAAATTTTAAACGTTCAAAACTTTATTGAGACCAATCTGCCTCTATATTTATTGGCATTGCTAAACATCCATGGAATCTTTCCATTCCACAAAAGGTTCTTTACAGAAAAAAAAAAAAAAAAAATGTTTTTCAAATTATTAAAAAGTTCTACACAAAATTAAAAAAAAAATAAAAAAAAGTTCAATAGCTTCACTGTGAAACCCCACTTTTGGGACCTTTATTTTTAAATGAGTAGCTGCTATAGTTTTTGTGGGCTATTTGTGCTTAGTTGTTTTTAATCAGATTAAAAACTTTAATTATCCATAATTAGCTAGTGACCTTCAGTTTGGTATGGTACCAAAATATTGGCCTATTCCTCAATTTAAACTGACTGAAACTTACACAGAATGAAGATTTTTTTTTTATTGATTTATGTCTTATAGGCAAAGAGAGACTGCACCTTGTAAGGCAGTTTTAGTGGAAGATATGGTAAAGAAAGGGTTAACAATGTGTAAATGACATGTTGAAGGAGAAAAAACACGCCTGTGTTCGGCAGTGGCGCGGTTATTCACTGCAGGTTCACGATATCATTAAATTAGGACATGGATTGCGGTTCTGTGACCGCTTCGCTTGTGTGGAGAGACTGACCGGGGAACTGCCTAAATGAGATAAAAGCTCGTGGATCACGCCGCTTTCTGTTTGTTCCACGAATACATATCGGCTGTGCTACAATATCAGGGACGAGGCCACAGACAGACAGACAGCACAGCGTTCAGCTCTAGCGCGAAATGGTCACGTCTATTCTGGGGCTTCTCATCCTGCCAGTATGTCTTCAGCTGTGTGGATTTTCGCGCGGTGAGTGTTTAGAAAGATGATGGTAACAATGGTTGCCATGTGAAGATCATACAGAACAATGCCGCGTTCTCACAGCGTTTGTGGTTACAGTGTTGCAATCTAATTCTCAGAAGGGATTTAAATGCCTTGTAAAACTGGGCTGCTTGGTATCATTTGTACTTTATCTGGTGGGAAAAAATGTGTTAGTGTGCATCTTTCAGTGGAAAATGTGTTTGATTGGATGGCCATTGATCGCTCATTTAAAATGCGTCTAAATGTATAGGCCCTTGTAAATAGTATATAGCAATCCACCCTATATACACATTATTGATGGTATTATTTCCGAACGCGTTATTTGACTGATATAATTTTCCCCTTTTAAATGTAGCCTAATCATGTGCGTTTTGAAAGCATAGCTTTCAACATATCTGCGCCAACGCCTTCTTGATTTAATCGTTTATTTATGCATAGTATGGGCCTGTTATATTAAAACATATAGTTTTTCTATTATTCGTTTAGAATGCTTGTTTAATATCTCAGTGCGTACGCACGCCGCTTCGCTCGGTAAAGAAACGAGGCGTGTTTGGTTGCGGTAATTAAACAGGTGACTCCGGTTGAAGCGCGTGTGAAACGCGTAGAACCAGCATGTATTGTAGCAGCGGTCCGCTTGGCCTGTTTATTTGCTTCGGGTTAAATTGCACTTTAAAGAGTTATGTTATAGGAGACTTGCTTATGATTTATATACGCAAACTACACAATCCAAGCAATGCGTTATTAGGACGCGTTCTTGCGTTCAAAAACAGCTAGACTGAGCGCAATGTAAGGGGGCGTTTTCATAATACGCGTATCTGCGTTCTGTCTGAGCTTCTTTTTTTTTCTTTAGTAATATCCTATGTAAACATTAGGTAAAGAATCGAACGATTCTGATCCCTCCAAACGATTCCCGTTTCTTAATGGTTTAACGATTCTATTAGGCTAGACCATTTCTGATTACAACAGTACTCATATTGTGTAGCCTATCTTAATATTGTCTTTGATTTCATAAAGCATTAATTTACATACATTAATTTTGAGTCAAGTATCTTACTGTTCTATAAGAGCCTAGTTAAATAAGTAACCACTTTGACTGATTCATAAGTGTTTATAATTGACTTAAAAGAACCGATTTCTAAGATTTATTCATTCAGGAATCAGACCACACCAACACTCTCTCATGGCAATTCATGATGGTTTTACATTTTGGGGAATTAGTGGGTAATTGGAATGAATTTGTACAGTATCATTTGTACGATTTTGTACAATCTGCTTACTCCCCACAGATGGTGGGTCGGGTTAGGGGTGAAGCTTCATGCTTAAAAAAACATGTTTTCGTACAAATAAAATCATTAAAATTCTTGTGAAATCGCTGCTTCACAAAATAGATTGACTAAAAAGAACCATCTCATATGATTACTTTGTTTTGGGAATTGGCCTAAACTAATGACACTGCTATTAACTAAAATGAATCGTCTTTATTACTTTGGGAATCTCAGATTGCATGCATGTTACATGTCTATATAGGGGACTAATTTTGGTGAGATGTTTTTGTAATTTTCATAATCTAAGCTTGAACTGCAAGTACAACAAGGTTGGGGTGGCTGTGGGTTTGTAACTGAAAGGTTGTTGGTTTAAACCCCAGCAGTTTATCCGTGACCTTTCTCCATTGTGCCCTTGAGCAAAGTCCTTAGCCTCAAGTTACTCCAGTGGGGCCTGACCTTGTGATGAGTGGTACTGTAGATCATTTTGCATGAAAGCATTTGCTAAATGACAGTTTAGAAGTACTAATTGGTATCATTCTGCTGATGAGGAAAGATAGATGGCTTTCATCTCAAGGAAGTACTACTTGATATTTCCCTCATAAGGGAATATGTAATGCTGATATGTGGAAGGTTTGGTTTTGAGACTTAAGGTCAGGCTGATTCAAATGGTCCAGCAGTGCTTTAGATTAAGGCTCCTACTGCATTCTCAGCATCTGTCAACGATGAAGCAAATATATTCTGATGAATCAGAGCTTTGGGAGTCTTGTGGTAAATGTTTTACTTGCACAGATATGAAAGAATAAAGCTTCTGGGCCTTTCGCAAGGCCTCTGCTAGCAGGCTAAAATGTTACAAGTCGTCTTCACATCTTAAAAGTGAATCTCGGAGCTGACATTTTCTTTAAGGAATGTTTGCAGAGTGTTAGTGCAGCATTTTGTAAACATCAAAATTATATTTAAATGCCAAATGATTTGCAATGCACTCTTTAGTTGAATTAGTAGCTTTTTATTATTTGGTAGATGCTTTGGTATTTGGTATGAATGCTATATACATTCAAGTAGTTTTATAGAATAGAGCTATGAGACTCTAAATATGCTTGTGCTTTTAGTCTAGAAAATGTACTCAACTGCTATTATTGCTATTAATAAATAATATTTAAAAAGTTTATTGTAGTATATACTGCACAGTATCAATATTCCATCAGTAGTAAGCTATTATTCCATTCGGAACAGAGCCATTCTCTGAAATCACACATGCAGTTATGCAGCTGTGAGAAGATTCTCAAATGCGGTCAGGGTCAAGAACAGCTGTCCTGCAGTTACACAGCCTGATAACACTTATTAAAGCCAGTAGCTAGTTTAGAGACCTCTACCATGCCGTTTTTAAGTAAGTTGGTACAGATTTAATTAGCATTGACAGTGTTCCTAACTGATCTTAGACTGAATGGCAGTCAGGTCACATTGAGCTGCTGACTTTGGGTAATGTCACATGTCACAAATTGGTGCCCATGAAGTGACCGCATTGTTTCAAAGGACTGGCTGCACTGTCCCTCATTCAGAAGACATGCAGGCCATTTTATTAAGAGATTTGTATTACTGTTATTTGTGGTGTTTTTTTGCCAGTAATGGCATTTTTAAAGAAGGTGTGAATTTGAAATGACTAATTTCTCATTCCATATATAATATACACTGTAACTGAAGAACATTAGTCTTGCCAAAAACTGTTTCTATCCAGTTTGCAGTTAATGCATCCAAGTTCTATACCATACCCTTGTTGATGGGCATTTAGCCAGATCTTCTACAAAGAGCATTATAACTTTGCTGCAGGTGCTTGGATCTCTGATCAAACCATGTACTTTATAGTCAGATTATTTTATAAACGTAAGTGGTTGGGTCAGGTTAGCAGAGACCTTTCAAAATGTTTTGGTTGTCAAGGGTTATGTTGATCTGTTGTTCACAGATTCATTTCTGAGGACTTTCGCACCACTAAGCAGCGCTAAACATAATTGTGACTGTTTTCAAACAGGTTTCATGAACACTCCCCCTGTCAGCATTTGGCTAGATGAAAAAGAAATGGTTGATTCAATGTCTGGCTAGTTAACATGGCCCTGTTGGTAGATGTTGGTATAGGTTTTCCAACAAAACCATTCCATTGAATCTTTTTATGGGTATTCAGTGCCAGATTAGAAATGATAGAAATGCTTTATGGTGTATGTGTTTGTATGTCTTTAAAACGTAGCATGTCTTTATCTCACACGATGTGCTTAAAATGACAAAGTTGACTTTGACAGTTCTAACTACTAAAGAAAAGCTAGCACAAAACAATGCTTTGTTTTTGACCAGGCCTTGAGAAATGGTATCGGCTCTTGTAACTGCATCTTCTGACAGTAAGATGCAGTTACATAGAATACACAGAATGTGTGCTATAAACAAAATTGGTATGGAAATACCATATAAAACGTATGAAAATGGCTGAAAGGCTTGTGTGATGCACCAAAACTTACATTCAGAACCTACAATTCAGAGTTTTTTTTTCTTCTTTTTAAGGATAATGTCGTTACTCTCATTTTATGGGTAAAAGGAAAATGGAAATGTACAATATTGCAGTATTATAAATGATTCATCCATGCAGAACATGATTTTAAATGTATGTGCCCTCATAATCTTGAATCGAAATAACTTTCCCTCCCTCTCTATTCTCTGATGTTTACTGGCGCAAGGGTGGGGCAACCTGTCACTCACATGAGATCAACCAATAGCAAACCACAACCATCCAATCAATTCTCCATGGACAAAATCAAGTTCCACCCTACATATGTTCTTATTCAAGAAGCCGTTTCACTCAGATATACGTAACAATAAGGAAGAAAAGAGAGTCACAACTTCTATTTCATTCCAGATTTAAAGGGTTAGTTCACCCAAAAATGAAATTTGTCATTAATTACTCACCCTCATGTCGTTCCAAACCCATAAGACCTTCATTCATCTTCGGAACACAAATTAAGATATTCTTGATGAAATCCGAGGTTTTTTTTTTTTTTATCCCCCATAGAAAGCAACATAATTACCAAATTCAAGGTCCAGAAAAGTAGTAAAGATATCGTTAAAATGTCAATGTGACTACAGTGGTTCAACCTTAATTTTATGAAGCAACGAAAATACTTTTTGTGCGCCAAAACAAAAATAATGACTTTATACAACAATTTCGTCTCTCTCCTGTCATTCTCCTACGCTGTTTACGTTCAGCGCTACATCAGAATGGCGGCTCGGTATTGGCTGACGCTGTTCACGGCGTATGCGTGTGATGCTGACGCAGGAGCCGGCCAATAATGAGCTGGCGTCATGACGTAGAACACGGAAGCGCTGAACGTAAACAGCGTATGAGAATGACACAGAAGAGAAGATATTGTTGAATAAAATCGTTATTTTTGTTTTGTTTTTGCACACAAAGTATTCTTCATAACATTAAGGTTGAACCACTGTAGTCACGTTGACTATTTTAATGATGTCTTTACTACTTTTCTGAACCTCGAATGTGGTAATTGCGTTGCTTTATATGGGGGATTAAAAAAAACTCAGATTTTATCAAAAATATCTTAATTTGTGTTCTGAAGATGAACGAAGGTCTTACAGGTGTGGAACGACATCAGGGTGAGTAATTATTGACAGAATTTTCATTTTTGGGTGAACTAACCCTTTAATGGAAACTTGGCTAGTGTCATTTTCCTGTGGCTCCAGTTAGTCACATGGCATTTACAGCTCAGGTCATTGGCTCGAAACAATTTGGCTGTAGAACTGAGCGCCCTTGGGCCTTGTGCAAAGATGGCAGTTTTCTCCGCACATAAATCTGGGGTGGGAGAAAATTGACTATCCCATAAAATATATTTTCATCAATATTGCACACCTCTATTCAGAATGTTTTTTATGTACAGAACTTGATATTGGGGGAGATTTAGCTGATTTTGTACATCAAGTTGTTACAAGACTGACTGAAGCCATTGACGCCGCCGCCTCCTTCCTCACAGGTTCCCGAACAGAATGTGAGCAGTCTCAGTTCCAGTGTGGGAATGGCCGGTGTATTCCATCTGTGTGGCAGTGCGACGGCGACATGGACTGCTCGGACGGGAGTGACGAGACGTCCTGCGGTGAGTCTGTGTGCACTGGTGTGTATGAGAGCTCAAGACGAGTCATCTGAGAATTACATCAGCTCGACAGCACAACATCCGTCATTGTTCTGACGCGTGGGCGTGTTTGTCTTGATGTGCGCCACGCCTACAAGCTAGTGTAATACCAGCATGTGATTTCCCTGATCCACAGTTAAACTAGTCTTGATCTTGAGAGCTGATGTAACTCTTGGGTAATCTGTCATAATGGGTGCATAAACTGATTGGCATGCAGTTGGACCACGCACAGCAAAATTAAAATATTGAGCTACAGTTTGGCTTTCATCCATATGATTGCATACTAAGTGGTTTTTATGCGTAAAGATTGTCCTACCAGGGTGATCCAACTCTCATCTGCTAACTGGGTCATTGATGCAAGAGAAATTACAGACGAGGGCCGGCACAGATATGATGAGCTGGAGTCTTTTTTTGGATCCAAGTGTTCTCATTTAGGCCTTTTCACCTTTTACTCAGGGGTGTTTCCTCTAGGATGGCTGTACCTCCTTAAAAAATACAGAATGGAATAATCTACAGAATAAAAACACATTTTGAGATATGAAATGATGTGGGTTTTTTTTTTTTTTTTTTTTAAATATCCAACAGCGACACCAGCAGATTAAGTTTTAGAGGGCAGCAGCACCTCTTTTGCTTCCCTTGAGGTTATCTTGACAGAATATATCCCTGTGTTCCCCCCCTTCCCCATTGAATATCCTGTTTCACATTACAAAAGTAAATGGGAATTGCAAACACACAGTAAATATTATATACAATTGATTACTATTGTAGTTTAAACATAATATTTTATAACCGAATATAATTATAATATTTAAAATATTTTATCATGCATCATATCAATATTCTATGCACTACTGATAAAAAGTTTGGAATATTTTTTTTTTTTTTTTTTTTTGTTTTTTTTAAATTGGTTTTGTCTCTTCTGCTCACCAAGGCTGCATTTATTTGATCAGAAATACAGTAAAAATCGTAATAAAGTGAAAAATGATTTTAATTTAAAATAACCATTTTAAAATGTAATCTATTCCTGAATGCATCATTATTCCAGTCTTCACTGTCGCATAATCCTTAAGAAATCATTCTAATATGATGATTTGCTGCTTAATTTTATCAGTTATTATTGGTGCTCAGTTATTAATAATGGTGCTTATCAGTGTTAAAACGGTTTTGCTTAATATTTTTGTGGAAAACATGATATGAATTTTTTTTTTTTTCTTTAGGATTGTTTGATGAACAAAGTTAGAAAGAACAGCATTAATTTGAAATAGAAATCTTTTGTATGATTATAATGTCTTTACTGTCATTTTTGGTCATTTTAATGTGTTGTTACTGAATAAAAGTATTAAAGGATTAGTTCACTTTAAAATGAAAATTATCCCATGATTTACTCACCTTCAAGCCATACTAGGTGTATATGACTTTCTTCTTTCAGACGAATACAATCGGAGTTATATTAAAGGGTTAGTTCACCCAAAAATAAAAATAATGTCATTTATTACTCACCCTCATGTCGTTCCACACCCGTAAGACCTTCGTTCATCTTCGGAACACAAATTAAGATATTTTTGATGAAATCCGATGGCTCAGTGAGGCCTCTGTTGCCAGCAATGTCACCGAGCCTCTCAAGATCCAGAAAGGTACTAAAAACAAAGTTCATGTGAGTACAGTGGTTCAACCTTAATGTTATAAAGCAGCGAGAATATTTTTTTTTATGCACCAAAAAACAAAATAACGACTTTTCAACAATATCTAGTGATGGCCGATTTCAAAACACTGCTTCGGAGCTTTACGAATCGAATCAGTGGTTCGGAGCGCCAAAGTCACGTGATTTCAGCAGTTTAGCAGTTTGATACGCAATCCGAATCACTAATTCGAAACAAAAGATTCGTAAAGCTCTGAAGCAGTGTTTTGAAATCGGCCATCACTAGATATTGTTGAAAAGTTATTTTGTTTTTTTTTGGTGCACAAAAAGTATTCTCGTCACTTTATAATATTAAGGTAGAACCACTGTAGTCATGAACTGTTTGTTTTTAGTACCTTTATGGATCTTGAGAGGTTCGGTGACATTGCTGGCAATAGAGGCCTCACTGAGCCATCGGATTTCATCAAAAATATCTTAATTTGTGTTAATGGGTGTGGAACGACATGAGGGTGAGTAATAAATGACATTATTTTCATTTTTGGGTGAACTAACCCTTTAATAATCACCCTTATGCTCCTAAGCTTTATAATAGCAGTGCACGGAAACCACCTGTTTGAAGCTCAAGAAAGTGCATCCATCCATCATAAATGTGCTCCACACGGCTCCAGGGGGTTAATAAAGGCCCTCTGAAGTGAAGCGATGCGTTTGTGTAAGAAAAATATCCATATGTAACTTGTCATTAAGTAAAATAACTAGCTTCCACCAGACTGCCTTCCGTGTTCAACATACAGTTCAACATAATTTTCATTTTGAAGTGAACTAATCCTTTAATTTCTTAAAAAAAAAAAAAAAAAAAAACTCAAACTTTTGAATAGTAATTTATCATGGTTTCCACAAAAGTATTAAGAAGCACAACTGTTTTTAACATTGATGATCAGCCATGATGCTAACATGGCGTAAAAAATAAACAAATAAACAAACAACATTGATAGTCATAGTAAATTTTTCTTGAGCATAAAATCAGTATATTCGAATGATTTCTGAAGGTTCATGTGACACTGAAGACTCTGGGAATAAAGTATATTAAAAAATAAAAGGCAGTTATTTTAAATCATAGTAATATTTCACAATTTTACTGTTTTAATTTGATCTATTTTTGATCCAAAAAATGCAGCCTTGGGGAGTTCTTTCAAAAACATTTTTAAAAAATCATAATTATTCAAAACTTTTTATTCCAAACAGTTTGTGTATATGACAGATATGACTTTTTCTTTTTTTTTAGGTTAATATTAGGTGGTTTCTTGTTGATGCTGTGCGGGTAAAGGTTTTACCACAAGCCTTACTCCTGGGAAAACGTGTACATCAAATGCAACTGGAACATGAATTTACACTGACTGGAGTAAAAAAAAGCCAAAAGCAAAGGGGGGGGAGGGGGTCTTCGCCTCCATTTGAGAAATCGCCTAACGCCGCATTTACTGTATCCCAGCAGTGGCAGTAAACACTCGGCCCTGTGTTGAGAATGTGGGTCCTGTCAGTTTGTACTGCTCCGTCTCCTATTGCCATTCTGTCCGCAGGAGGCCTCCTGCTCTGAGTAGCACTTGTGCTCTGAGTAGACATGAAGAGACTATGAATGTGTTTGAGATGGGAGGGAGCTGCTCTTTACTTCATATTGTTGGATTCAAAGAGCCCCCATCTTAAAGTGTCACTCTAGGATTGAAGGATTTTCTCTTAAATCAATATCCAGTGCTGAATTAAGCAAAAATGTGCAGGCTTATGAAGCAGTGCTGCTTTTTGTAGACCTCAATCAAACACTTTAAAATGTTAATGGGTGACATGAGAACTCAGCAGAGATGTACAGTAGAGGTTATTGTTTTTCTATATAATAGATATGAGCAGAATTATGCCGTGGTCACACTAGACTTTGAGCTAGTGTGTTTTTTGGGCAGTTTTTTGGCTGTTGCGATAATCTCATACGCTACCTGTGAGGTTAACGAACGTGCTGAATTATAAAGCAATATACAAAGCAACTATTAGTGAATTTTATTACTACTACACACTTTAGTAATTACAAAATTATGACCTTGTATACATGCATATGCTGACACATACACGCATATACTAGTGTTCAAATGTTTGGGGGTCAGAACGTGGTTTTTTTTTTTTTTTTTTTTTTTTTTTTTTTAAACGTTTTTGAAATATCTATCTGATCTGTGCCACATGGAAGGAAAAAAATCGGAATTGGGTCACTTGAACAATGTAATGTACATGCGACCTAAATAATTCCTGAAATGGTTCCACATTGCATTATTTGCTTCTTACGTGATCAAACTATGTGCCAAAGTCTAAAATTTGCAATTCCTAAACAGCATTTCTAAACCTTTGCTTGGATACCTTGGGTCGTTGACAAGCATTTCAAGCACTCTTGAATTGACATTCTTGTCTATGGCTTGTTTTTTATGCCTCCCTTTGAGCCTGTGCTAATTCTACTACAAAGTAGGTTTTATAACTGTTGCTTTTTCTTGACCGTTTCAGTGAGGAAGACTTGTGCCGAGGTGGACTTCGTCTGTCGCAGTGGACAGTGTGTTCCCAAGAGATGGCAGTGCGATGGTGAACCAGACTGTGAGGATGGCTCAGATGAAAGCATCGAAATGTGCCGTAAGTCAGATTTCACTTTTAACACATCAGATTTATTTACCTTCTTCACTGTGGCTTTGCGTTTGCTGCATGAACCCTGTCTGAGTGGGTCATAAATCCCCAGTTACCTTGAAAGCAAGATCATACAATTTCCTGTTTATTTTTAACTTGAGTGTGAGAGTCTTATCTCAACTGTGAATTATATTTAGATACACCCCTGTGTGTTAGTTTAACATTTTACATGATATCCATTACAAAAGCACATGGATATCTTCTCATTTTTTGCATCTTTTTGCATGTCCTTGTTCTGTTGCATAGAATGGGAAGTAGTTTGAAGTTCAATGGTTTGAGCACTTATTACAACAGGGGCTTAAAAAGTGATCTACAACTTAAATAACATACAGCGGCTGTACGTTCTATACAGTACAGTGCCGAAGTATAGTGTACGTGCAGTTATGCATGGCAGCTCTCTATATCAAGTCTTGTTTGACCAGCTGTTGGAAAGTTAGTCAGCAGAAAATGGAAAGGGATCAACAATGTGTGTGTGTTCGTGAACATTTGCACATGGGTGGCTATAAACTCACAAGTGAAGTTTTAAAGATCCAAGATTTCACGTTCAATACTTCCATTTAGGTGCTAGTTTTGTTTTTGCTTTGTCATGCAGCAGGCCGTTTATATGAAGGATATGTTGCTTTGGTATGGCTCGGCCTTGAAGTCTAAAATATCAAAGGTTTCATGGATTACGCAACAGACCTATAGCACCATTCCTCCTTTGATATTAAGTTTCCTGTCGTGTTCATGAGCCACCAACCTCTCTTAACCATTGCAGGCCTTGGAGGGTTGCCAAAGGGATAAAAGTTTCAACCTAATTGTTCACATCAGTCTAAAGGTTGTTTCTATGTGAAGGTTTACACCCATGTTACGTGTTGCAAAACAATGTGTAAAACACAGATAGTAAATGTTAGTTCAGAAGGCTAAATTCCAGCATTGGCCTAAGCATGGGTCACCAAATTGTCTGTAGAGTTGTAAAATCTGCCGTGTAAGGTGAAATAAGTCATATGGTCCTGACTGGCTTTTCCTCTCAGACACGAGAACCTGTCGAGTGAACGAGTTCAGTTGCGGCGTCGGCTCCACGCAGTGCATTCCGGTCTTCTGGAAGTGTGATGGTGAGAAAGACTGCGACAACGGAGAGGACGAGATTAATTGTGGTGAGTCACTAGACACAACACCGGCTGAACCGCCTTACAATTAATTTCAGTTCCCGTTTTGCTTGCCTCTTCTCCTGCTGCTTTGCATGTAAAGCCAATAATAGGAAATGAGTCATCAAGAGCCAAAGTGAAACTAATTACAAAGAATATTGTAATCTCAATTGTTTGTTTTAAGCCCTGTTTGAATAAGGCTATGATGGGTACATTTGTGTTTTACGGACTAATTTGTAATCCAGTCCCAAACAAATACGTCTGTGCTTTTGTCCTGAATAAGAGTCTATAGAGTTCTGAATAACAGACTCTTGTGTCTCCTTCAAAGTTTCTTAAACTCTGCTCAGATTTGCCATCTGGAAGTCAGGGATTTTACTATAGTTTCAAACTATTCTCATAATTCTTCCAAGACCAAGTATATTAACAAATTCAAATATATATCTTAACTTATTTATTTACTTGCTTGCTTAAAGCTATATTTTCTAGAAATTTTCAGTGATCTCCATGAAATAATTTGCCTGTGTCCACAATACTGAAATCCTGAAACATTTGTCGAGCCCTTTTGACAGCTGCATCACATATTTTCCTTTGTTGTTTTATTAGGTAACATTACGTGCGCCCCTCTGGAGTTCACCTGTGCCAGTGGTCGCTGCGTGTCTCGTAATTTCGTCTGTAATGGTGAGGATGACTGTGGGGATGGCAGCGACGAACAGGACTGTGCTCCGTCCTCCTGCGGCCCCAGTGAAGTTCCCTGTGGGAACAATACGTGCATTCCTCGAAGCTGGCTATGCGATGACGATGTGGACTGCCAGGACCAATCGGATGAGTCGCCAGAGCGTTGCGGCCGCAACCCAACGCCGCCAGCTAAGTGTTCACCCAGTGAGATGCAGTGCGGCTCTGGGGAATGCATACACAGGAAGTGGCGCTGTGACGGGGACCCAGACTGCAAGGATGGCAGTGACGAGAAAAACTGCTGTAAGTTCTTTGTTGGGGTTGTTTTGTTGTTTGTTTTTTTTTGTTTTGTTTCTTTTTTGTTTTGTGTTGTTGGTTTTGGTTTTGTTTTGGTTTTGTTTTGGTTTGTTTTAATGGCTGGAATATATTGTGTGTTCCTGTCATGGAAACATGACCTTTTGTTTTCTGCATATTCTAGCTCCTGGTTTTTGGTTAACTAACAGGTCTCTGTTTATCCATGTCATTTCCAGCTGCCCGTACCTGCAGGCCCGACCAGTTCAAGTGCGATGACGGCAGCTGTATCCATGGCAGCCGACAGTGCAACGGGTTCCGAGATTGTGCAGACGGCACAGATGAAATCAACTGCAAAAACTGTGAGTCCGTTGAACTGAAAAACATTCCCTCAGAATGCTCTACCTGGAAAAGTAACAAATATCCTTAAAATCCAAGAAGAAACAACAGCCTAGTAATATGCAAGATTATGACATAGGCTGAATATGAAAGTAGACTGTTTTATATAATGGCAGAAGTGTTTTATAATTTATCCACCAGCATAAAACATGGAACAAACACTGGACCAAACATTGAATTAGTATTAGCCATATTACCAAATGGCAGATTTAAGTATGTCGTCAAAAAAAAAAAAAAAAAAAAAACGTTTTTATTTTATTTTAATTAAACCTATTTTGCTATCTTATTTATGCATGAATATAATTGTTATTATTGCATTATTTTTTTTTTTTTTTTTTTTTTTTTTAAACAGAATTGCTATTCTATAATTGGGTCACAAGCCACCAATAGACAACTGCTGCTCTATAGTATAATTTTACGTTTTGACTGGTTCACATCAGATGTTTTTGTTTGATTTATTTCAAGGACTGAAACTGATGTTCTTGTTGTCTGTTTGCTCAGTAACTCAGTGTAACGGTCCTGACCAGTTCAAGTGTCGGAGTGGCGAGTGCATAGAGATGAGTAAAGTGTGTAATAAAGTCCGTGACTGTCCTGACTGGAGTGATGAACCCATCAAAGAGTGTAGTAAGTACAAGTGTTTTGCTGTTCTTCTCATTACCAAAGACCATTGAGCTTTCTGACATTAGTTTTTTCTATATAAATCTGAAAATGTCAGAGAAGGTCTATCACTAGTGCACGCAAAGCTTTGAATAAAATATCTTATGTGTGTTACAGAAAAAAATAAATCTGTGTTATTCTTAGAAGTGTGTAATTTCTGTGCTTGACACCTAACTGAATTGTATAATTACTGTTTTTAGAGTTTCAGTGTTATTTGACGTATAATTTCCAACTTCTCCATCAGAATTAACAATAAATTATGAAGTCTAACATTTATGATTTATGTATGAATACAAGAAGCTTTGGTTTTAATTCTGCATGACTGAATTGCGTCATCAGTTCTGTTAAGTTACCCGGTCTTTGCAATGTAGAGTTCGCTATAAATTATTAAATGGATACAAAAAAGGAAAAGTCAATCACAAATCACTATGCAAATAAATGTAATGGAGAACACGAATCATAATTCAGTTTGGGACTATTAAACATTCCTGCAATGTATGTATGGGAGATTTTTCGAACTTTGACCTTAGAACAGTTTACTTAAAACAGTAGTTGTGTCCCAAATGATGCACTATACACAATGCACTTATGCACTATGTACTCCATTTGTGTAGTGTGTGAATTTTATAAGGTTATTTTGTCATTTAACATCTGAGTCTGATCGCCCCTCCCCCTCCAGTACGTAATTAAAGCTGCGACAGTTGAGTGCATGAAGTGTCCAACATTCCACACGTTTTTTTCCGTTAATTTAGTGTGTTACCCGGATGATGCACTACTTGCACTATTTATACTCAAAAACGTCATAGAATAATGCATAAGTACGCGAATTGGGACGCACCTAGTTTCTGTTGTGTGTGTGTGTGGTTAAATGCAGACTGAAGCATCATGGGTGCATCAGGAGGGAGAACCTGCAGTATAATTAGTTCACACAGCAACAGTAGTCTGTTAGACAGCATTGTTGAGTCTAGAAGTTTGCATGAGTAAATTGTTTCAAGCTGTTTGTTTTGACCTAAATGCTTAAACTGTTCCAGATGTTAGGGGTGTGAACGGACTGTGGGGACTGATAAGAGGGATGCTATTGTTGCAGGATCAGTTTAGTTCTTAAAAATAGTGACTAAACAGTTGTTGATAAAAGACCTTGAAATGGATCACTATGTGAATCTAGTCAAAATAATTCAGATATCTGTGCTTAAAGGGATAGTTCACCTAAAAATGAAAATGGTCATAATTTACTCATAAAATGGAAGTCAGTGGTCACCAAAAATTTTTTGGGGAACTAACCATTTAAAAGTGGGATCAGATTTTATTGTAATCCATTTTCGACTTTGGATGCACATCTCTGTGTGAATAAAGTTTGAAAAAAATTCTTTGAAGAGGAAATGAGCAGAACTTCAGCTAAACTCAAAAGTTGGCAACGCTGCATTCATGACAATGCTTTAGTTTTTGTTAACCTCTTTTTTTTTGGCTGTTATAGAATACCATGCACAAATACACAGTTTGTGGATCAAGGACACAACTTTTTACTGTTGTTTGCGATATAGAACAAGCATAGCTTATGTTGTGATCCACGACTAGTTGACATGGGCTCAAAACGTCAGTCATCCAAGCTATAAAACACTGAGAGTTATGGCACATTTGTCCAGCATGGAGTCAATATTGAGTAGCACGCTCCATGTATTCAAACCTGATTCAAGGACGTAGTTTCACCCTGGGGGATGTTCATCATTTGGAACCCCTCTGGATTATTGATCCTTGTGAATCTCAGCATGTCGTATCCGTGCATCTCCTGTGAATGTGCTGCATTGATATTCCAAGTGTGTAACGCAGCCATCCACATTTTGTTTTAGATATGAATGAATGCCTGCTCAATAACGGAGGCTGCTCGCACATCTGCCGCGACCTGACGATTGGCTACGAGTGTGACTGCACGCCAGGACTCCAGCTCATTGATCGCAAGACCTGTGGTGGTATGAATAGCCACATTTGCTGTTCAAATGTAGTCAAAAAATGAATTTAGTATTGATTATCATGGGTCCTAAAAATGGATCTTTGTGACTATGCTCCTCAACAGGAACTGAGACTATGATTGTTTCTCCACAGATGTCAATGAGTGCCTCAACCCTGGTATATGTAGTCAAATATGTATAAATCTTAAAGGAGGCTACAAATGTGAGTGTCACAATGGTTATCAGATGGACCCCACCTCTGGAGTGTGCAAGGCTGTAGGTAAGAGCTGGTCAAGTTCTGTACTACACTTAGGGTTCAACTCGGGGTTTTTTTTCTTTTCTTTTTTTCGCTTGGCTGAATTGATTCAACAAATGGTGATTTGTTTTAAACACTGGATTTCCCATTCAAACAAGTAAGGAATAATTGATGACAGACCACTGAGTTATTGAATATTTAATGCACACCAATGGTGGCAGAGGAATTTATTTTCAGTGATTCAAACATGCAGAATCCGTTATTCATATGGTACTGTAACAGTGGTACATGTGTTTCTCTAGTTTTCAGGTTTTCATCTTAAACACTCCAAGTATAAAAATGAAATAGATTGTTTTGAAACAGCCCACACAATTATAAATGCAAGCTGTGTTTCCAAATGACAAAGAGTAAAGATATAGTGTCAATTTAATAACGTTTTAACTTTAAAACCCAGCCATCTTATTCACAATGAAAGCATCCAAACTGCAGTATTTAACATGTGTAACAACTGCAAAGCTTCCAATATGTAAACAATATGATTTACACAAATAATCTGCATATCTGATATTAATGATGTGACTACTTGCACCTCGCAACAAATGACTCCCGTCTGGCGTTTTTTCGCATTGCATAAAGGTGAGCATTTCTGAACTTTTCGACATCTCTGATGCTCTCAAAAGATCCACTGTCAATCCCACAAGCCACATTGCTGGGTTAGCATAGAAATTAATTAATTAATTAATTAATTAATGGCACTTCATTTGCAAGCAGCACTGCATCTTTACATCAGAGCCCCTGAACACAGCAGTGTGGAACTGTTTAAACAGGCTTTCTCCAGTCTTTCTAAAGACCTTGTTTAAGACCTGCAGACATTTTTATATGCCATTTAAGTCTTTTTGGCCTTAAATTTAGAAAAGGTGAATTTAAAATATTTTAATACTTTTTACTGAACTGCAGACACTCTGATAACTGATAACTCCTGCATTTATGGTACTCTCTTTTTGCATTTGCAGGTAAAGAGCCCTGTCTTATTTTCACCAATCGAAGAGATATCCGTAAACTAGGCCTGGAGCGCCGTGAATATACTCAGATTGTGGAGCAGCTGCGGAACACAGTAGCTCTAGATGCTGACTTCATTCAGCAGACGATATTCTGGGCTGACCTGGGGCAGAAGGCGATTTTTAGGTAACTGCTGGCTCTCTGTTGCCTCTGCCTCACTTTAAACTAGAGCACAGTTGTATAGGAATAAGTATTTGTGCATAAATGTTAAAAATGTCTTTGTTTCCCAAACTATGTGAATGGCTTACAAACCCATATTTGCTTGGTGATTTGATGCTTTTTTTTTTTCCCCCTTCAGCACAGTATTGGATAAGCAGGAAGCAAGTCATACGAAAGTGATTGACAATGTTCAGATGCCAGTTGGGATTGCAGTGGACTGGATTTACAAAAACATCTACTGGTCAGACCTGGGCAGTAAGAGTATAGCTGTGGCCAACTTCAATGGGACCAAGAGGAAGGTGCTCTTTAACAGCGGCCTGAAAGAACCAGCCTCTATTGCTGTGGATCCTCTTTCAGGGTAAATTGATTGGAATAGGTATTATCAAAACACTGTTCTCTAAAAGTTTCCAAAGGTGACAGATTTGCTCAGGTAAAACCTTTTAAAAGTGACCATCTGATTTGAGCTAGTATAAATTTCAGATAATTGCATATTTGTCCTTCAATTACAGATTCCTGTATTGGTCTGACTGGGGCGAGCCAGCTAAGATTGAGAAGTCTGGTATGAACGGGATTGACAGACAAGTCCTAGTTGAGACAGACATTCAGTGGCCCAATGGAATCACTCTTGGTGTGTGAAAATTTTTTTTTTTTTTTTTTTTTTTTTTTTGAACCAATAAGTCAGGGGTAGCCAAACCTACTCCTGAAGACTTCAGTCAGTGCCGACCTTGCTCCAACACACCTACCGGTTATTTTCTAGTAATCCTGAACACCATGATTAGCTGGTTCATGTGTGTTTGGTTAGGATTGGAGCTAAACTCTGCTGGATGCTAGCTCTCCAGAAGCAAGGTTGGCTACCCCTGCAATCAGGGTATTCTGCTTAATACCCTGGGTAAACTAGTGGTGTTTGCCCATTTGTTTGTGTTTAGGACAGGGGTGTCAAACTCAGCTCCTGAAAGCCCCAGAGTCCTGCAGAGTTTAATTTGAAAATTGCCAGAGAACTACAGGCTGGTGTTTTGGAGCAGAGTTGGAACTAAACTCTGCAGGACTGTGGCCCTCCAGGAGTGAAGTTAGACATCTATGGGTTAGGGGTTTGTGGAACCATTTGGACTTAAGTTTGGACAATTTCTGATAGGTCAGTGGTGCCAAACTAGAAGACCATAGTCCTGCACAGTTTAGCTTCAACCCCAATTAAACACAATTGATCCAGCTAATAAAGTCCTTCAGGATTACTTGAAAACTACAGGCACCTCTGGTTAAATTCAGTTCCTGGAGGGCCACAGTCCTGCAGACTTTAGATGTGACTTTAGATGCTCCCTGCCTTTTACATGCCAGAATTAGTTTTCAGGTAATTCTGAAGGCCTTGCTTAGTTGGTTCAGGTGTGTTTAATTAGGGTTGGCGCAAAACTCTGAAGGACTCCACTCCAGTTGAATGGGTGGTGGGCTCTTTTGACTTAGGCACTGTGTGACCAACTAGCAACCAGACAGAATCATAAATTATCCCCTGACCATGCCTCTTGTCTTGTAGATTTGATTAAGGGAAGACTCTACTGGGTGGATTCCAAGCTGCACATGCTCTGTAGTGTAGACTTGAACGGAGACAACCGCCGGAAGGTGCTGCAGTCACCAGACTACCTGGCCCACCCTTTTGCCCTTACTGTTTTTGAGGTACACCAACTAGATCAATTAAAACTGACATCTAATGCCGGGTTCATTCTGAATTCTTGTTGTGTCATGGACAAGACTATGTCAGACTACACGTTGCTTTCCGACCAATCATCGCTTGCCGTCTTTAACAACGTGTGTGATGTCATCGAGAAGGCAGAACTAGAGACTGACTTCAGAAGAGCGTAAACAAAGGTTGTACTAGCCTAATGCTGATTCCAGTAGTTAGTGGTTTGCTGAAGCACCTCCGCTATCGTTTGCCAGCATATATCTTTTTTCACTCTGTTGTGGTACTCACTCGAGGAAACATCATATAGGTAGGAGTATTATTGCCACAAACCTTTCCTCCATTGCATAATTCTAGCAGCACCAATACAATCGTCTCTTTCATTTCGCCATGTTTGAAAGTTGTGTACGGAAGAGCTTCTGTGCTCATATTGGTCAACATCACAGATATGATGGAACCTGTTGTGGATGACTGAAAAAAATAAAACGTGCTAGTCTTTCTCTCGTGACGTCATGTAGCGTCACAGATGCATTGTCAGTTGTCACTATGACACACTATACAAGATAAAAATTATTGATTCTTGTAGTTTATGAATCACCATGACACCCTACGTCAAATGGATCATGCAAAAATTGGGCTGATTTTGTGTAGTCTGAACCCGGCTTAAAATGGATCAATAGAAGTATTAAATTGTGCTATAGCAGTAAGTGAGCATTTTTTGATTTGATTTGATTTGACAAACCAAGTTTGTTTTCTCTCATCTCATGGTTTCCCCCATTTCAGGATCGAGTGTTCTGGACAGACGGTGAAAATGAGGCCATCTACGGCGCAAATAAGTTCACAGGATCTGATGTAACTGTGCTGGCCAGCAACCTCAACGAACCCCAGGACATCATTGTGTACCATGAGCTAATACAGCTGTCTGGTGTGTCCTGAATTGATCTAAAACCGCAACAAACTGTTGTTTATTTTGTTTTTGATCATCTTTTAATGTTTTGCTGATTCTGTGACTCACATACGCCTCCCTTGTTTGGAAGGAACAGAAGCTTTGAAGTCTTTGAGCTCTGATTTAATATCGAAGAGTCTGGTGAGACGTTGATGGTAACCAGGTTTTGTTGTCTTCTCAAAACAGGGACCAACTGGTGTAACGAGAAGATGGAGAATGGAGGCTGTTCCTTCATGTGCCTGCCAGCTCCACAAATTAACAAACATTCCCCTAAATTTACCTGTGTGTGTCCGCAAGGCCAAACACTTGCCTCGGATGGCCTGCGCTGCATACCAGGCATGTAACTTTCACTTCGTAACATAAGTGAATGTATTGCTGATCAAGCATTCATTTGCATTCGGTTACATTTTTTTGAATGTGCACCATCCATATTTATGTCATTCATGATCCTTCTTTGGTGGTCATCTTGGGCCCGTTCTTACTGCAGCGGTAAAAACAACCACAAGTTACCATAAAGCTAAAAAAAAATAGCACTTTATTTTATTGCTATGGCTCTGTAATGCTCTCTTATGACAGAGGCACCTACTGCCGTCCCTCGAGATGGAGGGAGGGTGACCCCTCACCCCAGTCACCCTAAAGGTAAAGCAGTTACTAGGACAACTGGACGTGCATGGAGGTCAATGCCTTTGATTTGCTTCCTACAGTAATGATAGTTGGCTTCACAATTGAAGTCTGTAGAAGTGACACATATTAACATTTCCTCAAGCTTGCATTGAGGTAGACTGATTGGTGTGATGACTGATCTAATAAAATCACTACTTTGAGATTTTACGAACTTTAATTAAAACTAATCTCTCCTAAGGTAAACACTGATTGATAGGGGATATTTAAATATTTGTAAAATTTCTGGAATTTCTACTGGTTGCAACTAAGGTCTGCTAATTTTTATTTCCTGCTTAAACTTTAGATTAATAAATAGCAAACTGTAAGTCTATAGATGTTCTACATTTTGCCTATACTATACTGACTGTGGTTAGATTTTGGTGAAGAAAATGATTGAGCATGTTATTAGTTATATAGAAAATGAGCCTCAAGTGATTATACTTATAAATATAATTTTGTTTTAAAGCACCTGCAGTATCGAAGGTTGCCTCTGAACCAGTTCATACTGGTAAGGCTAGTTGCCTCCCATCTTCTTGGATCTTAATCTGAAAATAAAACCATAACTGTAGTCTTTAACACTGCATTTAGAATAGATAATCCTATCCATTCAAATAACAGGACTGGAAATAGTGGCTGTCAAGGTCCGTACCCCCCCACCCCCCACCCCCACCCCATTCATCTTTTTGCTGCTACTTGTTTACTCACACCCTCATATTCAAACTTCATTTTTGCCCTTTCTCATATTATTTTGCTTTGCTGACTCTTGATATCTGTTTCAATCTGTTTCGTAGTCTTTACATTTGACTTTTTCTACTTTTTTAGAAGGAAACATAAGCACCTCCATACATGAAGTAAATTCATCGGCCAAAGGATCCGCTGCTGCCTGGGCTATTCTACCTGTGTGTAAGTACATTGTTTCTGCTCCTGTAATGATATGCTGTATGCATTTGTAATATTTATGATTTTCTACATCTGTGTTTGTTGGTGAAATCAAATGGCAACAATTTTGAACCTTTTTGAGACTTTTATTCCATGTATGTTAGCTTTGAAGTCATCTGTATGTTAATGTATTCCTAAAAATTGTCTAATCTTTAGCAGATTAACCCATTTGAAATGCATATTTCCTCTTCCAGGGAAAATGGACCAAAAATTTTGCACTACACCTGTTATTGGCCAGTCAAATGCTCTGTAGAATGAAAGCGTTGTTCCTAATAATACCACCTTTAACCAGCTAGCAAGTAGCAAATCATGTTTCATGATGAGCCCTTCAATATTGAAACAAAGTTTGGGCATATGTCACACAGGAAAGAAAACTGCACTTGTCATGATAGTTTTGGAGTTTTAACACATTTCTTCTCTTAATATTACATATTTGCTAGATCATTTTCACTTTCGAGTTATTAAATTC
The DNA here is from genome assembly GCA_039654765.1 of Mylopharyngodon piceus. Classification (NCBI taxonomy): domain Eukaryota; kingdom Metazoa; phylum Chordata; class Actinopteri; order Cypriniformes; family Xenocyprididae; genus Mylopharyngodon; species Mylopharyngodon piceus. Next base: position 24,911,930 of record CM077438.1, on the reverse strand, counting down.
ATTGTTCTTTGCCTACAGTGTTATTGGCCATGGCTGCCGCGGGTGGTTATTTAATGTGGCGCAACTGGCAGATCAAAAATAAGAAGAGCATGAACTTCGATAATCCAGTATATCTGAAGACCACAGAGGAAGACCTCAATATCGATATCAGTAGACACAGTGCTTCTGTAGGCCACACGTATCCTCCTGTGAGTAACGCATAATCATTATCTGCGGTATGAGATGAATGAAACTATAGATTCGTCATCTACCTCATTGTTACAAACATTGGAAATACGGATTTAAGAAAATGCTTTTGAGCTATCCTCTCTGCTATGCCATAATGCCAAAATGGAAAAATGGTGATTACTTCTGGGATTTTTTGTTTGTGGAATATGGATCTTATGTGTTTATATTTTATGCCAGAAATCAGTTTCATTTTTCTAAAAGCTTCATGTTTTCCTAACAAGCTGTAATGTATTTGGACCTTCAGTTCACTAATTTTCTTGTCTTTTTCCTGCAGCTTTCAGTGGTAAACACAGAAGATGACTTGTCATAACCCGAACCCCCCACAACACACCAGTTTATTTACTAGCCACTTGGCACCAATGGCAACTGCTGCCGTTTCAACGGTTTCACAACCAGCTGCCTTCTGAAGTGCATTTCCAAGTTTTTTTTCACCCAATAAGAGGATGTCAATTGTGGTACAAGAAAGTATTTGCATCCTGTTCACGCCAAGTGTGTTCAAAGCATCAAGGAATTCAGAGGATTTGGGTTTTTACCTTCACTTACACCACAATGGTCCCAAAATGATTCAACAGCCTTACTTTCCTACTTGCAAGGATGACGGCATAGCTGGAGAACAAGAATGCAGATTAGATGGCCAGCAGTGTGTGTGGATGCCCGAAATATTTAAATGAAAATGCATATTTTAGATGACCATGTCTTTAAGATGTAAGTTTCTTTCTTTCTTTCTGTTTTCCTAATGAACATTATTTCCCAGAGACACATTATTATGAAGCTTCTTGTGTCTTTCTGGGTTAAAAAAGCTCTATAGGGGAAAGTGCTGTTACAACATTTGTAAAACATTGTATATATCACTCTCTGGAAAACATAATCAGGATTCTTCAAGCACTTTGATCAAATGTTCCTCTGTAAATAAGATTGTATACATTTGACTGAGACAATTTTGCTATGGTTGGGCACTGTACCAGGGTAGAGGAAAATGTATTTAAAAAAAAAAAAAAAGAAGTTTGTTAAAACTATTTTGTATGTTTGTGTGCTGTTCCTGTGAACTTTTATAGCAGTGTACAGGGGAACAAAATGCTCTGTATTGTGAAAAGGAAACATTTGCAAACGTAAAATAAAATTAAACTTTAAAGTAAGTTCATTTATTGGTCAATTTAACCTTGGGATTGAATATTTAATTGCATAGATTTTTTTTTTAAGTATTTTTTTATAGGCTCCTTTGAGACTAAGATTAGGGGAGACTTGGCAGGATCTGAGCCAGACTCAAATTCTGGTTGCCTGCACATAATGCTATGTTGAAATCAGTATGATAGCATTTATGTGCACTCATCACGTAATTACCATCAGTGTGATGATTACTAGTGAACTCAAGACTTTCTTTAAGCCCTGACTTTTTGAGGTGGTGTCAATTAAAGAATCATGATGCAAACTGATATTTATAACTTCATATTCGCAGTGGCAGCACAAGCGTAATGAAATGTGTAGATATAACCTCAATTACAGCTGGGTTCACATTACAATTTTGCTGTCTGAGAGACATTTCACGTTTGTAAGATTTCTCCTTTTAAAGGATTAGTTCACTTTCAAATGAAAATTACCCCAAGCTTTACTCACCCTCAAGCCATCCTAGATGTATATGACTTTCTTCTTTCTGATGAACATAATTGGAGAAATATTAATAAATATCCTGACGCATCCGAGCTTTATAATGGCAGTAAGCGTTACCAAATGAGTATGAGATGAAGAAAGTGTCTCCAACCACATCCATCCATCATAAACATGTACTCACCGCTCCAGGAGGTTAATAAAGGCCTTCTGAAGCGAAATGATGCGTTTGTGTTTTAAAAAAAAAAAAAAAAAAATCCATATTTAACAAGTTATGAAGTATGAAGGCCAGGCCGCCTTCCATATTCAAGTTATGAAGAAAGTGTAAACTGGCATTGCGTCAGTTACACTTTTTCCATAAGTTGAATAGGGAAGGTGTAGGATGTAGCGTAAGCTTTTTGAACTGCTAGAGTTTTACACTTTCGTAAGTAAAATACGGAAGGCGGTCTGGCGGAAGCTAGATATTTTACTTCATAACTTGTTAAATATGGATTTTTTTTTTTTTTTTTTTTTTTTTTACACAAACGCATCGCTTTGCTTCAGAAGGCCTTTGTTAACCCCCCTGGAGCCGTGTGGAATATGTTTATGATGGATGGATGTGGATGGAGACGCTTTCTTCAGCTCATGCTCGTTTGGTAACGCTTACTGCCATTATAAAGCTCGGATGCGTCAGGATATTTATTAATATTTCTCCGACTGTGAAAAGAAAAGAAAGTCATATACACCTAGGATGGCTTGAAGGTGAGTAAAGCTTGGGGTAATTTTCATTTGAAAGTGAACTAATCCTTTAAGGCATTTAGTAGTCTTTAAATGCTTAGCGTTATTTTCACAACAGCAATTAACTGCCTTTGTGATAAATCTTAACCTCCAAAGAAGTGTCCAAAAGTGTCTGTGCTGTTGGGACCAAAGTGTTGACTGCGATGTGTATTGTAGAGTCTGACACAAAAGTTGATGTCGCACTTGGGCTTTACCCAAGATCTCATTGGGATCATTTTATACAGTGTGACAAACAACATTTGTAAAAATAATACAGTTTGTGCTTGGCTTAATGTGTATATTTGCTTTTTATTTTGTCATACTAGCACTAAAATAGCTTCTTGTCTTTGGCGGGAAGTGCGAGAGAAGGTAAATTGTTAAATCGTCACTTTATTCCAACCAAAACCACTTTTATTGTTACACCGTCTGAACTCTCCAGTAGGACCTTCTCGGGAAGGCTTGATGACGTTAATGTAAGCATGAAACGCAAGTTGCGATAGTCTTCACCTATTGTGACGCATTTCTGGGTCGCCATGATTTTCCAAGTAAGACATGTTCCTGGATCAACATATTTTGTTTATCCTGGAACAACATACCTGTCTGAAAACAGTCCTCCTAAACCTAACCCTGCCCATACATTATCCCTAAAATCAGAGAGAAATGATGGGTGAATAACATTAATGTAGAAGCACCTAACCCTGGTTGTAAGCCTAAACTCTAAACTTGTCCCTCAAATCTGATTGGTTGATTGGAATGTTGTTCCAGGATCAACAAAGGTGTTGATCAAGAAACATGTTGTACTTGGTGAAATTGCGTTAATTGTGTTTCTGAGTGATGCAGCTTCTCGAAAAAGAAAGCTGTTGGATTTTGATCATCTGGAATTGATTGGATCATTGGATTGTGGTTTGCTATTGTTGCAAACTCATGTGATTGACAGGTTGTCTTGCCATCATGCCGTTAAACGCACCAGAGAAGAGATGTTGCTGCAAGAGAGTGGGGAAGTTATTTTGATTAAAGATTATGAGGGCATAGGAATAAAAAAAAAAAAAGTGCAAGGATAAATTATTTAAAAAAAAACTGCAATATTCCAGTAAAAAAAATATATATATATATAAGAATAGTCAATTTTGATTTCGTGGTTACTGTAAGTTTTTGGAATGTTCAGTCTGATGAGAACACTTCTCACTGATTCCTAAGAAGGAGATGTTTAGAATGTGGTCTGATATCCGTCCAGAGCTCTGTCTGGTGCAGGGTATGTAAGAAGATAACCTCTATTGCTGTAGTTTATAAACTTGGTGTAATATCCTCATATTCTGTTGGAGATTGTTGAATGTATGGCAAATGAAAGACATCATGGTTGGTAGAGAAAGTCTGGAAGAGGATCATAGTATTTAAACCTTTAAGCACTCAGATCCTCTCTGTCAGCAACATTAGTCTGTTCTGCTTCCTGCAGTTGCTCAGGGGTCTGACTCAGAGGTATTAGAGCCATCTAATGCCTCTACACCTCCAGTAACGTGCATCTGCCAGGCTGAGAGGACGTTAGCACCATGATCAAGCTTAAAGGCAGGAGGCAAAGCCTTTTCCCCAACTATAAACTTGGGGTCACAGCCCCTGCTCCCAAGGATCCAGAGGACTCTGAGCTTCCTTTTGGCCAGCACAACTGGGTGAAACCATGGAATTCGATGCAGGAATTAAGTAAGGATATTTATGACATCTACGCAGAGTATGAAGACGATGAAGAGGAGAGACTGCTGTCCACCCCTAGTAAAATGTCCTGTCCAACAAAGAATTACATGCTCAACATCAACGTAGGAGGCAAGGTCTACCAGATCTCTTACAGAGTAGCAGCAAAATATCCCAAGACAAGAATTGGCCGTCTTGCAACGTATACGGACCACAACAGGAAACTTGACCTCTGTGATGATTACACTGTCCAGAATAATGAGTTTTTCTTTGACAGGGATCCAGACATCTTCCACAGCATTTTTAACTTCTATAGGACTGGAGTTCTCTGGATTAAAGATGAATTGTGCCCACGCAATTTCTTGGAGGAGATCAACTACTGGGGTGTTCGTATCAAGAACACTCATCGCTGCTGCCGCATTTCATTCGAGGAACGGCAAGATGAACTTAACGAACAGCTGAAGGTGCAAAGGGAACTTGAGGCAGAGGTGGAAACTGAGGAACATGAGGACCTGTTCCAGGATATGGCTTTTGGTCATACACGTTTCCTCATTTGGAACTTGATGGAGAAGCCCTTCTCATCGGTCACAGCCAAGTTAATGGCAGTAGCATCCAGTTTCTTTGTGCTGGTATCTCTTGTGGCTATGACACTCAATACGGTAGAGGAAATGCAGTATAAGACGACCGCTGGCCAGCTGAGTGGGAAGACCTACTGTGAGTATGTTGAGACTTTCTGCATTGCGTTTTTTACCATGGAATATCTGCTCCGGCTTGTGTCCACACCTGACCTCAAACACTTTGGAAGAAGCGTGCTGAATGCTGTGGACCTGATTGCAATCCTTCCATTATATCTTCAGATGGTCCTAGAGAGTTTTGAGAGTGAACACCAGGGGAAACATGGTAGCGATATTGAGACTGTAGGACGGGTTGGTAAAGTGGGGCAAGTTCTCCGCATCATGCGACTTATGAGAATATTTCGTATCCTAAAACTAGCGCGTCACTCTACTGGACTTAGAGCCTTCGGCTTCACGCTCCGGCAATGTTACCAACAAGTGGGATGTCTTTTCCTCTTCATTGCGATGGGAATTTTCACCTTCTCTGCCATGGTGTATACTGTGGAGCATGATGTACATCAAACAAACTTCACCAGCATTCCACATGCTTGGTGGTGGGCAGCTGTAAGTACATATTTTTTCAAGTTTGTGTCTGGTATAAAAAGTACTGTTGGTACCATGGTGAAGGGATGGGAATGGGTGATAATGCAACGAAACTTTAATATATACCATAGTGCTGAATGATTATCCATTTACAATGGGATGTACATATAGTGCACCAAAATACCTCTAATATTACGACAGTATATCCATGGTACACGTCAAAAAAACCTCGTACATTTATTCCGCAGGTGAGCATCTCCACTGTGGGCTATGGCGATATGTTTCCAGAGACTCATCTGGGCAGGATTTTTGCATTTGCGTGCATCTCGTTTGGAATTATTCTCAACGGCATGCCAATCTCCATCCTGTTCAATAAATTCTCAGACTACTATTCAAAGCTGAAAGCCTATGAATACACCTCCACTATAAAGAATCGCGGGAAAGTGAGGTTTGTGAAAAGGGCTGCAAAAACTGTTGCAGATTGTTTTTAGGGTGCGATGCACTGACCTACTCTTTCCTCCCACGGATTGATTTTTAACTCATGGACAACAAAAAATTAAAACCAACCAGCACATCTAAGTAACTGTCTTCAAACAAATTAGCCATTGCTAACTGTATAGAAACCGTGGTGTTTGTGCTACTGGGATACATTTATATTGGAAAAACTTTTGTACTATACACAAAAGTCAGCCCTTTTAAGCCTTTTTTATGCTGAATCAATGCATTTAGGCAGCTCTAACAGGTAATGATGCAGTTAATAAAAACTCTTTTTGGAACACCAATTTAACGGTCAGTGATCAACTTTTAAAAAACATTTGATTTTTACTGTGCCATAAGTAATAGTAAGGGAAAAAAAAATGCTAAAAATGTTTTATTTATTTATTTTTTTATATATGGGCTAAGGGCAATGCTGAGACAAATAATCCAGTGTCGACAAACTGCTTCATATAATCATCTGAAGGTTTTAACATCTGGCCAAGCACAAGCTCAGCATCAGTACTTTTTACAATCTTGTACAGGCATTTGTGTAAGTGTCAATCAAGAAAAGCCGATTTATGATTTATATCAACTAGTTTCCTCTGGAAGCACTCTGAGCTGGGCAGATTGGGAAAAGATCTCCTATAAGGTTAACTGCTGTATTGGCAGGGCTATTTTATGACTTACAACCAATTTACAGAGGTTAACCTGTTAAAATGAATTCAGAGCAGACATCCTCACTACAATAGCTAGGCATTGTATGTGACTTACAATTACAAAAACTTGTTGACTTAATAAAGAGTGGCCATTGTGACGTTTATAAGAATGCAGAGAACTAGAATGTAATTAAATCTGAAAAGCATGCTCATGCAAACATTGATAATCCTTGAAAGATTAATCCTTGAGGATCATTGAAGTCCCAAGGACAGATGGAAGTAGAGCAGGGAAACAAAATTAATTTTCAAGCACGCATGCCTCCATACTCAAAGCTAAAGCTACTATATATATATATATATATAAATTTTTTTTTTCCTTTTTATATTTTACACAGAACTCTCTAAGCACCACCCCCCAAAACCAAAACAAAAGAAATACTTTAATTTGGCTTAAAATAAAGCACATTTATATGACCATTGTGATTTTCATAATCAGTATATATTCAATTTAGTGCAATAAATATAATTATGTATAAATTATTTAAACATGTAAATATATTTCTTTACACATTACAGTATCCTTTGCTCAGTTGTTAACGTCTCAATGCGGGGGAAATATCCATTGATTTTTGGATGAAATATGACTTGGACATGTTCTTGATTGGTTTCATAAGATTAAAAAAAAATAATGATAATAATAATAACAAAAACAGGCCCAGGTATTCTTGTGTATTTTGTATTTACATACATCAGCATATAAATTCACAATTAAAAATCCAGAAGAAAGAAAAAACAAAACATTGATTTGGGAGATCATTCTCTTCTTTTTTTAAGCCAGTTTTTCTAGCAGAACCTCAACTCCTTTAGAGTTCTGGACCTTCTGTAGTTCAGGAAGGATGGATTTCAGCATAACTTTCACTTCTTCAGCAACACTTTCATCTGCACTGTGGAGAAGGCTGTGGAAACACAAACAAAACCAAATTAAGCAGCTGAAACTTCAATCAAATGCAACCAATGCAAAGATCCATTCATAGATTAAGTGTTTCTGCATGCAGCATGGGCTTCAAATTTGTGAAATTTGATTGGTGGAAAAAGAAGTGACATCAGAATAAACAAACAATCCAAGCAGAGAATACAAAGAAACAAATCTCGCACTGCTTAAAGTCTTAGGGAGATTATAAGAGGTCATGCACAATGACTGAGGCTGAGACAGGGAGTGGAAAGAACCCATAATCCTTTGCGGGGTGTAACTCAAGGGTTTGCCGGCCTCAGCGGCAGCTGGGAGCCACAGTTTAGCCCTTTATTAGCATATAGACAACAGCATGGAATAATGAAGCAGGACTGTGGAAGATGTGCTTAACCCAAAGCTCACTGCAGGGAATTCCTCCAGCTAATAATCGACAGCATGATAGAAAAGCAGCAAATTTGCTGTGATAGAGAGCTTGGGATGTCATAGGATAAGCACTTTTGAAAGCTTTGTGAAGCAGAGGCTTTAAACATGAATGAATGTACAGGCATGTTCTTCTGTGTATACATTCAGCATATTTAACCAATGCTGCTGTGGTATGCTTACGCCCACCAATTCGAAAGCAATTTACTAGAGTACACAAAAGGGAGTGTATTTTGTTATTTCTAGATCTGTTCATTTGTGACGGTCATAAACTTACCAACAAAGAACAATGGCACCACGGTTGACTGAAGCCCACGTCTTGAGGTTCTCCAACCCCACTTTCTCCAGAAGAATCCTGGAAAAACGCTCTGTGGACCAAAATAAGGCAGGACAGAACAGTAAAACATTTGTTTTCATGTAAAACTGCTCACTTTGTTTTTATTAGTAGGCTTACATAGACCAAATGACTTCTAAGAATAGAAAATGAAACCCAAAAGTATCGTCAAAATTCCTAGCAAGCTTTTTAGCCCAAAACTGTGAGTGTGTCAGGGTTTGACATTTTGTACTTGCCCTCTCTTGCTGCCTCCTTCATCTTAGCATCCTGCTCAATCAACCATTTCAACACCAGGTGACCAGCAGGGTGTTCTGCCATATGCAGCTACAGGAAACAGAATAATCAAACCATTACCTTAAAAATATTCCAAAATGTTTTATACCTGAGCCCTGTAATGTTTCAGTTTCCAAATGTTTCCATTGAGGAAAAAAAAAAAAAAAAAAAGGTAACTTTACAATAAGGTCCCATTAGTATATGTTAGTTAATGCATTAACTAACAATAAGTATAAAAAACAAACAAACAAAAAACTGTTACCAAAATAATAATAATAAAAAAAAGAAATCGATGCTACGTTTCATCTGATGATGTGTTTACTGGCGTGAGGGCAGGACCACCTGTCACTCAAATTAGATCCACCAATAGCAAACCACAACCATCCAATCAATTCCCCATGGACAAAATCAAGTCCCGCCCCACATTTGTTCTTGTTCCAGAAGCCATATCACTCAGATATACATCACAATAGGAAACAAAAGACTAGTGCAACTTGTGCTTCATGCCGATTTTAAATAAAGAAAAATGGATTTAAAAACTACAAAAAAAAAAAAATTAATTCATTTTAAATGAATTATAATAATGATGATGGTTGATCCAAAGTCAAATATTAATACTGGTATTACTGACAGTACTGCAAATATCTTCAACACTGAGGCTGAAACCTGTAGTTACCTGGCCATTTTCTCCACCTGGTACGAGGGGCCCGGCTGCCAGAGCCGCCACAGCCTCCATGGCAGGTCTGAGATCTCCAATGGCGGCCCCCAGGATGTCACTCACAGCCACACAGCTTGCTTTATCCATCACCATTGACTGAGCGTTCTCACACAGGTACGTCAGCAGAGGAGTAGACACGGCTTCCAGCAGCTCCTTCTTCCTGATCGCTACATCCTTCTTACTGGAAGAGGAAAAAAAATAATATGCTTCAGCATTTGAGTGGTGCATTTCTTCATTCTTCTTTATTGTACATCTGACACTGTTGATCCAAATGCCGTACACATTCATAGAAAAGTTGACATTTTCTCATATGACATACCTGTGTGCATTGCGGTCACCTTTCTCAAGCACCTGAATGATCTCGGGTAAGATGTGTGCAGGGTCTCTTGGGCTCAGAAGGTAAAGCAGCACTTTTTTACCATGTTTATTGCTGATTATGTCAGATAAGGAACTAACCATTTCCTGAGAGCAAAATAAGACAGGAAAACACATGATATTAGAAATATTAAATCATCCAAATATCCCCCCAAAAAAAACCTGCCAATAAAGAAATAATATCCAACTAAAGAGCACTTACTGAGATAATAATTTGTTTAACCAACTTGGTGTCGTCAATGCAATCGAATGCAGCCAATAAGACAAGATGAGCATATTCACCCTGAAAATTAATAAAACTCATTTTTATTTCCGTGAAACATTTAATGGACTTAAAATGTGATGTGAATTAATATGATGGCAATTTAAACATAGCCTTTGTAAAAATATAAAACAAAACATTAAATGTGCTCTCTCCCTCTCATTATATATATATATATATATATATATATATAAAAAATAATCAAAAGGATCAACAATGTAGATTTATTTTCACAGGCTTCTTTGTTCATATTTACCAAGGGTGCCAATAATTCTGACCAGGACTTTATATATATTGATTTTGGGGTGAAATATAATGCATACTCAGTGTTTTCTGTGAGAGTTACACATTCATAGATTGTACAGATAAGGCAGCTTACCATTGCAAACTTTGCAATGTATGATTTCATTGTTTTTACTATAACTTTGCGGTCCTGAAAAAGAGCAGAGACAAAAACATGTCAGGCTAAATGCAAACACCAGCAATCATGAACTGTCTAATATGATGTGTATTAAAGGAGTGCTTTGGACCTTTGGTGTGCCGTGCCATAAACAGTGCATGGTCACTCTGGCTCCATCATGTGTGTGTGCCATGTACACGACCGCTTCTCTGATGGACTCGATCATCTCCTGAAAGGACACCCCACAACAGACATGAGTACAGACAGCAGATGGTAATAAGATCAGTAGTCAAACTGGGCACAACACTCACCGTTCTCTGTTTGGCAGGAGCATGCTCAAAGAAATCCAGAAAAACTTTGTGGACCAATGAATGTTTAATGACGGCCTCTCTGTGGAGGGAACATCATGCATCAATTCACTCAGAAATAAAGTACTAAGATAAGACTCTATCATCACACGCCAGTACGGATGGGCAGTATGATGGTATAAACTGTAAGATAGTAGATTGATAAGTGGTTTTTGATACACCGATGTTATTTTAGTATTATTTAAAAACTATACTATATTTTGAATTAGCTTTTATTTTCATATTTTCATTTTAGTTTAAGTTTTAGTAATGTTTTTATGTGCTTGTCATTTTTATTTGTTTTCTGTTCTATTTAGCTTTATTAAAAAAAAAAAACTAAATTAATTTTTATTTTAAAGGTACACTATGTAATTGTGGCCCTCTAGCAGTTAAAGGGGTCATATAATGCCCCTTTTACAAGATGTAATAGAAGTGTCCCCAGAATGTGTATGTGAAGTTTCAGCTCAAAATACACCACAGATTATTTATTATAGCTTGTCAAATTTGCCCCTATTTGGGTGTGAGCAAAAACACTTTTGTGTGTCCCTTTAAATGCAAATGAACTGCTGGCTGCTTTCCAGAAGAGGGCGGAGCTTTAACAGCTCCCGCTTTGGTTGCTCAACAACAAAGCTGGAGAATCTCACATGCAACCAAAAATGACAATTGTCAGTAACGGTGTTCAGCCTTACATTACAAACCAGAGTCAGACACTGATGGAGAGACTCAGGAAGAAGTTACAACTTTGAATGCATCTGGACGTTTCTGAATGGTTAGTGGATAAATTTATGTAGTTGCTGTGGAATTGATTCAACTCTTCCACTAGCAGCATGTGTCGTCATGTTAATCTTTTGTGCAAATCCAGTGTTGAATTGACCCACATTGGTGAAGCAGTACGGCGTAAAATGACGGCATGGTAACAACACTCTACTACAACAACTCTTCCTCTTCTCTAAAGCAAGGTGGGCAGGGTTTATGTAAATTTTAGGATTAGTAATGTAACAGTAGATAATGCTTTACAATGAACTGTTAGAGAGCTACATATTGCAATTTATCTGTTCAATAAAATACTTTACTCACCTTTTGAGTAATAAAAACACCATCTCCGCGTCATTTTTAGAACATTTCAAATCCCTCGGTTCTCGCCATCTCTGAAAAGCCAAGCCAATGTTGATTCTGGTTTTATTATGAGCTCTGTCGCGTTCTCTTTTTGCCAGCAGACTCTCCTCTGTTCGGCATTTTTTAAAAAGGGTGAGTCCACGGAGGTTGGAGATTTAGCTGCTCCATGTCAACCTTCCTCGCTCGTTGTGACAACTAACCTGTGCTACTCCCACACCAGACACGCGTCAAAGTAGCTGGAGCAACTTTTCTCTATTTATGGATATTACGAGACACGCACAGGCGAGTGACGCATGTACGCAATTTCCCGTTAAAACAATCTCGACAGGTCTAAAATATAAACACTTACCATAGTGAATCAGATGAGAACACATTTTGGAAGGAGGATTGATAATGTATTGACAACATCTCTAATTTTAGTTTATGTTTTTCATCTAATAATTATATTTTATTTCAGTTCTATTTTAATTTAATAGTTTTTAATTCAGGTGTTACATAATGTGAGGCTGTTTTTGCAGAGATGCAAGAATTGTTCATTTGTTCAAATTCTACCATGTGTACACAGATAGATGGACAATTTTAAAAAAAGCAATTAAAAATAAATTTTAAAAAAATACAAAATTGGTTCCTCGTATTTTGTTATATTTTGGTCATACTGCCCATCCCTACATGTCAGCTTTAAGTTTTAAGAGTAACTCACTTCTGTGCCATTGGTGTGAGGATCTGCTTCATTTCATCCATGATGCCCTCCATTTTCTCTGGATTTGCTTCCAAAACCTTCTCTAATGTAGGACAAATTGAGGACTGACAAAAAAAAAAAAAAAAAAAAAAAAAAAAAAGCAAATGTTTCCACCATTTTTATGGACAACAAACACACTGATCTTTCTATTTACATGAAGCTTCTAGGTATCCGACGGCGGATAGCACACGTACCTTGCAGACTTGGAATGTGTTTCCATAGAGTTCCTCAGTGAGCATGAGTCTCTGGGAGAGGATGGCCTTATCGTTGTAAGCATACTCAACTACTGAAGACGCCTCAGAGTGCCTGAGCATCTGTCTGACCTTCCCCTTAAAAGCCAACATCACTTCCCCCACCTGCTGTTTACTCCTACACCAGAAATTAGTTTATTACTAAACGACTCTTATTTGAATGCATCACAAAAACACCGTCCATCATTCTGAACTGAGCCTATACTCAAACATAGCAAACACTTGTTTGTGAATGAAGAATGTGATTCATACAATGTTTCTGTAAAAGTAACTGCACAATAATTTACTTTCTCCGAACCCAACAGATAAAGAGATTCATGAAAAATGGATGTGACTTACCCATACATTAGAAACTTCTTCACAATGTTTCTGGCATATTTCGATTTACTCAAATCCACAATATGCTCTAGAAAGCAAAACATGGGGGTAGAGAAGGTTGATGAGAGACAATCACTTCACATAAACACATGCAGTTCATTACACTGATGGGAAGACCCACCTTTGAGTTCATCAAAGACCTCCTGCCTCTGCTTCTCACTGCCAAACTGAATAAAACACTGAAGCACTCGTGTGGAATCATGAGCAAATGCAATCTAGCAAAAAAAGACAACCACAAAAGAATGTTTAACAATTTAAAAAAAAAAAAATACTGTAATGTAATTCCACAAAATGACTGTTTAGCTCAAAGAAGAGTCTTTACTTACAGTTTTAATTTTTCCCTTCACAAGATCCTGTAGTTCTTTCATCAGTTTGGCCCTCTTTTGCTTGTCACAATCTTTCCTGTATTTCCACAAAACACACAGATATGAGTGTTTATTCAGCCTTTGCACTTATGTCCCAGGCTTTTGATATTTATTAAAACTAACTTCTTTTGGTTTTAAAAAGGGTCACATTTCTTGGAATCATTTTATTATGCACATACAGTATAATACTTTAATGCTAAAGACAATCTTCACAAAGAGAACCATACACAAGCCATTTCAATATTTACCGTCAAAACAATTTACATACATTTTGTCCATACATTTTTTTCAAAAGTTAGTGTACTTGGTTACCAAAGAGATAACCAGTCAAAAGCATGCTTGAGACTATAAATATTATTTGTGAACAATATTTTTATCCTGCATCATTTCAGATTAAGCTGTAATTTTGACAAATTCTGCAAATTGTGTAATAATGTTATTTAAATGCATGTATTTAGGATACATACAATTATCGATTCCACCAGAATGAACTGTCATTTGAGATGTGATGGAAATGACTGTTCAAAATAAAGACAAAATTCTACTATGATGCATGTATATCTATTTATATGCATATATATTTATATATTATACAATTTTTTTTTTACACGAGTCAACAGGGCTAAAATGCTCATGATTGAAGAAAAATCTATAGTATAAACAAAATTCTTGCATGTAATATCCATAAACACTTACCGTCTTACAATTTCCCACACTTGTTTGGCTCGGTTTACAATCTGGTAACTGTCCTTTTTATCGTTCTGTTGACGATTCTGCTTTAACTCTTTCTTCTTCTGTTTGAATTCATCCCATTTAGGTTTCTTCCCTTCAGAGCCTTTGAAAAAATATTATTTCACACCAAAAATCACATAACATCACAACACACTGTTACAGCTATTCCCAGGTAAGACAATCATAGAAATATTTTGACATTTGTACCTTCCTCCTGTTGGCTTCTATCTCCAGGGTATTTTCTCTTCACTGCGAACTTTCCATCTGTTGGTTTTCTGTTGAATTTCTTTGGTCCTCCATCTCCCCCTGATTTTTTAAAACCCTTTGCTTTGTCTGTGTTGTGAGGTTTGAATGGCCGTTTGCCTTGTGGTTTTCCTCCAGGTTTACCTTATGAAGGTAACGTTAGACACATATTAATGCATTGTAAGAATATGTCGGTTGTCTGAGTTTTTGTCAATGTAACTCTGCTGTATTGTGGATTCTTTACAATACCACTGCAAACTTGAATATGAAGTTGAGGTGGAGATCTTACCTCATAATATAAAAAATAATGATGTAAAAATAAGTTACCTTTCGACTTGAATGATGTTTTCTTTCCGTCTCTAGGCGTAAATGACTTCTTTCTCGGTTTAGCCTCCATACTGGACTGCAAAAGGTTGATTAACTTGTCAGATTATTGGTTTTACAATTGTGTTTTATTCTGGAAGCTAGAATGCATGAACAATTTAATCACGATACAACCGAGAATATCGTGTGTCTGAATGACACCTTTTAGTACAATAACCTAAAAATAACGACAGGCAAGTAGTCTAAGAAATGTTACATATATATATTTACACATCGGAACAGTTCTCATCCTAAATGAGAGGAAATTTCGTTATTATTTAACAAAACGTCGAAACACGTTTTACAACTCACCCATGTGTACAGACAAATCACTTTACGGCATCTGATTTCCAAGTGTCGTAAGGAACTGGGAGCCCATTTGCGACAGTCTGTCGCAGCGTAACAAGACACTAGCTTAAAAGTCACTAGCATATTTGTTTAAAACATCTTTAATAATTTATTTAAAAATACCGTTTAAAATATTTGGACATTTTAGTTGTTATAAAAGAGCTTAAGGTTTTTTCATTAAGGTGAAATGCTAAAATAGCGAAAGGACTTTTTTGAGTCGGTTGTTTTAAATGAATACGTCAAATGGGTTGAATCAGTTGGTGATTCAGTATGAATCATTTGATCAAATTGAACAATAATTTACTGATTTATATATGCATGTGTGTGTGTGTGTGTGTGTGTGTGTGTGTGTGTGTGTGTGAATATATAATATAATATAATAGAATAGAATAATATATATAATTATATTAATATAATAATAATATATAGCCTACACACACACATATATTGTGTAAACACAAACTTTTATGTTGCGATTAATCTGAATTAATCGATTTGACACCACTAAATTTACAAAATGTATATAATGAGTGAGTACATCAAGAGTCCATCTTCCAGTCTGTGTTTTTGTCTTATCCTGAATCCCTACAGTACGCATATAATAAGTGTTTATATTCAGACTATTTTAGAATATTTCTACTTAGACTGCGGAGTAGCCCAGTATCTGCCTGACTAGTCATATAGCTACATAAAAAGAGATAAGTAACACATCTACAATGTTCCTCCGCAAGACTCATGCGGTTAGTTTATTATCCGCTAGAGTGCCAAAAGTTACATAGTGTACCTTTAATCTCTTTATTTATTATCATTAACATACATCATGTCCAATAACATATACATAACAATAAAATAACATAACATCATGTCCAATAAAAAAATGCAGTAAACACATTGAATTAATTTGGTTTAAAAAACTGTTATTTAAAACATTAATGCAATTTTGTTTCTTAAAAAAGAAACTGTATACATTAATATTTAATGTAAAAAAGATGAATTTAGAAAAAAAAACATAAGAATTCAGCCAAAACTCTGCAAACATGACATCACATGACATGAAATACACTAACAGCAAAATATTTATAATATTCAAAATATTATCATATTTAAATAGCTGGTTGTGTTAAGAATCATATATAAATAATGTACGTGCATTAATAAAGTCATAATGAGATGCTGTCTTGATGCAGCAAAAACACAATCGCTCTGTGGAGTACGAGAGCCATCTCCTGGTAGAGTTGTGCTTCTCTGAATGGGGTGGGTGAGACGTTACACTACCAAAAAATAAATAAATAAATAAATAAATAAATAATGTCTGTGTATATTAAAGCAAGAAATCTGAAAGGTGTTTCACTTGCGGATCATGAATTCATTATTATTCAGTTAGCTGATGATACAACTCTTTATGTCCTATTTGAAGTGTATACTAAACGAGTAACAGTAAAGAGGTGTTCATCTGCAGTATTACAGGATGTGCATTTATCACAGACGGTATGGATTTGCTGTATTTACTGACGGCTGCTTTCGCTGGTGTCGCTGAAACGCGGTTTGTCCCTCTGTAGTCGCCGTGAGCAGCTGATATGCAGGTGAAAGGTCAATCCAGTGCTGCAGACAGAATGGATGTCAACCAGGCAAAACAAGAGCATCTACTTGCATTAAAAGGTACTGTGGGTTTTAACCTTTTCTTACTCTGAACAATGTTGCATGCTTACTTGGATTCATTCATTCATAAATATCGCCGAAATGCCCGCTGTAGCTGAAGTGATTATCACTGCTAGCTGTATGCTAATCATTTCTGATTACAGAATGGATTGTATCTCAAACCTCCTGCTGCTCACTTCGTTCGTGGCACGGTTCATGTTTATTAGTGTGCCTCGTTTTTCATAGTTTATAAGAATCAGACAGTCAGTTAATGTGTGTTTAGTTTTCTACTGCTATAATTCACCGATGACAGGTGCTGTTTTGTCAAGTCAAGTCAAGTCACCTTTATTTATATAGCGCTTTTTACAATGTAGATTGTGTCAAAGCAGCTTTACATTGATAACTGGTACATTATTTGGCTGCACAGCAGCTCTTAAAGAATAGTGTCAATGCAGGTAGATCAAAGCACTGTTGAATATCAAATGTCAAGTCAAATGTCAAGTGTCCCCAACTAAGCAAGCCAAAAGGCGACAGCGGCAAGGAACCCAAACTCCATCAGGTGACATCAGGTGGCAGACAAGTGGCAAATAGGTGTTTAAATGGAGAAAAAAACCTTGGGAGAAACCAGGCTTAGTCGGGGGGCCAGTTCTCCTCTGGCCAACAGTGCTTTGTTACGATTCAGGTTGCCATCGTAAGTCCAATAGGATCGCAGCATTCAAAGTATTTATTTGTGGAATCATCAGATACACAGCTTTCTCTTTTATTAATTCTAGCATTGGAATTGAATCTAGTAATAAAAAGCACTTAGAAGTGATGCTTTATTAGTCATCTACGCAATCACTTCTGGTTGAATAAACCTAAATCTGTCATGTACAATACTTGCTGAAAATGTCATGGCATAATTTTCTGACTGCCAAATTGAAGACCAATACATGAATTTATTCTCCACAGTAATTTTCTTGTTTGTTCTTTTGATATATTTAGGTTAGTGAAACTGGTATAAAACAAAATAACGTGTTTTAATACAGAGAGTGTATTAAATATAGATCATGCTTAGTAGTCATTGCTACAGGAAGCAGCAGACAGAACTGCTTAGTGCCAAAAGAACAGTATGATAGTGTGGTACAGAAGAACTTATAAAAATAGGAGAATAAGAAATTATGTTTTGCAGAAAGAAAATGAAGTCTTTGTTTTTGAACCATTAATAATTTTTGCATCTTTTGATTTTAACCCTAATAATTAGAGGTCACACTTGGTGATCAAAACAGACAGACAGACATAACATGCATATAACACATTTTTTAACAATATTAATGAATTTTGTTATAATATTTATTATTTAATATTTTGTATTTTGAGGGGATTTCATGGTACTAGTCAAAATATTTACTACTAAAATTCTAAACAATTTTTCTCTATATAAAATAATAAAAAAATATAAAAATATTTCATATTATTTTTAATTAATACAGTGTTTAAATTAAAAATACAACAAATGTATGTAAAATCCAATGCATCTAAGGCAGATTGGTGTCATCTGGTGGGGAAAAATAAAGAAAGTCACATGTAATAGAAACAGGGCCCTAACAAATTCCAATTTTCTAGCTCTTATTTTGCTGTCTCTCTCATAGCTTGTAGTTTATTTACCCCTTTGCAACTTGTCTATGGAATAGTGTAGCTAAATTTAGTAAATAGTCAACCTGATGTTCTTCTAAAGCCATATTAACCTTGTTTTTTCAGATCACAAAAGAAGAAATTGCTCTGTATTTCCTTACCCATTCATTTAATTTCCTATGTTAGTCATTTTTGACCGCTAAGATCACAAGTGTGACTGTTTAGCCTTTTCTAATCATGTTTTGTGTGTGTTCATATAGCAAATGCTACAGAAGTTACCAATTTTCACACCATTGTGATTAAGCAAAAAATATTTACAAATTCAGAAAATAAAACTTTTTTTGGTCTAATTTACTGAAGACCACCAGAGGGTTAAGCACAATTATAAAAGTACATTTGTAGATACCCATCGTGCTAACATTGTAGTACTGAATTGAATTTTATTCTGATTTTAATTCGATAGATAAAAACAGTTATGTCGGAAGAGGATTATTTTTCATTGCTGTGATAAATGCTGGTGTCATGAAATAATGTCACAATGCTAACAAAGTGAAATTTTAATATTTCATAATTTAGTGCTGTATTGCAGAGGGCTGACAGGGATGTGAATTCAAGACATGCGAGGAATAAGACATCTAACTGTATATTAACTGCATATCGTAAATATCACTTTATGGCTAGGTTGGTCTTTGGATCAACTGCATCAACTGAGCATTTAAATTTACACAAGAAGCTAACATTGTGAACTACATGGTACATTTGTGTCTATACATACTGTAAGTTGTTACTGTTACACTTGTCAAACTTAAATAAATCTAAGTAACTAGACCCTCCAAGAGCTAACTGTACATCATGTGTGTTTGATACTAAAATATTGTAACTATTTCATAATTACAGTTTCTTATGTTTCTCTCTCCAGTGATGCGGCTGACCAAACCTACACTTTTCACAAACATGCCAGTAACATGTGAGGACAGAGATCTTCCAGGTACAATCCAATGACACTTAAATGAACCGTGATTTTAACACTAATCAGGAAACATTTGAAGAGTGCACACATTTTGTGAAATCAGATACTGATTCATTGGTAAAACACTTGTGCTGCTATTGAGGTGGGATACGGGTGAGGTTAGGGACAGGTTTGGTGGTATGGGTAAGTTTAAGGGAGGGTTAAGTTGTAAAGGAAGGTTCAGCAGTGTAATTATAGATGTAATTAATTACAGGTGTAATTAGATGCAGGTATTTTTTTTTTTTAAATATAAGTACATTGTAAAACATGTATGTACACAATAAGTGCACTGTATCAAAGGATGGATTTAAATGCTTAATATGAACTGGGACCCAAAAAGACAAATTAGAAATGAAGATATGCTTCCATGCATTACCTTCCATTACTCTTGTTATGTGGAGTGCTCAAGGGTTTATCTCTTGCAAGTGTAGAAATTAGGACAAAAGTATTGTAATTTCCATACTGTAGTGTAAAGTAAAATAATATACTTCTGAAATATTCATTTTTATTTATTTTACAGTGCATATTACTGTCATAGGAATAATAATATTATTATTATTATTATAATAATATAAAAATATTATTATTATTATTATTATTATTATATTCTAATTGTTTGGCTTCCTAAAACACCAGTGTGAATGCAATATAGTCTGAGACACTATAAGGGTCATTCCGTGTCAAATCAACCAGAGGTCCCCGGCTCAAATTTTTGATTTTGTTAATATTTTTTCTGTAGAAGGACAAACATAAATAGTGATGAAAGCCAAAATATTAAATGTCACAGATGTATATTTACTGCGTAATCCACTATTTTCTAGAGGGGGTCAAAATGACAATTGTCACCTGAGATTCGGAGCCAAATTAGAGGTGTGTAAAAATGACTTTAGAAAGATGGCAGCATCATTATTTTATTTTTAAACAGAGATTGGTAGGTCTGTTAGTAAAATATGTTAACTTTAGCAATCTTTGTTTCATTATATGACAACAGTGACAGTTCAAAAATGGGAAAAAGCCCTTCTTGTGTTTTTTGCCTCAAGTTTGCATGCCTGTAACTCAAGAAGTATTAAAGACATCTTAATATTCTTTTAGATTTTTAATCTTTTAGATTATTAAGATGTTCTTCAGATATTCCTCTTTAAAACAAAAAATTATCAGCTGTATGCAAAGTGACCCACATTTGGTTTTTGACCACTGAAAATGTGTACATTTTACCAATTTACTCATGGAGCCACATTAATATCTCCATATCTCTGGGAATGAAGCACCGAGGGCCTTTAAAATGAAGATACCAAAAGGAAAGTTTGTTAAGAACCAGAATCTAAAAGGATATTAAGTATTATCTTTAATACTTCTTGAGTTACAGGCATGCAAACTTGAGGCAAAAAAACACGTTTGCTTTTTACCATTTTTGAACTGTCACTGTTGGCATATAATGAAACAAAGATTGCTAAAGTTAACAGATTTTACTAATAGACCTACCAATCTCTGTTTAAAAATAAAATAATGATGCTGCTATCTTTCTAAAGTCATTTTTACACCCCTGTGAATTGGATCCAAATCTCAGGTGAAAATTGTCATTTTGACCCCCTTCTACAAAATAGTGGATTACTCAGTAAATATACATCTGTGACGTTCAATATTTTGACTTTAATCACTATTTATGTTTGTCCTTCTACAGAAAAAATATTAACAAAATCAAAAATTTGAGCCGGGGACCTCTAAAGTTCAGGTGCATGTCAATTCATCGATTTCTTTCTTTGTTCAATTTTCTCACTGAACAGAGCTCTTAATTTTGAACTCTTACAGTGCACGAGATGAATTTAACTTTAAAATGTACAACATTTTCTTCAGGCGGGAAACACTGTAAAATATTATACTGAAACATTTGTTGTTGTAATGCAACACATGAAACCATTGCTGAGCCCAGTATTGAGTTTCTCTGAAAGCTATTAGCAGCAGCTCTGTCTCTGTGAGAGGTCTGGTATAATGCTGACCCCCAATATGGCCCTGGGATATATCAGCAGTTTGCAGTTTGTTTTTCTTTTTGCAGGTAACCAATGCTCTGAAATGCGATCGCCAGCGGCCGTGCTCCAGAACCGCATGTCACTATGACAGTTCTGAGTAGCACTTCTATATATAAAAGGGCCTGAAATATGTTCCCCTATAAATCTGCATGAATGAGATTGTAATGTTGGAAAGATGAAGTGAAGTACATCAGATACCACCTCGTGTTATGCTTCTAATTTGTATAAAAAGTTAGCTGAATCGTGGCTTGCAGATAGATTTGTTTGTTTTTTACTCATAATTGGATGTCTCATACAGCATGATTTTTATTTGTCATACAGGAGATGTTATATATTTGGAGATTTATACATGTTGGCAAATCATGGCCTGAGACTTGCATGTGTGGCCTTCTAAAAAGTCTTGACTATACATAAATAAGGCACAAATAAAAAGATCTGTTGATTTAGATGTCTAATGGGGGTCTAAAATCTAAGAGCCCACTGTCAGTCAAGAGGTTTTACAGCTCAGCATATCACATGTCTGCAGGTGATTTGTTTATACGACTCATGAAAGACGATCCGTCTACTGTAAAGGGGGCAGAAACACTAATCCTTGGGGAAATGCTCACGCTGCCTCAGAATTTTGGGTAACGTATATATTTAATAACTGAAATTTTTATGATTTATTTTTGTTTTTATTAATGAGTTCATGGCACTTTCCACAACCACGGTACACTTTGGTATCACATGACTTTTTAAAAGATTTAGAGGCAATAAATCACATCCATATACTGTTTATATCTATATCAATGTTGATATGTGTCTATCTATAAATACACACAAACACTCACCAGCCACTTTATTAGGTACACCTGTTCAACTGCTCATTGATGCAAATATCTAATCAGGCAGCAGCTCATTGCATTTAGGCATGTATACATGGTCAAGATGATCTGCTGGAGTTCAAACTAAGCATCAGAATGGGGAATAAAGGTGATTTAAGTGACTTTGAACGTGGCATGGTTGTTGGTGCCAGATGGGCAGTATTTCAGAAACTGCTGATTTACTGAGATTTCCACACACAAACATACCTAGGGTTTACAGAGAATGGTCAGAAAAAGAGAAAATATCCAGTGCCTTGTTGATGCCAGAGGTCAGAAGAGAATGGCCAGACTGGTTTGAGCTGATAGAAAGGCAACAGTAACTCAAATAAGCACTTGTTCCAACCGAGGTCTGCAGAAGAGCAGGAAACTGAGGCTACATTTTACATGGGCTCACCAAAACTGGACAATTGAAGATTGGAAAAACGTTGCCTGGTCTGATGAGTCTCGATTTCTGCAGTGACATTCATACTGTAGGGTCAGAATTTGGCGAAAAAAACATGAAAGTATGGATCCATCATGCCTTGTATAAACGGCTCATGGTGGTGGTGGTGTAATGGTGTGGGGGATATTTTCTTGGCACGCTTTTGGCCCCTTAGTACCAATTGAGCATCGTTTAAATGGCACAGCCTATTTGAGTAATTGTTGCCGACCATGTCAATTTCTTTATGAGCACAGTGTACCCATCTTCTGATGGCATCTTCCAGCAGGATAACCCGCCATGTCACAAAGCTCAAACCATCTCAAACTGGTTTCTTGAACATGACAATGAGTTCACTGTTCTCAAATGGCCTCCACAGTCACCAGATCTCAATCCAATAGAGCACGATGGGGTGGAACGCGAGATCTTGCCAACAAATCTGCAGCAACTGTGTGATGCTATCATGTCAACATGGACCAAAATCTCTGAGGAATGTTTCCAGCACCTTGTTGAATCTATGCCATGAACAATTAAAGCAGATCTGAAGGCAAAAGGGGTCTAACCCGGTAGTAGGAAGGTGTACCTTCTAAAGTGGACAGTGAGAGTATACAGTATGTATAATATTTTACATTTACTACAATATAATATAAATTAAATTACTTTGCATGATAAGCTAGTTTTAAACTCGTCAAACGTCAACATTCCCATCCCGTAATTCCCGAAATTTTGCAATTTTCTAGCAAAACAAATTGATTTTATTTATTTTTGCTAAATCACATTATAAATGCTAAATCACACACACACAAAAAAACTCTATATAGGCATGTATTTTTGGGTTTGTAACAGGGTTACAAAATGCAAACGTCACATAAAAAGAATAAAAATAAATCCGCGCATATTGTATTTCGATTGACCTCCTGAGGTTACTGATCAAAGTTTTCTGCAGGTTGAGCACCTCAGGTCCTGTTCTGTGTCCTATTAGTGGAAAGTGCCACATGCCCATTTGAATCCCAAAGCGTTCCAGTGATTTGAAAAATGCATTCACACCATTTCCTGTACAGAAATATTTTCCTTGGCGAGACCTTCTCCAGTTACATCAGTGTGCATAATGACAGCAATCAAGTTGTCAAAGATATTCTCGTAAAGGTAACGGCTCATGTGAAGTAATATAATGCCTAATGTAGTTGTGTCAGTTTTCTTGTTTCACTACTATGCCATGATTTTCTCTCTTCACAGGCGGACCTGCAGACGAGCTCCCAGAGGTTAAATTTATCTGCTTCAAACTCTGCCGTTTCAGAACTCAAGCCAGAGTGCTGCATTGATGACGTTATCCATCATGAAGTCAAGGAGATCGGGACACACATGTGCGTAACTTCTGATAGACTCTAAACATTCAAAGCCTTTAGTTCTTAGTCATTTCATGCTGGGTAGTGTTAATATAATTAAGGTTACGACTGTAATATCAAATGATGAGTTTTTATGGAGTAGTCCTCCGCAATCTAGTGTTGTTGTTGTTAACAAAAATTAAAACTATTAAAAATGTTTTTCGGTAATTTAAATAAAGCTGAAATGAAATAAAATATAAATATTAAGTGAAAAACTTAAACTTGAAAAATAAAATAAAATAAAAAATAAACTTTAAATGAAAATTAGAAATATTTCCTTGGCAGCTAACTGAAGTATATAAGTTTAAGTTGAAGTACTAAAATCATTAAAACTGAAATAAAAATAAATTAAAGCTAAATAGAAATATAAAAATTACAAAAGCTCATAAACTAAAACTTAAACTAAAATTAAAAATTAAAACTTAAATTAAAAATAAAAGATAATTCAAAATTTTAATAAATACTACAATAATATATATATAAAAATACTAAAATACCACTGCCACAAACCTTTGCAAATTCACACTCAGATTTGACCACACCTATTTTTCGCAATCCAATTAATTTCAATGGGTAAATTCAAGTCCCGCCCCACCATTTTTTGGTTTGATATCCTCTAAAAGAATGTTAAGCTCAGAAATATGTTAGATTACTGAGGTAAAATGGGTTGCAAATGCTGTTACATATTGCATGTTGCTACCAAAAATAAAAAAGATAAAATTCCTCAAGAAAAAAACTACACAAATAAGAGATGTATACAACACGCTGTCGTCCTCACCTTATTTGTGTCTGATCATCTGATTCCAGCTTGGTCTGTGCAGTCAGTTACACCACTCAGACTGGAGAGAAGCTATACTTTAGAAAGTTCTTCAAATTTCAGGTGAGCTCATTTCTTCCTGATTCATTCTGCTCTGTGATTGGATGCCAGCTCTACGCATCTCTCGTAAACCATTTTGCACAGAGCCGTGACTTTTAATTTACACTAAAGCTTGACATTTGAACTCAAGCATGAGATCTCATGCTGCTTTGCACATCCTGAAAATAGTCAGCTGAGAACTGAAGCTAAGTCATTGAAAGCAGTCTTGAGTTGTGTGAAAAATTCAATTTTTCATGGATTTTGTTGAGGTAGAATCAAACTGCAGCTCAAACTTCAGTTTTAACTCTATTTTGAACCAGGTTCTCAAGCCTCTAGATGTAAAAACCAAGTTCTACAATGCTGAGGTAAGTTTACATTTACCAGTTTGAGCTATGCTTTTTCTAATATTTAGAAAATATATACAAAAGCAAATTACTCACTTATAGTCTTTAGTATTTTCCATGGTCATACTGTTTAACCTTCCTTTCTGCACTGCCTCGCAGCTTTTGAAATAATTTATAGTGAGGCTATGCTTTTTAAGAACCCATTTTATACATTTTCATTTGTTTCATTTGATATCCCTTTTTGTAATTAGTGTGCGTGTTTCATTCATAATTCACTGTTTTGTTCACGTTTATGCTGCCTCAAGAAGAAAACTGACATTGTCATTTTCTTGTGCATGTAACCTTCACTTCTCTAATGTTTATTTTTGTGTTTTATTCCTCCATTAGAGTGACCTCAGTTCCGTGGTAATTGTTTTCCCTTCTCATTGCAACTTTTCAGCATAACCTGTTTCTTTTCTTCTTCTGAGCCTTTGAAACAAGCAAGGGGAAAACATAGGAAAAATATTTTGGTAATCAGAAAACAGGACAGTACTGAGATGGAAAATATGAGATTATGTTCAGAAGTCCAGACCTATCCTATTAGTAAACATTCTTTTTCTAATTCTTTTTTTTTTTTTAACGTTATTCCCGAAACTTTCATTGCATTAATGTTAAATGGCACTAAGTTAACTGTATTATCTATTGGCAAGATTTTAGAAAGGCTACTTTACCTACAGCAGTAGCCTAAAAAGGGCCTAAATAGCTTTTTGGCTATTGGTTATTACTAACCAATAACCTGAGAAACCAGGGTGACATCAGCCAAAATGGCTGACGATGGATGGATGGATAGATGGATGGATGGACGGATAGATGGACGTATAGATGGACGTATAGATGGACGTATAGAGGTTTGAACGGATAGATGGATGGATGGACGGACGGATAGATGGATAGATGGACAGATAGATCGACGGATGGATGGATGGTGGTAGGGTAGAGGGTTGAACGGATAGATGGATAGATAAATGGACGGATGGATGGGTGGATGGGTGGATGGATAGAGGGTTGAACGGATAGATGATGGACGGACGGATGGATGGACGGATGGATGGATAGACGGATGCGGATGGATGGACGGATGGATGGATAGACGGATGGATGGATAGATGGATAGATAAGTGGATAGACGGATAGATAGACGGATGGATGATAGATGGATGGGTGGATGGATGGATAGAGGGTTGAACGGATAGATGGACGGATGGATGGATGGATGGACGGATGGATGGATGGACGGATGGATGGATAGACGGATAGATAGATAGACAGACGGATAGATAGATAGACGGATGGATGGATGGATAGATAGATGGATGGATAGACGGACGGATGGATGGATAGACAGATAGATAGATGGATAGATAGGTGGATAGATAGATAGACGGATGGATGATAGATAGTGGTAGGGTAGAGGGTTGAACGGATAGATGGATAGATGGACGGATAGATTGACGGATGGATGGACAGATGATAGATGGATAGATGGATGGATGGCTGGATGGATAGAGGGTTGAACGGATAGATGGACGGATGGATGAATGGATGGACGGATGGATAGATAGACGGATGAATGGATGGATAGATAGATGGATAGATGGATAGATAGATAGATAGATAGACGGATGGATGATAGATAGATGGATAGACGGATGGATGGATGGATGGATAGATGGACAGATGGATAGATAGATAGATAGATAGATAGATAGATGTCCTTAAATGGAATTATTTGTAAATTTTAAGTGTAACACTAAAAAAGTTATCATTTTAATTGGCCAAATAATGCACATAATCTTAATAATAATAATAAACAAAATATAAACCGAAAATGAGATAAGAGAAATATTTTTTTTTTCTGTTTTCCTTTACTTGTTTCCTCTTAATGCTTTTGCTTTACTGCTCACTCATCTTACCAGTGCTAAACTAAATCAATTAAACATTCACTTTTTTTTTCTTAGGCTGGGAGAAACTGGTGCTTGTCTTTAATGATCTTTTATGCCAATTGATGTTTTCTTTGACAGATTTAATTCACTTTTGTTTTGAAGTGCCTTAAACCATGTTAACAGTTTTATATTACATTAGTATCAATAATAATGGTGTGATGAGTTTAAAGACTTCTTTAGAGTGACATGTTATAGTCTAGTTTCAAATGCATCTTTGCAAAAGTGTTTTTTTTATTTTTTTATTTGGGGGCTATTGAATTAATCAAGCTTGGCATGGGATCTTTGCTTCATGCTGTAACAATAACAATGTTTGTCAAAAGGTGCTGTTGATCCACAGGCATGAACTAACCTCCACTTGTAACACCAACTTTAAAATATATTACTAATCTACCGGCTGGAGATCAACTGGGCAAACAGCTGCTTTATTTGCCTCTTTGCAAAAATTCAATAAATTCCACTTAAACTTGTCTGAAGAACTTGATTTGATGGGCCGCATTCAAAGAACTTTTAAACGATAATGATTCAAATTCAGTGCCATTCAGAACCGAAGAAATAGGCCTGTTTATTGTGATATTACTATATTGTAAAATAATGTTATAAATGTAGTTAATTTGCATGCATTAAAGGGATAGTTCACCCAAAAATGAAAATTCTCTCATTTACTCACCCTCAAGTAGTTCCAAACCTGTGTGAATTTCTTTGTTCTGCTGAACACAAAGGAAGATATTTGGAAGAATGTTTGTAACCAAACAGATCTCACCCCCCATTTACTACCATAGTAGGAGAAATAAATACTATGGTAGTCAATGGGGGATGATATCTGTTTAAATGATGACAGAATTTTCATTTTTGGGTGAACTATCCCTTTAAGTCTTCATGTAGAGCCCTTCAAATAAAGTATCCCTCCAGGATAAAGTGTATAAAATGTTAATTTATATACAGTACAATACTGCATGAAATCTTACCAGGGCTGAGAAAAGGATTTTGATTGGATCTCAGCAGTTAGTCTGATTTTATGCTTTTGACCTTTAACCCTACAGACGGATGAAGTGTTCCTAGAGGCACAGATTCAGAACATCACTACGTCCCCAATGTTCATGGAGAAAGTGTCTCTGGAGCCTTCTATGATGTACCACGTCACTGAGCTCAACAATGTGGCCTCTGGGGATGAGAGGTAACATTTACATATACTGTTGCCCTCGTTTTGTGCATGTATTTATGATATACATGACCAGTCATACGTTTTGGGTAATTTATATATTTATTTTTTGAAATAAATTAAAACTTTTATTCAAAAAGACATATATCATGTTACAAACGATTTCTATTCAAATAAATGCCATTCCACAAAATATGAAGCAGCACAACTGTTTTCAACATCGATAATAATAATAAATGTTTCTTGATCATTAAATCAGCATATTAGAATGATTTGTGGATGATCATGTGACACTGGAGTAATGATGATGAAGATTCAGCTTTACCATCACAGAAATAAATTACATTTTAAAATATATTAACATAGAAAACAGTTATTTTAAAATTGATAATATTTCACAATATTACTGTTTTATGGTATTTTTGATCAAATAAATTGGTGAACGTAAGAGACTTCTTCCAAAAACCTTACAATTTTTACTGAATCCAAAAATGTGATTAGGTAAAAATGTGTAGGTAAATAAAAGAATGTATTGGGTTCAATACAATTTTCATGACATTTAATTTGTGACATTATAAAGTTTTAAATATATTTTTATGTTGTAATACTTTCACATTGAATCTCCAGAATAATGTAGAAACAACATAAAGACGGTATATTTGAAATATTTGTTTAATGTCATCTTTTTACTAAGCATTATGAATGAAGGCCAGTATCAATGATACCAGTAAATGTTCATTATAATATAACATTGTAATAAATTTCACATTTAGCTGTGTCTTATCAGGGCTTTTTTTCTACTGTCCAGTCGGGCCAGTTCAGATTTTTACCTGCCCTGCTAAAATGCACAAAAAAAAATTGATTGTTTTCATTGTTTTTGACCCATTTAACCTTGTAAACAGTGCTTTAAGGTTTTCAGGTAGGTGTAACAGGTAAATATACAGAAATTGAATTCTTCAGTAATTGAATAAACACTGCACAGTATTCACTGCATAAATTATAAATTAAATATAGATTAAATATAGATCTTTATTAAAGCTACAAATTATTAAAGTACAGATTTGAGTTCTTATTTTGCATCTTATGGTGCTTGAATGGTCTAATAGCACTTGAATGAATGATAGATAGCGTGATCATATACTGTAGTGCAGCCAAAGGATTTGAGAAAAAAACTGATACTGCGTTAATTGCGTTAAATATTTTTAACGTGCTAAACTGAAAAAACTAACCGCATGCATTAATGCGTTAATTTTGATAGACCTATTAAAAACAAATAAAAATCATATTTACAGTAATGCACTTACTATGGAAGCCTATGGGGCAAAGCATGGCAATGTTACAATGCGTACTGTTTCGAACAGTAAGTTTTAACTTGAGGCTAGTGTGACAATTACATCCAATCTTTCAACTCTCGCTATACCAAAAATACAAAAATACACAAATCTGATTTTAACCCTCTGAAATGTCTTGCCTCATTCTATTGTAAGTGCATTACTGTAAATGAGACAATTGTTTGCTTTTATAAACTGAGGGACAAAATGATTTTCTTTGGTAATTAACAGGATGTCACAGAAGTTGTTAATAGAGTTTAAGCTGAACCCAGAAGATTCCTTTTAATAGCTGAAACTTAAACTTAATAGCTGTCACATGAGCAAAATTTGGGCGTAATTTCGTGGGCAGAAAAAGTCCATTGTCTATTGTCAATAGAGTAGCAACGTATGAAGCACAGCTCACACAAAAGTCACTTTCAAACCAAGCAGCTTTCTGTTGGTCAACATGAGGAATTTTTGCAACCAACTTGAACCTGTTGCGAAATCGTTCGCCCTCATGCAATAATCCCAATCGTGTTCACTCCCTATTGAAATGACTGGAATTTGCCTGTGAAAATTCTCTAAACAGCAGTAAATGTGACCGCACTTTTAAATGGTACAGCAACAGACTTGTTGACATTATTAAACTTATGTGCAACTTTTTCTTCTATTTCTGCAGTGAGTCAACGTTCGGGAAGATGTCGTATCTGCAGCCCTTGGACACAAGGCAGTATTTGTACTGTTTGAAGCCCAAGCCAGAGTTTGCGGAGAAGGCCGGGGTCATTAAGGGGGTGACGGTTATCGGCAAACTAGACATTGTGTGGAAAACCAACCTTGGGGAGAGAGGACGCCTACAGACCAGCCAGCTACAGAGAATGGTACACTGGGTTCAGTGTAGATTGAACCAAATAGTCTTTAAAAAATAAAGATTTGCTCAAAGTCACTGTAGTAAATCAAATGAACTATTTCACCAATCCCTACCACACAAATCAGTAAGAAATTGTCTGTAGGCTTCACTGAACACATTACATTCAGCCCTTCTCTTCTAGGCTCCTGGTTACGGTGACGTCAGGCTTTCCCTTGAATTCATCCCAGACACGGTTAATCTAGAGGAGCCTTTTGACATCACCTGTAAAATCACAAACTGCAGGTAAGAGCATGGCCGTGAGCCTATCAGGTTATAGATGAACTCTTCTGTAACCTGTTAGTTTTAACCACTGGTTTGCCTGTTGTCAGTGAGAGGACCATGGATCTGGTTCTGGAGATGTGTAACACACGGTCTGTCCACTGGTGTGGGGTGTCAGGCAGACAGCTGGGTAAACTCAGCCCCAGCGCCTCGCTGTCCATTCCTCTCAAGCTCCTGTCGTCTTTTCAGGGTTTACAGGTAAACTCCAACAGTCCTGTCAGCATGGTGATTGATTGATATTTCAATGGGCTTTTCAATGGATTTATTGCAGAGTTGGGCAAAATGTAAAAGTTAAAAAGTCGTTTCAATCCAAACCTGAATAGGATGTTGCAACAATTAGAATGACAATAAGAATTTAGATTTTGAATTACAATATGGGTTATGCGCAATAAACTTCCGTATTCTGTTGCAAAAGAGGTTGCATCTTCTCGCTAATATTCAGATTTTAAAATTGAATAAACAGCCAAATTGAATAACTAGCTAGGTTAGCTGATTACCTTAAAAGTCCACAGATATCTCTGTCAATTCATACTGCCATTAACACTTTCTCTGACAAGCTCATGCAATGAGATCTTTTTTTCCTGTTTGTTCATGTGATGTTCGGCATAAAGCCTATTCAGTTACAATTCAAATAAATTTACACAGTTCTATAACAGAGGAATTTAATTGGTCCAACATTAAGTTATGTGACAAATGAAACACAAAACTATATTTCTAAATATTAAAGTATCAGTTTTAACTATTTATGCCTATGTATTCTTTTTTCTTGACAGCGTCAATATATTTTTCTAAAAGTAAAATACTGTCATCAAAAATATTTACATTGTTTTTAGAATAGTTTATAAAAAATAAATATTGGCAAAATCTCCCACAATGGAATAAATAGAAAATTAATTTATTAAATGTAATGAATTTTAAAAATGACAGCGATTATATGAATTTCTATTAGTTTGCCGAAGCATGCACATAATAAATACAGTGAATGGAATTTAAGCTGCTGCAAGGAAAGTAGGGAGAACACCCTTGTAGATCTAGGCAGGTGGTGCTGGGGAAGGTGGAGGGCTAGGAAAATTCCCATGGCGCACTACACTGAGTTAAGCCGGTTTATGTAGATCAGGGGTGCCCAATCCTGTTCCTGGAGATCTACCTACCTGCAGAGTTCAGATCCAACCCTGATCCAACATACCTGTCTGTAATTATCAAGTGCTCCTGAAAATCATAATTAGCTGGTTCAGTTGTTTTTGATCAGGGTTGGAGCTGAACTTTGCAGGAAGGTAGGAACAAGAATGGGCACCCCAACAAAATAGATGGATTGTACAAAGTGGTTGGCTATATATATGTATATATGTGTGTGTGTGTGTAATATATATATATATATATTTTTTTTTTTTTTTTTTTTTTTTTTTTTTTTTCAAAATATGTAATTCTACATATAAACTACAATTCTGTATCCTGTTTGCTACTTGAATTCAAATTCAGAAACCTGTTTTGTGATATTTAGCAACTTGCCATGGCAAATGCTGTCAGTTATTTCACATGCAAAGGGGCCAATTGTAACAGCAGTCATTTACAGATAGGCTTGTCTTAAAGGTACAGTAGTAAAAATGAAATGAATTATGATGTATGACTATGATACATCTATGTCATTTCTGTTTTTCTTTTAGAGCATATCAGGACTGAGGCTAACCGATACCTTCCTGAAAAGAACATATGAATATGATGACATCGCACAGGTCTGTGTGGTGTGTCCTTACACGAGTCCAGAGAGCTGAACCCCTGTGGCATTTTGCACTGTCTGTTTCAATGGACCAACTTCCCATCTGTTCTGCATCTATTATTATAACACCTTTTGCTCTTTACCTTTAAGGTTGCTATTTTAAAATGTCATTTTTAAAGCCCTTAATCATGATTTTAACTATGTAAATAAAACATAAATTAAAAATCAGCTTATGATTTAAATCAGCTTTTGTTAAAACATTCATACAGTTTGCTATACAAAAGTGGGCTGTTCGGAAGCACATTTCTGGTGGGTGATAATATGCAAATATCATAGTGTTTTGCCACAAAGGACACTGATATTTACAGAATGATTTCAAGACACATTTATTAACATTATTTTTTGACAAAAACATACTGCTCTATGTTTTATAAGCTTCAATCACTCATCTGACTGCAAATATCAGATTATGGAGCATGCAAAAGAAAATTGCAAATGCTGAGATTATGAATATGCTTATAGCAACATTTTGTTGTCAATACCAGTGAATAAAATGATTAAACAAACAGGTCTGGTGAAACAGCCAACATAGTGATTATTGCACACAAATGTCTCTTGTTCCTAAAATGAACAATATGTAGTAAAAATAATCAGAGAATGTGTTAAAGGGTTAGTTTACCCAAAAATGACAACTCTCATCATTTATTCACCCTCATGTCGTTCCAAACAATGAGTGAATTGTCATTTTAGGGATGAACTATTCCTATACAATGTCCTTGGATATTAATAACATGGCCCCACATCTAGTCAATAGGCATAAACATATGATCAATCATTCGTTTAGTAAAATAAAGTCAACTCTGATGTGTCATAACCAGCTACATTCATAAAGAGAGGACTGAAACATTATCTACACAGACAAACACAAAGAAACCTCAGTCAGTTATTAAGATAATGTTCTCTGTGTATAAGGTGATTTTGAATGTTTTCTCCTCCTCCCCCCCCGATGCCTCCGTATAAAGTGCCATTCCCTCCATCTTGGGATCGTCTCGAATAGAAGAATGAATTTAACGATTGCACTCACGACTCTTTTCTGCCTGCCCTCCTCTGATTCTTGATCCTGTATAGACCAGAAGATTTATAGTTATCATTATTCTCCAGGATACATGGGTGCGTACACATAAAAGTCCTGTCCATGGAATATATTCACAGCAGTATAAATGTTATAGGAAAATCCCTACTAGCTACAGACAGTGAAAAGAGGACTGGGAAATGTCCAACACAGGCTCACTGGAAAAACGTGCTTGTGGCGACATTTCTGCAAAATTATATCACGTTGCTTTTTGCACATTTCGTGACACTTTTAAAGTAAAATGTTCAGTGAGTGGTGCTAAAAGCACATCCAGTTTTATCTGAAACAGATGACTGTCAATCTGGCAATGTTTTTATTTTAAGTTGGTTGTTGTACATATCGTGGCAGTTTGGAAATAAAATGTCCAGTGAGTGGTGCTAAAAGCACATCCAGTTTTATCTGAAACAGATGACTGTCAATCTGGCAATGTTTTTATTTTAAGTTGGTTGTTGTACATATCATGGCAGTTTGGAAATAAAATGTCAACCTAAATGGTTAACGCTCTATCGCATTTAAAAATAACGTACCACCTACACTAAACCTGACCCTAAACCTCCAATGAGTGCGTTTACTCACATCAGGACTGCATGTAAGTGTACAGTTATTTAAACAGGATGAGTGTGATGTCTCAGACCTGCTAGGATCAGGAGTGTTCCTCTGCGCTGCCGCTGAAGGAACGACTTCGGATGTGGTTCCTCAGCTGTTCAATCAGTTCTGGATTCTGCTGTTGGATCTGCTGGGCGAACTGCTGTCCACTGAGAGAAACGTCAACATCTCTCAAAACACAGTGTCAGAGTCCTAGTTTATGTGGCACATCAAAGCTTCATGCTATATGTGTAATTCTGCTTGGTGCCTCTGGTGCAGCGGTATATTATACACATCACCTCTGAATATCTATGTACCACATCAATCTTAAAACCTTCTGTGGAACACATGTCAAGTCATGAATCAAATGTCCAAGAGAAGATGCTCACGCTTCAATGAGACTGGATATGTCAGATAATCCACCCACTCCTGCTGCAGGTCCCCCCACCGCGTTAGACATCATGCCCGACATGCTGGTTTTGGACAGTTAATCACAAACAAACTGTGTCATGACATTTTTAAAAGTATAGCATGTGTAACTTTAGAGTAATCTGTTGCAGTATTTGCTATATGACGGGATAGTTCATCCAAAAAACTTTATTTCATGTGTGCCTATAGCGTGAGAACAAACCTCATTGGTTCTCACACACACAACAAAGTATGGTTGAGTTTCCGTTTACCATATTTGATGTGCTCTATGTACATGCGTTGATCAATTAATAAAAGCCTAAAACAAATCTGTTCATCATATAAAATGATTGTACTGCTTGGAATAAATTGCCTAATAAATTAGCAGATGTACACAACTGTTTAAAAGTTGTCAAAAAAGTGACAGTAAAGACATTTATTTTGAACTTTCTATTCGCCTGAAAAAATGTATAATGGTTTTTCACAAAAATATTAAGCGGCACACCGGTTTTCAACAATATTAAAAAGATTTCTTTAGGATCATGTGTGTGTATATGTGTCAATGTTTGTATGTGAATAAAAGACTAAAATACATCTGTTCATCATATAAAGGGATCACACTTTTGGAGAAATTGCAAAAATGTATCCATTTACAATGTCTTCATGTATGTTTTGAAGCTGGAAAATGTTGACTGCATAGACTTTCAATGGATGGACAAAAATGATGACAATATAAAAAATTTCTTTCTTTGTGTTCCAAAGATGAACAAAAGTCATACAGGTTTGGAACGACATGAGTGTGTGTGACAGAATTGTCATCTCTTTAAATTATTTGAAAGGTTTAATTTGGAAGGTATACCACAAACATGCAGAGTTGATTTATTTAAACTTACAGTTGTTGCACCTGCTGGTTTTGCATCACACTGGCAGCCTATAGTGCAAAAGAGAAAGTGTTTGAGTGGATACAAACATCAAATTTAAAGAACACATAACAGTGACATTGGGAGATTTGTGTCTTTTAGTCAATGTCTGTTAGCTTCAAAGCCATTTAAATGCTAAATAAATAAACTTACAGTAGATGTACACTACTGTTCAAAATTTTTTTTTTTTTTTTTTAACAAATTAATACTTTTATTCAGCAAGAATGCATTAAATTGATCAAAAGTGACAGCAAAAGTTTTTATAATGTAAAAAATGATTTCTATTTCAAATAAACACTGTTCTTTTGATTTTTCTATACATCAAAAAATCCTGAAAAAAATGTATCACAGCCTTAGTGAGCATAAGAGACTCTTTCAAAAAAAAATACAAAAAATAAAATAAAATAAATAAATAAATAAAACACTTACAGACCCCAAACTTTTTAACAGTAGTGTATACATTTACAATTTAGTCTTTCACTTCCTTGATAATAGAACTTGTTGTCCAATAGAATGCTCTGCACAGTATACATGCTATATTCTGCAGAGTAGTACTGTATGGTAATATGCTACTCCAAACATAACCATGGGGTCTTTAAGTAGCATAATTAATCCCTAGAGCATGTCAAATTCCTCATATCTCATATCCTCACATCTTTCCTTTCTCTACACCAAAGCAGACATACCCTGCATTAGATTTTGTGCATTTAGGTCTTAAAAGTGTGTTCTTTTTATGAAAGTGTCCCAATTTCTAGACGGCTGCAGTGTGCTAGAAACCACACGTTCACCCTCAGTCTGATTCAACTGACTGGCCCTTTAACTCTGGCATGGGCTGCATTCCAGTGAGATGAAAGGGGTCGCAGGGTCGATTTATGACCCATTTCATAAATACTATTAACAGAGAAATGCGAAACCACACACTTGCACATACCATGCTAATGAAAGCGGGGTTATTGATGAGGCTGGCCATGTCAAACCCCAGTCCTGTGGCCGTCTGTGAGAACACATGTAAAAGCTAATGTTAGGAGTTATTATTGGCTAGTTCTCATATTTAATTACTCAACTGGGATACTCAATATACATTCATTAAAAACTAAGATAGACTGAAGTTCTTTATAAGGTGTATCAAATTTCAATGTAATGATCTACATATGACAGCAGCTTCTTCTACTCACAGGACTGGATGCTTCTTTTTGTTTCTGCTCTGCAATCTTTAGGTTGGATTTGTAGGTGTCGTTTTCAGGATCTAACACCAGAGCTTTATTAAAAAAAGATATCGCTTCTGGATACTTGCTCATAGAAGTTAGTGCCAATCTATAATCATAAAGAGATCAAAGAAGATAAAAGTACTGTAATTTTGTAAATTAATAAAAGTGTAACATACTGGTTACTTTTAAAATATTTTAGATTAACTTTTAAATTCTGTTGTATAACTCAGCAGGGATGGGAATCAAAAGGAATGTACTTATTCTGGTTTTAATTCTGATTCACCTGATGATTCTAGTTCCATAATGAATCAATTAATGATTTTTAGTACTTTTGAGAAATCGCCCTCTCCTCAATAATTGTTCCTAACCATATATTACACAAAAAAAGTACAGTTGTAACCAAATATTCAAGACTTGGGTGATAACTCATGAGACTGATTCATTTACTACTCATGAGACTGATTCATTTGATTCATTTAATACTCATGAGACTGATTCATTTGATTCATTTAATACTCACGAGACTGATTCATTTGATTCATTTAATACTCATGAGACTGATTCATTTGATTCATTTAATACTCATGAGACCGATTCATTTAATAATATAAAGTTATATTGTACATTTATATATTTATAATATTATAAACTTATCTAATATTTGTTTTTTTTTATTTCAGCAGTATTTCAATTAACAAAGATTTTTAATAGTTTAATTTTAGTTTCAGTTACAATAACAACACTGACGTTTATATACCACCAAAACTAAACTATCTCACCCCATTCTGCCATAAGCTTTACTGTATGATGGGTCGATCGCAATCGCTCGTTCACAGTCTCCCGTAGCCTCTGTGTAGTTTCCAAGTTTACTATGTGCCGCAGCCCTGAGAGAGAACAATCCCAGCAGTCAACACCAAACATCAACATATCCTTCTTTATGAGTGACACATTCTCAGTGTGAAATCAAAGCTTTCACCTGTTACAGTAATAGACTGCATTTCTTTGGTCCAACTCAATGGCTTTTGTATAACAGTCCACAGCACTGCTATAATTCTCCTCTTTCATGTGGTTATTCCCTAATAAAGAAACACAAAAGCATTTGAGCACACAGAGCATTGGAAATAAATGATGCATTAATGATTAATCATGTTTTTATTTGCATCATCACAATGGAAAAAGGTGATGGCAGACAGTTATACATAATGCATTCTGTAATATGATTCTGACATGTTTTGAGTCTAAATACATTAGGAAAGTTGACATGCCCTCATTTTTAAGCTGCTCAGCTCTCTCAATATCCTCTGCAGATGGAAACGTCTCAGGTAACGTAACAATATCATTCTGTAAACAACAATTAGACAAGAAACTTTGGGAAAATGTGTCTAAAATAATGCTTGTTGCATAATATACTGTACAAGTAAAACAGTAATCAAAATAATGACAGAAAAACAGGTTGATATGTATAAAATGTTACTTTGAGGAGAGAGTTGAGGAATATCTCTCTCAGTGGCTGAGGGGCGGCAAGATGGCAGTCACTGGAGCTGATCTTGAACGTGGTCTCGAGACACTGTATGGCAACTGTAAATAGAGAATAATGCATTCATATTTTTTAATTTTGTACAGTTGTGTATTTAGTTGAAAAAAAACCCCAAAACAATCATGCTATATAATTACATATTACAATGCTGATATGGTTGTGTTTCTTCAACAATTGCCACCTTTAGGTCCCAGGGGTTGACTTTTATGAAGACTACCACATTTCAAGTTTTTCTTTGAATGTTTTTCAATTGTTTTATGAATATCATAAATGTGCAATATTTTAACATGTCTTCATTTATTGAAATAAAATTGAAATATGAATACAGTATATGCACAACCCCATTTCCAGAAAAGTTGGGACATTTTGTAAAATGCAGTAAAATCAAGAATCTTTGGTTTGTTATTTCTCTTTAACCTTTATTTAACTGACAAAAGTACAAAGAAAAGATTCCCAATATTTTCACTGACCAATTTAAGTGTATTTTGTAAATAAACAAATTTTGATTATGATGGCTGCAACACTTTACCACTGTGTCACATCACCTTTCCTTTTAATGACACTTTTTAATTGAGGATACTAATTGTTGCATTTTTGCAATTTTTCCAATCTCACCTGATACAAGACAGCTGCTCAACAGTCTGTGGTTGTCATTGATTCTCCTTTTCATGATGTGCCATTCATTTTCAATAAGAGACAGATTTGGACTGCAGTCAGGCAGTCAAGCACATCCACTCTATGGTGTAGAGTGTCTAGAAACCACTCTGTTGTAGCACATGCAGAATGAGGCCTGGCATTGTCTTGCTTCCCAGGAAAGATGTCATCTTGATGGCAGTATATGTCTCTGTACAATCCCAGTATATGTCTCCACTTCAATGTCATGCAGTTTGCACTGATGAACCCCCATATCATGACAGATGTTTGCTTTCGCACCTGTCGCTGATGAAAATCTAGATGGTCCCTTTCGTTTTTGGGACTAAGAACTCAATGTCCATTTATACCAAAAACATGCTGAAACGTGGACTCATCTGACCAGAACACACATTTACAATGTCTTTTGGACCATCTGAGATGAGCTCTTGCCCAAGGAACTCGGTAGCATCTCTGTATAGAACTGATGTATAGCTTTCTCCTTGTGTAACAGAGATTCGAGTTGCATTTCTTGCAGCGCCAGACTGTGTTCAGTGACAATGGTTTTCCAAAGTACTCCAAACCATGTGGCTATTTTTAACACAGCAGCATGTGTGTGTTTCTCATGCAGTTTCTCCGTTTGAGGGGTCAAAGGTCACGCACATTCAACAGAGGTTTCCTGCCTGATACTTTCCACAATATTATGTTTGCTAGATGCTGAAAGACTTAAATACTTTGCAATCTTGCATTGAGAAATGTGATTTTTGAATTGTTTAACAATTCTCTCGTGATATTTGGCACAAAGTAGTGAGCCATGACCCATTTTTGCTTGCAAAGACTGAGACGCTCATTTTAACCCCAATCACGATACCCTCACTTATTATCAATTTACCAGAAAATTGTGGACTGTTTAACTTGGATTCTATAACCTTTTCACTTTTGCCTCTGTCCCAACATTTTCTGTGTGTTGCAGTCAAAAATCAAAATTAGTTTATATTTACAAAATACAATCAGTTTGGTCAGTGGAAACATTGGAAATCTTTTTTTTTTTTTTTTTGTACTTTTGTCAGTTTATCACTGACTCTTGATTTTTATTGCATTTTACAAAACTTTTTTTTTTTGGAATTGGGGTTGTATATTCTCATAATACATATTTCAATATGTATTGTGTCAGAACTATTTATCCCTATTTTTACACAAATTATAACTATAAATGTCATTTCCTACAACCGTTTTGTCACTAATAGTGACAAAGTTAAGCCCAAGGTATACTTCATTTCCGTCTGTCTAGCGCACAGTTGAGTGCACAAGCCTTTCAAAGTATACTCCTTTGGCCATGAGCGTTCAAGTGGACTTTGTTTTAAAGCACTCAAATCACTCACACGTGCTCTGTTGTACGCACACTGTCCGCACAGACACAAAAATTGGGCTGCAAGCAGACCCTCCTGATGATGGAAATTACGTCACGTGGACAGTGCACGGAACGTGGATGGCCGAAGTATACTTTGGGCTTTAGTGTACTTGGTACAGTGTCAGTGAAGAGCATGCTTGAGATGAAATATAAGACCTGTGATATGTGAAGAAAACAAAGAAAAGTCAAAGTAAATATTATGAATTGAATATATTACTTTAAATATTACTTATGAATTTCTAATTAACTGTACTTTTGTTAAATTATGAAAAAAAGTATTTAAATGTTATTTGTTTATTTAGGATACATAAAATGCTAGCTATGAAATCATCTTTAGTAAGACAAAATATTTGAAATTATGAAAAGTGTACTCTCTTCAAGTACACTTAAGTGGCCTTTTTGTTTCGTTGACATTATATCATCTGCAAGTACAGATTTTTTTAAATTAAATTTAAGATTTGAAGTGTACATTCAATACAATTAAGCACACTTCTGGCCATTACAAAATGGACAGATTTTTGCCTGTTAATCTATCTGATATATCAGGCCGATATATCACTAATAATAATGCCATTAAACAGACAAGTAAAACAGTTTGCAGTGGTGACTTTCAGAAAGTCCTTTTGATCTGACAGTGACCAGAATCTGAACAGCCAGTCCAGAGTAAAAAAGACCCGTGACTTTAAATGTTTTAAACATGAGGGTGACCTACCTTCCAGGCTTTCCTGTTCATCTGAATTCAGCGAGCCACAGTGTGTCTGATCTCTGAGGAACTGCACGATAGAATAGGCCAAGCGCTTTTCCACTGCCATTTTGTCTGGGAGAAACCTGAGGAAAGATTTGTTGAAAAGGGTCCTTTTCAATAGAATCAGACGAGACATTAGAGTAAAGGTGGCATGAATGGGTCAGCTGAAAGAGGAATAATGATATAACAAGAGACTGTACTGACAAAATGTCAAAATATTCAATAAAACAGAAAATGTGTACATTTGCAAGTGATATCAGCTGATTATTCTAAACATATTTAGACACATAATTAGGGTTTGGAATCAAAAATCGATTCCAATTCTGGAATTGGATACTTAAGATCAGGAATTGGATACTTGTAATAAAATTAAAATTCCGATTCTGCTTATCGATTCCTGTGTGTGCATTTTAATGTGATTTCAAACCGTTTTCAAGTGCAAGAAGACACGAAAGAGAACTCAATTCTGCACTCGCACCGCAAGATGTTTTCTTTGCTCACACATCCAAAGTCGCGCACAGAGAGACGCCTCTCGTATGGTGCGCAATACTGAATTGAGTTCTTGTACATGTCTTCTTGTGCTTGAACAAATACACACAAAATTATGTCAAATATCCTTGTAAACAGTTGGTTTTGTCTTATGCGAATGTAAACAGATGAGAAAGAAACCACATGTGTAACAGAATATTGGATCCTACACGAGGTCTTAAAGTGACAGCAGCCTAATAATCCTGCTGCCGTCAGTGTCATTATTGTTAATCAAAGAACAAAAGAAAAAGTAAATCAGTCACTGCTCTTGACTGAATAACTTTTGTAACTTTAATAATAATTAATCTACATTTTTTTGTAAAAAGAAAACCATGCAGTGTTTTACATTTGATTACAATTTCTGTACCTGAACTTTGTTCAGTTGTATTTATTTGTGCTACTGCTAATTTTTAAATTTGCTCTTATTTTATTAGTGTTTACTTCTCTTTAATAATGTTTGAAATTTATATTAGTTAGTCCAGTAGTCTTTGTTGTGGTATTTTGTTAAAAGCATAGGAAAATGTTAGGTTTTTTTTTCATGTAAATCAGCTGCAACAAAACATTTTGCCAAAAGACACAGAATAAAAATAAGTTTGTTATAAATGTTTGACTAAATGTTTACCTCACTAGAATTGAAACCGGGAATTGATAAGAATCAGAATCGATAAGCAGAATTGGAATTGCTAAAATTCAAACGATACCAAAGTCTATATAAAGTCTTTGACGATACCCAACCCTACACATAATGCTGTATGTTGTTGCAGTGGTTAATTACATAACATTCTTCTATGAGATATTTCATCAGCTTCTGCTCATCAAACCCATATGGTTGTAATATGAATTATAAAACTGTTCAGGTCCCATATGTAGAGTACATAGAATAGTTTCATGCAAATGTAATACACAGTCTGTTATGCATGTCCCTGGATAACAAAAGCCAAAACACATGATGCAGTTATGATGTAATGCTGACAAAGGAATCAAAATTCATCCTACAACATGAAATATCATTTAATCTGATTTATATTTAAGAATAAACCTATTCTTAGGTAGATCAGCAGTAGTCTGAGCATCACAGATGGTCTATGTTTACACTGGTTTACACAGATGAGATTGCAGGAGGTAGTGCAATGGCTGAAGACATTCGCAGTTTAATTAACGGTCAGAAAGAGAAACCTTTGCAAACGCAAGTCTCTGATACTCTTCTAGACCC
Source organism: Mylopharyngodon piceus (assembly GCA_039654765.1). NCBI lineage: Eukaryota > Metazoa > Chordata > Actinopteri > Cypriniformes > Xenocyprididae > Mylopharyngodon > Mylopharyngodon piceus. Next base: position 24,868,909 of record CM077438.1, on the reverse strand, counting down.
CCGCATCTCACATCACCGCACAATATCAATAACATTATAGTCTTGTGGATGCTGTGCGCGCCCCCGCCCACCTACCTGGAGAAAGTGCCCGCAGCGCTCGTTTCAGCCACCGCGTCATGAACACTCGCGTGAGACTGATGATGCGCAGCACAGCGCATGCGCCGTCTCGCCGGAAATAGCTCTGTTCAAGGACTACAATGAAATGTAGCGGTCCTTAAAAACATGTATCTTTTTTAATTCCACCTTTTTAGTTTATTATCTTTCGAAAAACATCAAACAGCAGTGGAGGATACATATAACATATCTATATTTTCTTATGTGTAGTAATGCAATTTAGCTGTCTACAAACCAAAAGTCTATGGGGCAAACCATAAGGCTTTTGTCTAGTGTGTGTGTGTGTGTGTGTGTGTGTGTGTATTTGTGTGTTTGTGTGTGTGTCCGTTATTTCATTTCATTTAGTTATAATACTTTTGCACATCAGAGGTCTTAACTGACTCGACTGAATTAGTAACTCGTAATATTACATTGGAATATATTATATATGAACTTTTAATATTTTACACATTTTGTCTATTTCATTTTTATGTCTATTTTCATTTTTATAATTCATTTAGTCTATTTCTATTTTCAGTGTTGGGTGTAATGCATTACTAAGTAATTAATTACTGTAATTTAATTACTTTTCCCTTGAAAAAGTAAAGTAAGGGATTACTCTTAATTTTTCTGTAATTTATTTACAGTTACTTCTGATGTAACTGCATTAAATAGTGTATCTTCTATAGAACAATTCTATAAAACAAAATAACGTCTAATGATAAAATGTGTGTTTTTAATGTAAAGTTCTCCCTTTAAATATTTTGGACAGTTCAAGAATAATTTATACAACTGTATATTGTTTATTTGAAATAATTAAAAGAGCAGTTTCATGTCCTTGTATTGTTCAACTGGTTGAGGTTGATACGGGATTTAGAAAGTATAGTAATAAGTAATTCAGTACTTTTTAGAGAGAGTAATTAGTACAGTAATCTAATTTCTAATTATTACACACACAGAAATGTAATTAGTATCTACCTAGTAATTAATTAGCATACTTTTTTAGAGTAGCTTACCACTGTCAATTTTGAATATAGGAATTCAAAAAATTCGAGCCACGTAGAAAAGGAATTTCACATAAAATTGCGCTTAAATGCTGTTAACATGCTTTTCTTTCGGAGTTGTTGTTCCTGTAATGTACGTAACAAAAATTAAGTAAAAAAAAAACACGTCAGTCACTGTTACCTGTTTAATATTCATAAGTCAATGTTTCACCACATTCATTAGTTCGCCAGCTGACAAGCTCCCAACGTCCACCTTGTAGCCAATCAGAATGCCTTGCCGGGAGAACGTCGGGTTACGTAATTAATATTCAAATGCCAAGCCTTCATCGTAGTAGTACTAGTATTGGTTTGTAACAGTCGAGTGTGACGGTAGGAGTCGCATCCCATTTTTGCACGTTGCACGTATGAAATTATAGGCATGCCATGTTTATCTTCGGCATTTCTGTGGTGGCACGAGCGGTAAGAAGGTATTGTGAATTCTGTTATTTAACACACTTTATGCTGTATATGTTGTTGCCATCTGTACAACTAACCGAATGCTTGAATGTGACTGGGCTCAAATAGACAAGCTATAAATGCTCGGACTTACCTTACAAAGCTTTAGTATTGGAGGATATCTGGTTTTAGTCAGGTTATCTCATTGACTTCTCTCAGAACTAGGCAATGAAACTGGCATATGTGAAGTAGTATAAGTGTAGCACAAGCAGATCAGGTTCGCATTCTCTATTTTGACAGACATGTGAAAGTGTACGTCGTTAGTACGGAAAACATTCACAGCATGCGACCGTACACAGCACACAGTTTCTCTTCTGTCAGTATTATGCAAAGTAATGTGTAGCTTTTCTTTTTCTAAAGTTACAAGAAGTTGCATACAAGTGCCAATGCAATGCATGCAGGCTTGCACAGTGGGCACTGGCTCATTCTTTTATACTGAAAGAAATAAAGTGAATTAATACTGGCTCTTTCTTTAATACTCTTTCTTTAATTTAATGCAGAGTCATTACTTCCAGCTCAAAGCTCAAGATGACACTTCAAAATGCATCAGTCATATCCACCCACAGCTGCTCCAGCACAGCTGACAAGAACAACAACCTGCGATGGGATCTGACCCCAGAAGAGATCCGACATCGGACACAGAGACTGATCCAGCGGATAAAGCAAGCCTATGACTCAGTGGGTTCGGTGGACATTGAAAAGGTGTGCTTTGAAAATACTCTGCAAGTCATTGCAAATGCAAAAGCAGATTATGCCGGTGAGTGTCGAATGATAGCATTCATGTTGTATTAACGTGAAGTTCTTTCATCTGCGTCTTTGTGCTGTCATATTCACTTTTCTGTTCTCTGTTTCAGCTTCACGTCATATGTTGGACTTCCCCCAGTATGTCTCTCCATGTAAAGAGGTCAGATTGGCGAGCACCGAGGCTGATAAATGCCTGTCCGTTTTCGATGTGGAAGTGAGCATGAGGGCGGATGTGTTTCAGAGACTTATAGCCCTGCAGGTACCACACTACAGTGTGATGTTGTATTCTGATAATTCCAGTGTAGTTCCTGAATAATTACACTATTGTGTGCTCATCCATTTTATTTTATTTCATTTTATTAATGGTACAGTGGACAGAGTACAGGAAAAATGCGATGGGTTCGAATTCATGTCACCCGTATGATTGCCACGGCTTAATGTGTCAGAGCATGTGCACCACTAACCCTCCATCCAAATATGTGTTCTTCTCCACTATTTAATATACAAAAATTTCTATATCAAATGACTATAATGTCTAAATATGCAGTACTCATGAAACAGTAGGCAAACAGTCCCCAGATGATTCTTAAAGGGATAGTTCACCCAAAAATTCTGTCATTATTTACTCATTCTCATGTCGTTCCAATCCAAACCCATAGAATTTTCACTCATCTTCAAAACACAATTGAAGATATTTTTAATGAAACCTGAGAGATTTCTGTCCCTCCACTGAAAGTCTATTTGTCAAAAATGAAAAGCTTCAAAAAGTTAATAAATAATAAGTAATCCATATGGTCAATGGCAGCTCAGACCAGACTTACAATGAGACTTTTACATTAGCTTCCTTGCTTCTTGCATATCAAGCAAGCACATTTCAGTCTCCATTTACCAAATCCGAATGCTCTATGTATGCGTGTGGATCAATGTTTATATGTGAACGTACCTTTTTTAATGGTTGCGAAGTTTCAAACCAAATTTCAAACCAACCTACTGAACAGTATGTGATTTTGGATGCAGTTTAGGTTTAAATCTATTCATATGGATTACTTTTACAATGTCTTTATGAACTTTTTGAAGCATCAAAGTTTTGGTGTAATAGACTTTCAATGGAGAGACAGAAATCTCTGAGATTTCATCAGAATATCTTTATTTGTGTTTCAAAGATGAAAAAAAGCCTAATGGGTTTGGAACAAACTGATTAGTAGTTTCCTTTATGTAATAATTAAGTTGATTTAAATCAGTATTTTTAAATGTTAAACCTTATTTATTAATATTGTTACCACCTGCTTATTACAGTTTATTGGTCAGTTTTCTTGAATGAATGAATTTGTTTGGTTTGTTTTATGATTGGAGGTAATCAGAATGACCTCTGTCATCACTCATCAATGGAGAACTTAATCTCTGGGTACTAAAAAGACATCTGGCAAGTTGGCAACCAGGTCCAGTTTCATAGGGGTGACCCATAAAATGAGGCATTTGGCAGTGTTGGCCGAGCTCATTGAGGCTTTGTCCAAAACAGTTTCATATTGCGGATTTCTCAAATTCAAATGATCATTTGAGTGGAAATCTCTTTTGGAGTGAGCAGTGACATTATTTTGCGCCATTCTACTCCAATAACACTCATTTAACGAGGCTGTCCTCTTTCCAGGGCATTTACTGCCTTTTTAATTGAGCTGTAATGAAGTGATCCCACTATTTCTTCTGAAGGCCAGTATGGAGTCCTCACTGTCCTCATTGACCCCGTGGAAGACTCCATTCACAGGAAATCATGTGACGCTAGTACGGTGTCGGGCCCATGTCAGTTTGGCATGGTGTCAGATCCGCAGCAGTAAACATAACTTCAGGCATTCATTGACGCACAGTCTCAGCATTTCCCTCTTTATCTTTATAGGAAAAACAATCCAGTGATTTATTGCCTGAGTCTGAGAGATTCCTGGGACGACTGATAAAATTAGGGAAACGGAATGGATTGCACTTGTCTAAGGATATACAAGAAGTAGGTTTGGTTTGGTGTGTCTCTATTACTATTGGTCATACTTGATAGTATTTACTTTTTAGTGATTTGAACAAATTTGAAATAAACCTCACTATTACACTTTGGTGTGTAACTTGTTCTGCTATAAAAATGACACAGACACCTGAGCATCTGCTGCTAAAATCCTCTTACATATATAAAATAAAATTCCTCTTACAATGCACTTACATTTTATTTAGAAAACAGTGCTGATGTCATAGTCATGTGGATTTGAATTTTATAAATTCTAGCTATTATTGCAAAAAAGAAAACTTAGCATTGAAAAAAAATCACATTTATATGTGTGAAAAATGTATAATAAATACAATTTTATTTAAATAATTCTAAAATATTAAGTAATAAATGTAAAATTATGTTTAAAAGTTTTTACATATAAAAATTATAATTTTAAGTTTAATAACTGTAAATGTGAAATTATTCATATAAAAATTAAACAATTAAATTATAAATGTACATATAAATTAATACATTTGAATTATTTTAAAAAACACTTAGCAATAAAATACATTTATATATTTGTCAAAAATGAGAAATACAAATTTTAAATCATTATAAATTATCTTTATATATAAATTAATACATTTAAATTAATAAAAAATTATAATTTATAATTTTGTGTTGGGGTCAGTGAAAACATGAAAACATTGGCAGGGCAAGGAGAAATTTGGACTTTCGGTCTGATTGAGCAAGCAGAAAATCTTCACTGGACAATGTAAAAATCTAGTTATTGATTATTTTTATTTGTCTTTCTATGTGTTTTTTTTCAGGAAATCAAGTCAATCTCTAAGCAAATAAGTGAACTCTCCATAGATTTCAACCAAAATTTGAATGAAGAAAATACAGTGCTGTTGTTCTCGCAAGAAGAGCTCGGTAAGCATGTTTATCTGCAGTATAACAGCTGTTTTAAGGGCCTTTCGCGCCGGAGGAATGTTTTCATAGTTCCTATATCTATTGGAGGAAGTACACGCTTTTTGGCGTGTTTATACCGCAGGACCTGGGAATGATTTTGGTTATAGGAACACCTTTTGAGGGGACTAAATTAGCTCCTACTTCAGAGTAGGATCTAAACCAGCACAATAGGAACTACCAGTGACGTAAGTATACGTTGATTGGCCATACGCATGCCATACGAAACACTGGCACCCGCCATTTTTAAAAAGCCGTGTAAACACATAGTTTACATATACTTACTCCACAAACTCCAGGAACATGGAAAACAGTGATAGATGGACTGACGCCGAAGTCCAGGCACTTCTTATCCTTTACGCTACGGAGTTGCTGATGTTGTTGAATGCCGCGATTAAATGACATCGCTGTCGGCTGGCTTACGTCACTTCAGAGTTCTTACTGCTGGTGCGAATGCAACTAGGAAAATGGCCCTATGTGAATATTGAGTTTGCGGGGGAACCGTCCTGTGGCTAGTTCCTATTACTGAGTTCCTATAACTACCTGGTGCAAAAGCCCAATTTGTGAATTCATCTTGGACACACTTTTCCTCCTTCCTTTCTCAAGTGGGTCTTGCAGAAAGCTACGTGAATGGTCTGGAGAAAACAGAAGATGGCCGGTATATAGTCACCCTTGCGTATCCCCACTACTTCCCCCTGATGAAAAGATGTCATGTTCCCGAAACCAGGAGGAAGATGGAGATGGCCTTTCACAGCAGGTGCAAGGATGTAGGTTCAACTCGTATGTTCTTTAATGAGACTTTGGGTTCAGTTAGGCTTTGAAGGATCAGCACAACTGGAATGAATAAATTGTTTTTCAGGAAAAAATTAGGGAATTTGTAACTGTTTTCCAGCCCTGGCAAGTCATAGAAATTAATCCTAAAAGTCATGTCCTAGTTATGCAGTATTAACATTTTTTCAATGTTTACAGGTGAACACTGCTATTCTTGAACAGCTGATTGAGTTGCGGGCAAGGCTAGCCAAACTACTGGGCTTCAGCAGTCATGCCAATTATGTGCTGGAAATGACCATGGCCAAAAATTCGGAGAATGTGGCACAATTTCTTGGTATGTTTTCTTGTCTTTTTGTCCAGTTTATCCTATGAAGGAACAGCACCTACATTCAGGCATACACGGTTAAGTCTGGAGTGACAGGCAGTTTGGTGACCCTTGTCCTCATGTTCAGTTGTTAAAGTGACATGACAGTTTTATTATGTTGTGTGTCTGTGGTGTAGCATAGACTCCTCTTGTAGTTTTTTGGTTGTGATTTGCTGTAGTTTATGACTGTTTATTTTATAAACAAAATGATAGATACTATATTAAATTAAATGGACACTATTAATAGATAGAAAACAGATTTTATATACAGTTGAAACCAGATATTTACATACACTTCAGAAAAAAACACAAACTTTTTTTTCTTTACTGTCATAAATTAAATCAGAGTAAACTTTTTCTGTTTTAGATCAATAAATATTAACACATTTTTTGCATTTGTTAAATGTCAGAATCGAGCGAGGGAGAATTTTTATGTATTTTTCTTATCACTTTCATCAAAGTAAGAAGTATACATACACTAAGTTTATTGTGTCTTTAAACAAAAAGAAAACTCCAGATGATTCCATTCTGAGCTTAAGAAGCTTCTGATAGGTTAATGGATTCCATTTGAGTTAATTGGTGGCACACCTGTGGATGCATATAAAGGCACACCTCAAACACAGAGCCTCTTTCTTTGACATCATGGGAAAATCAAGAGAAATCAACCAAGACATCAGGAAAAGAATTGTGGACCTCCACAAGTGTGGCTCATCCTTAGGTGCAATTTCCAGATGCCTGAAGGTGCCACATTCATCCGTTCAGACAATAATACGCAAGTATAAAAAACATGGGAATGTACAACCATCATACCGCTCAGGAAGGAGGCGGATTCTGAGTCCCAGAGACGGATTCTGAGTCCCAGAGAGGAACGTTTTTCTTAATTTCTGGAGACATGTCCTGTGGTCTGACGAAACAAAAATTGAACTGTTCGGCCATAATGATAAACGGTATATTTGGAGGAAAAAGGGCGAAGCTTTGAAGCCTCAGAACACCATCCCGACTGTGAAGTATGGGGGTGGTAGTATAATGTTGTGGGGCTGCTTTGCTGCAGAAGGTACTGGTGCACTTCACAAAATAGATGGCATCATGAGAAAAGAAAATTATGTGGATATATTGAAGCAACATCTGAAGACATCAGCCAGGAAGTTAAAGCTTTGGCACAAATGGGTCTTCCAAATGGACAATGACCCCAAGCATACCTCCAAATTAGTTACAAAGTGGCTTAAGGATAACAAAGTCAAGGTATTGGAGTGGCCATCACAAAGCCCTGATCTCAATCCCATAGAAAATTTGTGGGCGGCACTGAATAGGCGAGTGCGAACAAGAAGGCCTACAAACCTGACCCAGTTACACCATTTCTGTCAAGAGGAGTGGGCCAAAATTCCAGCAAACTATTGTAGAAAGCTTGTGGAAGGATACCCAAAACGTTTGGCCCAAGTGAAACAGTTTCGGGGCAATTCTACCAAATACTAAGAAAGTGTATGTATACTTCTGACTTTGATGAAAGTGATAAAAAAAATACATAAAAATTCTCCCTCGCTCGATTCTGACATTTAACAAATGCAAAAAATATGTTAATATTTATTGATCTAAAACAGAAAAGGTTGACTCTGATTTAATGTATGACAGTAAAGAAAAAAAAGTTTTTGTGTTTTTTTTCTGAAGTGTATGTAAATATCTGGTTTCAACTGTATAGGAATCTGCCAACTAGTAGTTTCCTTTATTTCTAAAATTTACAAAAATATTATTTTGAATTTATTTAGTGAATTTTGAGTAAAAATACTGGTAACACTTTTTAGTGTCCCTTACTATCTTACATAGTACTTACTATAGTAAAAACAGTAAAATATGCATAATTACAAGCACCTAAACCTAAACCAGAGTAACCTAATTATGTAGTAAGTACATGTAGTTAATTAATATTACTCAGTACTTAAATGTATAATTACACTGTAACAAGGACACCTAAAATAAAGTGTAACCACAATATTGGTTAATCAGTAAATTATTTTATACAATATTAAGTCAAAAATATTTGAAAATAACTATAATCAAATAAGAGCACCTATGTGCAACATTTGAGCGCATAAAGAAATATTAAAATATATGCGATGTTCAAGATGTTTTAATATCATTACATTGCAGATATAAAAGATTCTAAGATTTGTTTTTTATATTTTTGAAAGAAGTCTCTTCTGCTCACCAAGGCTGCATTTATTTGATCAAAAATACAATAAAACAGTAATATTTTGAAATATCATTACAGTTTAAAAAAACACTATTTTACAATGTCCTTGTTACACATTACATGTAGTTACTTAGTAATAACTATAAATTATGCATAATTACAAGCAACTAACCCTAAAACAAACCTTAATCCTAACCCTAATACTAAGTACATGTAGTTAGTTAATATTACTGTTTTTAAATGTATAATTAACACAGACACTTAAAATAAAGTGTAACCTAACTGTTTACTGTTTGAATATATTTTAATATGTAATTTATTCCTGTGATCAAAGCTGAATTTTAGGCATCATTACTCCAGTCTTCAGTGTCACATGATCCTTCAGAAATCATTTTAATATGCTGATTTGATGCTCAAGAAACATTTCTCATTATTATCAATGTTGAAACAGTTGTGCTGCTTAATATTATTGTGGAAACTATGATACATTTTTCTTATTTTCATTTTTTTGATGAATAGAAAGTGGTCAAACATTATGACCACTCACAACACAAGCGAAGCAAATCATGGTGATTATTTTGTATCAACTGCGTGTGTAAAGCTCTGGGCTATATCAGTCGGTTATAGTCAACATGTCAGACATGGCAGAAAAGGCTATGGCAGCTTTCAGCAGGATAATGCATCCTGTCACCCAGCACACATTGTTCAGGAATGGTTTGAGTAATGGTTCTGGGTGTTTTCCTGGCTTCCAAATACCCTATATCTCAATCCAATCCGAAGCATTTGTGGGATGTTTTGGTACAAAAAGTCCCATCTGCAGTCACTTCACCTCACAATGTGCAGGGGCTGCTGCTAATGTTTTGGTGCCAGATATCACAGGGCACCCTCAGGAGTGTCATAGATCATTGCTTCGGCAGGTCGGAGCTGTTTTGGCAGGTGCTCATAGTGTTTAAGCTCTGAACAGTTTTCCACATGTCTAAATGACATTTATATAACCAAAATGTTTTTGGTGCTCAATAGATGAGTTGTATAAGAGGTTGAGACCAGTGGGCGAGCAGGAGCGGCATTACCTGCTGTTACTCAAACACGCTGACTGTGAGAGGCGGGGCTTGGCCTTTGACGGACAGCTGCACGCATGGGACATGCCCTACTACATGAACCAGGTGGAACAAGTGAAGTTCGCGGTGGATAAGGACAAACTGATCGAGTACTTCCCTCTGGAGGTGGTGACTGAGGGCCTGCTGAATATATATCAGGATCTGTTGGGTCTGACGTTCCAGCAGGTGGAGAACGCCCATGTGTGGCATGATAGCGTCAAACTGTACTCGGTACTGGACTCTGTGACTGGAGATGAGATTGGACAGTTTTACTTGGACTTGCATCCCAGGTAATCCATTCTAGACATTCACTAAAAGTGTTTTTTCTGAGCTGAAATTGACAGCATGTGTTATGATATGATTGTCTAATTGGTCTTGGCTAACTAGCAAAATTTCCTTGGTCAACAGGCTTTAGCAGAAACAATATGTTTAGTGACCACCTTTATCAACTTAGCTGTGCTGGAAAACAGAATAGCTATGCTGGTCCACCAAAGTCAAGTGGTGCAACCAACATGCAAAAAACAAACAAACAAAAAAACTTAAAACAGGAAATTATCATGAGATCAAGGTCAGTAAGTCAAATCAAATCAAATTATAAGAGAAGATTAGTTTAACTGTAAAATGTCATGTGGTGCGACTCCCAAAAGCATAAGTATATATAATAAATTTAAAATAAATTTAATAATTATGAAATAAAAATGACCATGAAAAATAATGATTGAGATGTGTTAAAGGTGTAAGGAAAATATTTTATTACTTTTTACGTTATGGTTACTCCACATTACATTTTTAGAGTCATTAAATTAAACTTGTCTTGAAATTTGTATAAAAGTTTCAAAACCAAATGAAACATGACACAAAGAGTACAGTTCTATAGATTTTTTTAATCATAAACACTCTTATATGTCACTGACCCATAAACCAGCCAGTGTTGTTATTGTTAACTAACACTAATGCAATTTTTAATAATGTTAATTGGAATAAAGCTCAAGTAAAATAAAATATTAGATTAAAAGTTTAAAATATTAGATTAAGTTTTAGAATAATTTAAATGAAAATGAAAAAATGTTGCCTTGGCAGCTAACTGAAAAAAAAAAAAAAATAAGTTCAAGTTGAAATACTAAAATTATTAAAACTGAAATAAAAATAAATTAAAAATAAAAATATTTAAAAAAATGATAACACTTTACAATAAGGTTTCATTTGTTAACATTAGTTAACTACACAAGTTAACGTTAACCAACAATGAACAACACTACAGCATTTATTAATCTTAGTTGATGTTAATCTCAATTAATTTACTAATACATTTAAAGATTGAAAGTTCTATCTGTTTACTTTAGTTAATGCAGTGAATAAAATTAATATGAACATTTTAATATAACATAACATTAACAAAGGTTAATTAATGATGCAGGAATATATTGAACATTGGTGCATTAACTAATGTTAACAAATGAGACTTTCCTGTGAAGTGTTACCCCCCGAAAAACTAATAAAAATAATGAAAGCACTTTAACAAATTACTAAAATTTAAACAAATTAAAATGAAAACTGAAAATATAAAAATACAAGCTACAGTATCCCACAAAAGTGAGTACACCAATCACATTTCAGCAGCTATTTTAGTCTATCTTCTCAAGGGACAATACTATAGAAATGAAACTTGGATATATTTTAGAGTAGTCAATGTGCTGCTTGTATAGCAGTATAGATTTACTGTCCTCTGAAAATAACTCAACATACAGCCATTATTGTCAAAATAGCTGGCAACAAAAGTGAGTACAACCTAAGTGATAACAGTTGTATGTCGTTTAACCATGCAAAGCCACGTGTCCTGTTCATCATGTTCATGTTTTTGTCTGCTTGACAGGACCATACAAATTTGTGTATCTTATATTAGATCAGTTAAAATTTGGTGCTTTGAGTACAATTCTCTCATACTGACCACTGAATGTTCAACATGGCACCTCATGGCAAAGAACTCTCTGAGGATTTGAGAATTAGAATTGTTGCTCTCCACAAAGATGGCCTAGGCTATAAGAAGATCAGTAACACCCTGAAACTGAGTTACAGTACAGAGGTTTTCCAAGGGTTCCACTCGGACCAGGACAAAGAAGTTGAATCAAAGAAGTTGAGACCTTGTACTGTGTGTCAGGTGCAGAAGCTAGCTTCAAAAAACAGATGCATGAGTGCTGCCAACATTGCTTTAGAGGTTGCAGAAGCGGAAGGTCAGTTTGTCAGTGCTCAGACCATACGCCGCACACTGCAACAAGTCAGTTTGCATGGCCGTCGTCCCAAAAGGAAGGCTCTTCTGAAGCTGGCTCACAAGAAAGCCCGCAAACAGTTTGCTGGAGACAACCTGTCCAAGAGCATGAATTACTGGATCCTGTGGTCTGAGACTAAAATAAACTTGTTGGGCTCAGATGGTGTCCAACATGTGTGGCGACGCCCTGGTGAGGAGTACCAAGAAAATTGTGCCTTGCCTACAGTCAAGCATGGTGGTGGGAGTGTCATGGTCTGGGGCTGCTGGGACTGGGGAGCTCTGCTTCATTGAGGGAAACATGGATTCCAACATGTACTATGACATTCTGAAGCAGAACATGATGCCCTCCCTTCAGAAACTGGGCTTAATGGTATGATAATGACCCCAAACACACCGCCAAGATGACAACTGCCTTGCTGAGGAAGCTGAAGGTGAAGGTGATGGAGTGGCCAAGTATGTCTCCAGACCTGAACCCTATTGAGCACCTGTGGGGCATCCTCAAGCGGAAGGTGGAGAAGCGCCATGTGTCTAACATCCAGCAGCTCCGTGATGTCATTATAGAGAAGTGGAAGAGGATCCCAGCAACAACCTGTGCAGCTCTGGTGAATTCCATGCCCAGGAGGATTAAGGCAGTGCTAAATAACAATGGTGCTCACACAAAATATGGACACTTTGGACACAGTTTTGACAGTTTTTCACTTAGGGTGTACTCACTTTTGTTGCCAGTTATTTAGACAATAATGGCTGTATGTTGAGTTATTTTCAGAGAAACAGTAAATCTGTACTGCTATACAAGCTGCACATTCAATCTGTATATCCAATTTTCATTTCTATAGTATTGTTCCTTAAGAACATATAATAAAATGGTTGCTGAAATGTGAGGGGTGTACTCACTTTTGTGAGATACCGTAATTCAAAATATTAATAAATACTATAATAGTACATAATAGGGTTTCTGTGGATTCTTAAAAAGTCTAAAGTCCAATAATCTGAATTTTAGGCCTTAAAATGTCTCAAATACGATTTAGACGGGTCTTAACGTTATTGGCTTATGAAGTTAGCGTTAGTGATCAAAACTGGCCACCTCAAAGGGCCATTCAGACTGAAGGATTTTGAAGGGTACAACTGAAGGACACTTCGCTTCCATGATTGTTTGCGCAGACAAGCAGCATATACACTTTGTGCGACAATGGTGCCTCCTTAATTGTCTTGGCAAGATGACGCAGAAGTGCGTTCCAAGGAACATTTTTGTGGCCCCCCATAGGATTAGGGATGAGCCATTCAGAATGGAACGCAGGGCCAATGCAAATTTGGAAAATGGGTTAACAAAGCCATATAATATTTATTTTTCCTTTTAACGTTTTATTTGTTATTTTTTATTTTATTTTATTTTATTTTAGCCCATCAATTTATTGGTTACACACAGTTCTGTGTAGTCATATTCAGTTGAATGTTCATGTTTAATATGAATTGAATCATTTTTGGACATGAAATAAGTCTTAAATTGCATTCATAATGGTCTTAAAAAGTCTTACATTTAGCCTGTTGAAATCTGCAGAAAACCTTCTCTAAGGAACTGGCCATTGAAGTAATGACCTGAAATAGTCTTGATCCAGATTTATTGGTCTGTTTTACTCTTCAGGGAGGGTAAGTATGGCCATGCTGCATGCTTTGGGCTCCAGCCAGGATGTCTTGGGCCTGATGGGAATCGTAGGATGCCTGTGGCCGCCATGGTGGCCAACTTCACAAAACCCACAAGCAACTGGCCTTCCTTACTGCAGCACCATGAGGTGGAGACCTTCTTCCATGAGTTTGGACATGTCATGCATGAGCTCTGCTCCCGGGTACGTCAGTATTCTCAAACATAAAGAGGGTCCAAAGGCCTGAGACTACACTGAATGAAAATCTCAAATCAATAAGAAATATAACTGGTCGTACCAAATGTGATTTTCTGTGGCAACTTGCATGTCCCAGACCCACTATGCAGAGTTCAGTGGGACACAGGTAGAGACTGATTTTGTGGAGGTGCCATCTCAAATGCTAGAGAACTGGGTTTGGGAGAAGGAGCCTCTCAGGAGGATGTCCCGCCACTACAAAGATGGCAGCCCGATCCCAGATGGTCTGCTGGATAAACTCATTGCATCTAGAGTGGCCAACACAGGTCAGATTTGACCCCACGTTCACACTACATCTTTATTATCAACATCTGTATGTTCGAAAACATATGTTTGAACTAGGGGTGTGCGATATCATCTACGATAATATTGTTTAACGATGTGCAATCTGACATTATCGAGTATGTCCCTCACTGTGCAAAAACCAAACAAAAACGCGCCTAGAGAGTGCGTACAATAGCCTTTTCGGTTTAGGTTAGACTACTGCGCAAGCGCATTTAGAGTGCATGCTCCCGCTTCATGATTTACTCTATTAAAATGCAGTAAAAATGCCCTTGTATGAGTAAGCAATCAGACAAAGAGTGCTGTTTTTTCCCAAATATTAGCATGATTGCAAATGCAACATTGATTTTATACAACAGTTTAATAAACAATTAAGTGATTTACATTTTAGACACAATATTGCCAGTTTTGCTCTATTTCAACAACGAAAATAGTTCCAAAAAAATCCACGGCAGCGACACACAGCGGTGTTGAATGAGTCAGTCTACTTGTACGAATCGGTTGAATTAATGACTCAATGAATCGCTCATTAACAATGCCTTGCTGCCACCTACTGTTGGTTTTAGTTTCATATTTACAGTTTTTTTAATTGCTTTGGTGCAGTTTTAACAAGCAATTGGTAAATTTTCAAAACTCTTAATACTAATATCACAACAGATCATCAAAAGTGCACTTTTTTCAAACATTTCAGCATGTTTTCAATTGTGTTAGTACAATACACAAAATCACAAAGTATCCTTTTCTTTATGTAAAATAAGTGTTTCATCTATATAAATGTTTCATTCACAGTAACTGCCTTTCATAATGCTATTACTATCAAACTTTCATTTGCATCTCTTTTCGTTCAGTTTAATACATTTGTCTATTATTTAATCCAAATGATCTTAATGGTTAATCAGTGGATCATTTGGTGATTTCTATAGATACAGATTGTATAGATATAGTTTCTACTTTGTTTGAAATTTCCGATACGGATAATCATAAGTAATTCATTTTTATTTTACATTATAAGTGATTTATCTTAGATTCTAACCACTATGTTCAAAGTGTGTGTGTGTGGTCATGGTATTTCCTACGTTATGGAGACCAAATGTCCCCACAAGAATAGTAATACCAGTAAATTCTGACCTTGTGGGGACATTTTTTTGGTCCCCATGAGGAAAAAGGCTTATAAATCATACAGAATTATCTTTTTTGAAAATCTAAAATATCAGAAAGTTTTCTGCGATGGGTAGGTTAGGGGTAGGGGATAAAATATACAGTTTGCAAAGTATAAAAACCATTACGTCTATGGAATGTTCACATAGACGTAGTGTGTGTGTGTGTGTGTGTGTGTGAGACAGAGATTTGCAATTTGTGAACAGAGCGAGAAAGAGTACAAGGGAAAACAGGGAAACAGCCAATGACTTTATAACATCAGATTGATCAGATATACATCAGAAGAAGAGAGACAGATAGCATCAAATGCAGCATTTTACATTACAGTATGTATGCTATGTGACACTGTAAACAGATTACCATGGTAGAGACTGCCACATTACTGTAACCCTTCATCTGTAAAGATCAACTATAGTATAGATTCAGTCATATGGTACAGTGAGAACATTTACTGTATTGGCAGCAAACTCTCTCCTCACACAAAACCTCATAGCCATTTCATAACTTCATCACACCTTTTGATAACACACTGAATAGATACTATTACAAACATTATGGATTTTATGCCAATTATGTAATTTAGGTAATGTAAGTGTATTTTCTAATGTGGCATCTTTAGCCTGTGTAACTGTAATTATTTCAGCATCAAGGGTGATTTGAAACGTATCTTGCATTGTTTGCTATTGAATGAACTGATTGTTAAAAGTACTAAACTGAAAGAAGATCATACTGTTGTGTTTCGGTGATTAAACCAAATGTTCTCATTACATATCACAATGATCTTGTGTTTTGAAACAGTGATTATGTAAAATGAAAATATGTACAGTTAGAATGAAAGCATGACATCAAATTTTGAAACAATAACTAGCTGTGTTACAAGTGTGATCAGTTTGGATTTTTGTACTAAGAGTTTTGAAAATGTACACCTTAGATGTGAAAAGAGTACCAAAGCAAAAAAATGTAAATCTTTTCAATCTTACAATCATTTCATATATCACCAGTGTTTTATTTTTAAAACATCAAAACATTATGCACTTGTAACTGCAGGTTATATGCATTTGTCACCTCAGAACTGCATTAAACCGTCTGTGTAAATGCATCTAAATGCCACTTCATATGCACTTTCTGTGTTTCCTCTGCATTGCAAGGATGGATTTTGTTGATACTGATTTCAGTTGATCTGTAACAGCCCTATAGTGTCATATTATGCAAATTGATTTTATTGATTAAATGTAATAATTTGACATAATAAATGATGTATATGCTACATTTAATTGGGTAAGAAAAAATACCCTTATAAAGGTAAAAATGGAGATAAAAGGTAAAAATCTATTTAAACTTGTTGGAAATTGTATTTTTTGTTACTGCTGCAAACTAACCACCACAAAATATGAAGAATGGCAAAAACTTTAGGACTGCTGTCCACAGCAGTCCTAAACCTACCAAGGAAGCAGCACAATAACACACTCAGCAGAATATCATCTGATCATCGTTATCAACAAAATCCCAGAAAATATCGAGATCTTTTTTGTCAATATCGCACACCCCTAGTTTGAACTTATTTTTAGGGAAGATTATTCAGAGGAATGTAACATATATAGACCTAAAATTATAGGCCTAACAGATATAAACATAAAATTATATATTGCATAAAGTAGCCTAAATGAAGCCTATAGGAACATTAAGATAGGAACACAAAGATTTTTTTAATTCTCATTCTCAATGGTGATTCTCATTAGATTCACTATGTAATGCTTTTTTATTTATTATATTTTTATATTTTACTATGTTTTATCTTATATTTTATTTAAATAAGAATAAAGGTAGTACAACAAATACTAAATTTTTTTTATAATTCTGTATTATGTGGACCAGACAAGTAATTTGGCGATGCCACTTTGTACAGAAAGACTAAGCGTCTGCGCACATACACATTCAAACACGCATACCTACAGATTAAGCACATAAATGAACAGCAAGAACGCATTAAAAGTCTTCTGTTTTCAATTAAAAAGGTGTCATGTAAGTGGCCCCTAAGTTAATAATTAATGATTTTTTCAACAGAAGTAATTCAATCAAAAACTTATTTAGCTCGATAATAACTTTTTCCTAGAGCTGCTGTAAAGCCAAAACAATCTCTGTCCATTAATTTTTCAGTTATCACTGTGAAGCTGCTTTGAAACAATCTGTATTGTAAAAAGTGCCATATAAATGAAGATGACTTGACTTATTAAAGTAATGGGAATTTGGGGATAAATCTGCTTAGTTGTCACTAAAATATCACAAAAATATTGTAGTGGTCTTAAAAATAGGATTTTCTTAATTTAAAATATGTTTTCTTTGTGTTGATTTTGGAGTAATACAATGGGATTAGTCTGAACACTGTTTTTAAAAAACAAAGTACCGATTAAAGATCAGAGTACTAATATGGTTATTGGCCATATTATAAAATATTTACTGACATATTAGGTCATCCTTGTGTTTGATTAGTAATTGTAACCCGACGCTTTGTTTAAAAACAGTTAAACTATTAACAGTTTACTACTGAAACATTATTCTGATCTGACAGCTTTTCCTGTTACTTTAAATATCTTCTATACATACAGTATTTGTGGTAAAGTGGTAAACACACAAAAATAATGGTTTTCAAATATATGTCAGTTTGTCATTTTAAAACTGTCTTTGTCTGCAGGTCTGATGAACCTCAGGCAGATTGTTCTCAGTAAAGCTGACCAAACTCTCCACACTAAAGACAGAGCAGATACTGCAGCCGAGTTTGCCAAGCACAGCAAAGACATCCTGGGAATCCCAGCCACACCAGGTCATAAACACATACGCAGGCAATGAGTCTCAACACACTTATGACACCTCATCTATGAGCACATTAACACATCAGTGACTATTCAGTGATCAGCAGCTTGGTGTGAACACTCATTTCACATGCAAAGAGCTTAGCTAAATTACAACAGCTCATTTGCATATTGAACTCTTAGGGGGCGTTTACACAGAACACGTTTTTGCATTTCACTACGCTGCTTTTCCATTCTTTTTCAACATAAACTTGTACTAAACAGATGTGTTTTAGTGTTGCTTTTGATATGGCTAAAGACATGGCGATGACCCTCTTGCTTGATTTAAATTGTATTGCTCAGCAAACATCTCTAGACCCTTTTTTCTCTTCCCTAGTGTCTCATGTATTTAAATGTAAAAATGCATTCTGTGTGGGGAGGGGCAGTCTTAAAAATAGTGGTTAAAAACATTTTTATAAATTATAATTTCAGATAATTATTCTTTGTAATGTGTGAAATGTATTGATATTAAAAGTTAATTATTTGTACATGATTGTATGGTTTGTTTGTTTTTTTTTTCATAGTGTGATTTTTGGGGAATTGTATTGAATCCATTTAGGGTCAATTTGACCCGGACCATACAGGCTGTAACCAGAAATTGAACAGTGCATGAGGGTTAAGCATTAATTTCATGTTTATTTCTACATGTTTTCTGCAGGCACAAACATGACGGCTAGTTTCAGTCATTTAGCCGGAGGATATGACGGTCAGTACTACAGCTACCTGTGGAGTGAAGTCTACTCCATGGACATCTTCTTCAGTCGCTTCAAAAAGGAGGGGATCTTGAATCCAAAGGTTTCAGTCTTGTTATTTTAGCTTTCCATTGTTGAGAGTGAATTGAGAAAACATGTGATTCATGTTTAGATTGTCTCATCATGGCAAAGTACATTTTAATAGAGAACCATCATTGAGAACTGAGTCATAATAGCAGATGATAGTTACCACATGACTTATTTACCAGCATTTCCACATTCATATTTCCATTTAGGGCATGTAGCAGACTCTTAACAAGACTGACGCACATGATCATTATGTGGAACTGCTGTAGAGTGATTATCTTCCAAGAATAGATAAATATTATTTATAATAATAGATACCTCATGAATAGTATTAGCTAAGAGTAAAATTGTTCATACAATTGTTGTGCAAATGAGTCAGTGTTGTGTCATAGTTAGTCATAGTATTGTTGAAGGATGTCTGCATTGCATTTGGAGCAAGATTATTTGTGTAGCGCTTTCACGATACGTGTCGTTTCAGCAGCTTTATAGACATTGCTTGTTTCATTGTTATAATTTAGATTGGACGAGTAAAATGATATTGAAAATTGCAGTGTATCAGTGACAACACCACGTAATCATATGTTATGATTATGTTTCAGTTTGCCGTCTTATGATAAAAGGATGTGTATGTGTGTGTTTTGACGTGCAGGTGGGCCGGGAATACAGGCGTGTGGTCCTGGAAACAGGAGGTTCAGTGGATGGCATGGATATGCTGAAAACGTTCCTGGGTCGTGAACCATGCCAGGATGCATTTTTTCGGTGTAAAGGACTCGTCCAAACAATTACAGAACAAAACTCTCATTGACATTGGACTGTGAACTACAGCAAACCAACTTTTCTGAATATATAGATCCAATGACGCATGTATCCTTAGTCTTAATTATAGTGATATAGAGAATAAATTGTTATTTATACATTTCAAGTTGTATTTCTTCCAGGTGTTTTGCTTCATTAGTAATCAATTACAAATTTGAATAAAGGTGGCTATAAGCTTTTATGCAAATTGAGTCCTGAATGAAAAGAATGGTGCCAAAAACCTTCAATGAATGTGCAGTCTCTATTAATTTTTTTTTTTTTTTTTTTTTGTGGAAAAACAATTATGCACTAATAAAATACAATATTAAGTTAACTTCAAAGCTAAAGTTAAGGAGATAAAGAGCCATTAAGTTAAGTGAAATTAAAGTGTAAAGTGCAAAATGTAAATCTGTATTTCCATGATGAACATTTAAATGGATTTGCAATGTAAGCATCATAACATTATGTAAATACATTATTATGGTGCTGCACGCATGTTATTATAAACCAGACTTGTAATGCCTCATTTTATGCAGTACTTTATGCCGTATCCACAAAGGTTCATTGGCCTGAAAAGTCGAAGACCCCCGTCATTGACGATTTAAAGTGACAGTGACAACAGGTGAACACTAGGGGGAGACAAATACCAACCGTTAGTACTCTGTCTATATGAGCCACTATTAGTCCATTAAATAAAACAGATTTAGACGTTGTTTTTGAGCAATAAATATTTTTGTCACTATTACATACATTATGAACTAGAGACTAAATACCACTACTTTTCTGGTATATTGCCATTTTCTACAATTATTTTACGAGCTCTTTGTAAGACATTACATTCTTACAAATTAGCCATTTGTTCACTGAATCCGCATTCTGACCTAACGGAGAAAATTACAAATGTTGTCTTTTTGCCCCTTTTAGTGTTAAAGCCATGATAAAACCAGGACTCAGGCCCATGACGAACATTCGCATTTGAAATTCTCTGAATAAGCAACGAAGTAACTCGTCCGTTGTAAAATTACAACGCCTAGCAGAAATGCAGCCAACCAACCAACCAACTAACCAACTAACCTTGCGACGGAAACGTGATCGAGGCTCTTCCTCCCGTTGCCTTCAATTGGGAGATAATAATTCGTTACCGGAGACTCACATTTTCCATTGGATTAAACTGTACGCCTGTCAGCTGTTGCTCTGTGTCGGGGTTCGACGGAGGCCAATTGGACCTGATGTAACCCCCCCAACCCAGCTTTAGTATCAGCGCTGAGAAGTATGATTCATTTTACCGAGTCGGTTCGTTCGAATGATTCGTTTCAAAAACCGGTTTCAATAAGATTCACTGATTCATTGAATATATCACACACTGTTCCCAGAAATCCCCACGGGACAATTTAAGTGTTCGCTTTTGTAGTAAAATAAATATTACAGTTTTACTGCTGATTAGTTTTAATAATCGTTTAAATAATCCTTTAAATAAGCTATAACGATTACTAATCGTTCTGATTTTCCAGTCGAATGATTTACAGAATCGGGTCGATCGAATCATTAAAAAGAACCGGTTCAGAAGAACGATTCGCTGGCGAATCGAACATCCCCATTAGCACAACTGTAGTGCAGAGTACAGACTATCCAGTGCTTGAGCGCTGCTTCACTGCTCCATCACTTCAATGACTGCTCCTCCGCGGCTCAATGTAAATCAATTATCCCGGCGACCTTTTTGGTCGCTCTTTTTATTATAAGGACACTTTTTTTCTAATTCCATTGTCTCGTCGAACCATTTTCTTTTGTATCAGCTAGGAAACTTCCAAGCAGCTGTGGGCAACTTTCCGTCGCGCTGTGAGGTGAAGAATGCATTAGCTCGCTCAGCTAGCAGCAGCTTTCTTCGGCTTTCCAGCATCAAGCGCTGTATTTCGCGTGGTTTGTAATGTTTTTCCGTGTCTCCAGTCGTGAACTAACCTTCATGGATTAGCTGAATGATTTTTATCCCTCGTAAATGAAAGGAAAATAACGGAAAGGTTCAGTTTAAGGTGAGTACAAGGCATTTTATTTGTCCTTCAGCGTCTCGCCTCAATGTTTTCTGTCTTCCTCACTGTTAGCCAGATAATGCTAAGAACGGCGAGAGACGCTCATTTGTTTCCTAGTTTCCACTGCTTGTGAAATCCAAGGGTTTTCTGTAGCATTACGCGATTCGGGCTTTGTTTTTGTTGTGTACATATTCATACACCAGCGGGTTTTCACAATATAGCGAACTGAGTATCATGACTGTGACTAGACGTGAGTATGTTTACTGTGCTCTGTGTTTAGGCGGCTATCCCATGTGTATGTCACAAAACATCACATTTTCATATGCTTAATGGTTTCGAATGAACATAAAAGGTGTTATTTTAACAATGTCGACAAATATGAGGTTTAAATGTTCAGGTCGAGTACATCAGCCACCTTCTGTCATACACATCCTGTTTTCTATTCTGTCTCCTATCGAAACACAGTGTGGTTTACGTTGCATATCTGCTGCAATCTCACATATATTGTGTTTAATGAGTAATTTACTGTCATTGTATCATGCTTAACGCTTCATGCCTTTGTTTCACAATCACTTCCTGCTCGGAACAGGTTCTGTAGGTAAAAGCAGGGTTTTTGTTGATGGCAGATGATTACTGTGAGCAGATCCTTTCACTAAGTGATCAGATTAGTTTGTCACTGGTATTAAAAGGCTTTGAGAGTTTAATGATCGAAATCAGTGAATCAGTCCTGATACTCGAGTTCCGAAATGATTGCAAACGTCTGATCGTTCCTGTTGTGTTGACGGTGTGCTGTCTGTGTGTGTTTATTCTCATTTTAGGCCCAATTCAAACTCATGATAAAGGAATGAATGGGTGTACTGCATCCTCTGTCATGGGATTGTGAGAAATGCAATCAGAATTGACCCAGAGGGAAATGTCATTACTTGGTTGTTTAACTCTCATAGCTTTCATTTTTTTTCATCAATGTATCAAGTTTCCTTGTAAAAATTAATTAGGAGAAATAGAAACAATTAGTCACCATGAAATCAAAATAAACTGTTCTCAGTTCATTATTATTTAAATTCATGTGCCTCTTTAATCAAAATAATTTCCCCTCCCTCTTGCAGCAACTTCTCTTCTCTGAAGATGTGTTTACTGGCTTCAGGGCAGGACCACCTGTCACTCACATGAGATCGACCCAATAGCAAACCACAACCATCCAATCAATTCCCCATGGACAAAATCATGTCCTGCCCTACATTTGTTCTTGTTCCAGAAGCCGTTTCACTCAGATATACGTCACAATAGGGAAGAAAAGGCTATCGGAACTTACGTTTACGGAACTTACGTTTCATGTTTTACAGTATGTCAACAACGGTCTTAACCGTTGTTGACATACTGTAAAACACTACGTAGACTTCACTGTATAAATTATACACTGATTCATATTAAAGCTACTGAAGTTATTCAGTGAAGAGCAATAAGTGATTTTCTCAGTCTTTTGTTGTTTGTTTGATTAACATTAATGACAAGCAGAATCAGGTTTATTAGGCTGCTGTCACTTTAAGACCTCATGCACGGATCTAATATACAGACACACATCCGTTTTTTTTTTTGTTTTGTTTTTTTTAAACTTAAGACATAACCGACTGTGTTTATCTAAACCTTGTGTGTATTTGACAGTTTAAGCACAATAAGGGTGTACTCACACTAGGCGCTGTGAACTGTGCCCGAGCGCGTTTGACCCCCAAAGCCCGGTTCGTTTGACAAGTGTGATCGCTCCATTCCGTGCCCGGGCGCGGTTCGTTTAGCCGGCCCTGGCCCGCTTGGAAGAGGTGGGCTCGAGCACGGTTCGCATGCCGTGTGAGCGCTAACCGTGACAGAGCACGGAAGAGTTACTACTTTTGTGTGCGCTACTGTAATCATTATTACGGCAAACATCTTTATTACTACTTTGATGGTACACTTATCAATTCATGTAATTAATTCGAGTGTATCTGGGTTTATAACGGGTCTGATTCTCACCTTATTGATGAACAGGAATTGTAGTTTGCGAGTAAAGCTGCAAATTCCTCCATTAACGTCAGCTGCCTTCGTAAAAATCCTCTGATACATGCAAGTGAAAATCGCTGCACGGCATAAATTATAAATAGCCTATATATTAGGCAGTATCTTTGAAGTGTGAGTGCAGGCCAGCGGGGGAGTGGGGAGGGGGGGACAATCGCGCTTGGGCTCGGTTCAAGGCAACCGTGCCTAGTGTGAGTACACCCTAAGACTCAAAAGATAACTTAGTTTAATGCACTGTAGCATAGGGCTGCACGGTACGAAAAACAACAATGAAATCGAGCTTAAATGCGATTCTTAGTGCGATTATGAAATCTCAAAGGCTGCAATTATTTTTTTTTTATGCACAGCTTGTCAATGAAGTATGGCTCCAAATGCTAATCCATCTGAAAGCACTGCGAGTTTGAGTCGCTTATAATGTACATTTGAAAAAGCAACACGCGTCAAACATCTTTCCAGACATGAAAAGCATTTATTAACATCTTGTCCAACAAAATACAACATTTAATAACATGTTTTTACTCCAAACTCACTTCATAACGACAGTTGAGCATCCTTCTGTGAGATGATGTGGCTTCTTACACAGAATAAGGCAGTCGTGTGTTTATTAGTCATGTTTAATCAAAGCGTTTCAGTGTTCTGTTTATTCAGCTACAGCCATTGTATGATGACCATAGGGATTTCCTGGAATGATGTGTGTTGTCTACTTCTATGACAGGGCATATTTGTGCCCTGTCCAAATACCCACACTTGCGGTCTTTGCACTTGACCACTTGTCTACTTACATGACGTATTTCCTGTATTTGGCTCAAGTGTTCAAGTGGGCGTGAAGACTGCAAGTGTGTGTAGAACTTTTGATTACCCGATGGGACACACTTAGTCTTGCAAAAAATGCAAGCGTTTACAGAGCTTTTTAAAAAATTGTTTTCAATACTTTGCATTTTAAAATAAACTTCCAAATGTCTGTTCATTGGTCGCTATGTAACTAACAGAAGACACAATTTTAAAATTGTGGTGCTTCTTTAAGTGATAAAAAGCAGTTGCAAATGTACAAAATACACATAACCTACTCATCTTTGCATCAATAAAATGTGCAACACATTTTGTTTTACTACCAAATTATATGTAATATATAATTAATTTAACTTACAGTCTAATGTTTTCCTTGACATCTCACGATTTCAGGGCATGCAAGTCCCCGAACATAGGAATGCATGATGGGATACGCTTAGCCTCAAATACCGCTCCGAAGTGGTATTCAAGATAGTGTGGGTTTAGTGTGCATTAAGGGCACTGCACTTGTGCATTTTTAAGACATGGGACAGTCTTGCGCACTTACTTCCTGTCGCGTGCACGCGCTCTCAAGTGGCCAAGACCGCAAGTGTGGGTATTTGGACAAGGCATTGGATTTTCTGTGCGAGAGCGCCCTCTGGCTTTCAGATGGAAAAGCATTTACTACTGATCACAGAGCCGTACAGCTCTGACAAGCTGCGCATAAAATAATCGCAGCCTTTGCCAAATCGCTTGCGATAAAATTGCGATAAATCGTGCAGTCCTACTGTAGCACAATACTTTGATATTTCTTCAAAAGCAGATCATGGAGACATTCTAATCCTTCACGATCAAAAATCGTGATATCGCACACCCCTAAGCAAAGGTACATTCCATTTAATGTCATTGCTGTTGAGGAGAAACAATTGAGATATAAGAGAGCTCCTTTGTGGTTTTCGGTTCCTATGGGCCTTTGCATTGATTTTACCCAGGATATCAACGGGGTTCTCTGCTGATGGCTGTTGGTCTAGCGGATCGTTTTAGCAGGTGATAAATGGAGCTAATAGGATAAGATGGCTTCAGGGAGATTATTGCCACTTGCTCGGCTCATCTCCCTTATGGTTAATCCCTATTTTCTGCATCCAGCAACAAACAGATTGGAGCCGATCCGGCAAGTGTGAACTTGAATCAGGAAAGATTCTGCTCAGGATTTGTCTGTAGGTTAATACCAGATTGTTTTGAGCATTTCAATTAATGAGGTCTCTTTGAATAAGTCACAAGGATTCAGTTATTTAACAGACCTGAACTGTTATTTTCAAAATGTGAGAAACCCTGTGCTTTTTTTTTTTTTTTTTTTTTTTTTTTTTTAAGGCTTGTGATTTCATAAAGCGATCTCATCTGCTAGATGCTTAGTCAGGAGTTCCAGTGCAGGTGTATTAGAAATGCAAACAGAAGAATTCTCTCGTCTAAATAAAGAGTAATAAATGTGCAGCTCAGATGGTTCTGTACTTAGAAGAGATCTAACGGTCTTGTGCAATGTGTAAAGGTTATGTTTTCAGTTTAATATAAAACCTGGGTGTAACTTCGTGTAAGAAAAATAGTTTAATTTATATCTTGTGCATGCGTGTCTGTTTGACATGAATCATTCTAATGTCGTATCCCACAATGCATTGCACTCCACGTGACCTTCTCTTTGCAGTTTGACAAGTGATATCACCTGTGATTTCTTCCTTCTGAGAACTTTATTTTTTATTATCAAGCTGGCAAGAGTGCTCCTGTGGTTTATTGGACCTGTACTTTACCGTGCTTTTTTGGCCAAGTACCACAGTGATACCATGGTATACTTTGAAGTACTTTCAAGTACTCTGTAATTGCCATGGTGAATGAATATGGTAATCATTCAGTATCATTATATATTTGATGATATTACCATCTGATAGTATAAAACTGCCACAGTACCTTTCTTTTGTTATTCACCCACCTCACAGCTTTATTTTTGAAGCTGTCAACACAGGATGTGACAAAGCGACCATTGCAATTCCATTTGTTCTTTGTCAGAAGTAGCGTGAACGCTATAAGTACATCAGAAATGTAACCAGCATCAGCTTATCGTTGTGTCACGTCTAGCTGTGTAGACAGTAGGGGTGTAACGATGCATCATTATATTGAGATATTAGGGCTGGGCGATACAGCTAAAAAATTTATCACGATATAATGTTTCATATTGTTCGGTATCGATAATTATTAAAAATTTAATAAACTTTTTTTCAAAAAAAGGACAGTAGAAAAAGAAAGTTTGAATTTAACCAATGCATTTTTAATTAAGGCAAACAACAAATAATTTTAAATAAAAAATAAATTGTAAACTAATTTTTCTTATTTTATATGAAGATTAAATAAATAAGCATTAAAGAAACTTAGAGCTGCACAATTCTGAATAAATTGAGAAACTTTTGTTTTGTCAAACTAAGATCACGATTCTGAATGACAACTAATTGAAATAACGTAATTTATTACTAGAGGTTCTGACAAAATATTAATTGCTGCAGTCTATTTTAAAATTTTTGATTTATTTGAATTATTTTTTTAAAAAAATCTGTTTGGATGTATGATTCAATGACTCACTCATAAATACTATTGTTTCATTACTGGATGAATCAGTGTATTTGAATCTGTTGAATGAAGATTCAATGTCAAATACATTTTTTAACACTCACTTGTTGCCACCTGGTGGTGAAACAATGTAATCGATAAATGTTTCTTTCAGAAGCTGATTTGCTCAATTTTGATCGATAACAAACATTAGTATTTATATCTGAACTATAAACTTTTATCTCAGTATTTCTGTGATAATTTGAATATTTGTAACACAGAAATAAAGATACTGTGTGGTTGAAAACACTGTTTGTGCAGCTGTTAATACCAACATGACAACTGCTCTCTCAAGACGAACTTTGAAGTAGATCAACTGTAAGACGTAAGGAAACCATGAAACTGCCACACTGACGAGCTGATATGTCCTTTTTTATTCACAATCTCCTCGTCGCCGGCAGGTACAGCACTCATTTTCATGTGTTTGTGTGTTCTGATTTCACGTGGCGATTGCGCAATTGAACTCCACAGTAACTTGTTTGCATGTCACTCGTAGCGCGTCTGTGATCCAGGGACAGAGCGAGCTTGAGAGTTGTTCATGCAACCGAACTTCATGTCTGTTTACATTTTAACGCATTTAAGTGAAACGATATCGAGAGTTATATCGAACATTTTTTCTATCATTATCGATTAAGATATACCGTCGATAAATATCGATACTGTTTTATCGCCCAGGCCTATGAGATATCGCTAGGGCTGTCGCCATAACCGCAATATCGTAATACCGCGCTATTGACGAGCCAGCCGCAGAGGAATGCAAGAACCGCAGGAACCGCGATATTTGCGTGTTTTCTTTTTTCGTAAGGTTATGCCCTTCTCGTTTTACACTTTGTGCACTTAACAAGCATAAACAGACAGCGAGCGTGAGAGAGATCGACTGAGCGCGTACGATTACCTGCGTCTGTCCTTCAGGCCGAGACATATATTTGTGAAAAAAAGGTTGTCGTGTCCAAGGATAGCGAAATCTCTGTCTTAGCATCGACACATTCCTGGTCAGCTGAGCTTTCTAAAGTGGCGCTCAAAGGTAAAATGATTTCAACAGCTTATTTCATTACATCTCTCTTTGAATGAATCGGCGTTTTTGAACGTGTGGTTGAATGAACAATTTAAAGACTCACTCAAAAGGTGTGTCCCAGTTCGCATACTTATGCACTATTCTATGACGTTTTTAAGTACAAAAGTAGTGTTTTCAGACAGAAAATTCCAAAAAGAAAAAGTGCACTTTAAATACCCGGATGATGCACTAAATTAACGGGAAAAAACGAAGTGTGGAATGTTGGACACTTCATGCACTCAACTGTCGCAGCTTTAATTACGTTGTGGAGGGGGAGGGGGATCAGACTCCGATGTTTAATGACAAAATAAACGTATAAAATGTATACACTACATGGATGAGTACATATGCATTTGGGACGCAACTAAAGACAGTCGCTTGCCGTCACCTTGTGGCGTAACAGTGTAACTGTACTGACTGACAGCCCGTCTAGAATGCGCAGAGATGAGTAGTTCTTCTTATATTTGTGAAATATCAGCAGAAAGTCTCTTGTCCAGTAAGGATCAGAACTACCTGTTATACATATAACAATAACACTACAATCTTATTGTCAGATTTATGTTCCATTATTTTGACATTCTCTTTGACATCCGTTTACTTCACTTCCTGTGTGTGTGTGTGTGTGTGTATGTATATATGTGTGTGTGTATGTATATATGTGTGTATATATATATATATATATATATATATTAAAATATATGTATATATGGCGGTAATACTGCATATTGCACTATTGAGCCACTCAAAATTACCGCAAGGGAAATTCCTTCACCGCGTCAGCCCTAGATATCGCAATATAAAAATGTGAGGATATGTATCATTGATGTAAATGATATGATTTGTGATAGAGTTAATTTTAAGACTCAGCTTACTGTATTTATTTGGTATAATCAACCCAAAAATGTAAATTCTGTCATCATGTACTCACTGTCATGTCGTTTCAAACCTATAAGATTTTTGTTCAACTTCCAAACACAAATGAAGATTTTTTTTTTTTTTTTTTATGAAACCTGAGAGATTTCTGTCCCTACACTTAAAAGTCCACTCCTCTAAAACTTAAAAAAAGATCCAAAAAATGTCATAAAGGCATTGTAAAAAAAATAAAATAAAATAAAAAATAAAAAAAATCAAGTGGTCTAATCTAAATCCAAGACTTCTGAAGAGACACAATGGCTTTATATGATGAACAGATTTACAATGCGCATATACTGAAGTAAACACAGACATTCAAATGATTGCATGACACGTGAAAACAACATGAGAGTAAATGCAGAATTTAAATGTTTGGATGAACTAACCATTTACAGTTTGGGAATAGTCATTTTGAAACGCTTTCGAACTGTGATCGATTGCATTGATCATCTGAAGCGCATACATGAATCAGTTCAATCGAATCGCTCAAATAACCAGCTCAAAAGAATCATTTGTGGACTGAAAACAAAAAAGAAATCTTCTCCAGCTTTTTCTATTGCTTTAGTAAGGCTGTTGAGCTCAATAGAATCAGATCAAATGACAAAGATTTAACAATGGAAAATAAAGCATTGAGTCAAACTCATTCTCTTCACTCCAAACTGTGCAATTAGAGATTTATTGTGTGTTCCACGTAACCCGTCTTTACCTCTTCAAAAACGTGTTCTTCTACAGAGGAAATATTTAGACTGATACGTTCTAGATACGTTTCACTGTGGCCGTGCGGTGTGTGTGTGTGTGTGTGTGTGTGTGTGTGTGTGTGTGTGTGTGTGTGTGTGTGTGTGTGTGTGTGTGTGTGTGTGTGTGAGAGAGAGAGAGTTACAGTACGTGTCAGTGCTATGGAATGTTTCCATTAAAATCAGGAGAGTGCGGGAGAGGGAATCTCTTCCCTGAGTGTTTCTGCAAATTCCCTCCCATTCAGAGCCCCTCACAGCACCATAGATTTTGTTCCTACACTTTGTATCATGTGATTGCTCTGCTCTATATATTGCGCATCCCCTTTTCATCGTAAATGACTCGGACCTCTCATATAGAATGAGTTGCCATTGGGCTGCTGGGTAAACATTTCATTAGAACAAGAAATAGTTTTTGACCAAGAGCTTGTTATGATTGTAAACACTGGTGACATGGTTTCTGCTGCAGTGGTTACTTCTCAGGAGCACTTCTATGATGTGTTGCAGTATGACTGAATATACAGGTTTCAGTTTATGAAAATTAAAATCTGTCATGTAAAGTTTAGTTTAGTTACTAAAGATAACAGGTGGTTGTTTATGTTGTAAAGGTTGAATCCCTCTAAAATATGTCAGTAATATTTCAATTTTTTTCATAAAGAGAATGAAGCCTATTTTAATATTTGTAAGCAAATTTTGGGGGTATGTAATATGTCACATGTTCTTTTTAAAGGTTTGCTGAGATTCACCCATTAGCACAGTTTTTTTTTTTTTTTTTTCTTTCTTTCTTTCTTTCTTTTCTTCCCTTCCCCCCTCCATTCATGGATCGCCAAATATGTGCGAGGGCCCATCCATCCTAAAATTTATCAGGCATCTACATAGTTTGCTGTATAAAGACCCAGTTTATACTGTGAAAAATTAATACTTTGAATGTCTATTCTAAGTTACATTATTATGTTGTTTTTCTACTCCATTATAGTACTGTACTCTTAGATTATTATATACTTAATTATTAATAGTCAAAATAAAGTTTTATTTTTGTATTTTTCAATTTCTTTAAAATTTTAGTTCAAGTTTCCAGCGGTGAATAACCCCTTTAATGACTTCTGGTCAGTAGCTGAGTTAACAAAATGAATCCTGCTAACCATCATAAAATGTGATACGCAAAGCTACACTGCTGAGCCAAACTGATTTTCATAGCTCCATCTCTTCAGGCCATTGTCATGTACAACTGTTCTGGTTGAACAAACACACAAGTTTTCTCTGCCTCTATGATCAGACACTCTGAAAGATTGGATATTTTGTGCCTGACACGAGTACAAGCTGTGTTTGCTTTCAGAACATGCTGCATGTTTGCATTTAGTGCATTATGCTTGTAAGAAATGATGTGGGCCATGGAATTCCTTTGAGTCAAAATGTACAACAAATCATTACATGATTCTTTGCTTACCTGTAGAGCAGAGCTTTGTTTTCAGATGAAGTTGCTCATATAATTTGAAGTCATGGCCTACTATTCTCTTACGTTGCCGGCTGTTTTTCTACAGCGAGGCCGCATGCTTGTGATGCGTTGCGATGTGGGCCGAACATTTGCGTTTGCGTACTTATGCAAGTATGTTTCTGGCCTTGGTTAATGTGGTGTATTGGGATAATGTGTATTCGTAATTGCCTGATTCATGTGTTGCATTCATTGGTTCCTGTTCTTAGGAGCCAGTTCCTACCACACAGGTTTGGACTGGGAACCAATGAATGCAACGCATGAATCAGGCAATTACGAATGCACATTTTCCCAATACACCACAGTTAACGCATACGTTCTAGGGAAAAGGTTTGCCTGGAAGTGATGTGACAATTACTTTCAGTTAGAGATGCACCGATTGCAATTTTCTTGGCCGATTTCTGATTTTTTTTTGTTAGTGTGATCTGCCGATACCGATTTTTGCCGATTCCGATTTTCTATAATTGACAGCATATACAAACAAAAATCTACTTTTCTTCAACGCAGATTTTATTTTCATTAAAAAAAGAAACAAATTAAAAAGTCAGTAATAAAATAAGAACAAATAAAAAAATTGCAAACAACAGCACAAATAAATGCAATAGAATAAAGAGAGCTATGAAACTTAGTTTTTCAGGTTGAGTAGGTTTTTATTCAGGTAAGAAATACTACAGAAATTACAGTAATCAAATGTAAAATAACACTGGATAAATTGTAAAAATTAAATACAGATTTATGCTTAGAATTAAAGTTATAAAACGCATTCAGTCAAGAGCAGAAAGTGATTTTCTTTGTCTTTTGTTCTTTGATTAACATGACAGACAGCAGCAGGAATATTAGACTGCTGTCACTTTAAGAGTTTATGCACGGACCCAATATAAAGTTACACAACATGCGTTCTCTTTCTCAACTATTTAATGTGCCAAAACTGACTGTTTAACTGAATACTCGCCAAGACGGGCGTTTTGACATAATTTAGTATGTATTTGACCATTTAAGGGCAGTAAGCCACTCATTTTGGTACTTGTGACTCACAAGCTGTTTGAGACTGAGAAATGGCCTGTGCCCTCCACTTAAATAGATCAGTGGTGCATGTGCTTTTGGTGTGAGCGCGAAACCTGCTGGAATGACTAAAATTATGCTCGATACAAGCACTATTTAACCGGAGCGAATGAGACGAGTGAGAGAGAGCAGGCGGGTGTGTGTCACTTTGCACTTTGCAATTCTACTTTCAGTGTATTTTAGAGACCCTGATCTGGAGCATTGAGAAGCTAGCTGTGTTAAAGCAATTGTAAGGCGTGTGTGTGTGTGTGTGCGCACATGCACAGATTTCAGGCAGATGTTGTTGTGGCTGGTGCTTAGAAACAGTTTCACACAAAACATATCATTATTAAATCAGAAGAGGGCAGAAAGAAATAGCCAGATGTTTAATTTTTAGGTCAGATGTGTAATTTGTATTCATCAATTTTGTTTGGAACGTGATTTCTGTTTGCACCTCTCGGTGTGTACATTTGTCATTGGCGCTGAGGGCGTTTGATGAGGTCAGCTGTGGAAATGGCTAATGATGTGCAAGAGCTAATGACTGTGTGTGTGTGTGTGTGTGTGTGTGTGTGTGTGTGTGTGTCTGAATTAGGGATGTGCCGATCCGATACTCTGTATCAGTATCGGCTCCGATACTGCCATTTGTGCCGGATCGGGTATCGGTCAAACGAGGCCGATCCAAATCCGATATTGTGCGTATACTATTCTGTGTTATTGTTAAGCCCCACAAAAGGAACAAAAACATTATTAAGCACCATAAGGTTTTTGTGCACTATATTTCAAGTGTTCTGAAGCCATTCCATAGTTTAACTTGAGGTACAGAAGATGAATATTTAAGTTGTTAAATTCAAGTTCACATAAATGTTTCCCTCCGCTGTGGCTGTCAGTCATTCTCCATTCAGCATTCAAACTTCACGTTGTGTTTGGTTTCAACAGTCAACACGATGAAACACTCTCCAAGATGATTCAATGTTTCTATTATTATACTTGATCTGTAGATAAAGGTCTGTGGTTTTGGATAAAAGGACTTTATCTTGCTGGAATCTATTGCTGTTTCTAAATCATGTTACTTTCTCCCAGGTGTCTGTCAGATCACAACACTGGAGTAGAGAGCACTATGAATTGTTCTTCACACACACAGTAGACTGAAATTTAAAACTGTTAAAAGAAAAGGCTCAATAAACTATTGATAAGCATTGATATAATTCACTACACATCAATATCTCTGAACCTTTCAATGTGAAGTGCTGTGCGTGTTCTCTATTGGAGACTTTATAATACTTTTGCGCAATGAAAGATTATTAATAGCCTTTTTTGTTCTGTCCTATCTATCATATGTTGCTGTCTCATTAAAAAGCTGTGCTATAAATTTAAAAGAAATGTCTTTTTGTTTTATAGTATGTATTATATATAAATAAATTTACTTGTTATTCATGAATGTATGAGTCATACATGACAAAGTCATGAGTCATGAATGAAGGAGTGAGCCTGACTCCTGTTTATTTTGAATATCTACCAAGCTAGTGAAACTATTGGTCTATTTACAGTTGTTGTACATTCGTATAGTGTTTGTGTGTGTCTTGACAGTTACAAATAAAGCCACAATAAGCTCATGGAGCTAACTTGTCAATCATTTTGATGGATGACGCTGAGAAAACTCTGATCAATAAGAGGACAGTTGTACTTGCATGTGACTTGCATAAACACATTTTGGTACGCTTTGAAATGTTGCATTGTGAAAGCGAACTGAACCAAGAAGAAAATGCAACATTGTAACAAATTTAGTCCCTGTTTCGGAACAAAACAAATGATCCATAGGTGTGAAAATGCCCTAAATGTTTGTGTCAGGAACAGGATAAAATTACCATTTGGCTTCAGAAGATTTGAAATATAGTGCTTTTAGAATCCTTTTATGGTGCTAATTTTTGGAGCTTGACTTGGGGCTGGACGATTATGGCCTAAAATCAAAACCTCGATTAATTGAACATTTTACCTCGATTACGTTTAATGAATGATCTGTTTGTTTGTTTGTTTGTTTTTTTTTGTTTTGTTTTTTTGCCCTCATAGTTCACTGACAAGGTTTGTACTGTAAATATGCTTGACTATTAAAGAAGGGATATTTTTTCCTATTGAAAGAGTGATCTGACATAACAGCTCACTTTCAGCAGTTATTTTATCTATGGTTCGTAACATTTCTTACAGATTTCTGCTCGTTGTAAATCAGATAAAGATAAATTATCACAGTACCAGTAATGAGAGCGATTGCGTGTGTGAATTAGTCATACCGTAAGTTTTGAGTTTTGAGTTTCCTTTTTTTTTTAATTCTGAAAGCTGGAATGCAAGCATGAAAAGTTATTTTTAGATCACAAAGTTGCCAAATGTCCTCCTTTTAACCTAGTCATGCTTCTGCATTTATTGTTACTGTATTGTGAAAAGCCACAGTATGGAAGCAATTTTTAGAATAAAAATAAGCTCATTTTGCTTGCAGACCTGCTGAAATTGATGTCTATATTACGGGAGGCCCAATGTGTGGGAGCATTTACTGGGCGACGTCAGTTTGTGTAACATTTGACATTTGAGTCTGTCCGGCAAATCTCACATTTGTGCCGACAGCTTTGCTCCGTTGATACGACTGTTTCTGTGACCCACTTACCTCAGCATCTGCCTCTTTTCCCTACCGCATGGCTGTTTTAGCATCAAACTCAAATCCTGCTTATCAGCCCCATTCACGCCATACGACACAAGCAAATAAAAACAAATGTGACAATCTCACTTTTATGACCGTAAACATGGATTTAAAATTGTGCACAATGAGCATTCACCTTTGTGATGAAAGGGCTTTGTGGTTTATGCTAACTTTTGTTTCAGCATGTGAAAACATTCGAGCTTGCTGTTGAATGGCTAATGGGGGTGTCTCAAGGTTTCTGTCTTTATCTCACACATATGTGGGTCAGTGACGTGATGCTCTTTTTTTTTTTTTTTTTTTTTTTTTGTCCAATCTGTTAATTAAATTTAAAACTTCTCACTCATGCAACAAGATCTTTGAGTAAAGACAAAATCAGTTGAAACGGTAAAGCCATGTTTCTGCATTCATACGATAATATGACAAGATCCGGTATTTTGCTCGGTACACAGTTGCTTCTCAAAGAGGCGAAACGGTAATCCTGTTGCAGTGTCCCATGCAGTAGTGTGTGTGTGTGTGTACAAGACGGTAAATCTTTGACACAAGAGGCTGATAAAAGGACCCAGGAGGAACTAGAGCAGAAGTAACTGTCAGACAGACCAATCGCTGCAGTTTCAGCCCTTCCTCCTTCACAGCTGCGGTTCCTCAAGCACCAGAGAGATGCATATATGTCATACATCACACTGTTTAGGCATCGCCAGCAGAACTGTGTCAACTGTATCACAACACTCTTTTGTTTCCCTTTGAAGTTTGACTCAGTCCAACTTGTGGTTCTGGATTTGCATAGTGACTAATTTTAGAAGTGTCAGTCTCTGTTTCACATACGCACAATAGCTGTGCTATCAGCAGTGAGGTGTAACATGTTGTTCCGTATGTGGCACTTCATATTCGGAATGAAAAATTTGTGAGTGGTAGACTTGATTTTCACAAATAAAAACATTCACAAATGGAATGGCTGTATTATTAGAAATATTTCAGATGTGTGTCTGAAGACAATATGAAGATATTTAAGATAAAAAAAAAAAAAAAAACTTTGAAACGCTTCAGTGGATTAATATTACTTGTGCTGTACTCCATACAAAAATAATTTGTAGGGATGCACCGAAATAAATTCTGGGCCAAAACCGAAAATTCAGGATGCACTTGGCCGAAAACCGAAAATAAATAAATTAATAATCAATTAATTAATCAAACTTATTCAATAGCCAGTACTCTAATAGCTAAAACTGAATTCTATAAACATCTTGCACATAAGACATATCAACTTTTATATCAACTTTTTAATAACAGAATTGTTTCTACTCCAGTTTGTTGGTGAAATATAAACCTTTAGATGACAATAATAACTTGTTTTCATGACCGATTTATTCAAAAAATGAAGACATCACTAACAGGTTAAGTAAAAATAACACGTTTTCAATGTTTAATACAGTGCATATGTTTAGCAAAATGCTCTTCTCTAGAGTTATTTTTTCTAGCTAACTGATGAGTTTATGGACATGGCTTTCTTGAGGTAAATGTAATGTTAAGTGAAGTTATATAGCCTACAAGCTGTTTTATTGAAACAGACCCTGAACACAGTCAAAACGTGCCATCGGAGAAGCGCTAATTAAACGTTTGTTTTAGTCACTGATTTCTGCCCTCCAAAACCATAGCCGGAATTTCGGTGCATTCCTAATAATTTGTATATGTACCATGCAGAATTATAGTAGGCTGCTGTCACTTCAAGTCCGAATGCACGGATCTAAAATACTGTTAAACATCTGGTTGTCTTTCTCAATTGTTTAGTTCACCTAAGCCATAAGCAACTGTGTTTACGAGGATACTCTGTTTTACGTGCATTTTGACAATTTTTTTTTGCTTGTATGTGTCCGTTCAGGCACACATAGACGTGGAAGAGAACGGCATTCGGTGTTCATGTCCAGAATCGAGTTCTCTTTCGCGTCTTCATGCCCTCAAATGGTTTAAAATCACTTGAATGTTTAAACTGACAGGACCTAAAACATGTTCAAATGGTAATGTTTAATTGTATGATGGTCAAACTTTGCAATTAATCCGAGAATCACGTGCGTTTTGAACCGCGGTGTCTGGTCCGTACGGATTAACGATCCTTATCCTGCGATGTGATTATTGCGGATGCACACATCGCGATTTCAATGCTAAAATGATATATCGTGCAGCCCTACCATATATAGTGAAAAACTGTAAATAGTTTAAAACTGTACTGCCTGAGAAAAAAGTGTTGTCCTGATTCAGTATGTGTGATCAGATATGTTGTCAGGCTGTATGTCAGTGTCACTATTCTAACGTTATATTTGTAACTTGTTACAAAATAAAAAAGTTTCTCACCTCAGAAAAGTGAACTTTCCTGTAGGTGTCAGCTGTTATAATGTGCTCGTATCGCTCACTCTTCAACTACATGCGCAAATGCGGTGGCGCGCACTGTAAAATCATTTTAAATAAAGTGCAAAAGAAATTACGAGCATGCAACATCGTAGTTATGTTGTCAATTAGTAAGTCATGAAAGTACCAAAAAGTACCAATAAATTACGTAACTTAAACTTTCTGTGTTAACTGGGAAGGATTTGCATGTTTATTCTATTCATCAGTTTATTAATCAGTCTGACAGAAGAGTCAACAGCTTTCACGCACTTCTTTCAAAATAAAAGTCTTGCATCAGAAAAACAATTGCATTTGTTGTTGTTTCTTTGACTGCACAGTCCGCGGCCCACTCAAAGCGGTCTTGTGACCCACTTTTGGGTTGCGCCCCACCGGTTGAGAAACACTGTGTGTTTTACAGTGTAGCTTGACAAACCCTGGTCATTGTATGCACTGTGTATGCATTGTATGCACAATACAGCCTTTACATTACCATTCAGATAAAGTAAAGCAGATAAAGGGTGTTTATTTTCAGTTCATATAAGATTATAATCTTAATGCCGCTTATCGCCTGGACTTGGTACTGTTGGCATTCAAAACAAATGTGTAATCTGTTACATCTGTGACCATTGGGTCTCATGGACTGAATGGCAAGGAAATGTTGATCAAAATAGATTCGTTGAGTTTTCTAGAAGTTTGCCGTGACCAATTTCAGATGACTCCGGTTTGTGATCATTGAATATTTTTGTGCTCTGTTATGGTTTCATAATTTGTGTGTGGGGGTTAATTTTTATTATTGTGTGATGTTTTGCAGTATTTTGTCGTAATTTGGATTGCAGTTTTTTTTTTTGTTATGTGATGGATTATATGTCATATATTTTACATTTGTGGGAGGATTGTATTGTATATGCTATTATATCAATGTTTTGGTAATGTGTTTTGGTACTCTCCTGCCCAGGGACAGCAGATGAAATTTAGCTCTGTAGCTAATTCTAGGGCAGCTTTTTACTGTCATTGTCCCTGCCAAATAAATAATTAAATTAAAATACATTTTTTTAAGAAATGTATGGGATATATATTATGGCCTTTTAAAACAGCCAACGCATTTCTTATTCATAACACAATTCTGAATTTTCAATTAATATCTGTGATCTAGTTCAGTAGATCAAAGATTGATGAGAAGAAAGAAAGGCAAAGAATGTTTTGGGGATGAGGAGAATATTTTTTTAGAATAGTAGTGAATTGCATAAAAATAACTAGCTTGAAACTTGTCAATTTCATTTAGTAAAGAATACATTTTGGAAAAACTTCAAGAAAACAGTGTAGTCATTTCATTATAGCAGCTGTTATGAATGACTGTTACTCAGTCATCAGTTCAGGGAAGATGATTGCAGTGTTTGAGTATTGATTTGTTTGCATTGTCATTGATCAGCTTTGGATCAATGCAAATTCAGAAATGAAGTGCCATCACAGTCCATATTGTACAGTATTGTCCATTATAACAGGGTTCAGATTGCATTGGTGAAAAATGAGCTTGTTGGTGGATTGTGTTTTCTTTGGTCAGCGTTTGCATCTTCAGCAACGGGTTGTATTTCCAGGCTGAGAGAAATGGCACGTCTACAGTTCTGATTTGTGGCTACACTGTAACTCATTAAGGAACCACAGACATTTTCTTGAATGTTTTTTTTTCCTCATTCCAGAACCCGTCTGTCCTTTCATCCAACATTTCTCATGTCCCATCCAGTAGACTCTTGGAAAACAAGTGCTTAGCCACAACAGCAGCGCTTGTCCCTAGAGCACTATCTGTACGAGACGTATCACTATCGTCTGATGGAGACACGCGACATTACAAAGCAGAAATGAAGCCAAGCAGAAATGAAGCCAAGCGTAAAGACGCGGTCTCCAGTCGAGCAGTCATTCCCAGGCCCGGAGCTGCAGGGCTATCTTAAACTGTGGCCTCTCAGTGCTCATTAAAACCTCCTCTCTGGACCTCAGACATCAGGAATATGCCACCACTTCAGTTAACTTCGCTTTCCGCCCTCAAGTATTTTGGATCAATGACGATGTCTGTGGACAAGACAATAACAGCTATGAGTAATGCAACAACACATGCCTCACTTTTCTTCGAGATCTGGCTTTAGTAATGCCGTGAATATGAGGCAGCGGTATAACGAGACAAATCCAGACTACAACCAATGTTCTCTTGTGTTTGCAGTGTAAATGGTGTGTGGGGATTCAGATATGCTTATTTGAACTAATAAGATATGGAGAGTGCTGGTTTAGTTGTGTTATTGAAGATGTGAACTGGATATAGACTGATATATTGTCCAGGTCCAGACCAAACAACATAGTTTGAAACGCATGTGATTCTCGGATTAATTGCAAAGTTTTTTGTGCGCACACACAGAGCCGCCCAGACAGCACGTGAACACAGAATTCCGTTCACTTCCGCGTCTATTTGTGCTCGAATGGACACACACACACTAGGGCTGGACGATTATGACCTAAAATCAAAACCTCGATTAACTGAACATTTTACCTCGATTACAATTAATGAACGATTATTTTGTTTCGGGGTTTTTTTTTTTTTTTTTTTTTTTTTTTGCCCTCATAGTTCACTTTCAAGGTTTGTACTGTAAATATGCTTGACTATTAAAGAAGGGATATTTTTTCCTATTGAAAGAGTGATCTGACATAACAGCTCACTTTCAGCAGTTATTTTATCTATGTTTCGTAACATTTCTTACAGATTTCTGCTCGTTGTAAATCAGATAAAGATAAATTAGCACAGTACCAGTAATGAGAGCGATTGCGTGTGTGAATTAGTCATACCGTCTCTCTATTAATTGTGAAGCTGTGGGTTGTAAATAGTTCCTTCAAAAGTAGAAACGTATATGCTATAATAAGTTTTGAGTTTCTAAGCTACTTTAGTGATAAATCACAGGACAGCGCTGACAACTAGTTTCTGCGTTCCTCTCTGTGCGCGTGATCTTCACGTTTTGTGCAGCTACTGTTTGTATGAGTGTTCGTGCCACAATGCAGCTGCGCGAGCGCGGTAGCTCGATATAATAATACACATATAAACTAAAATCGCTTTAATGTCCAAACTGGCAAACCTTAAAACACATACAACTGACAAAGTTTAGTAAAGAAGCAAGGCTCACCGCTTGCGCGCCGTCTCTGTTGATTCGGCGTTCACCTGCGTGTTGACTGGACGGGGCTTCGAGTCACGTGGCTACACACGCGGTAGTATGTTTTTAAGGGGAAAGTATTAACAGGATTAAAAAACCGAAATAACCGACATGGGAAAATTACATTGGTTAGAGGTTCTGAATTTCGGTTTCGATTACTTTTTCGATTAATCGTCCAGCCCTAACATACACTCAAAATTATGTCAAAATGTCCATCTCTGCGAGTTTCCTTGTAAACACAGTTGCTTATGGCTTAGGTAACGCAAACAAGGAAAACGAATGTGTATCATTATATTGGATCCACGCATTCTGTCTTAAAGTGACAGCAGGCTAATATTCTTGCTGCTTTCTGTGTCATGAATGATATCGAACAACAAAATACAAAGAGAAAATCACTTTTGCAGTTTTAACACTGATTAATTATATTCAATTTATACAGTGAAGACTATACAGTGTTATTTTACATTTGATTATTCATTTTCTGTACCTGAATACTTGCCTGAAAAATATAAAGCACTGTTTATTTCATTTAAATCATCCCATTCATTCTAGAATTATTAATTCTTTCCAAATAGAGCTATTCAATTAATCCGGTGAATTTATTTCTTATCGCAAAATATAATATCACAGAAAAACAAAATGTCGTAATGTCGGTTTTTTCCAATATCGTGCAGCCCTAGTACACGCATGCCTTTTTGATCATACACTGTGAATCCTCATATAAGGCTCTGCGGGATGTCCTAATATAAGACTTTGATTTCTCATTAGCATATTGCAGTAGTGTGTTGGCATCATTCTATTGGATTCAAAGGGAATGTAACAAACACAACATTAATGTTGCTATAACTGTCTGATATCTAATAGAGAATATTTGAATTCATGTATTTTTTTTAATGAACACAGCAAACACGTTCAACAGGCGTTTCTGGAGCTGATGTCTCTTGGGAATGTGTGATAGCTTGGATGCAGCCGCTAGTATTGCAATATGTTATTTGCTCTTTTCCAGAATCCTTTCCTGGCATTGGCTTCTTGCTTTCTTGTTTGTACCACACCACCATTTTGTACATCCGTTCATCTTCCAGACTCCTGCTGTAGGTCTTTACGCAGCAGATCCAGGCAGATGGTAGACATGTTACCCGCATCCAGTCAGCAGGCTTTAGAGACACCCTCTGTGGCCGGATTTGGCAAACACAGCGCTTTCCAAAGGCAAGGGAACGCCATAGCTAAGATCACTGTGCCAGCCTGAATTGTTTGCTTGTTTTTTTTTTCAGTCTGACATTTTCCTTAATAGGTCATGTTTTGAATTATAGATTGCTGACACATTGTTCACA
This sequence comes from Mylopharyngodon piceus, assembly GCA_039654765.1. Classification (NCBI taxonomy): domain Eukaryota; kingdom Metazoa; phylum Chordata; class Actinopteri; order Cypriniformes; family Xenocyprididae; genus Mylopharyngodon; species Mylopharyngodon piceus. The sequence goes on along the minus strand of CM077438.1, from coordinate 24,826,884 downwards.
TCATAGACGTTATTGGTGGTTTTTTTTAATGATTGATGGCGATAGTGAGGTGGTATTGTAAAGTGTTACTAAAATAATTAATTTTTATTTGGCATTGTGGGGAAATACACATTTAAAATTTAAAACAAGTAATGGTAATGCCCATGTTTTCATGTTGGGAATGTTGCTGAAAGAGGGAGAAGAGTCTGTTTTATCTTGGGATGGAGTGGGAGCTGCTGATGTCAACCTCCTCATTCCTGCCAGTGTGGGCGGCTTAGATTAGATCCTCTAAAAGGGACTGAATGCATGAACATGTGCCGTTTTCATTACAACACAAAACTGCAGCCAGGCTATCGCAAAATGCTCAACTGTTTCAAATAAGATAGTTATTATCGTCATGTTCATCATCTCTAAAATAATAGTTCTGCTATCATTGCGTCGTTCCAAACCTGTATGACTTTCATGAAATTAGATGTTTCATGATGGTTTGTGTTGTGTTAAACTCCAAGAATGACAAAAATACACAAGTATTTTAAGTCATTGAAGTGCCATCAAAGCTCATTTGTGTTTGCACATATTCAAACTTGATGCCCAAATATGAGAATAAGCTACTTTGTTGTTTTCAGTAGCAATTCTTTGTCACTTAGTAGCAACGCAACAATCCAGTAAAAGAGCATTGTGTTATTATATGGATATTACGGGAGATGCCACTGATGGCTGTCTTTACAGTGATAAATCACAGGCTGTTTTGAAGTCCTGTTACGGCTTAGGCCGTACTCTGATAAATTTTTCCATAGCAGGCCGGTTGGTGCTGTTGAATATTAACCAGACAGATTTAATGTCGAGTTGTTTAGTGGCAGGCTGTGTCCCGTTACGGACATTGTCCCTTTATTATCAGCACACCTCTGATACCTCTCACTTCATTTACCGAATCCAGTAGCCCGCAGTCATCGCTTACAAAATATTTATGCCAGGGTGTAAAACTATTTGTACTGTGTTTTTATGTTGAATGCATTTAATTTCATGTTAAGCATTGTTATTATTTTTCATACCAAGTAGTAAATTTTGGCATGTGCATTAACGTTCACAAGTTTGGGGTCAGTCCGGTCCAATCCAATCGCACTCCAGCTGTAAAATAGTGTTGGATTGATCTCTACACATTGTCCGTACCCACTATACCCGAGATCCAGTTTCCATTGGTTGAACTTTCAAATGATGAAAGAAAACACTGCAGCATGATCACGACGCGATTGGATCCCGGAAGTCCTGTAGCTTTATCCAAGCAGCATGTCATGTCACTCCGTGAGGATTTTCTCAAGATCTGCGCATGGTCGTGTGCCTGTGTGTGGGCTTGTTTGAATAGAGACAAACTGCTCTAAATAAAGATGTTATTTACTATGGTTTACTAATGTTTCACAAAGTTACAAAGCAGAACGTGACACAAAAACCGTATCTGTATACTGTTTACATGTATGTCGGCAGCAACTTTACATCATCAGATTGCGATCGTTTCATGAGATAAGCAAAGCTTTACTCACTGTGCTTTGAACCGGTGTATTGAATTGTTTTGCCCGTTGTGTTTAGTCACTGCAGTTTTGTATTGGAAAGAGCTGGTCCTGAAGGTCTGAGTAAACGACTGTTTCACAGCCAGGACGAAGGCAGCACCGGCCGCGGGATGAAACTGTTTATGGTGTTCAGGGCCAGAGACGTTCCTTAATGGACCTGGTAGCCACTTCTGGTTTTCCTCCTGCTAATCAGCCTGTTTCAACGTCCTCTGCTTACAGTATGCAGATCTCAGTGTTGAGGGGTAACCAAAGCTGCTTTCTTCCTGTAACACTCTACTTTTTCCAGCAAGCAGTGGTGTAGCGTGACGGAAGTGCTATATATCACTACTTTTGTCACATTGTATTGTCCACACACAGCTTTACAGTTGAGGAAGCTGAGATGACGCTTTCTCCTAAAATATTCTTTCATATTAGGTACAGTCATCTTAATGTAAATTAACTGAATCAAAAATAGACTTTCAGATTTGCAAATTCACAAATTAGGGTCCTAGATATTTTCTGTTCATCACTGTTTTTGAGTAAATTATTACATACATTAGACTGCAATGTATTTGTTTTGTTTTCAAATTTATAACATTTTAAATGTGTTCTTAATAAAGTTAAAAAAGAGTTTTTTAATAAATGTATGACATTATTATATACATTTATTAATTATACATTTAGTTTAATTATATTTTGATTTTAAATTTATTTATTAACTGTCACCTTAAATAGCAACATTTTTTTTAGTGTAGCTAACTACATCTTTAGAAGAGTAGTCTTTATAAAACTACTAAAAATCATGAGTATCATTTAGTAAGTTACAGTTATTAGTTTCCTCTACGTTGTACTGTATCCACAGGCCTGAGATTAGTCTTATTTTGACTTAAGCCTATGACACACCAAACCGACATCAAAGATGAAAGCTGACTGTGTTGTCGCTTCCTGTCAGCTACATCTCGGCCTAAAATCTGAACTTCAACAGCAAAAGGACTATAGGCGACTGTCAACTAGCACTTGCGTTCTGCGCCTGCTTGTAAGGAAATAACTGTCTACATCAGCAGATAGTCTATATTTGTCATTCAAAAAGGGAAACTGAAACTACGACTGCAGATATATAAACCGTAAACAAAGCAGTGCTAAACCGAACAGCCCATCAGAGTTCTCTTTCACCGACAGCACCAACACCGATTGGAACGGGCAAAAAAAAAGACAGTCCGACTAGAGCCAAAAAAACTAAGCCGACCGACGCTCAAAAGCGGCCCGACATTGACCGAACGCCGACCGTTGACTTGGTGTGTCCTGGGCTTTACACATAAGGTGTTTGGTGATCGTCCCCATGACCCAGGATGCCTTTGAGGCAGAGGTCGTCTTAACCTTTGGTTTCAGTTTAAATGATAGAGGGTTTGTTGTCTCTTACGTCCATCGCTCCAAGGCCGTTCTTATCCTCCCTTCCTGGGTGTTCTTTGAATTGCCCTTACAGACGGGACTCGCTCTCACTTCCTTTATCACTCCTGCAGTTGTGGCGTCCAGTGTTCGGCATCAGCGTCTAAGATGTCCTCACACTCCAGATAAATGCCTAAAGGTGCCATGTACTGCATATTTGTAATTTTTATTTTATTTATTTATTTACTGGAGCTACCCCCTGAGATTTTTAAATTAATATTTTAATAATTTAAAACAAAAAATATTTTAATTTAAAAAAAATTTTATTATATTATTTTTACTAAGTTACCTTTTTTTTTTTTTTTTTTTTTTTTTTAAAAACCCTAATGGGTTTGTGAACCCCAGTTTGAGGTTACAGCATTACAGCACGAAAGTCTGACCATATAGTCTGACCAGTGTTTGCACTCTCCAAGTCCATTTTTGTTGGTTTGTTCTTGGTTTTAACTGGAGATGATGTGAAAAACAAAAGTTCCCACTTCCCAAATGTTTGCATACACTGCATTGCAACAAGGCCTGTGTGTATATTTAGCTGTGAAAGTGAAATGGGACACCTTTTTTTTTTTTTTTTTTTTTTTTTTTTTTTTTTAAAACAAATAACAAGGAAGCATTTTCATCTTCATTGCTGAGGGTCAGTTGAGCACAGTGGATAAAATAGATTACACACACTTAAAAGACATGCTGTTGGTAGAAATGAGGCATGATGCCTGTACTAATGAGCACATTTAAATACAGATTTATCAGGGACGACTTCGTTATCTCTGTCTCTCCAGTAATAAATGAGCCAGAAATCCCATAGGCTTACACTGAGAGACCAGACTAGAGACTTGTGGATGGGCTCTTTTGACCTGAGACATTAAGTAACCTCCCAGAATACCCTAGAAACCTTAGCAACGCCCTGGTAACCACCCACAACACTGTAGCCTCAATAGTTTTGCCATTAAACTTTGCCATGAGTCACTTTTCAATGAAAATAAAGCGTTTTTTTTTTTTTTTTTTTTTTTTTTTTCAAATATCTTTGACTTTAGAGATCAGCTGTTGTTTCTTTGCTCTCTGCGTCTTGCGTGGTCATAAAATGCCTCTTTCTTTTGAGTTCATCTGGAATGTGTAATAAAATGAATGTGAAAGGATATGATAATCTGCTAGATAATCTTCAGGTACAGCAGTGGTTAGTTTGCATAAAGACGATAGGCTGACCTGAATGTGTCTGTTGTAGTTACTGCACAAGAGGAAGTTGAATGTTTTTCTCTCTTCATCTGTGTCTCCATCAGAGCTGCACATGAAGATACAGCATGAGAAGTTTGATGGCAGATTTTTCTGCTACATTGACATTTGCTCTTCGTTTAGATGATTTGATGTATGATGCTCAGTGGCCATGCATCTGGAGGTTTATTAAAAGGAAAGTTCAACTGAAAATAAAAATTGTCGTCATTTACTCATCCTCATGTCATTTCAAACTTGTATGACTTTTTTTTTTTTTTCTGCGGAAGACAAAAGATTTTGAAGAATGTTTCAACTGAACTTTCCTTTTAACACTGAATAGGGTGCAGTAGTAGTGCAGGCTTTTTTCGTATGTGTTAAGGAAGTCTCACACAAACTACTATACTGAGAGTGTATCTGGGAAGTGCCGCAGGCTTTTATATGCACAGAGGTCAAATCAACGCCTACAGCTCACGCTATCACTTCTAGCCTATAAAAAACACATGCGCTTCTGAATGGCTCAACACTGAGACACTGGCAGTATTTAGTAGCTGAAGCACCCACACACATGCAGACATTACTCACGCTCACACTAGTTATGTTCCCCAAGGCTGCATTTATTGATCAAATACAATAAAAAAAAAGTATTTCTGTATTATAGAATAGTACACTGTAAAAAATGATTGACTTTTAACGGTAAACGACTGTAAAAATGCTACTGTGAAAAACTGTTAATTGGTTAACACAACGTTTCTGTTTTATATGCGGGGAATAACTGTAACACATTTAATGTAATTTGCACATTTAATGTAATTTTACAGTAAAATGTTGTTAAATTTACAGTTTTTGGAAGTGAATAAGAACAAGTACTTGTATAATTTATTGTAAAAAACTGTAAATTGACATTCCCACAATTCTCTGCGTGACAGTTCACATTTGATGTATTTTCTTCTTAGTTTTTTTCTAATCAGTTATGTAAATGAGGGTTTTATTCTACATCTAATGTTTTTAAATTAATGTTTAATTTCATTTTTTAAATGTCATGCGTGTTACCATGGTGGTGTTTAGTGTTTGTGTGAATGACACTGTGTGTACCTTCTATATATTAGTATTGTCCTTCTCAGCTGGTGGAAGAACTGCTTGTGATGAGCTTTGATTCATCATGTGACTCATCACCACTGTGTTTGGTGGTTGTCAGTGTATTATAAAGGTACAAAACCGATATTAGTTCTTCAATAGGATGGTAAATTACCTTATATCAGTTAATGAAATACATTATTTTATTATAAATTTAGGTTAAATCCGTAAAACTTAATGTTCCTACAGGATTTTTCTTTTAAAAAAAACCCCAAACTTTGAATAGTAGTGTACTTAAAAGTGAAGTCTGTAATTTCTGTGCCTCTCTGTGGCACATGTAAAACTCTGAAATCAGTCTGAAAGAAACACTTGCCAAGCACCATGTATTTGCACAATTGTGAGCAAATCAAATCTGTGGTTCACAGGGTTTTTTGTTTTTTATCTTCACATACTCTGGGGTCTTCAACTCCACTGGGGCATCATAACAAGCTCCTTGACTTCCGTTTACTGGATCTTCACACTGCCACTGAAACATGAATTTCCTGGTGCCGTATGAACAGGACCCAGGGGCATTTGTTTTTCAGCGTTTTTCCACATTTTCAGCTAATCTCATATTTAATTAAAAGCTCAGCAGCTGACGCCGGTTTAATGCGGGCTTCTTTTGGCTCCGTTTCCCATCCCATTTCAGAGCGAGGTGAGAGGATTGCACATCTAAAAACAGCAGCTCACTCATAATTGATAAGGTCGTGTGGAATAATGGTCAGATATCTGCCACTAAATGCAAGCACAGGACTTTTTAATGAGCTCATGCTGCTTTTCCTCTGCAGTACTGGCAAAGGTGTTCAACAGCAGTTTTTATTCACAGGAAGGGGGATGTTCTGCCTTATAGCATTGTGAGGATGGTCTGTCTTGAGCTAGATATTTTGAAGATTCAGTCTCAGGATGAAATGATTCATTGATACTGCTGGATCTTTATTTTTGGCAATTTTACACTTGAGCTACTGTTTTGAGCCAAAGTCCATTTGACTTTTGACTGTTTAATTGGTATGAATTAAACACACTGATCCCCTGATCTATTTGCATCCAGACTCTTAGATGCATCTGGGTGGATGGTGTGAATGTGGTAACTGAAACTCCATTTGACATTTAGGGATAGAGACAGAGGGGGTTTGCGGTGATTTGCTGTCCTCTCAAGCTCATATTTCTGTCTTTTGACTCACCCCTGGGCATTCTGCACTGGTCAGTTGACTGTCACAGATAGAACGATGAGGTTTCTTCTCCATTGTGCCTAATACCACCCTTTAGCCTTGGCCTTATATTCTCATTTCGCATTCTGTCATATCTTTTTGCTTAACTATGAAATGGATAGTTCAAAATCTAAATTTATTTGAGTCTTTGAAGCCATTGGAAAATAACCGATATATACCTGTGACCGCATATCATTTGTTGCAAATATGTAAATAAACTACAGTTAGGCTAATGGACTATTTTACTCAGCTGAGGAGCTGTTTATGGTGGCTATTAATAAATTAATTTAATAATTTATTGAACATTGATGTCTTCTCATATTGCTGTTGTGTCTACGCTCTTAAAAATCAAGGTTCTTTATTGGCATCTATGGTTTCATGAAGAACTTTTAACATCCATGGTAAAAAAGGTTATTTATAGTGGAAAATTTTTTTCTTCATACAAAGGAAAAATTGGTTCTTTTAAGAACCGTTCTCTGTAGGGCTGAAACGACTCGTTGACGCAATCAATTACGTCGATTATGTAAATTAGTCCATTTGCGTGGAATGCGTCAATTCGTTGCGCTGTTTGTTCATCCCCAATGATGGTGGCTGACTTTCGGGCATGCTGAAAATCAGCCGTTATTACAAAAATAACGAGCCCGGTCTAAAGTGTGGGAATTTTTAAAACAGAGACCATATAAAATGATGCTTTATAAAACTGAAATGGCATTCCTCACAGCAGCACAGCTTCTATGTCATTTAAAATATCTAATGGATGAATTCACGCCTCGATTGGACTCATTTATTTAATAATGCGCTGTCAATTGTTGTAAAACTTCACGGTTTTATGGACACCGCCATGTTTACTATGGTTACCACTATGGTTAGTTGGAATGCATTTGTGACTTCAGGTGTTCTATCATACAGCTGAATGAACATAACATTTCAGGATTTACACTTGTAAGCATTTGCTGCTGTAAATCCCAAAAACTGACTATGAATGCAACTTTCCTTATTAGGCCTACACTGCATAAACCCTGTTTTTTGTGATAAATAGTATTTTAGGTCATTATAAGTTCATACATAGATTAGTTACGGTGATTATTTATTGGTAAATTAACCAAAGGATAAATCGACTATTCAGAAAATAAACAATAGATTGACCAGGAAAAAATAAGTTAGATTATTTGATTAATCTAAAAAAATATTGTTAGTTCCAGCCCTAACTGAAAGCTTCTTTGGGGAATCCAAAATAGTTGCTCTATGCTGTGAAAAAAACCCTATTCGGGATCTTTATGGCTCTTATTTTTGTACTTGTCTCAACAATAACCTTTGGAAATAGGTAACCTAGTTTTAGTGTCATTTCCTGAGTATGCATTGCTGGCAGAAGAATACAGACTTTGGAGTCTGACTACAATGTCAAAAGACGTGCCAAAAAATTATTATCAGTACTATATATCACTCTCAGCCAATGTAGGTTTTGGTTTCAAACACTACGGCCTAAATTATCTCAAAGGAATTAAACAGCCAGAAAGTGAATTGACAAGTGCAAAGGCCCCTCTCACAGTCTCCATACACGACAAGGTTGCATTGAAGCTGATGCAGCACAGCACACGAGCTAGATCAGATTACCCGCCCTTCGTTCAGAAAATATCCGCCAAGACAATGGTGGTTTTGTTTGCCTTACTGCTGCAAGACCACTGCGCTTTGTGCAGAACGGTGAGAACCAAAACCAAAACAGTGGAGCAGAACTGGACAAACCGGTTGTGCTGCTTTTGTCACCGATACCAGTGGTTTTTTTCACCTCTTTTAAATCGTGGCTTCACCCTTTCCCAAGTTAATGTTTGTACTAAGGAATCCACGTTGCATCTGTCAGAGATCTTCCCCAAGCGGCGCCTTCCTACCTGTAGGCTCGGCGTCTCTAAAGCGATCTCTGGCGCTGAATTATTGAGAGAGGCCTCAGCCCCTGCTGTGTCAGGGAGATGGCCTTGTCAACCAGTGACAGAATGAAACGCACACCCAGCCTTCCTGCTGCTCACATACAACCTCTCACCTCTGGGCTGGACACACGTACACCTCAGCCGAAGAACCTGACACCTGACCCCTGCTGTACGCCCAGACACATGTTTGAGCCGGCCAGAGAACAGGCCAGATAAGAACAAGATGATTACAGCACTGATCAGCACTGATCCTGCATACAAAACAACTTACTAAATGCTTTGTTAAAGGACTAGTTCAGGCAAAATAATTGATTTTATTTACCTGACTTTCTGGATTCCCCCCTTAATATGGAGTTAAAAGAACTCTATTTTAATTTGAACATTACCATTCAAAATTTTGGGGTCGGTAAGATTTTTTTTCATGAAAGAGGTCTCTTCTTCTCACCAAGGTTGCATTTATTTGATCAAAATACTGTAAAAACAGTAATGTGATTATGAAATATTATTACATATTACTATATTATTACATATTGTAATATATTTTAAAATGTAATTTATTCCTGTGATGGTAAAACTGGCATGCTGGAAACTAAAATTTCAGTAATGTCAACAGGAAAAATAATTTTCGAGTGCTGTTGTACATACTCCATTGGTTCATATTCGCCCAACATAATTTAATCTAGTAGACTGGACATTTTAGAGAATTACATTGATCAAATGCAAAGGAATCAAGTTTAGAAGATAAATTTTTATTTTGTGATCTACACAACAAAATTTGTGTGAGTAAATCACATCAGACTGTTTTCCCATTTTTTTGCAGTGTTGATAAACTAGTCTACTTGACCAATTGATTTTTGGATGACTAGTCAACCTTTTTGATCCACCCCTGCTTCCATGTTTATATTTTCAGCTGTGCTTTCATAATATCATTTTCATTTACTTAACATGTTAAGTCACCAGATTTGAGTATCATGGAACACTTGGTTAGAAAACAAGGGTAACTTTGTTTACTTCTGCACTGACCAGCTTGACATCAAGTCGACCAGTCTGACCCGTTTCTGTTTTGAAGGTTATATTTTCAACTCTACGCTCAGTAATGTTATTTTTGCTTTTTACTTTAGAAGTGTTAGTCCAGCCATTAATGCTCATAATTGAAACCCCCAGAAGCAGGACTTTCCATGTTGACTTCCTTGTATTGAGTTAAATAATCTTTCCTGCGGTATTACAGTATTCAAGCAGAACTTGCCCTACATTACTTCTGCCAAGTGATATAGATTTCCAGAGAGCTGTGACTAAATTTCAGATCATCAGCTCATGCTCCATCGTGCTATTTTCAGTTCTTCCCTCCAGACTGCATATTCTCAGGGTTATGCTTGATGTTTTCTGTGTTTTTCTCTCTCTCACTTTCTCCCTGGCTTTTTCTGTTCCCTCCAAACATGGCCTATTTTTCAAACGCGTCGCCCCAGCATTCCTCCGGCGAGCTCGGTTTGGATCAAAACGCTCCGTGCTGAAGTGTTACCCAAATCCAGCTCCCCTATAAATATCTTCAGCACTGTCAGAAACCGTACATTTCAGTAGGATCTGACACACTACATGTCAGTCGGCTCTTCAAGTGCTGTCTGTTCGTAGAGCCGTGCGACAGGATCTGAAAATGCTTCCTTCTCACCATCAGGAACTGAGAACTGTATACGTCAGCACCCGCAAACAGGCTAGCGTGTATTAGCAGGGGCTGTTTCTTGGTGACACGTCAGTTTCTTGGCGATCCTTGTGCTCTGTTTAACATTACGCAGGCTCAGAGATGGCAGCAGTGCTTTGCATCAGAGAAACTGCAGACGAGATCTTCCTGTTGTTAGCAGAGAGTCTCCGATAACCGCAGGCTGGGGGAGGGGTGGAGGCAAGCAAAGCCGTGTTGTATTTAAAATGTGGCCATTGTCTAAATGGTCGTCAGAGCCGGTCCATAGAGCTGCGGGAAATGGGTCACTGAGTTCCCACAAGGCGGCTTGGAACCACCGAGAGCCTCTGATTCACACCGAATCATTTGCCTTGATGATCTTCATCAGAGCCATGCTGAAAGATGGGTCGTTGCTTAAAGGAACAGTTCAACCAAAAATGACAATTTACTCACAATTATATCGTTCATGGTGACTGGAGCTGTTGAGCTTGAAAATGCCTTCTGAAGTCAAGAATTTTGGGGGGAAAAAACATATATATACAGTGCTGCTTGAAAGTTTGTGAACCCCTTGCAGAATCTGTGAAAATGTGAATAATTTTAACAAAGTAAGAGGGATCATACAAATATGCATGTTATTTTTTATTTAGTACTGTCCTGAGTAAGAGATTTTACATAAATGATTACATATGGTCCACAAGACAGAAAAAATAGCTGAATTTATAAAAACGACCCGCTCAAAAGTTTGTGAACCCTTTGATTCTTAATACTGTGTGTGGTTACCTGGATGATCTATGACCATTTTTTTTTTTGTTTTGTGATGGTTGTTCATGAGTCCCTTGTTTGTCCTGAGCAGTTAAACTGCCCAATATTCTTCGAAAAAATCCTCCAGGTCCTGAAAATTCTTCAGATTTCCAGCGTATACTGCATCCAGCAACCTGGGGGCAATCGAAACATTTTGGCTTCACTTTTCAGGACTTGTGTGGCACACTTAATGCATTTAGTCGAATTCATCTTTAACTGCTTATTTTGTATTTAATCTTTTTTTAGCCAGTGAATCACTCAAAATATAAGTGTAGGGAACCATAACTGCACAAAAAGAACTTGTTAATCAGAATTTCCTGTGGACATCGCATCTATGGATAGAGGGTCTGGTTTTCACACTTATCTCCTCTCACTTGATTTTGAGCAGCAATAGTACAACTGTACACTGTTTTTTTTTCCATTTTATGACTGGTCTATGTTTGGACTGTCAACCAACTGCCGCTGGATTATTTACGATATTATTATGTGTAGTATTAACATATTTCCTTTTTTAAATATCATGTCAATACCAGTGTACTGCGACAGTGTATGGCAACACAGTTTCACTCCTCTGATCACAGTAACTTATTTTAGTAATTTCTGTTTCCTGTAAATATAAGCCTGCCTGACAAGGCAACCCACATGAAACTATACACTTATTACCATCTGAAAGTACCACTTTTGACAATTTGGGCCATGCACTTTTTCCCCACCACAGTTTTTTTTTTTTTTTTTTTTTTTATAGAAATGAGGTTTGTGAGTTTTGTGCAGTTAAATTTTCACTGTCATTATTATTGACTATATCAGTTATTTGTTGCTGCTCTAGAAAGAGCAATGTGAATATGTTGAAAAGTTGTGGAGCAATTTTCCTTTAAAACAGGATTAGAGAATCCCATTCACCATTTCCTGTAAGCTTCTCAAGTCACGTTGTTTTTTAACTATAAGCCTGAACTGTATTACACAGAAATCCAGTGGTAAATGATCCATGGAAACCATCCTCAAAACAGTGGCATGGACTTTACAGTGCCAGCATGCGTGTGAAGGATTTCCGGCTACCACTTCCTCCTCCTCCTCTGCGGTTCTCTCTAGGTGTGATTTTTACCTCACAGGTGTTTTTTTTGGAACATTACCGACCTGTTTTTTTAAGTCATATGAGCCCGGTAACCTTCAGGCGTGCTGTCTTTGTGGAATGTAGCAATGCTGCAGTGTCTCTCACATTGTCCACTGTTTTCGCCCCTGCCACCATCGGGCCGGCTGTAACCATGGCAACGGCGGTGACCCGAAGGGTTAAAGGCTGCCTGATGGGCTGGCGTTTTCCCGGATAAAGAGAGCCGTGTGGACTGGCACAAAAGAGGGAGGACAGATTGTGGGAGGTCTGTTTGATGTGAAAGTTGTGCCAGCAGCAAATCTCTCTTGTACATTCCCTGCCTGCTCATACACATACACAAACGTTTGGATGCACCAACATGCACAGTTACGATAAGTGAGAAGAATAGTTTCTAACTAGATTTTTTCATTTACAGTCTTGGTGCTTGCAAAACTTTCCATCACAGTGCTGGAGTGTTATGCTTGGTTGCCAGGGTGCTGCTGTGCACTTGCATTTCTGAGTGGTTTTTTAACCTGTTGCTATGCAGTTGCTAGGGTGTTCTGGGGCTGTGCTGGTGGAGATAGACCCATGATCAGTTACAACTTGGTCACCGGTTCTTAAATATTGCATCTGATAATGAAACGTCCTGATATCCATTTTATTTATTTATTTATTTTTTAATTCTTTTTTTTTTTTTTTTACTGTTCTGGATTGCATTTTAAAGGTTATATTACATTTTAACAATAATAAAAACATGTCTAATCTATTGAATTCATAATAATAATAATAATTAAATTTGTAATTTATTACAATTTTTACAAAAATATGAATTTTTTTTTTTTTTTTTTTTTCCAGAAAATCTATGTTGTCTGTTTTAATTTTTATGGATATAGTGCTGTTTGACTATTTTCTGTGGAACCATAAGGAGATCTTGTAGAAAGTTCTGGTCTTACTTTCCATAATTTCTTTGCCAACAGACGGGATGTTGAGCTTGAAAATGGAAGAGAAAAAAAATACAACATAAAAAGCACATAATTCTAGCCCATATGACCCATCTATCTAAAACTAAAACCATTAAAAAAAAAAAAAAAATTAAAACATTTTTGTTACTTGAACAAAAAGTTAAACTTATTTTATTGCAGCTAGTAAATAGCTGCAGCTAAAATAACTAAAGCTATATAAACTAAAATGATTTATACAAATACAAATTTATCAAATATGGTGGTAATCAAAGAAAGGCATAAAACATTAACAACTTAATTAATCATTTAAAAATGTAATTTTTTTTTTTTTTTTATGGCAAAGTGCTGCACAGCAGAGGTTTACTGGTTTAATTAGAGGTTTAATTTTTTGTGTGTGCTTCAATATTCACAGAAGATAGTCTATATCACAATTTAATTAATTGGACAGCCCAACTTTTGGTTTATTCATCCATGTACTAATGTTCCGTGTTAAATTCTATTTTTATGACTGGATTCTGTGATTCTGTCTGCATTTTCTGCATCGCGGAAGTTATAGGGCCCTTCAATAAATGACACCATTTAATAAAAATAAAAAAACACCCCAAGAAATGGTATTCACAGGTAAAATAACTTTTTATACTTTTTAAGTCATTGTATCAGAATGGTGATGCGTTTTATGTATCGTTCTCTATAACATCGGACACATAATGGTAATTAATATGATTAGCCTTTTGCTTGACTATGTTATCAAACAGCTAATAAAGTGTTGCTAATGTTACACAAACCATGTTCCCATTCACCATCTCAAGGTGATGATATACGGGGCAACTTTTTGAGCAATGGTGCCGGGCAATCTCGCCGAGCGATGATGCTTGGGCACTTTCCCATTGAGAATGGGAAACAAATTTAAATCTAAAGTATACAGATAGAAATTTGTTTCCCATTCTCAATGAGAAAGTGCCCAAGCATCATCGCTAGGCAAGATTGCCCAGCAACATTGCTCAAAAAGTTGCCCCGTGTATCATCACCTTCAAAGTGAGACAGCTGCCTTCTTAAAATCAGAATACTTAGAAATGCTTTGATTTACAGTAAACCTAACACAGTCATAAGGTCATGTTGATTGATATCTAGTTGCCAGGCCCCAGATCTCTGATTGTCTGGCCTCTAGATATGGCTCAGGTCCCTCCTTCAATGTGTTTTGTGTTTTGCTTAGTGTAGAGGCCATGTGGTGTTCATTACTATTGGCTTGGTGAGCTCCATTGCTCCTTAGAGACCATTGCATCCTCTCCGAGGGATGTATCGCATGACATGCATCACATGACGCTGTCAGCACCAATAGGAAGTAAAACCATATTTTCCCACGCACTGCAAATTGCTAAATTATGCATGCCTGTGTTTAAATCTCAGGAGAGTAAATGTCTAGAATGAAAAGATCAGAAAATTACAGTTTGTAAAAGAAATGTGCAGTAGCGGTTGTGCAGTTGTACAGTCTCGACTGGATGCTGAATAATCTCACAGCTCTTCTCAACTGCTCTCAGTCCTCAGCCTTCCACTTCCCTGTAGCTCTTACACACACTGTGTAGACGTCTTAACGTCAGCTACGCTGATTGCTACAGGATCTGGCTGTCATTGTCTGCCAGTGTGTTAAAAGGGAAACACTCAACCTCCGCCCTGAACTTGCTTGCATTCGGGGCAAGCACACCCATTTCCCTCCACAAGTCGACGTCACCAGTCGTGTGTTTATTATGACTGATAAGAGGAGGCCTCTGGAGAGCAGCGTGTTCTTATTCGCTATCACTCTCTGTCCAAACTTTCCGCAACAGCCAAACAAAGTAGTTATGAAAGATGAACATCCGTGGCTGTTATAACCTTACCGACCTTACCAAGGGTTTCACATTTGCATTCTTATCATTGCTTCCTGAAAGTGCTGTTTGACTGTTTCTTGTGGAACCGTATAGATCTTGCAGAAGGTTCCTGGTGTTCTTTTCCATAATTTCTTTGCCAAACAGACAGGGGATTTTGAGCTTGAAAATGCCAAAATACAACATAAAAAGCACAATAATTCTAGCCCATATGACCTGACCTAAAACTAAAACCATTTAAAAACAAAAATTAAAAACAGTTTTGTTACTTGGAAAAAAATGTTAAACTTATTTTATTGCTGCTAGTTGCCAAGGCAAAATAAAATTTGAAGTACTAAAATAACTAAAATTAACTAAACTAAAATACTTAATTAAAATGAAATCAGGAAATATAAAAATAAAAGCCAATTTAAAATATTTATAATAAAGTGACAATAACACTGGTTTAGTCTCCAGCTCTTCACACTCTGAAAGTTCTTTTAACAAACTTCAGTAGGTGCATCCTGGGATGCTTTTGATTCTGAACACTTTTTCTATTTTTTTTTTTCCAGTCGAACTCATGCATGTGTCAGTGACTTTGTCCAAATCTGTAAATTTATTCAAAAATACATTTAAAAATCGTGAACATGTTTTTAATTTTTAATTCAAATTAATTTTCATATTTTTGGGTTGTATAAACCATCCTGCTATCATAATGAAGAAAAACATTATTGACAAGAAAACCTTGTAATTTGCTATAATCTTTTGTTTATGGTTTTATAATGTCTTAGAGAAAAAAGAAAATTGAAGCTTTTTTTTTTTTTTATTTAAATAAAATTTTGACTGACAAATCAAAGTCACATTGTGCAACCAGTGTGCAGCGAATGATTTAAAATAAATAAATAAATAAAATAAATAGGAAATGATATCATAGACAGGCGACCCCGCAGACCCTCATGACTGCGTTAAGGTCAGGAATTCTTTTCAAATATATCACAAAATTTGACCTTTTTGTGACAAGGCAAGGTTAGATCAGGCAGTAAAATGTCATGCTAACTTTTGTCAACTCTTAAAAACAGTTTACCTTCTTAAAAATAATGATTGAGATTTGTTCACATGTAACACATATAGGAAAATATGTAACCTTTTACTTGATGGTTACACCATATGACATTTGGTGACATGAGTCATTAAGTTTAAACTTTTTTTTTTTTTTAAAAGAGTAGTTTTTCAAAGCCAACATGAATACCAAGAATGCATTCAAGAACTAGATTTTTAAAAGATTTTTACTTTGCTTCAGCTTGGACACTCTTTTTTGTCATTGACCCATACCTGGTCCGTTTCATCCATTTCATTTTTTTGTAACATAAAGAAATCAATATTTGAGAAAAATGTGTATTTTTCTACAAAATGCATTTCAGGCGTTTAAGCAGAAGTCTTTCGAACAAAATGTTTGAAATATAACGAAACAGAATTTGTGTACGGAGTTTGACTGGTAGTGTACAACAGTGACTTTTCATTGAAGGAATAATTGTTTGGATGCCCTCGGTCCCAACACATTTGCACATGTGATGAAGAGTTGGGCTGCGTCTGTCTGATGATGAGGAGGAGGTGGAGAAAGGTCACATTCTCCACACTTTTTCACAAGGATCTCATTGATGCAGCCGCATTCCTGAAGCTGTGATGTAATCCCGCACTTCTTCATCGCCCACTGTTCATCATCATCACATGACCACAAACCAGCACACGTAACAACCGGTTGGAAACGGAAATCTTTCACACATTTTCTCACACTTCTCCCTTTGACGCAATACAGTAAAGCCAGAGGCTGAGGGGGCTTGTTTTTCCTCCTGCACTGCTTGCGTCTCTTTTGTGCACTGAAATTCATGTCTAAAAGCGGATACTCAAGATGCCCCGTCACAATACCGCAGATCTCCATGTAATCATGCCATAGTGTGTGAAAACACAATGGTGTACCTGGACCTACTCCAAGAGGAACTAGACTCGAGGCCTGTTTTTTTACTTTCCTTAAATGATTCATACAATATGATTCCATCACTCTCTTCATTTATTATCCAGTAGTATTGACATGTCATTTTCATATCACATTACCCATGCGTACCTGACCTTGAGTAGTGTATTACTGTAGCCAGTGTGTTTAATGTCTAATGACCCGACATCAAAACAACTGCTTCTTGTCTGGTGCAGTGTAGCCTAGTGGTCAAAGATCTGGGCTTCTAACCAAAAGATTGCAGGATTATTAGGGATGAACTGATTCTATAAATTAGCCGCCTTTTTATGACAGATACAAGTTATTTTTATATTCAGCTGTCCAGGAACTGATATTCGGAAGAACAGATTAGAATTACTTTCTGCTTTTGATATAACTACATGACCATTAGATTACTGAAATATACATACAGTCAAACCAAAAATTATTCAGACACTAGATATATAATTTTTTATATATTTTTTTCTAGTGGGTGTAGGACACTATAGTTCATTTATGTAAGTGAGGATAGCAAAATAAAGTAAACTGTGACATATTATACCCAAAAATTCTTCATACAGTGGACTACTAGTAAAATGGATAAAAATTTGGGACCAAAAAGTATTCAGACACTTTGACCTGACCATGTTTTGCATAAGTGTTAACTGATATAATTAAGATTATTTTTTTCTGACACAGTTTAACTTTAAGATCTTGTCATATTTTATTGCCATTTTTTTAAAACTATAGTGAATAAACTGTATTAATGAATAAAAAGTTCAAGGTGTCTGAATAAATTTTGGTTTGACTGTATGTACATAACATGTATTATGAGTATAATTTTATATTATTAATAGTTGTAGTAGTAGTAATAATAATAGCTATATACAGTAATAATGTTATTTATTATAATAATTATTATTAGTAGTAATATTAGTATTTTTATTAAATTTCTTATAAATAATAATTATTATTTAAAATCTTATTACATTTTTATTAAATTTCTTCTATTATAAAATTGTTATTAAATATTTATTACAATTTTTATTTGTTTTTTGGTTTGTCTCATTTTTAAGCAATGTTTGTCGTGTAATAAAGAAGCTTATTGAAAAGTAATGTATCAATGTAATGTATTTAATGTAAAGAAAAAAGAAAAGAAAAAGTATAATATTGCCTGAGCATCAGACTGCAACATCGATCATATTATTCATATACTTTCTGAGAATCGATTACTATCACTTAGAACAAAACCAACCAATATTTAAATCTCTTAACTGTCTTGAACTCTTAGATGTGTCCAAGTCTCTCGGCACTGATATATGTGCTAGACCATACTTTAAACACAATATAGCTAAATCTGGAGGATCACTTGTATCAATGCACATGCATAAAAATGATCTGTTTACAAATGTAAACCATCTGATATGATTCCCATCTTTGATATTTCATACTCTACAAAGAGTCAACGCTCTTTGATTTCACTCTTTGATTTACTTTTACGCACGTGTTTGGTCTTTTTATGCATGTTATTCCTAGAAGAGAAAATACCAGACTTACGTTTGCCTTCATAATCTTTTCTTAAAGTGTAGTAACTACTTTCTGTGAATCAAGTTTCCTGTGACGCTGATGTGATGTGGCCTATTGCATAATGTTAACCACTAGCCAACAACACTTTAGGCATTGCTTCAGTGACTTTCAGTGACGTATGTATGCTCTGTTCATGATCCAGTTGATTTTGATAAAAGTTCCATACTGCATTTTTCTTGTTGAATATCCTGTTTCTCTCAGAAAACATCTCAGATTCACATAGTTAAATATGTTGTTGACCAACAATTCACCTTGGCTGTAAAGTCAATGGGGGTTGATGTCCTGTGAAAAGGTGTGGAACTGAATTTCAGTACTTCCTGGTTGTATGATTTCAGCTGTTTTCTGTCAGCAGATTTTAACATCACTCATACTTCTGAATAGCATAAGCTGTGACGCCTCATCCAAATGCAGATTGAAGGGCTCTTCATGACGGTCCACACGCAAACAACACCAGAGAATACTTGTGTGTACAGCAGGGAATTGTTCTTGCCACTGGGTTTTGATAGCTGTAGAGCAGCGCCTCATGAAAACCACTCTTTCAATTCATGAGCAAACCTTGGGCCACCCTTTTTGATGCCATATCGAGGACTTTTTCCATTTCAACAGAATGAAAGGACATTGTATAATGACGCTGTTTTCAGACCAACTGTGAATATAAATGGGTTTTAATGAATTTTAATGTGCTTCTCTCAGTGCTATTGTAGAGTTTGAGTAATTGTCGGCTGCATTAGCAGTATTTTTATGCCTAAACCAGTGTTAATCTCGCCAACAAAACTACTGAAGGAAACATTTATTTATTTGACAAAATCAAAAAACCCTTCAATAGCAAATTGCCAAAGATGGGGCAAAAAAATGTATCATGATGATAATTAGCAGAGTTTAGTTTCTTTTAAATTCTAGTAATGCACTAGCAATGTTTTTAGAAAACGGGAAATGTAAAATTTATCTGTGATCAGAACATGTAGCGCATGTTGTGAATATGTTAATGCAACAACGTATATAAACAGACAGTTTTTACACATTGTATTACAGTCAATGAAAATGTTATTTTGTAGAAAAATGAATTTGAAATTTAAATGACAAATTTAAAGGACATTTTCGCCAAAAGAATAAAAAACACTCTAAAAGGACACGCATGTTTTAAATAATTTAAAATTAGTTTTTTAAAATGAGCATCCATGTAAACAATACCTACTTCAAATCACTTACGGATCATAAAAAGCTGAACCCTGCTCTGGGTGTAACTAAGCTGTAAACCAAGCTGTTTTGACAGCACTATCACGTATCCCAGTGTTCATTTCCTTGAATTATTAACGTTGATGAGATGCTGATCTTGTTCTCTTTCTCTTCTCTAGTGCCTGAGCTGTCGTGAGGATGAGCAGCAAGCGGAGTTTGTTTGTGCGGCTGGTGCCATGCCGCTGCCTGCGGGGAGAGGAGGAGACCGTCACCTCGCTGGACTACTCACACTGCAGCCTGGAGCAGGTCCCCAAAGAGATCTTCAACTTTGAGAAGACCCTGGAGGAGCTCTACCTCGACGCCAACCAGATCGAAGAGCTGCCCAAAGTATGAGTGCACTCTTGCACCATTGACACGCTTGCATTGCATGTCTCCGAAAAGTTTGATTGGTGCTTAGGCGGTGAAACTTTACCTTTTTTGTTAGTTGGCAGCAGTGTTGGGGAAAGTTAATTTTAAAAGTAATGCATTGCAATATTGCGTTACTCCCTAAAAAAGTAACTAATTGCATTATTTTTATGGAAAGTAATGTTGCGTTACTTTTGCGTTACTTTTTTATCATCTGGGCTTGCTTTTTTGTTTTTAATAACAAAAAAAAAGCAAAAGTTCTATTTTTGGCAAATGTGAAGGCCTTTTTCACACCAAAGTGAAATGAATAAACCTCAGGCTGAAGGAAATGCAAATTCATACCTGTACAGTAGAGGGCGCAGCTCAGAAAAACCTTTCAGCTGTGCTGCCATTCTGGATCGCAGAAGAATAGGACGCAAGAGAAGAAAGCTCAATACTCTTACTTCAGCAATAAAAACAAAAACTGAAACACAAATGTGAACCTGGACCACAAAACCAGTCCTAAGGGTCAGTTTTTTTTTTAAATGTATTGAAAATGTATTGACTTATATATCAAAGCTGGATAAATTAGCGTTCCATTGATGTCTGGTTTGTTAGGATAGGACAATATTTGGCTGAGATGCAACTATTTGAAAATCTGGAATCTGAGGGTGCAAAAACATCGAAATATTGAGAAAATCACCTTTAAAGTTGTCCAAATGAAGTCCTTAGCAATGCATATTACTTACAAAAATAAATTTTTGATATATTTACGGTAGGAAATTTACAAAATATCTTCATGGAACATGATCTTTACTTAATATCCTAATGATTTTTTGGCATAAAAGGAAAATCGATAATTTTGACCCATACAATATATTGTTGGCTATTGCTACAAATATACCCGTGCAACTTATGACTGGTCTTGTGGTCCAGGGTCACAAATGTGATGTTATACTACAGTCATTTTTGCTTATTCTAATGGTTGAATTAGATCATTGAAGTTCAGCCGCAAAGACATTGCTTAACAAAGTGAGATTAAATACATTATGGCCCAGTTTTACAGAAAGGGCTTAGATTAGGCCAGGATTAGTTTAATTAGGACATTTAAGTACTGTAGCTTTTATAAACATGCCTTAGAAAAAAACATTACTGGTGTGCTTCTTGAGACAAAACAATGGCATTGACTTTTTTTAAGATTTGTCAGTGCAAGTTGCTGTGAGTTAAAACAGCTCAAACATGCATTTTAATATATTTGTGTTATTTAACATTTAGAGAGGTGTCAGTCAATACATGGGAAAACAAAGTAACTTACATTACTTATTTGAGAGAAAAGTAACTCTGGTATTCCGTTATAAATTTAAAAGTAATGCATTACTTTACTAGTTACTTGGGAAAAAGTAATTACTCGCATTACTTGTGTATGGCTATTTTTTTGCCTTTTGATGGTATTCTATACATATTGAAATATTTACATATTTGCTCTGAAATTTTTTCAACAACCATACATTTGTCCAAACTCGCAGTTTTGCGAAAAATGTCAGAATTGTGAAATTAACTCAAAATTGTGAGAAATAAAGACAGCATTGTGTTTATAAACTCTCTATTCTGAGAAAGTCTGAATTTCAAGATATAAACTCGCAAATCTGTGGGGGGAAAAGGCAGAATTGTGAGAAGTCTTTTTTTTTTTTTTTTTTTTTTTTTTTTTGTTTGTTTGTTTTTTTTACTTCCATGGTGGAAGTGGGCTTCCATAAAATATTGTAACCTATAAGTGAAATACTCCACACTCTTTTCACTAAATGAATACAAGTATTATTTAATAATAATTTATTCAATTATAAGCCCCAGTATGCCAAAACAATAAATGATAATATTTACAATAATGTTTTACAGAAATATTTTTGAGCCATTGAATCATTATATCTCTAGCAAATCATCATGACTACATCATGAATATTCAATATATCACCCAGGCAGGACGTCTCCAAGCGATCAGATTTTCTGTACTTATCATTTAAACAGTTTCCACTGGGCTGAATTTTTGATTGTTTATCCACGTCTTTCTCGTCCTTCATCAAAATTGGCCTTGTGTTGCAGACTTGTTATTTTCTTTAGACCGGATTGAATTAGATTACATGAAGGTCCATTGAGAACTGATCAAGTTTTAAACCAGATTTTGCTTTGACTGTTTCACCTAAGCAGAACTAATTCACCAAAAAATCCATTTTAATTGAATCCAACTCCTCTGCAAACTGCTGAAATATTAATATGAAGTTCTGTTCTTAATAAAGTTTTCCATGAATGTTTCTCAAATGTCTGTCTCTCCATTTCTCATCCTTTACAGCAACTTTTCAACTGCAGTTTGCTCTACCGACTGAGTCTACCGGACAACGACCTAACAGCGTTGCCACCGGGCATCGCAAACCTCACCAATCTCAGGGAGCTCGACGTCAGCAAGAACAGTAAGCAAAACAGCCAATTCTCCTTTCTTTTTTTTTTCCTCATATCTGCAGTGACTCACTGAGCCCTTATCCACTGTAATTCTCTGGAAGCTCCAAGTTTTCACTGCAACACAAAATTCACCATTAAATCCTGACTACACACACGTGAATCCTGGTAAATTAACATTTGTTTTTTTGTGGTTTTTGAATTGTTTGGTTAGCAGTAATCAAATACTAGAAATAATCCTAATCATATAATCCAAGACAAAGTCAATTATGAGTATGTTTTATTTAGTACTGTAAAAATACTGAAATCATTTCAGGTTAAAGGGTTAGTTCACCCAAAAATAATGTCATTTATTACTCACCCTCATGTCGTTCTACAGCCGTAAGACCTTCATCTTCGGAACACAAATTAAGATATTGTTGATGAAATCTGATGGCTCAGTGAGGCCTCTAATGAGAGCAAAGCCATTCAAACTCTCAAGGTCCATAAAGGTACTAAAAACATATTTGAAACAGTTCATGTGAGTTCAGTGGTTTTATCTTAATATTATAAAACGACAAGAATATTTTTTGTGCGCCAAAAAAACAAAAAGACTTTTCAACAGCAATATCTATATGGGCCGATTTCAAAACACTGCTTCGGAGCTTTACGAATCGAATCAGTGAATTGGAGAGCCAAAGTCACATGATTTCAGCAGTTTAGCCATTTGATAGGAGATCCGAATCAGTAATTTGAAACAAAAGATTCATAAAGCTCAGAAGCTTCATGAAGCAGTGTTTTGAAATCGGCCCATATAGATATTGTTGAAAAGTCGTTATTTTGTTTTTTTGGCGCACAAAAAGTATTCTTGTCGCTTTATAATATTAAGATAGAACCACTGAACTCACATGAACTGTTTCAAATATGTTTTTAGTACCTTCATCGACCTTGAGAATTTGAATGGCTTTGCTCTCAATAGAGGCCTCACTGAGCCATCGGATTTCATCAACAATATCTTAATTTGTGTTCGGAAGATGAACGAAGGTCTTACGGGTGTAGAACAACATGAGGGTGAGTAATAAATGACATTATTTTCATTTTTGGGTGAACTAACCCTTTAATCAAACATGTGCTCTTTGTGTGTGCTGTGTGTTTTATGCTTAGCCTGTTAACTGTCAGTGTCCTGGTAGCTACACTTGGCGTGCTTTTTTTATTGCCTTTTTTCCCTATCACATATCTTAGTAATCATCATTATTGGGTATCATTTGAAAGCTTAAACATTCAAAATTCATCCTTGAAATTGGACATTGCTTTACCATTGAAATGGTACTTTAAATCCTTTCAGCAGTTTCAGTTTTTGTGATATTGACAATTTGGAACACAGCTTGGTTAGACATGGCCTTGATTTTCTAGCAGTTTTTTGTAAAATATATATTTTGTATTAAATAAAACATGTTTAGTTCATTTGCTTTACAGTAAACTTCTTTTTTTACACTTGAAGTACTTTCACTTCTGTAATAATCTGCATTCATGAATTACAACCATTTAAGCTCAGATCTATGCTCAAAAAGGGGGTTGTTAACTGATTATTGTGCTAACAGCTTAGCAACATGCTAACACCTCTAAACCTCTGGGTTCTGTTTCCTGTTGCTGCACTTCATCATCCAGTAGATTTAAATGTATGAACATATCCTTGGGTAAATGCCCCTAGTAAGGTAGCTGCCTATGTAGACAGCAGCTCTCTAGGGATTGGAACAGAGCCGTTGGATTACACTGTGTATATTTATTCTTCCTTTGCTTTGGAACGTTAAATACCCACTAGCTTTGATATGCTGTAAACTGATGGCAATCTGAAATTTGTCACCAGAAACAATTTATTCAGTTCTTAGCACAAGTGAAGACCACAACACTAGAAACACATACTCAAATCACTGAGTCTCTGTTTACACATCACTTCATCTCTCAGCTGGTGCATTGCAGAATCTGATACGGTAATGACAGACGGTGACAAGCTCAGACCTGCACAGGAAGTCTTAGTCAAAACCATTTGAATACACGGTCACATCCTAATAGTAGGGATTTTGAGCAGTTTATGGAGATTTTATTTATACTTTTATCAATGGTGCTTCAATTAGCATGATATTGTGCTGTGCTAATATATTTAGTTTTACACATCCTTAATTTGCAAAGGAAGCTGGTGGTAGTTTTGAGGCAATTTCATCAATTTGTTGCATTTCCAGAATATCACAATTAAGATCTTTAATTAAATTGAAGCAGAGACGGTGATTGACATTCCATAAGCCAGTAAAAACAGTAATATTGTGAAATATTATTACTATTTAAAATAACTTTTATATTTTCATATGTATTTTAAAATGTAATTTATTCCTGTTATTCAAGCTGAATTTTCAGCATCATTACTCCAGTCTTCAGTGTCACATGATCCTTCAGAAATCATTCTAATATGCTGATTTGATGATCAAGAAACATTTCTGATTATTAATGTTGAAAACAGTTGTGCTACAATAGTGCGTACACCACACTCCTTATTTTTAGCTGAAAACTAACAAGTCAACATTAAAACAACAGCCTTCCAGGCTAGTCATGTTTGTTTTTAGCATAGCCGCTTGGCTTAAGGGTGCATCAGAAGTTCTGCAAAGTAAACTCGAGCACAGTCTTCCTGCAGCCGCTGTGCCGGGTCACCTGGTGCGGATGTGAGAGCTCACAGATGCGTGAGAGTGCTCAGTGAGTCTGGGTTAATGCAGACACGCCTGTGGTTTACTCTGCTCGTGGGTTTAGTTTGCATCCGAGTGCGTTGGAGGGAGGATATCTTAACATAACTTTAATGTCACACTCCAGCTCTTGCGGTTAGTAGGACAGGAAATATGCAGTCTAGTTCTAGTGCTGCATGAGCTTGTGTTGTTTCTAAAAACAGTGTTAGGTGACGGTTTTCTTTGGTTGTCGATTTTGAGAAAGATCTAGTTGTTGAAGTGTTTACTTAACATGTTGTATCGTTTATTTTTTTAAATGCGGCACAGATAGGAACGGGGCTTGTTGGAATTGTAGCTATTTGTTTTGGCTTATTCAAATTCAGATTCCAAATAATACTTCCAGTTCCATAATCCCTAAATAATTAGTGTACAATGATTATAAATTTAATTTACAATACTGGTCAAAAGTTTAAAAACTTTTTTCTCTTATGCTCACCAAGGCTGCAATAGTAATATTGAGAAATATTATTACAATTTAGAATAACAGTTTTCTATTTGAATTAATTTAAGTAATTTATTCCTGTGATCAAAGCTGAATTTTCAGCATCATTACTTCAATCTTCAGTGTCACATGATCCTTCAGAAATCATTCTAATATGCTGATTTGATGCTCAATTATTATCAGTTATTATTGATACTCAGTTATTGCTCAGCTTTTGAATGGTAGTATATTACAGTTTTCACAAAAATATGAAGCAGTGCAACTGTTTTCAACATTGATAATAGAAATGTTTCTTGAGCATCAAATCAGCATATTAGAATGATTTCTGAAGGATCACGTGACACTGAAGACTGGAGTAATGAGGCTGAAAATTCAGCTTTAATCACAGGAATAAGTTGCTTTTTAAATATATTTAAATAGAAATAAAATAGAAGTCACAGTATTACTGTTTTACTGTAATTTTGATCAAATAAATGCAGCCTTGGTGAGCAGAAGAGACTTAAAAATCTTAATTATTCCAAACTTTTTACCAGTAGTGTAGGTCAAGTTCCATCACAATTATTTTAATTTATTTTATTTTATGTTTTTACTCTGGACTCTGGAAGATATAATACAGTTGAAATAAGTGAAATAGATATTAAAATTGAGTAAAATGTATTTTGTAACCAGCAATAATAGTGCAATGGATAATGTGTTTGCCCAGTTTTTCTCTCTCATTGTGTTTAATCTCGACTGCTGCTAAAGCTCAATTTATTTTGCTGTGGTGCTGTAGATTCAGTAAACACCTTCAGAATATTTTAGTACATTGTGCTGCTGTCTACATCAACACAAGAATGCAGTCTTTCAAAATGTGGTAACAGAACCGAACGTCACACAAATTGTTCATTTTAAGTCATTTTTAAACCACAGGCACAAAGAAGAGGCAACATAAAACCAGCAATTAATTATCAAGTTATAATTATAATTATTTTGTTTGTTTGAAATTTCAGGCATCCAGGAATTTCCTGAAAATATCAAGAACTGTAAAGTCCTGACCATCGTAGAAGCGAGTGTGAACCCTATATCAAAGTAGGTATATAGCTAGTAGAGATGACACGCATATGTATGTGTGTGTATGTGTCTCTGTGATGTAATGAAAACACTGTTGTGTCTCCGCAGACTCCCAGAAGGCTTCACGCAGCTCCTCAGCCTGACCCAGCTCTACCTGAATGATGCCTTCCTAGAGTTTCTACCAGCCAGCTTCGGCAGGTCAGACACACAGATTTACACTCACGAACACAGAGTCCTAGAGAGAACAAGATAATCCAAGCTTCTGTTTCAGATAAGACAGCATCTAGATTCAAGACTGGCCAAAGTATGTACTACATTAAAATATAAAATGGACAGAACTGTTCTACCAAACACTGAAATAGTTTTCCAAGCACACGTAAAACGGGTTTAACTTGAATCCATCCAGCTTGTTGATTTATGAAAGCTATAAATCTATTGAAATGACACATGCAAAATTTCCTCAGAAAGCACATCCTAACATTTCCTGGAGCTTGTATCATATATATATACCTCAGAAATTGTGAAATATGAAAATATTGTGGGAAGTTGTGGCCTAATGGTTAGAGAGTCGGACTTCTAACCCAAAGATTGCAGGTTCGAGTCTCAGTACCAGTAGGAAATGTAGGTGAGAGGAGTGAATGAACAGCGCTCTCTTCCACCCTCATTACCCCCACTATCATTAAATTCTTTAGTTCTTTAACATTTACGTTACATTTGAAACCTCAAATTCATCAGTTCGTCCTTGAGCAAGACACCTAACCCCCAATCGCTCCCTGGGAGCCGCAGCAAAAATGGCTGCCCACTGCTCCGGGTGTGTGTTCAATACTCACTGCTGAGCACAGAGCACAAATTCCAAGTATGGGACACCATATTTGGCCACGTCACTTTCACTTTCACTTAAAATGCAGTGCAGCAGTATTTTTGACATATAAACATGCACACACAGCCTGATATAGACATCAAATGGCACGTGCAACATGTAGCTTCCTGTTTCTTGCCAGAAGGTCACTTAAGGAAAACAGTTTGCATACTTCTACTGCATAATAAAAAGAGGACAGTATATTTTGAGTCTGTAGTAATTCAGTATGCCAGTATAGGGACATGAAATAGCACCTTTATTCTAGAATCCCCTTTGTCACATAACAAACTTACTTTTGTAAACATCTTGCGATTACATTTATTGTGTTAAATTTCTTTAGTTCTTTATTAATTAACATTTACGTTACATTTAAAACCTTAAGTTCGTCAATTTTAAACTGAACAGTCACAAAATACAGTAGTATTTTGTATCACATCCATAAAATGCAGCAGCATTTATTAAACTTAGATGTTTATAAATGTATTGTTTTTATATACATAAAAAACGTTTTTCTGTCTTTCTCTGTTTCCTCAGACTAACCAAACTGCAGATTCTGGAACTGCGGGAGAACCAGTTAAAGATGTTGCCAAAGTAAGTGCCGCACTGGGATTCATTTGAATTACTAAAATATTAAAATGATGATCCGTGCTACTGCACCCCTTCTGATAATCGCATTATAAATACAGGCAAACATCTCTCTTTCTGTCTCTGCGGCATCATATTGTTCAGCCTTACGTAAGAGGCTCTGAAGTGACATGCTGTGACAGGTTTTATAATCATTTCTGGCTCCGGAGCCAATATTGCATCATACGAGGGCTTGTTGGTTTGGTTTTGTGTGTGAGAGTGACGATCTCCGTGCCTCCATCTTCTCCGTCCTGCAACATGCAGGCCTCACGTGTCCGCCAGGATCAAAACAACTCATAACGGCACTAAATGTTTTCAACAAAAGCCACTTGAGCAGAATGTCTCTGTTTCATGAACTAACCACAAGGCCACAGCACCATAAATCAGGTGTTAAATTGTTTTTTTCTGATTTGAAAGCAATCTTTTGACCTTTGTATGGCAAAAGAGAAATTTAATGCTTTACTAATCAAATATAAAATCAGGAAAAAAGTATTTATCACTCGTGGTTACTAAGGAAAACGTTACTATTATGAATGATACTTTAACTCATGCTGCTCGTTGTCTGTGCTAATACTTTTCTAAGTGATCAAACCTATGATTTTCATTTGGCGGTTGATAAAACGGGTAAAAATTCTCTCAAGGTGTGGTCACATTAGTGAAATTTTGCAGGAAAAGAGGTCCATTTTCTATTGTCAATAGTGTAGCAATGTAAGAAGCACAAGTCACAAAGAAGTCACTTTCAAACCAAGCAGCTTTTCAATGCAGCAAATCGATGTAACTAACGAAATCTGCATGAAGAAATCTTTCGCCCTCAAGCAAAATTCGGATTCCTATTGAAATGACTGGAATTCACCCATGATAATTCACAGAATAACAATAAATGTGACCGCGCCTTTTGACTGACGTTAAAGCCGTATCTAGAGACCAAAATATCAAATTCTTTTTAACTCTGTATCAACAAGTTACTGCAAGTTTTGCAATTTCTTCAAAAATTTCTGCAAATCAGTAAAACGCGAAATGGATCAGGAAGTATACCAGGAAGACACAAGTAATCAAAGACAGACGGAAAGCTGTCCGTCACATGCATCGCTTACTCATTTACTATTATTACACTTTGGCCTGATACCTTTATGGCTGTACTGTTTCAGCAGTCCTCTCAGATGTTCATTGTGTGGTTTGTTCTCATGATGTGTGTGTAATTCTAATGAGCTGTGGATTGCTCAGCACTCTGGGGGTCAGCGAGTTTTTTGGCTGGTTGACTGGTTGCACACTTCACACAGCCCTGCCTCCAAACCCTGGGTGAATGAATCCCTCTTACAGTCCTCTAGGCCAACCACCAGTGTGTCTTTCAACACAGAATTTCCTATAAGTCTTCAGTTTATAACCATTTGTTATACAATTCCTTGTGTCGTAAATCATTTTTGACTTATGTCCTCTTTAACTTTTTCCAGGCATATTGTATCCGTGTAGGCTGTTGTCCACGTCAGCAGTGGTTTACACCCTGCCCTAAAGCACACCTAACCAAGTAGTTGATGTTATTTTATGGCTGGACGCAGATATTGAGATGTCGGAAGCAGCTTGTAACAGGAGAACAAACCTGGAGAAATGAGTTGTAAAGATTGGAATTAGAATTCTAATGGCAGATTTTCATCATTTTCTGATACCCAAATGATTTGTAAAGCATTCAAGGGGACGGTAAAATATCTGACAGAAAATAGTGATAATAGTTTAAACTTTTTAAAAAGAAATAAAGTTAATTATGTGCTTCCAATAGACGTCCACTTAACTTGTATTTTATGTATTTATAACCAGAGAGTTTACTTCCACAGCACTGGCAGCTCTTGTCATGTGACTGGATGACAATGATATAATGACCTTATCACACAAAATGTTATAGAAATTGGTTCGGCTGATGTCATTTCCAAAACCTGTTCCCATTTCCTGTTCTCTCTCTACTATATCTATCAATATAAGTGGCAAAAAAGTAAAAAAAAAATAATAATAAAATAAAATAATGTTTCTGAAACATACAAACAGTCCAATATTTACCGATTTGTGATAAGTGAAAGATTTTGATTTGCATAAATAAAGCATATAGTTTTAAAGTTACAGTAGAGGAAAAATACATTGCCTTAATATTTTATGGCCATTTATGACCATGGAACATCCTTAAACTCTTTAGCTTGACCTCTAGGTATGATCTTGGAAAATATATTTGGGTGTTATTTTAATACAGTTTATATTGGCTCTGATTTTATGTGAAACTGGGGATTGAAGTCTAACTGTGTTTTGAAACTGCCAATGGAAAGTGGATTAGCAGTAACTACCTGCTCATTAAATGTCTTTGTCTGCCATTTATTTTCTGCGGGGAGTCGTTGTGTGCAGTCTTTAAAAAGAAAAGTTGTGGCTGTTACCAGCCTGTCTGATGTTTTTCTTCAAGCTCTCCATCTGCAGTTCAGCCAGTCCTGCAAAACTGATAATCGCTTAGATATGTTTGTGTGCCAAGCTGAATCCATGGTTAATAATGTTAGTAATACTTTGTGTGTGTGTGTCTACAGAAGCATGCATAAGCTCACGCAGCTGGAGCGCTTGGATCTGGGGAGTAACGAGTTCACTGAAGTGGTGAGTAGCACCTGCCTGTCTTTCAGGTGTCGCATGCATTACTGCAGCCTGCGTTTACCTTCCAGCTCTCAGTGCAGCCAGGTGTCAGATGTATCGACAGTCAATGCAGATGCGTTTGAGTCTTTCTCTGTTAGATTGCACCTAATATGCATTTTTCTCCTTTATTGGTATTCACTGAAAGTAGTGGCAGATTTCCTCTTACTGAGAATGAGGAATTGAATTTTGTCTTCTTTCTCTCTAGCCTGAAGTATTGGAGCAGCTCACAGGAATCAGAGAGCTGTGGGTGGACGGAAATAAGCTGACGTTTTTACCGGGGGTGAGTCTTGCATTCATTCTTTGTGTTTTCTTGCCTTTTTCTTTGTCCTTTTGAAAATGCAGTCATTCACCATGACAATCTTTTTTAATATAAACTCATTTGGCCTCATTCATGACATTTTTTTCATACTCATGACAATTTTTTGTGTAAATAATTTTTTTTTTTTTTTTTTTTTAAATATTCTTGCTTAAATTGTTGATCATGTTTAGTGTGGAATGCCAAACTATGCAAAATTGTGAAAATCATTTGTTAAACCACCCTTACGTACATGTTAAATGTGGAACACTAAACAAATTTATTTGTAAATCAATCTTACAATCTAAATTGTTGCATTCATGTTTTAAGTAAAATGTGTAAATAGTTGCATTGCGTTCATGTTGAACGTGAAATTCCAGATGAGGCTAATTTTATACAGTATAAATCGCCATTAAACCATTATTGCTTGCAATATGTAATGCAACAGATTGCGTAAATAGCTTTACAAATTATTTACGTAACTTGTTCTATTCAAGTTTCATGAATGAGACCATTTTGTTATTTTAGTAAAACTGCACCATTCATGAAACACAAGAACAACAAATTTCTGTGTAAATCATTCATTATACCATTCTTACGGAAAATGTTGCATTCATGTTTCATGTAAAGCACTAAATTGATCTGTTTTCTGCACTATTCATGAAACACAAGAACAAATAATTCAATGTAAATCATTTGTATAATCATTCCTATGTAAATTGTTGAATTCATGTTTAACGTGACATGTGAAAAAGAACAAATTTATTTTTTTACATTTTCATTGAATGAGCCCCACAGATTTTTCTGCTACGTAACTGCTTTTTGTCGCAGGTGTTTTAAATAGTAGAGTTAAGGCAAGCAGGCATCTTTAACAGCCGGTGAAAATCTACATCCTAAACATTTCTTCAGGATAGTCTTCTCTTCAGACTCCCAGCTCCTTTTAAACGGATCGTAATTAAGGCATTAGCTTGCCGCTGAGAGCAAACTGACAGTAATTGTGGGCCTTGCTGGCAGGATTCGCATTAGTCTGATGAGATTCGCATGAGTTTTCAGAACATCTTTTTGAACAAATTTGACCTCCAAATGGTTCGGATATGAGGGCGGCACCCTGACCTCTTTCCCTCTCTGACCCGAGAGACCAGCTTACTGACGGCATGTCCTTGCACAAGGCCGAACGGCCATATGTTTCTCTTTTTGCAGAATTCAATTTCTCTGGTTATTAGTGCTTTTGATTAAGCTTCTTACGCCACACCCAGGAGAGCGGTGATTAATCAACAGCAGGGTTTGTCACAGTCGCACACAGGCGCTGATTGCAGTTTAGGCAGTTCGCTTCTAATCGGCCATCACCCAAGTGCATCTGAAGTTCAACACAGAGTAATTGTCCTCTAAACCATCAGGAAGCAGCAGTAAGAAGTAAGGTACACACGTGACGTGTTTGTTTTTATTACACTTCACCAAACCAACACTACAAAAGAACCAAAGAACCGTGTAAAACCCAGTAAACTTTGAGATTATTACTTGTGACATTAGAACAAAATATATGGATCATGTATAAAACTAAATTAAACAACAATCTCTTAAATATTTTCTAATTTCATTAAACATTTAATTTAATTTCATGAACATTTTTTATTAAAGTGGACCTTAATTTTCATTAAAAAGGCTAATTTCTGCTATTGTAGGCTCATTTTGTAAATTTAAGCATTTAATTTAGACAAGCACAAACTGAGTGCAGGTAAGATGCCGGTACAGACATACCTCATTTGTTTAATCGAAGCCGCCTCAAAGTTGTTTATCTTCGGAAGTGGAGCCACGCACAAAGTT
Source organism: Mylopharyngodon piceus (assembly GCA_039654765.1). NCBI lineage: Eukaryota > Metazoa > Chordata > Actinopteri > Cypriniformes > Xenocyprididae > Mylopharyngodon > Mylopharyngodon piceus. Next base: position 24,794,022 of record CM077438.1, on the reverse strand, counting down.
ACAAAAAATGCCGTGCACACCACCACGCAAACAAAATGGGGTCTCTCCCACTCAACACACATGACCGCCCACACTGGTTTTTGCCATATGGATGCTGGAAATATAAACCAGGCTTTATCTCGACAGACAAAATTTGTTGTGACACAACATTGCTGTTGACGATTTTATTACAAGGCTAGATGGATTTCTGAGTGCTTTCAGACTTGTGATTTTTGGAAAGAAGCTACAGAAAGATGGAGTTTGTTTGGGAACAGGAAGACAGGGCCACAATCTGCCCTCATGCATGAGAAATGGATTGAGCCAGTACACACTTGGATTCAGTCATCGATCTTAACCTCTTTCTCAACTGTATTCCTCTTCAAATCATCCATTTCTGCTTCCTCACTGCCTTTTTTTTTTTTTTTTTTTCCTTCTCAGGAACCATCTTGTCTCTACATAGCAATATACACAAAGCTATGGCTCTCATTTCGCCCACCATATTTGATTGAAATTGAGATTTGAGATTGGTGATTTTTTTTTTTTTTTTTTTTTTTTTTTTGGCCACAGCAAGATGTTTAAACTGAATCATTCTTCTGGAGCTCTTCTCACAGAGTGGCTCTCGCTTTTGCTCAATTACACAAACTTTTCTCAGAAATCAGTCATTTGTTTCAGTAATGGAGAGAGGTGTGTTTTTTGTTTGTGCAGATGATCGGGGCACTGAAACAACTCTGCTACCTGGACATTTCCAAAAACAATTTGGAGATGGTTGACGAGCAGATATCTGGCTGTGAAAACCTGCAGGATCTGCTGCTGTCCAACAACGCTTTGACGCAGCTGCCAGGATCTATAGGTAAAACCAACACAAAAATGTAGAGATGAGCTTAATTAGTATTTGTGGTGTTGTTTTTCTTAACTGCGATCAGACTTGCGATTTTTCGCTTGCTGGATGGGAAAACGAGTGCTAGTCCTGCAGGACATGAAGCATGTCCTCTAACAGCCTCAACTCTAATCTGCTTTGTAACAAATGAACAGGTTAGATGTGTAAATGAATAGGAGGATTATGGGTAGAACAGTAATACAATCTCATTACCTAATGAATGACCTAGTTGGACCGCCACTAATGAGCAGGCATGTTGAAGTAGCCAGGTCACACCGCCCTTGAGGCTCGCTGTGAAATAATACTTCCCAGCTCAACACTTAATGAAATCCATTTTAGAGCTCGACAGAGGTACTCGACATGAACAAACAGACAAGTTTTTGTCTTTCATTGCAAGAGCTTTTCATTAAATGGCACTTTTCATCAATCTGGTACACTTTGGGGACAGAGACCAAATTTTGTACAGGAAGTAGCTAGTTTTAAACAGACCAAGTGTCTGTCACCTGACCACCACCATTAAAATGGTGAATTTGACCTGTTCCACTTTTTAAGTCTTGACCTTCTTGACTATGCCCAGCAATTTAAAATCATTCAACCTCATAATTTTGATATTGTATGTCTAATTGTAATGTTTCATCATGGCCAAAAATTTTAATTGTTGTTATTCAACTAATTTTAATTACCAAAAATGAAATTCATTCAACTCTGTTACTGGATTTTTCCAAAAAAACAAAAAGTAAAACCATGAAACCCAAGAAGCAACATCATTTGGACCTTTTCTACAGCATGGCAGGAAGACAAGTAAATAATCATTTCCATGATTTTTAAATTGGCAAGCTCAACTTTTCAACCCTGTTATTGTAAGAAAAAATGATCAAACTATTTATATTTAAAATATTTCCTTAATTTAAGAGTCATTCTACCTCTGACTACAAAACAACATTTGGTTCTGAACTAACTCGCTCCTACAAAGTGAATGGGTCAAATTTTCAACCCTGTTACCCATTTTCCATTGTTGTTTGTTAATATGAATAATAATTAAAATGTAATCCACAAGTTATCTATTTGATTTTGATGTCTATTTAATGTATTGCTAAAAAACTGCAAAGTTGTACAAATCGAGCTTTTAAACCTGTACTAAGACATCACAATTTTTTGTTACAGCAGTTTTGCAAACTTCATAGAAAACAATACAGCTCTTACAGTTCTTTGACGGTCAATTTTCTGACAGTTAACCGCCCCCTTTCACTGTCCATATTTTGAGAGAAAAAAGTTTCTGACACTATTTTGTATCGTATTTGTGGAAAGTGCTGAATATTCTAGTGTTCGGTCTGAATCAATTTCTTATAATAACTAGATTGATGGTCTCGTTGTCTAGAATGAAGTGGATATGGAATGGCCAGTTTTTGTCTGTATGTATAAATTGCCAATTGCAATACAATCTCTCTCTCTCTCTCTCTCTCTCTCTCTCTCTCTCTGTCCCCACAGGCTCACTGAAAAGACTAACCACTCTGAAGGTGGATGATAACCAGCTCATGTACCTGCCTGACACGATAGGCGGGTAAGTGAGCGCCATTTTACACAGCAACCTGATGAACTGCACTTAAACCATGACCCAGTTCTCCTTAACCTATGAGTAGACTTGCACTGAATTTGCCTACTTTTTTCATGTTTTCTTTGCTGATTGTGGGGGAAATCTGCAGAAAGAGTTTAAAAATTGTAAAATGTGTCAAAGTGAGCTGTACTCTTGCCCGTGTGATATATTCAATAGTCAAGGAAATAATAATAATGACATTTTGTTTCAAAGTGAACCATGTAAATGAGCAGACCCATAAGCCACTGTATGATAAAGACAGAAGGCTTTGTAACGGGCCTGTGAATGAGGGAAGTATGTCCATATGGGCTCTTAGAGAGGGATTGCTTTACTCTGTGTGTGTGTGTGTGTGTGTGTGTGTGTGTGTGTGTGTGTGTGTGTGTGTGTGTGTGTGTGTGTGTGTGTGTGTGAAGCAGACTGTTATCCATCAAAAAAGAAGCCAACCATTGTACCTTATTCTCGCCACCTCTTATTTTGAGCTTGTTTCCAAACATGCCAGTTATCCCTTATGTCAGATTAGATTTCCTAGTCCGGGGTTAAGAAAATATGCCAAAAGGGATTATGAATATGTGATTGCAAGGATTCTGTTTTAATCCCAGCCAGGATTGTAAAGCACACTGATTAAGCACGATTAACTTTCCATTTAGTCTCAGTGTCTTTTCCCATCACACTGATGTAACCGCACTTTTCCACTGTATAACGACTGGTAGTTTTGTGAGTTTTGTTTTGTTTTTTGTTTTTGTTTGATTTGTGTTTTGTTTTGGGTTGGGGAGGTTCATGTTAGAGTATGTTTTATAAAATACTTTTTTGTTTTTTTTAGAATATGAAACAGTCATTGAGATCATTTTAGATAAGTGAAGAAACTTCACAATAATTACTGTTCTCTTGAATATGATTTATAATGGGATTGGTTTACATCATTAAAGGGTTAGTTCACCCAAAAATGAAAATTCTGTCATTAAGTACTCACCCTCATGTCGTTCCTAACCCGTAAGACCTTCGTTCATCTTCAGAACACACATGAAGATCTTTTTGATGAAATTTGAGAGCTTTCTGTCCCTCCATAGACAGCTACACAACTGTCTACACTTTTACACTTCAAAAAGTTCATAAAGAGATTGTAAAACTAATTCATATGAATTGAGTGGTTTAGTCCAAATTTTCTGAAGAGACTCGATCGCTTTATATGATGAACAGACTTAATTTAGGCTTTTATTTACATTTAAACATTGATCAGCGAACATTAACAGAAGTTCAACCAAACCTGCTTGACGCAAGAGAACAAACCTCTTCCGGAGGCTCAAACGTGCTGCGTAACACACGAGAATAAACCTCATTGGTTCTTGCACGTCAAGCAAGTTGATCAATGTATATTTGTGAATAAAAGCCTAAATTCAAAATGTTCATCATATAAAATGGTCGTGTCTCTTCAGAAAATTTGGACTAAACTGCTCACTTCATATGGGTTAGTTTTTCGATCTCTTTATGAACTTTTTGAAGCTTCAAAGTGGTGGTTGTGTAGCTGTCTGTTTCCATTGTCAACCAATTCCATCAACAATTTATATTGGGGGTCATAAAAGATTTATTTTGTTGTAGGACAAAATAAGCAGTCTCGTGACCACATAACGGCTTTTTTTTTTTTTTTTCTTTTTTTTTTCTTTTTTTTGCCTTCTCGGGGCTACTTATATTTATATTGGGGGTCATAAAAGATTTATTTTGTTGTAGGACAAAATAAGCAGTCTTGTGACCACATAACGGCTGATTTTTTTTTTTTTTTTCTTTTTTTTTTTTTTTCTCTCGCCTTCTCGGGGCTACTTCAGGAGCTGGATTGAGATCCACTGGTTTAGTGTCATCCAAACCTCTTAGTTAGTTACTCCTGAAAACTCTTGCAGTGCTGGAGAAACATTCAGCTGTTTGTGTCACAGCTAAAACCCTTTTAACAAAAATGAAAATCAGATTCAAAATCCACTCATTCAGCCCTGGTGTTTTCATTGGTATTGTGATTTATTCAGCACACCTGCATGTTAGTCATGCTAAAAAAAAAAAAAAAAAAAAAAACCCACAATGTTTGACATCATACTTTTAATGAACAAAGAATCAAGGTCGTTGATCACAGGTTTGTGAACCACCTGAATAGAGGCCAATATAGTCTGATCTTCCTTGCCGCATTAAAAGATGACACAATATTTCTTATATAGAGATCTGTTGAGCTTGATTATATATTAACAGTTATATCACATTTGGGTCTTTTTCTGTAGACTCACGACTCTGGATGAGCTGGACTGCAGCTTCAATGAGATCGAGGCGCTGCCGTCCTCCATTGGTCAGTGTGTAAACCTGCGTACATTTGCTGCCGACCACAACCTGCTCGCACAGATGCCTCCAGAGGTCAGTCCAGTCCTGGCATGATTTATTTAAGACAACATTGAAATGGCATTTAACTTCCATAATATGATGTATTTTATAGTGAAAAAAAATAGTGCAAGGTGGGACTTAACTTTGAATTAATTCATTAATTTTAATAGCTATAGCATGTAGTTATTACTATGGTACCTGTGCAGTTGGTTGCAGTAGCTTTGATTTGTTTGTCAGTTAGTAATGTCAAATTCAAAAAACAAATAGTTCTTCTGAACAGATTCTTATTAATGAATCACTGATTCGCTAAGAACTTTGTGAGTAAAGCTTATGCTGGAATCATATTCATGCAACATTTAACAATTTTTAATGGAATTAGTGGTAAGAATTTAATGAAATACTTACTTTGACATTAAAATAAACATCAAAAATATCTTTCAAAAGATCTTTCTGGAAACACTTGCAATGTTTATTGATATATTGAATTGGTTTATTGAAATGAACCAACCAACCAAACAAACAAACATTCTCACTGCTGTTGTCAGTATTGCTCATATCCAATGATCCCAGCTTCCTGTAAGTAAGTATTTGAAAAGGTCTCTACCACATCCATCCTGCATTCTGATTTAACGCGTCCTCTGAGCCATGGTAGACATGTCTGCGTATCTTAGGCCGCATTTACACTGCAAGTCTTAATGCACAGATCCGATCTTTTGACCATATCTGAATTTTTTGGACGACGTGCTTAAATTTCTTTTAAATTGACCTGTATCTGATGTCTCCTTTTTACACTGCACTTGGCGAAACATACCAAAAATAGCATATATGACATCACAAATCAATTTCAATGGTACATTGAGTTTAATTTATTGACATGAATTCATATAGAAACCCTTTTAATGCAATAGTTACATCCCTACATCAAAATAATACAAATTCTTCACGACAGTATACATACGCAGCTCCGCTGGAAGCGTGCGAGTTCGGGTAGATATTTGTTAAACATGTCACAGCTTCTGGGTTCTTATACTAAGTTTTTTTTTTTTTTTTAGTCATTAAAACCAATGCGTTCATCAGTGATTGTATATCAAGGGCAGGTACAAGTTTGTGTGCTTTTTATTTTGTGGTTTCAATGGAACAAATGGGTAGAGTCTCCACAATGGGACTGAAGCGCCCGTCTGTGCACGAGCCGTCGTCACTGACAACAGCGGCAACAAGCACTCAGTGTGATTTCAAGAGCAACACATTTCAACGTCAGATCGCCTTTTATTTAACACAAACAAATGAAATTAATACTCTGCCAGTCAACTAGATATGTTCCGTTTGTTATAGGTATGTCTGTACCGTGAAATGTTAAAAAAACCTCACTTTTCAATGACGCAGGAGTCGCATTTACAGGGGAATATCTGATCTGTCCGCTTATACTGCAGGCGCAAACGCACGTATCCGATTCATATCTGATTTATTTCCACATATGAATGAGGCCTGAAACCGATCTGTGAAAATCGGAATCCATGCGCTTTTTTCCTGCTTACACAGCCATGGTTCATATCCGATCTGTGCCACATGGGAGGAAAAAATCGGAATTGGGTCACTTGAACCATGCAGTGTAAATGGGGCCTTAGTTAACCCTTAATGTGTATGTTTGTGCGTCTGACAGATGGGCTGTTTGAAGAACGTCACTGTTCTCTTCCTGCACTCAAACAAGCTGGAGTCTCTGCCAGAGGAGATGGGTGACATGCAGAAACTCAAGGTCATCAATCTCAGCGACAACAAGTACGTCCCCCTGTGCCGAATATACGGCCAAGCATCATATCATAGAAATGCCTGCAGGATATGCAAAAAATCACCTGCTAATTTCTACTTCGTTTAGTTTTTATCCAAAACACACTAGCAGTTGAAGTTAGCATATGATTTTATTTAATAATGTTTTGACCCAGGGATAAGTATTTTTCTTTGCAAGTGAAGTTAATGGACAGTTGACACTTCATGTACGAAATGTTTTAGTGAGGAACGTTTCCAACCTGGCCATGCAGCTGGTGTCTGAGAGTGCCATTGCTTTAACATTTCTCTGAGAGACCCACTTAGACAGATTTGGCTGGGATTCAACAGGCTGGAAAATATTGCTCTATTTTCTACTCTCTCTGCTATATTTATCAGCCTTGATTCACATTATACCAGTCAGGACTTTTTCAATTTACAGTTGTCAATGAATCATGTCCCTTTTTTGTTAGATCAGCATACTGCCATACTAACTACTTTCTTATGCATCATATATTAAGTTTTTTTTGTTTTGTTTTGTTCATTTTTGTCCACTTTCTTCACAGGTTGAGAAACCTTCCGTACAGCTTCACTAAACTCAACCAGATGACCGCAATGTGGCTGTCTGAAAACCAGGTGGGCAAAGCTCAGATACACAATGCAGTTATTATTTTAAAATAAACACCAACGGAGTGATCAGGACCGCAATGCGAGCAGAGGGGTGTTTTTGATTCTGAAGGAGGTTTGTTTATTGCGATAATGACCGACTGACTGTAAATTATCTTGCTTATTACACGGCTACTTACTAAATATATAAATAAATTCATGGACATGAAATATTGATTTGAGTTTAAATCATTTTATGTAGAACATGGTTCCCACACTCATCAGAAACCTGGAAATGTCAGAGGATTTTAAAATGGGTATTTCAAAATGTAAAAAAAAAAAAAAAAAAAAAAAGTCATTTGAAATAAAATATTACAAAGTCACGAAAATTAATATAATATAATGTAATATAACATAATATAATATAATATATGAGAAATATCACATGAGTAGGAGTGAGATTTGGCTCTATATCAGCACGGCTGTGATTAGGCCATAGGCACAAGGCTGTAGGCCGATTGCTGGATATTCCTCCGCCATTGACGCTCGCTGTGAAAAATGCTGCCAAATTGTGAATATGAACGTGATATTAGTAGAATATCGCATTGTTGGAAAAGGCTCTTAGCCAATCAGACTTGAGAACCAGAACTAACTGTTGAATAAAATATAATATAATAAAATAAAATATAATATAATATAAAATTTAATGTTCTAGGGCTGGGGCCCTCAGTAAACTTCCAAAAGTCTGCAGATTGAAGTATTTAAATAAATATATTATTATCAATATATTTATTTAAAAAAAAAAAAAAAAAAATGATGTAAAATCAAGATGTAAACTGAAATACTTCTGAAATCACAAAATTAATTGTGGTTAATTTAATATATCAATACGCCCACTTTCTGTTATTAAAAATGTTTGAAAAAAGCTATTAAAAATGTTTGAAAAAAGCTATGAAAAATTACAGCAGCAATAATGAAAATAGCCTATATGGATATTAAAAGAAACATATCTTGGAAAATTTCTGAAAATATCTTAGCCTTAAGTTGTGTTGGAAAATGGGAGGCCTTTGAGTCAAAAAAAAAAGTTGGTCATTAATTGCTCTTTTTGAGTTAAAGGGTGAGTTCACCCAAAAATTTAAAAGAAAATGTCATTAATTACTCACCATATGAATTGAGCAGTTTAGTCCATTAAAATATCTTCATTTGTGTTCCAAAGATGAACTAAAGTCTTGCGACATGAAGGTGAGTAATTAATGGCAGAATTTTCCTGTTTTGGGTGAACTAACTATTATTACAATTTTGCTTGATTTCAAGAAATCAAAACAAATGGAAAAGTCATAGAAGTTCTTTGATCAAGAAGTGTCAGAACCCTAGCGAGAGGAAAGAAGCTGTGTTAGAAATTGGTTGCCTGGGACACCAGTCAGTTATATTTTAGCTGTCTGTATACATAAATATTTTATCACATTTTAGTATTTCAGAGAGCCATATAATACATTTACATAAATCACTACATCACAATAATCTCATACACAGTCACTTCCCAAAATGCACTTGAAAATCTTGTCCTTTAGCAGGGTTTGTGCTGTTGGCAGAGTGATTTGATGTTCCCATCAGTAGAGCTCAGAGTGTGTGTGGGTGATCTGAGTGATTGTCACAAGTGGCCATCAAGCCTGTGACTAATGCTTATTGAATATAGCAATCACCTCCACTCCCACACACGCCATCTTCCCACCTCTGAGGTTCAACATAGCACATAGTTTATCTTAATATATGATATTAATTAAAGGAGTAATGCATCCAAAAATTAAAATTGTCATCATTTACTCTCATGTCATTACAAACCTTGACTTTCTTTAATTCTCACAAGCTCTGGGCTAGTTGAATGCCTAAAGCATTGGAGGCTGGGACAGATTGCAGGGATTGTTGTGATATTTGCTCTCAAGGAAGCGGCAACTAAAGTGAATTCAGCAGAATGCATGAGAACAGCGCCGCTATGAAATAATAAAACACTGGTAGCGCATCTAACCAGTGTGGGCCATATGGCATGAGACTGCCAAGATCCTCTATGAATCAACCTCTCTGCTAGGGTTTCAGCCGTACCGCTCAGCTGGAATATCGACAGTTGATGAAGATTGTACTGAGAATGTGGCACTCTGTTCTTTATTGATCGTGATGTGTGGTTTTATAAAGCTGTGTGTGATTAAAGATGAGATGAGTTTAAAGCCAGTGCTGCATGGCTTGAATCTGTAATGAGAGCAGTCCTAATGCTGTGTGTGCGACTTCTGAAGTGTCGTACCCAAGGCATCTAACCGAATTTTACAAATCACTGATCCTTGTCTCTTTTTTTTTTTCTCTTTTTTCAGTCGAAGCCCCTCATTCCCCTGCAGAAAGAGGAGGATCCAGAGACGCACAAGACCGTACTTACTAACTACATGTTCCCTCAACAGACCAGAAGTGAGGACTGTGAGTATCTAGTCATGCATAACCTGCAGCTGTCGCCCCCCTCCTGTCACAAGTTTCTTGCCTTGTACATTGTATATGCCTTGTATTAATACTACATTTAATGTGTATGTGTGTGTGTTGTGGAAACATTCAATATTTTTCATTAGTTTTTTTTTTTTAAGTTAAAATTTTAATATATTCTAGACTCATAACATGTAAACTAAAATGTTTCAAGCATTTTTTTTATTTTTTATTTTACTGTTGATAATTACGGCCAACAGCTAAAAAAACGTATCTCAAAATTTTAGAATTTGAGTTTGAAATTTCCATTCAGACAGTATAAATTCCAGGTATCTTTAGTTCTAGTTTAATACATGCAACCACAATCATTGACTCGACAGTTGTCTAGAAGACGATCATCGATACCCTCCACAAGGGAAAGGCACAGAAGGTCATCGCTAAAAGGGCTGGCTGTTCGCAGAGCGCTGTTTCGAAGTATATTAATGGAAAGTTGACTGGAAAAAAGAAGTGTGGTAGGAAAAGGTGCACAAGCAACAGGGATGGCCGCAGCCTTGAAAAGATTGTCAACCAAGGCCGATTCAAGAACTTGGGAGAGCTTCACAAGGAGTGGGCTGAAGCTGGAGTCAATGCATCAAGAGCCACCACTCACAGATGTCTTCGGGACATTGGCTACAACTGTCACATTCCTAGTACCAAGCCATTCCTGAACCAGAGACAACATCAGAAGTATCTTACCTGGACTAAGAAGAAAATAAACTGGATAAATAAAATAGAAATAAACTCAGTGGTCCAAAGTCCTCCTTTCAGATGAAAATATATTTTGCATTTCATTTGGAAATCAAGGTCCCAGAGTCTGGAGGAAGAGTTGAAATGCACAGAAACCAAGTTGCTTGAAGTCCAGTGTGAAGTTTCCACAGTTGGTGATGATTTGGGGTGTCATATCATCTGCTGGCATTGGTCCACTGTGTTTCATCAAGTTCAAAGTCATCGCAGCCATCTAACAGGAGATTTTAGAGTACTTCATGCTTCTGTCTGCTGACAAGCTTTATGGAGATGCTGATTTCCTTTTCCAGCAGGAATTAGAACCTGCCCATAGTGCCAAAATTACTACTAACTGGTATGCTGACCATGATATTACTGTGCTTGATTGGCCAGCCAACTCACCTGACCTGAATCCCATAGAGAATCAATGGGGAATTGTCAAGAGGAGAAACACTCGACCCAACAATACAGATGAGCTGAAGGCCGCTATCACAGCATCCTGGGCTTCAATAACGCCTCAGCGGAGCTACAGGCTGATCACCTCCATGCCACGTCACATTGATGCAGTAATTCGTGCTAAAGGAGCCCTGACCAAGTATTGAGTGCATAAATGAACATACTTTTAAGAACATTTCTGTATTGTGAATCCTTTTTTTTAAATTTTTTTTATTGATCTTAGGACATATTCTAATATTTTGAGATACTGGATTTTTGATTTTCATGAGCTGTAAGCCGTAATCATTCAAATTAAAACAAAAAAAAATTAAATATATTACTTTACGTGTAATGTTTCACTTTTTGAATTCAATTATGAAAAAAACTTTTTCCACGATATTATAGTTTTTTGAGTTGCACCTGTATATTCCAAACTTTTGAATCGTAGTGTTTATTTGTATGTATCAACAAGGCTGCATTTATTGGATCAAAAATACAGTAAAAGTAATATAGTGAAATATTATTACAATTAATAATATTTTCTATTTGAATATATTTTAAAATGTAATTTATTCTTGTGATCAAGTCTGAATTTTCAGCATCATTACTCCAGTCCTCAGTGTCACATGATCCTTCAGAAATTAATCTAATATGCTGATTGTGGAAAAAAATCTTACTGACCCCAAATGTTTAAACTGTAGTGGTTTTGAATTTAATACCTGCCAGTTGTGGTTAAAAATCAACAGTGGCGGGTAACGCATATCAACTCACTAGCCAGTTTGACACATGGCGGATCATGGTTCATAAATTATGTCCTATCACTTTGCATGCCATTGCTATCAGAGCCCCTCCCCAAAGAGGAGCCTCCAACATTAACAAAGTGTAGGGGCCACACACTGAGAGAAGCGTGTGCCATGGCAAGTCTTTAAAATTCAGTTGTTTTCAGTGAGTGTAGAGCAGTAACCGTACACTGGTGGCACCACTTTGCATCTCTTTGACACCACTTTATTTCTTGAAGTGAACTTTTGTGTGTATGGTGATTAGATTCACTATTTTGGACTTCCTTCTTTGACACTTCCTTCCTGGTGTGCGATACCTGAGATGTGACGTCGTACTTCAGCAATAATTTTAGAGTGAGCTATAGAAGTTCTGAATGGACGGTAACTTCAAAATGTAGAAGCCAAATGCAGGTAGCTGCAGACATTTGACGCTCAGTCAGGTCTGTAAAGTCTCTAAAACAACTATATAGTTTTAGAGCTTTTAGAGACCTGACTGATCATCAAATGTCTACCACCTGCAGCCAGAACTTGCTCATGTCACTGTTTTCTCTCTTTGAGACTCAAGTCTGCCAGTGTTGCTGGATTCCAGAGGGGGGAGAGATTAATAAGTCTTAACCTGTTTCCTAGCAACCCCACTCTAAACTCTTCAGAACGCAAACGCTGTGGCTCTGCAGCTCTCTGGAGTCCGCTTCAGTTTGTTAGCATGATTGAGCTTTAGAAATGGTCTGAAGTCTGTTCGCCTACATGACAAAGTGCTCTCCTGAACCCAGATGTCTTGTTAAATGGGCACACAGTACAAATAAGAATTGATGTGTGTGAACCAAGTCAGTGCCGCCCACCAAGCTCAGGCTTGGGCAAAAATGTGGAGTTTATTTCAGGTTTTTGCTGTTTGTTAATCATCATAGCAGAGAGACGCGGCATTATTTCATTTTAATGATTTGGTCTCGCTGAATCAGAAATAACTGTATTGACAGAAACAGAAACTGATTCACTAAAACAAATCAAAGCAAACTCTACACAGGATTTGCTTCAAGATTCTTGAGCTTTTCATCCTCCACCGATGGCAGTGCCATTGTTTTGATTGTTAATGGTTTCTTGGCTTCTCTTTCACAGATGTGCCCAACTCAGACAGCGAGAGCTTTAACCCGTCTCTGTGGGAGGAGCAGCGCAAGCAGCGGGCGCAAGTGGCCTTCGAGTGTGACGAGGACAAGGATGAGAGAGAAGCGCCCCCGCGGGTCAGTTCCCACCGTCCAGTTCTGTCCAGGGTGCTTTCTCGATTTTCTATTTCCCTTTGTGCATGTCTCGCCCTTTTCTCTTGCTTCATATCACCCATCTAACCCCCTATTTTGTTCTGTCCTGACCACGCACACTTAAATCACTTCTCTGCCTTCACAAATGCTGAAGCGAAATGCTGCTGTAAGCCTCAAAATCCCAGCCAATTGGAACATATTTGATGTTTAAAGGGTTAGTTCACCCCAAAATGAAAATTTTGTCATTAATTACTCACCCTCATGTCGTTCCAAAGTCGTAAGACTTTCGTTCATCTTCGGAACACAAATGAAGATCTTTTTGATGAAATCTGAGAGATGTCTGTCCGTCCATTGACTGCCTTTGCAGTGACCACTTTGACACTTCAAAAAGTTCATAAAGAGATCGTAAAACTAATCCATATGAATCAAACGAGTCTCTTCAGAAAATTTGGACTAAACCGCTCGTTTTAAGATCTCTTTAAAGGCAACATTTTTACTCAAAGTTCTCTAATGGATGTTTTCAAAAACATTACACCAGGAACTTTTTTTTTTTTAATCAAATATTGAAATGAAAAATCTTAGATAATGTTTGTTATAATGATGTGAGTTGACAATTGAGTTGTTGATTTTCATTACTACTATTTGTACTACATTGATCTTGCCATGAAAATAGCCATAGATGCTGGTATGGCAATAAAAACAAAAACAAACTAGCAGAGTCTTGAGAATCTCTCCTTTTGTGTCCCACTGAAGGAAGTCAGTCATGCAGGTTAGAAACGACATGAGAATTAATAAGTAATGACAGAATTGTCATTTTTGGGGTGAATCATTTCTTGATAATTTGGCAGCATGAGGTAAAACGGTTTCAGTGGAACAGCCTCACCTGGTTTTGTCAGCATGTCACAGCCTGCGCTTAACTGCATTGCAGTGGAAATCTCATTAAAACTAACCCTGACATGACTCCTGTCAGAAAGTGAAATGGAAGCCTTCACTGTCTCAGGGGCCCTCGATCGTACAATGTCAACCTTATTTTTTCCTTCCACCCCTCATCTCGCTGATATTACATACTCCTGTATCTCGTTTCCTCCCTCTCGTGCCCGGTCTTGCACCCCTGATGACTCAATATGCCTGTCTGGCTTGTACGCTGTGCCAGGAACACATGCAGGCTCCCAAGCTGTCTGACGGAGCTTCACCATCAGCTCTCGGAGTGCCAGTGTGGCCCTGTCTGGCCCTCAAAGAGCAGCCCTCCTCGTTGTGCGTGTTGTAAAAAGCTCGCCAACACCTTCTCCAATGAAATGGTTATCAGTGGTTTGGCCAGGGGTTCAGCGACCCTCTATAAGAACTGACCTGTATTTTCTGTTACAATGATGTAGCTTCCTATGTAGCTACATGACGTGCCCACAAACTATTTAATTTCTTTATTTATTTAAAATACTAAATATGTTTAATATAAAGCATCATTATATATTTATATATAATATGAATTTAAATATAATACATCAGATTATTATAACTTAACTGTGTCTTTTGTATTTACAGGAGGGCAATCTGAAGCGCTACCCGACACCGTACCCTGATGAACTGAAGAACATGGTGAAAACGGCTCAGTCCGTGGCTCACAGACTCAAAGAGGATGAGTCCGGTGACGAGGCAAGAAAAGAGACTAAGGTCAGCGAGAGGAACCATATCGGAGTGCAGGATGTTGGAGTGAAGGTTGGATATTGAAAACAGTTGCATGTCCTATTTTGGGATGGGTCAACATAATTATTACATTGAAAGTAAATCTTGGTGCAGATGTTGGAATAACCCTGAATTCCCTATGTGTCAGGTGATTGAAAGTCCCTGCACCAATGGCAAAGCTGTTGAAATGGAGCCTAAAACAATGATGAACAGTCATCACAATTATGAACCAATAGATTCAATAGACTACCACAGCGTTGAAAGGATCCCGCTTAAGACCTCAGACAACATGAGAACCATGGTGAACCATGATGACACCCTTGAGGTACTATATCAAAGTGTCAACAATGTTAAATGTTATGAATATGTTTATTGAATCAAATTAATTAAAAAAATAATAATTTACTCATTGTTGTGTAGTTTAAAACCTTTATGATTATGTATGGTGTACCAGGCTTTCAAGCTCCAAAATGACAGGCTGTCAAACATTAAAAGTAACATAAAAGTAGTTCATACAACTCACGCACTGTGAAAAACTGACCAAAATTGAAGTCATTGTTGAATTCTTCCTTTGTACGGTTTTTCCATTAGATTTAGGTTAGCATTACAATCAGGCTATGAGTCATATGTATATATGGACTACATTTATGATACTTGTATAGAGTTTTTATTTTTTTTTTCCCTCCTCCTTCAAACTATATGAGGTGAATCCAGTACTAAATCAAGAAGTTAATTATTTTTTTATTATTTTGAACAGATATGACCAGGTTATATATATATATATATATATATATATATATATATATACATATATACATATATACACACATACACACATACACATACACGAGATGTCGAATTGGTCACTTAAGACTCACTCATTCATATTTATTGAAAGGGGAAGAGGAACTTAGGGTTTGTGATTTGTCTAAGAATTTCTTGTGTGTAAAAATATTTTAATAGAATATATTTTCCAGAAAATATATTATAAAATTATATAATATAAAATATATTAATGAAAAAGATTTCTCCTGGAATAATTTTAGAATTTTTATCATATACTAAATTAGAAGATTCTATATTATTGTTGTTATTGCTATTGTTGTTATTGATATATATGTATATTTTGTATATTGCTTGTTTTTTAAGACAAAATTAAATTATTGTAAACGATGTATTGAAATGATATTGTAATCATATTTTTTTTTTTTTTTGTTTTTTTTGTTTTAATTGAAATACAGTTGATTTTGCCATGAATATAGCCATTGCTGCTGATAAGGCGTTAAATCATAAATATCCTTAGTTTCCATTCATGTTCATTACCATCTTTTGTGGTCCACAAAGTTAAATGGATTTGAAATGACATTAGGATGAGTAAAAAAAAATGACTATTTTAATACTTAAGAAATTGTAGTGGTGGTGATCTAATATCAGCAATATGGCTTATAAGTGGGGAAAAAAACAGCAAAATGTCTATATCACCGTATGCACGGTCACATATTAGCCATGGTCACATATCCACGTGTACTGCTGAGACCTTCACATCTTTCAAGTATCAGATGAAGATGCACCTCTTCCACAAGCACTTAACTACCCCACACCCTTGAACCAGTGCACCTATGCATACACACGCACACAAACATTTCTCCTCTGCATTTCTCCTCTTATCTAGCTTGTTTCTAAAATTAGTTGTCAAATAAACCTGGCAGTGTATACTACGAATATTGTTTGCTCCTTGAAGAATGGCTTTTGTTCCTCACTTGAAAGTCTCTTTGGATAAAACGGTCTGTTAAATCTTTAAAAATAAATGTAAATTATTCTCTTGAATAGTAATTCTCTTGAGCTATGAGTGGATGTGAAGTTTCTGTCAGGAGACATTTGCTCATATTGTATTATGTGAGATTTAATAATGTCAAGTCATGCTTTATCATAGGGATAATTTAAACAAATGAATATAAAAATGACTTCAGTTTACCACTATAGAAGCAGGATGAAAATTGGAGTAATATATTGAATTTAAGCATTTGATGTGATGTGATTGTGTGGTCAGGACTCAGAGGAGCTGTCATCTGATGAGGAGGAAATGAAGATAGCCGAAATGAGACCTCCACTCATTGAAATCTCCATTAACCAGCCCAAAGTAGTGGCCCTCAGCAAGGACAAAAAAGGTAAAGCACTTTCCTTAATATCAATTAATAATTCTCCCATTAATGTGGGTAATTGTTTCTCAAAATAGGCTGTGTAATAGAACTCGCATATGCATATAATGTTTTTTGTGTCTGGTGATGTAGATGATGGGAAGGATGCCGACTCTTTGCTGGATGAGACTGTGGCCAACAGTAACCAGAACAACAGCAACTGCTCTTCACCCTCACGCATGTCTGATTCTGTGTCCTTGACCACAGACAGCAGTCAGGACAACTCCCTCTGCACCCCAGAGAGAGAGTCAAAGATGCCTCTCATCCCCAAGAACAGGTACAAACACACCCTGAATACATGTCAAAAACATGACAATGAACCGCAGTGTTTAATTAAATATGCCTCAGTGAAAAATCACTAAAATGTGATGCTTCAGCTTCTACAAACGGTCTCAAGTTGCCAAATAGTTTTTTTTTTAATCTAGTCATTTACATTAACTGTCCAAACGAAATGATTCAACCCACGTTCAAGTCTGAGTTGTTTCCCTAGTTATTTCCATCTCTTGTATCAACTAAAGTCAAAAAGGGGTCAAAAACATTGTTTATCATTATAAAGATATATGAAATGAAGGCAGAAATAATAGTGTGTTGCCTACCTAGGCTTGCTTTTTCATTAGTTAAATTAGTAAAAATTATATGAATTTATAGAATGTTAGATCAATGTCAACAAAGTATCTAGAGAAAAGAATCACAGTGTATTTTCCTACTTAGAAGGCAGCTGCCCATGTAGGTAGTAGACAGAAAGGCAGCTCACTAGGTTTTGGAACAGAGCTAGAGTCTTTCTCTAACTTGATTTGATTTCCTCAAACTCAGACAAGAGGATGAAAACCTCAACCAGCTGAAGCAGATGACCCCTTTACTCCAGAACTGTAACGGCTCTGAGACGTCCTTACAGACCATCCTGAAGAACCAGCAGAGCTACGAAAGCAAGTCGGACCAGATGGCCGACTACAGTCTCTCCATGGAGGAGAGGCTTGCCCTCATTGAAAAGGGCATAAACAATGGTGTGACAGAGCAGTACAGCAAGTGGGATCAGATCAACATGAATGTGGCCAAACTCCCACCTGACAACATGGTGTCGTATGAGGACCTGGAAAGGACCAAGAGTCCCTCAGCCAAGGAGTCTATGTCAAGCAACAACAATGCCATGCTGTCACTCGAGAACCTTGAGAACGGGAATCGGCTTCAAAAAACCCAGTCTGGGGAGAATTTCAATGGCCGAACTGATCAAATTCCCTTGCGCTACGAGTCTACGAGGACCGTCTCCACAGGTGTAACGGCGTTAAGTGATATGAGTCTTTCTCGTAGCACAGAGGAGCTGTCGCCAGAGAAGAAATGTCCACCGGCCCCAGTGGTGAAATCTCAGAGCATTGCTAACATGGAAGTTGGAGGGATGAAGCTGTACTCCATCGAGGGAGAAAGCCCCCCGTATGAAGTGGCATGCGCAACCAGAACATCTGTAACTACTGCTCAGGGCCAGAGCATCGTCCGGTCCAAATCTGCGTCCTTGCTCAACGATCAACCTTTGCAGATCTACCCTGGATCCTCTGCATCATCCTCCGACTTGCTCTCCAGCTCCAAACCTCCGGTTAGCAGCGCCCGCTACCCTGCCGGCCCCCCGCCGCAGTACAACATCCAGTATGCCAGTAGCACAGTCCCCAAAGACAACCTGTGGAGCCAACGTACCCCTGTACCTCCCGAGCAGCCCTACTTGCCGCCGCAGCACTCCCTTGCCAACACCAACTACTCCAACCGCAACAACGCCCCTCCATACCCCCAGCCCCAACAACGTGGCCCGCCCAAGACCCCGGACATGTGGGCCAAGGAAAGGATGCTGCCACCTGTTGGCCAGCGTGGCACCTTGCAGAGACAAGGTAGCGGATCCTCTGGCACATCCATGTGCATGCAGGACCCACGTCGCATGCCAGGAATGGAAGGAGAGTACATGACCTATCGGGACATTCACACGGCGGGCCGTGGCCCCCTGCAGATGAGCCAGGCTCTCCACAGACCATTGTCAGCCCGCACGTACAGCATAGACGGACCTAACGCTCCCCGGCCACAGAGTGCCCGGCCCCCTCCTCACGAGCTTCCAGAGAGGACCATGTCCGTCAGCGACTTCAACTACCAGCATGGCAGCCCCAGCAAGAGGCCCAGCATGAGGGTGAAATCAGAGCACTCGCTGCTGGATGGGCCAGTTGGAGGAGGTGGCAGGGTTCCAGCTGACTGGAGGGATCAGGTCATGAGACACATCGAAGCCAAGAAGATGGAGAAGGTATGGTTGTTCTTACGAATAGCGTATACAAAGGCAAGCATAGCTGTTGCTGTTGCTAATACTTGGAATTAAGGGTTTGTTCACTGTCCTGTGGAGTTTAGCTCCATTCCTAATCAAACACACCTAAGAAATCTAAACCATGTCTTCAGTTTTGTTTGAATATTCCAAGCAGGTGTTGATTTGGGATGGAGCTAAACTCTGTAGGACAGTGGCCCTCCAGAACCGAAGTTGTCCATCCCTGGTTAAGTGGGGGAATAAAAATTAGCCTTAGATTATGGAAGGAACCCAGGCTGTATTTAGGTTTCAGAATATCATAGTGCAGCAGTAGCCATCCTGCAGAGTTAAAGGTGCAGTAAGTGGTATTTGAACTACGCTGTTGGACATTGTTGATATTTGAAATCAACCCAAACAAACCCACCCCTCTCTTCATTGCTCCGCCTCCAAAACTCCACTCCAATCCTAACCACCCTTCTCTCAGTCAGTCTTGAACCCCCGGCCCGATCGCTGCTGGCATGCTAGGCGAATGCACTACTAATGACGCTAAGCACCTCATTCTCTAGTGGTCATCAGTGCGCAGTGGTTTACCTGCACAACTCTCACTATCTGGCCACTGTTACACACGCAATGTGAGTGTATGTCTGTTTATCACAGCTGACGCACAACAAAATGCTTCACGAAAAAATAAAGCGCAGTTGATGAACGAACGACAAGGAAACACAAAAAATGAACATACAGTACACAAGAGTAAATACAAAGTGTTCGTTGTTAGTCGCAAACAGCACAGCAGCTCCAGACAATCAAACCCAGTGTACTCACATGAGAAGCGGGATCAAAGCAGTTTCCAGGCCTTCCCTCTTAGCTCTCTCCAGCGCTGAAAAGCTTTTCTAATATAAACCGGGTCCTAAAGCGCTTGCCCAGTCATAAACCTTCATTCCAGTGATATTCTTTTGAGCCGTTTTGTACTGTGTCCCATTTCTCGTTCTGCAGTTTTTTGTTTTTTTTTTTCTTATTATTTTCAAATCTCCCTCTTGCTCGTTCTCTCTCCTCAACCGTCATACGCCTCCTGATGCTGATTGGTTAGACGTTTGTTGTTGGACTCGGCCCGACTAACTTCCAAACAGTGGATTTGAAATATCACTGAGTCCCCCTTTAAACTCTAACCCTAATCAAACACACCTGAACAAGCTAATCAAGGTGTTCAGGATTGCTAGAAAATAGCAAGCAGTTGTACTGGAGCAGGGCTGGAACTGAAATCTGGTAGAAGGTAGCCCTCCAGGAGCGGGGTTTGCTACTCCGTTGTGTTTGCAACAACATAGCTACGTACTGTGCACATCTAAAATCGCATAGGTACTACATTTGATGAGGAATAAACTACACTGTCGTTCATAAATCCTCTCCCATTGGCCTCATGAAATAGTAAAGTGTTCATCAGATGAGCACTTCAGAATATCGCTGGAAGTAGTAGGTCATCCCGGTACTTTTCGCCTGCTGTTTTATGAATACTATGAACTTTATAGTAGGGAAGTATTCATATTTGGACACATGGTCAGACCACCATAGCAACCACATAGCTTTGCATGGGCACTCACAGTTTAGTTTCTGAACCTCGAGTTTGAATTTCCACACTCCACCATTCTTCAATATTAACTGCATGCATATGGTATTGTTTATTTTCCCTTCTCATAAAAATGCTCATTACCCAGTATTTTTCTGCATGTTTGTGTATGGACATTAACACATAAACTTACTCTAACCCTTGCATGTTTCAAAGTGTACTCATGGTCAATGCATGCTCACTGAAGTCATCATTAAATGCATGTGTGTTTGTGTGCATGTCATCATGTGTTCAGAGCGCTCTATCTCGGTCTTTGGTCACTCTCGATGGCAGTCAGAGCTCTCTGGCCTTTAGCGCTGTAGACGGATGCCAGTTTGGAGCTCATGGGCCCAGCGTAAGTACTGCCCCACTGAGACCTCATCTTCCCAAACTCCCAGAGGCGCAGTGGAGTCTCTCTCAGTCCCCAAAGGGTCATTCTCTCCGCTTACTGTTTAGCCTGTGTTCCCAACAAATTTAGAGGCATTTTTCACATTATCAACAATATCTGTACACACTTAAGCTGAATTTTGAATGTTTTCCAACCATATTGCTAAAGGCAAGGCCTAAAATGAATGGGTCAGATAAGGGAGACATCTGGGAACAGGATTAGGAAAGTCAGTTAAAAGGTTAGATTACCCAAAAATTTAAATTCTGTAATCCTTATGTTGTTCCAAACCTTTATGACTAAATTTCTTCCATGAAATACAAAAGATATTCAGCAGAATGTCCAAGCTGCTCTTTTTCACACAATTCTGCAAAATATTGAAAAAACTGGCTTTTGAGCAGCAAACAAACTGTCCCTAAGCAGCAAGTATTGACTGGAATGGCCCTTATGGAGCTTAAGACCCCCACCCCAAATTCACCATTCTCAGCTTATATCCAGTGTCGGCTGGTTTGCACAATTGCTCCGTTTCTTTGGGTTGTCCAAGTAATACGAGATTAAGAACATTCCTAACCACTAAACCATATACACTAAAGTCCTGGAAACAAACACTCTTTATTTCTATCTATGTGCTTAAAAGTACGATCTGAGCTCAAGAAAGTTCTGGGGGGAGGGGGTTTTATCAGTTTAGCTGAAAGGCTCATGAAATCCTGAAAAGTATTTCATATGATTATGAAGTATATCCTGAAATGTGGTTTAGCCTGATTTTCATTATGTTGAATTAGTAAGCATAATAGCTGATCTAACCTAGCTAATTAGAGGACCATAAGTAAACAATCCTGTTGGTTGAAATGACACTTAGCAGGAGCATAATCAACACAAGCTTATGAACCAAATTTACTGGGAATTCCACATTCATGGGAAATGGCTGTAGGGTTTTTTTTTTTTGGTCTAGTTTTTATTTAGCTGTATGTTTTAATACTATACTCATCCACTGTAGTTAAAAGTACTCAAAATACACCCCATAATGGTCAATAATCAAGCATGGTCAATAACCAAACATCATCAAATACAGTACACCTTTTCCCATAGCAAAGATTGAGACATTTTGTGCTGTTTCCCTGCAGGATGATGTCTTCAGTCCTCATGGACAACAGGGCTACCATATCGACACTCTAAGAAAAGTAAGTGCTTTACACTATGTACTAGTGAGACAAAAATTATTTGGACACTTATCAAATGAGATGACATTCAGATGTTTTGCTATACACACTCATGGAGAACAAGATGTATGCAGTGATGTTAAGGAATATTTAAACTTATCCATATAAATGCATCCTATATGACTGCATCCTATAGAACCTCATCTGTTGGTTGTGTTTAATGTGCTAATGAACTGGATTGAGATATTGACCCAGTGGGCATGCCTGACTCCAGCAGTGATTAATTAGCTCTGATTAACAAGCACTGCTTTAAAGAAACCTCAGACGTGTTCTAGAGCTGATCTTTCTAGCACATAAAACCAAGTGCGGATGTTCTCACTACTGACTGCAATAAACACATGAAAGGATAAAATTATCATTGAAAAAAATATTTGAAGACATGTATGTATGTATGTATATGTATATGTGTGAGTGTGTGTGTGTACATATATATATATAACTTTTTTTATAGAATTACTGACCACCTGGCAAATATTTTACTGCCAGTTTTATTTATTTTGTTTTATTTTGTTTGTACTTGGTGAGTGACTTTTGGACATTGTGTGAAAGTGTTCTTGAAAAACAATTGCAATTTGTTTCATTGTTTTCTTAGTCTCTCAGGAATTAAACCATTTAGTGAGGTGGATTAATTAGAAGTAAAGGTCTAAAATCGTGATGCTTCATCAGTCAACATGGATTTCTTGTTTTTCTAACCAGATTCATGGTTCATTGAAATGTTTACTGGGAACTTTCTGCCCCCTGGTGTCTGAAAAATGCTTCACATCATATCAAGTAGACATTTAGTGACATTTAGACAAATGCTTAAAGGACCATCCTTTGGCTTTTATTGAAAATGCCCAGTAATTTTTCCTTTAACTCAATTTCAGTTATGAAAAAAATAAATGTCACACATTATAACTGAATAGAGTGTGTTTTCATTGATTTTACTGAGTCTGGTTAAAGAGGCCTGTTGGGTTTTCCACATCACAGAAATCTCATTATAGAGACCATAAATCTACAGCTACTGTATCCCTTAAAGTAGCCTCTGTCTGGTCCACAGGCCTGTGCCAAAACCTGAGAGTTAAATGGAAAAAAATGCTGCACTGGATTGTTTAAGCTTTGAGGAGATAGATTGTCTGTCATCTCTTGATGGTTTGGTGTGTGCTTTTGTGTCACAGGTGCCTTTGATGAACGGCCAAATGTGTCCTCCTGTGAGACCTCCCATGAGCTGCGGTCAGCCAGCAATGGCACGCCACCCCTCACGAGAGCAGCTTATCGACTATCTGATGCTCAAAGTGTCCCAGCAGCCCCCAGGCCCTCCACGGGTCCCACACGAGACACTGCAGCAGGAGGTGGGCACCAGTCTGAAAGAAATCTCAATATTTTAAATGCATTTTAAATGTAGACACATCTATAGACCATCATGCCTAACACCGTGTCTACACCGGACGCAACAGTCGTGGCACCGCGCCGCAGCAGCTTGAGTCTGTACGTGACACAGTGACTGTTGCAAATCCATTTGTTTTTTGTGTCAGAAGTAGTGTGAGCGCTTGAAGTACATCAGTTTACTGTTAGAAATTTGTTGTCACGCCACACCACGTCCAGTGTAGACAGCATCACTGATTATAATAGGTTCTATTTGCTTTTGTTGCGTCCCGCCGCTCGCGTCTGGTGTAAGTCAACAGGTAATCAAAATGAAACCTATTTGCATTAATAAACATTCTTGGTTTTATTCCAAATAAATGATTATTGATGATGATTTTAAGATCTATCATTAAAGGGGTCCTTGATTATGATTTCACTTTTTTAACTTTAGCTAAAAAAAGAATCATCCAGATGAATTCTATAAGTTCTTTTTGAGTCTCTCCATCAGTGTCCAACTCCGGTTTGAACAATGTAAGGCTGAACACTGTTACTGACAATCGTCATTTTGACTGCGTGAGATTCTCCAGCCTTGTTGTTGTTGAGCAACCGAAGCGCGAGCTGTTAAGGCTCCACCCTCTTCTGGAAAGCGCTCGGGAGCAGCAGCTTATTTGCATTTAAAGTGACACAAAAACGGTGTGTTTTTGCTCACATCCAAATAGGGGCAAATTTGACAAGCTATAATAAATGATCTGTGGGGTATTTTGAGCTGAAACTTCACAGACACATTCTGGGGACACCAGAGACTTATATTACATCTTTTGAAAAGGGGCATAATAGGTCCCCTTTAAAATGTAAAAGCCTTGTGATTTAATGTGAAATTAAATTCTTATTCCACTGACGTCACCTAGGCTGTCTGAGATACTGGATAATGGTAACTAATAGCCAAACAGGTATTTAGGCATCACTGTGATGTGAACTCAAGTGCTATGGTTTGTGTGACACTCGTATCTGTCTTTGTTCTCAGCTCCATGTGAAGATCGAGAAGAATCCTGAGCTGGGTTTCAGTATATCAGGAGGAGTTGGTGGTCGCGGGAATCCCTTCCGCCCAGACGACAACGTCAGTATTTCTCTTCAGTTTCTTTTTAAATAGGTGTCCACATCCATTTCTGGAGCTTTAATTTCAATTTGTCTTCAACTTTAGGTTCATTAACCTAAACTCAACAGTAGAACTTAATTGTATCTAGAGAAACATCATAAAGATATAAATTAAACAAATATACAAAATAATTTTTTAACTTTGCCAAGAGAGCAACCATTTAGGTCTGCAGTCATCTAGAAATGCTTATGCCAAATGAATAAATCCTATGTTATATTATATTTTATAATATTTATTATATTATTATTTCCGAAGGATCATGTGACACTGAAGACTGGAGTAATGATGCTGAAAATTCAGTTTTGCCATCACAGAAATAAATTACATTTTAATATATTACAATAGAAATCAGTAATTTGAAGTAGTAATAATATTTTACAATATTACTGTTTTTACTATATTTTTGATCAAATAAATGCAGCCTTGTTCAGAATGAGGCTTTTTTCTTACTGACCCAAAACTTTTAAACTGTAGTGATTTTTTTTTTTTTTTTTTTTTTTTAATATGTTTACTCCGAAACTGATGTTCACACTTGTGTGTATATATACTAGACTTTTATATAACTGAAGTCTTGCTAGCCTAATGAATAATCAACTCTTAAATCATAAATGATCAACAGGGCATCTTCGTGACGAGGGTTCAGTCAGAGGGACCGGCTTCAAAACTCCTTCAACCTGGGGACAAGATCATCCAGGTCATTTCTACTTATCAATTTTGTCAACTCCTCTCTTGCTATCCTCTTTTGCTTTTCCACACCTTAGTAATTCACTAACATCAATTAACATCCACTTTGCAGGCAAACGGATACAGCTTCGTTAACATTGATCACGGACACGCTGTATCCCTTCTGAAGACGTTCCCCAGCACCGTCGACCTGATCATCATTCGAGAGATGGCCGCATAACTGACAAAACTGAATGTGCACTGTCTTATTTTTGTACCGAGAGAAGCCAGTGTGCTGTATGTAGTTAATCTGAACTGATGTAAACAGGACAAGGTTTGACCGTCGGTGAAGAGGGGCGAAACCACTGCATCAGGTGGAAGACGGACAGAGTCTGGAAGCATGCACCTTCACTGTGGGATAGCCTGTTGGTGCACTCCAACTGATATGAAAACCTGTGCTTTTTGTAAAGATAGTTTTTGTTTTTCATTTTATAAGACATCACTTTGGTAGAGTTCTTGTGGGACATGAGCTGTAGCTGACCGCTTGAGGGCAGGGCTCTCTATCAAATCTCACTCGTTTTGTTTTTTTATTATTTTAAAGATTTTTTTAAAACCACTTTCATGACCTGTGTGAGATTTTGAGTTGGAAGACTATGCTATGTGCTAACTGTGGTAATGAATGTAGAACTGGGGTGAGCTAAACTGGACTGGATGTGAAATCTGTTGGCCTGGTGGTCAGATTACCCTTGTGAAGAAAACTTCCTCTCAATAGGATGAATAACTTCATCCATCTCAATGCTAGAAACTCTTCTAGTCTCCTCAGCTTTCTATACATTCTGGAACGTTCCTCCAGTGAAACAAGGGTCTCTTCCTTCAAACTTTCACCAAACAGAAGTGGAAGACACAAACTTTAGCCCAGATGCCACCTGGAAGGATGCGCTGAAATGCTCCCTGTACGTGAAACATGGACAGGAACGCGATGAAGAACTTCCATGAGGATTTCGAAAGAGAACAGCTTTGCTAAAAGACACAAACAGAAAGTGGTTCAAGCTATCTTAACCAAAGCATTTTGGGACACTGTGGCTGGGCGGCATGAAACTGCTGACATGTGAACTTCTTTCGTCTGACTTCTACAACACAGCCACCCGATTCCAATGCCACTGAACTAATCCGAAGCATTCGCGCTCAAACTTTTTTTTTTTTTTTTTTTCTTATTTCATTTTGGAGGTCATCAAAACGGTTTTTTATTCTGTGAAGAAGATTGTAGATGTGATATTTTATTCTCTTACGAAAACATTCTAACATTTGACTAGTGTTGCAGTCATGGACGTTTGCTATTCGGGGCTTCGATGCAGGGCTGAGAAAATGACATGTCAAGTGCCATAGACCCTGAACTGTCACAAAATGGGTTCGACCCAGAGCAATACTCATACAGATCCACGCCGCATATTCAGTGGCCTTATTGGGCTGATGTATGACACAGTGGGCGAAAGAGCAATAGAAAGTCGTTTATTCCATTGGCAAGATGCAGTCAGTTGCGTTTTTTATAAATAAAGAAAACCCATTTAGTATTTCTCGATGATACAGCATTTTATATTGTAAATCTTTTAAAGACGAAAACATAGGAATGGCATTTCAAATTTTTTTGTAAAAAAAAAAAAAAAAAAAGTTCGTAAAGTCTGAATAGTGTGCGAATGAATGTCTCGTCACGTCACATTAGCGATTGCACTGCTGTTTCCAAACACCCCTATGAAGATTATCGTTCCATTCTATATTGATAAATCAACTTCTTCAATAGCAAATAGATTCGAAAAGCTACGAAGCCTTGTAAAACGTTAATCGTAATGTTTGTATTTGAAGTAGCCACATTAAAAGGCCATGAAAGATTTTTTTGCCCTGTCTGCATATGAGGAGAATGACCTACTGTCGATTGTAGTACTGTGTGTATAATTTGCATGAAATTCCTCCTTTTGATTGTTCTTCGCTGTATTCTACGGTAGACTGGAGCGCTAATTGAATCAAAGTAATCAAATTAACATACTGATAATGTGACAAATCCACAATTTGATGTGAAAGAGCACTCGACTTCAGTTCATTTGAAATTGACTATTGAGTTCCGATCCCAGTTTTAATTTAGCATTGACGTGCTGACCTCAAAGTTTGTTATTAAGCTTTGGGTCAGCATTGCATATGGATTGTAAATGAATTTGCTACATTTGATTAGTTTTTTTGGGGAAAATGATTAAAGTACACAGTTTAAAGTACATAACGTTAGGTGATAAAACTACGCCCCCCAATTTTGCTGTGAATGATTCACTCAACACAGTGTTTTTGGGGAAACTGTTACGAATCAGTCTAGCGTAGATCCCTCGACTGTCACTTTTTTTTATTTTGTCTGCAAAGACATTGTAAAAACGTAATAACGAACTGTGACTAAAAACAACTGGTGTTCTTTTTACTGTCCCACTTTTATTTTTATTTATTTAGTACACTTTAATTTGACTTTAGAGATTACTAATCAACATGTAAATACTTTTTTAAAAGGTTTATAATTTGTTCATGGCATTAGTGATTATGTTTTTAAAACCAGCAATAACTTGCATCACAGAAGCAGCCCTTTTAATGTATAGCTATGTCAAAGGTTTCTCCACAAGCAGCTACTATTAAGATGATTGGTATGCGTTTATTCAACATTCCAGATTTTGTAAATAAATTTACTTTCCATGGTGTCCTGTGGAAAGAATAAATCAACTAATGCTCTTTCAAGGTGTATGTTTGTTGTCCTTTTTTATGTATTTATTTATTTTTGTTCATACAGTTTTGTCACTGTATTAACCAAAGCTATTCAACCATTCCTTAAGATATCGTGTGCGTGTGTGTTCTTATGTACATGTGTATAATGTGTATAATGACATGGGTATTACAACGTAAACAGGACATCTGTCCTTTACTTCTGTCCTCATAAACCATGTTTACGAATGGCTTAAAAGACATACTAAACAGAGTTTTTTTTGAAATTCAAAAAATGCAGACAGTTTTCTGTGATGGGTAGGTTTAGGGGTAGGGGTAGTGTAGGGGGATAAAATGTACAGTTTGTACAGTATAAAAACCATTACGCCTATGGAGAGTCCCCGTAAACCACATATACAAGTGTGTGTGTGTGTGTGTGTGTGTGTGTGTGTGTGTGTGTTTGTTCTGCAGAATTAAGAAAGTCAAAAAGGTTTGGAACGATGGTGGGTAAATGATGACAGAATTTTCATATTTGGGTCAACTGTCCAATTTTTGTCAGGGGGTCAGGGTTTTTTTTTGTTTGGTTGTTTGTTTGTTTTCTTTCCTGAAAGCTGATTTCATTGATGCAGGCCCTTTTTGGTCGTGGTATGAATATTTTATCAGGTACAGTTGTGGTTAGAATTATTAGCTCCCTTGGTATATATGATCAAAGATGACTGTAAAAATAAATCTGCATTGTTTATCCTTTTGATCTTTAATTTATAAAATTAGCAAAAATATAACCTTTCATTGAAGGAAAAGAATTGAAAGTGGGGGAAAATCACATTATGAAATAAATGTTTTTCTCCAAAACACGTTGGCCACAATTATTGGCACCCTTTTATTCAATACTTTTTGCAACCTCCTTTTGCCAAGATAACAGCTCTGAGTCTTTACCTATAATGCCTGATGAGTTTGGAGAACACCTGACAAGAGATCAGAGACCGTTCCTTCATGCAGAATCTCTACAGATCCTTCAGATTCCCAGCTCCATGTTGGTGCTTCTTCTCTTCGGTTCACTCAAATCATTTCCTTTAGGGTTCAGGTCAGGGGACTGGGATGGCCATGGCGAAAGCTTCATTTTGTGCTCAGTGACACATTTTTGTGTTGGTTTTGATGTTTGTTTTGGATCATTGTCCTGATGGAAGATCCAACCACGGCCCATTATAGGATTTCTAGCAGAAGCGGTCAGGTTTTGATTTTTTTATCTGTTGGTATTTGATAGAATCCATGATGCCATGTATCTGAACAAGATGTCCAGGACCTCCAGCAGAAAAATAGGCCCACAACATTAAAGATCCAGCAGTATATTTAACCGTGGGCATGGAGTACTTTCTATCCATGTGTGCACCAAATCCATCTGGTGAGTTTGCTGCCAAAGAGCTCTTTTTTTTTTTTTTTTTTTTTTTAAGTTTCATCTGACCATAGAAGCCGGTCCCTTTTGAAGTTCCAGTCTTGTCTGACAACTGAATATGCTGGAGATTGTTTCTGGATGAGAGCAGAGGATTTTTCTTGAAACCCTCCCGAACAACTTGTGGGGATGTAGGTGCTGTTTGATAATTTTTTTTTAGGCTTTCTGAGACTCAACTAATCTCTGCAATTCTCCAGCTGTGATCCTTGGAGAGTCTTTGGCCACTCAAACTCTCCTCCTGTGCATTGGGACGATATAGACACACGTCCTCTTCCAGGCAGATTTGTAACAACAACTTAATTATTGCCCTGATAGTGGAAATGGGGATTTTCAATGCTTTAGCTATTTTCTTACAGCCATTTTCTATTTTGTGAAGCTCAACAATCTTTTGCTGCACATCAGAACTATATTCTTTGGTTTTACTCATTGTGATGAATGATTGCGGGAATTTGGCCTTTGTGTTTCCTCATGTTTATACTCCTGTGCAAGAGGAAGTCATGGCTGGACAATTTCATGTTCATGATCACCCTGGTGTGCTAAAAAAATGTAAATATGAATGGGAATATATACTTCAGAGATATTTTACTCATAAAAAAAATTCTAGGGGTGCCAATAATTGTGGCCAACGTGTTTTGGAGAAAAACATTTATTTCATAATGTAATCCCCCCCCCCCCCCACTTTCAATTCTTTTCCTTCAATGAAAGGTTATATTTTTGCTAATTTTATGAATTAAAGATCAAAAGGAAAAAACAATGCAGATTTATTTTTACAGTCATCTTTGATCATATTTACCAAGGGTGCCAATAATTCTGACCACAACTGTATGAGATGGGAGTTTACCTCGCACCACTATATTTGTCATTGTAACAAAACCTGCCATTTGTTAATCTCATACAAAATTTCAGTCCATAATTCCCTTCATTAATCAAAGCTGATAGGTGTTAACAAAGACGTGTCATTAGATGGGTCTGTAAAGTAAAATTAGATGACTTAAGTAATTTAATCATTGCTTTTATCAGGTGTAACTCAGTACTTTGTTTACTGATAATGCAACTACACTGCTGAAGTAAGAGGAAATGCCTTAAATGGTCAAACAGGTAAGAATATAATCAAGTCTTCACCATCTTTATTTGCTTCATTCCTTGGCTTTGAAATCACTTAAGAGCAGAAAGCAGTGGTGTTTTCCTTTCACATGGAGTGTGAGTTGGTCTCATATCAGATTCCAGATCTATATATAACCAGGGGGCAAAATACGAGAGTGCTCTCAAAACAGACTCAGGGTTGTTTTGAAATGAAGACATTCAACAAAAGACTCATTTCATTGTTTTCTTACTGACCAGATTTCAAGCCAAATGGTTCTTAGCTTAATCATGGTTGTTTTATTATATAATGTATACATTAATATGCGTTTTATGTCCATTTCTACCCTTCTACTTTCATGTAAATTCATTAACAAGAGACGAGCAACACACAAAGCTTGGTTTTTAAAAAGGACTCCCCCATCACCATTGCTGTGCCATTTGAATGTGTCTATAACACCAAAAAGTGCTGTCTAGGTAGGCAACTCACTGCATTTTGAGGCATCCAGTATTCAGTATGTTCCAGTATCTTCGTCTTGCATCTGCCTTGATCGAAACGTGTTGTGATTGGATCAACGTGTCCTTCAAACAGAGCTCAGCTCTGGCTGTTCTCTGGGTCAGCACATCACTGTGAGGTGACATCTGATACAAGCTCATGTAAAAATAACCTTCAGCACACCAATGGACTGCAGACAGTGTACATTCAAAAATTGTTTTCTTACTATTACGTTTTGGATCTCGATACAACCTGACCTTTTGATATGGCCGTAACTTTCGAACACATTTTGTGCCTTCTCTTACTAGAAACATCATGTTGCATCCAATGCCATACTGTAAAATCAAAGTAATATGAATGACAGTGATGGCTAGTTTCAGCTAACTATAGTAACTGATATTTGGGTTGAAATTGTGGAAAATTGGCACATTGTAAGGGTGTGCAGATCTGTTTGTTTTATCAGTACTATCACAGTACTCCGAATTCATTTGGAAATCATTAGGCAAAACTCATTCACTTGACTTTTCTGCTTCAATTTGTCAAAACATCTTCAAATTTAGGACGAACCTGTCCATTTACAACTCTCACTAATGTAGTGAACAAAGTATTTGATAATCATGACAATGCAATGCAACCCCTGCCCACTGCACTAGAACTATTGCTTCAGAGCAGAAGGTTGTTTTTGTACAGTGAACTTGTTATGACTGGCGCAATTGGCCCCGCCCCGCGGACGTGTCAATCTTCGTGACGTCACGCCCGCTATTAAAGAAAACCAACAAACAGCAACGAGAAAAACACACATACACACCGAAACACATACGTCAGCGGACTAACGGCCCAGACCAACGCGAAGGGTTTAATATATAGTCTCTTTATTCCGGGAGCTTCTCTTTTTACTCAGATAAGGCAAGTAAAACACTTCCCCCAATTACAACGCTTTAAAAGCTTATGCTAACGTTATAGGAAAATATGATTAGTTTTGGTGAAATAACCAGCTAGTAAGTCTAATATCTTTATTTCCAGAGTTATTCGTTGGTATAACATCATTTAATGTGTCAGTTGTTAGTCTAAATTGATGAACTTGGTGAACTTGGCGAGTTTAACCTAATATGGTTGTTAGCTGATGCTAGCATGTTAGCTAGTAAAATTAGCCTGTTGTTCCTTTCAACTTAAAAGCTGAAATATGATACGAGAACGGCAGATTTATGTTTAAACACGCTTATTTTATTCGTAACGCGCTGTTTGCTTCGCATTTAAACTGATTTTGTCCTTCAAGATTGCAGAGATGAAAAATAAAATCGTTTATTGCAGGTAGCTGCATATATTTCTCTTCGAGTGTTCAGATAACGTACAGTTAATTGGCTGTTTATGCATTAATATCATTATTCGAGTAATTAACTCTCTATTATACTGTTTTCGGTTTTATTTGGTGTCGTTTTGTGTATCGATCGAGACGTTATACAGGAAACTCAAAGCCCAGCTAGTTTGTGTATCTTTATCACTGAGTGAATGAATAAACGTCTTTTAAAATAATTTTCCCGCCGCTTGTTCTTAAATATTTTGACTGATTTGTTGTGAATTGACGTTCTGGTGGTGGATCATTGTGCTTTTTTATTATTAAGCTTTGTACTTGGGCTCAAACAGGAAGAGTGTTTGAAACAAAGGAGAACACAAAGCATATTCACCCTGACCTAGATATAAAGTAGATAAACAAGGACATTACCATCCATCCACACTCATTCATCATCACAAACCCCTCATACTGAACACCACACACAGTTTGAGGGCAGCAGCTGTTGTGTTGAGTGTTTTTTGTGCTTTATATGCCAGTGTGTGTTTGTTAGCCGTGATGCTAGTGTTAGCATGACTCAGTGGATTTCATTATGAGGCCTCAAACGCTGATATAGCGCTATATATAACGTTTAAAAGTACACATACTGTGTGAATAACACACACATACCGTGTTTGCATTGTAAAGTGCACTATTAGACTTTGTATAAACTGTACGTGTCGTTTAAATGCTTCATATCTTGGTGCATTGAGACACGTGAGCATTGAGTGATCGGGTTTCTGCGGTCTTTCTCCATTTATGGTGTCTTTTTAGCTTAATGGTTTGCTTTTGTTCAAATATTTGACTTGGTTTATCTCTCATGTCTTTGTTTTGCCCTATATGCCATGTATTTGCTGTCATCCAGACAGGGATAAATGGACCTAGATGGACAACACACTTGGGAATCGGCTGAAAAAACAGTCCTGTTGGGGCTTTGCCATTTTTGGCTTTATCAAAATATATAAGGCCATGCATAGGGAGGAGGGTGCTGTGCAAACCAGCTCCTACTAGAGATGTCTGTGATGTAATGGAGGCAGGTCAGGACTATGGGGGGGTATTTATAGTCAGGACACACTGCTGTTCGCATGGTGGAGGCTGTTCAGGACAACATGTCACATTGCACCCTTGTGACGGATGAAAACTAATCCAGCCGCCCGTGTGAGCGAGTGCGAAGGGCAGCGGGCTCACACGCACGTGATGCGGGCCATGTGGTGGCTTTTCAGGGGAAAACCTCTGATGCCAAAAGGAGGAGGTGAAATGCTGCAATCTTGTTTACTTTGAGACGAGAGGCCCCCCGAAACCCCGGGGGCCCTCGCCGACATGTCACTCCTGACAGATTTCAGGTTCATTGCTCGAAAGCGTCTGCAGTACATGTTTCCGCTCCAGGGGCTTGGATGGGGATTGTGTTTGCTGCTGTAATCGGTCTCTGCTTGAACAGAATGTTCCAGCTGTTCCACGTACAGATATATTTACATCTCGCACTGCTAGTCAGCATTTACCCATCAACACAACATAGTCATACTTCATCTGCCTAGTAGGGTGGTCACAATACCTACATTTCAGTAGTTGATGCCAGTGCAATTGGTACTGACAATTATTTTGATACAGCAGCAAAAATGTTAAACACCATTAAAAAGTTAACTATTAATATAAATGGATAGTTAATGTGACTGTGAACCAGGGGTGGATGATATGACAAATCGTATTTCACAATATGGGTAAATTTTTTTTTTTTTGTAATTAATATTATTTTGTCTGTTACTTAAAAATAAGAACAAATCTAATAAATCAATGATTTAAAAAAAAAAAAAAAAAAAAAAGACAAGCAGCGCTTTAAGTTATTAATGTACTGCAAGGTATATTTAAACAGTAGCTAGTTGTCAAGCATAATTGTCACTGT
This sequence comes from Mylopharyngodon piceus, assembly GCA_039654765.1. Taxonomy (NCBI): domain Eukaryota; kingdom Metazoa; phylum Chordata; class Actinopteri; order Cypriniformes; family Xenocyprididae; genus Mylopharyngodon; species Mylopharyngodon piceus. Next base: position 24,759,660 of record CM077438.1, on the reverse strand, counting down.
ATGGGGACTTTTGTTGCTTTATCACTGTAACATGTCAGTGACTTCTGTGCAGCTTAAAACTGCTTATTTACATATTGCAACATATATGGAATGGCAAAATATCTATTGATAGATACTTTTATTGTCGCCATGATGATATATTGTCAGATTGCCCAGCCCTAATCAATATCAAGATTTTAGGTTATGCTCTATGGGGGAGTGTCATGAATTTTAACTTTGAGTTTTTCATTGCTTTTTTTTTTATTTATTTACTTTATTTTTTCTTGCTCGAATGATGAGGTGTTACACGAAGTACAGAGTCCCTAAAAGGACATGAAGGAAAAACATATGAGATGGAGGAAAAATTATTTGTCAATGCTGTTGCATTCTCTCGCAAATGTTTCTCGGGGAAACGCAAAACTTTTTGTGTGTGAATGCAAAGTTTCTCAGGGGAACGAAATCATTTGCGAGGGAACGAAAACATTTGCGAGAAAACGCAAAAGCATTGACTTTTGGTGTTTTTTTTGTTTTTTTTTTTTGTTTTTTTGTTTTTTTTTCCCCCTCTCTCTCTCCCCCCTTCCATCTCATTTTTTTTTTTTTCCACCATGTGGTGGTGGTCCTCTAGGGCCTCCGTAACAAAGTAATTATAAAGGAATTTGGAAAGTTCTGTTTAAAATGGTGCAGTGTCTCTCACAATGTTTTTGGAAGTTATGGTGTTGTGGTATGTCAACAACTATCTAAATATTAATGAATTACAACAGTGGCATGTAGACTTAATGTAATTGCTGTTGTAAACAGTCAGTAATAAATAAGAAAGGAACAGAATCAGTAGAACAAATAAAAACAAAAACTGGTAAAGATGGAGAACTTGGAAAAACTTTTTCCTTCATTTCCTTTCATTTCACAGCAGTATTGAGAAATTCAGAAAATGTTTACCAAGAAAGTAAAAAAAATGGCAAACAAACAACCTAGGACAACGGTTCTTAACCAGAGGCCCCGATAAGTCTTAATGACTCGAATGTAATTAAAATACTACTTAAGTTATTTAAAAACTCAAAATAAAGATTCACAACAATAAACTGGGGCTGATTTATAAAATGCTTGTACGATTGGATTTGATCCTAGATACCATTGATTTTATCCTGTCAATATTGAGGAACAAATCAGTATTTAAGACAGAAAGTGATGTGAAAATGTTCTTATGCGTATGACAAATGAAGAGCGAGCATGCATGTTGGTGCTCATATACCAATAATTCAGTTAAATTGTCATAATATGAAAATGTAAAGATAAATAGGCAGTCACAATATGCATTAATATAATTATATGCGCAAATGAGCAACGTGTTAACTGATTTTAAAGGGTCATGTCGTGTCATAACTGTAGCTGTTTCTTCAATACAGTAACACGAAAGTGTTGTTTGCATTTTCGCCATGATGCGGTCAGAGCTGGAGTTTGACTACCAACACATTGAAAATATGACTAACACTATTTAATATGTAACACACGGCGCGCCACAATGTGTTAAACACTCGCAACACGGATCATAGTTCATATCTGGACCAAAGCAAGCATGTTTCAAGTTTTTATGGACATATAGTGTAGTGCTCTAAACATGAACCAGCTCTGCCAATGCGCATATTTCACAGTGTCTTCTTTAAATGAAATACATATGTGCAAATAAGGACACTGATACAGCGGTACATCTGATCATGAAGCCGATGACACGATGAGTAATTCTGATACCCACAAGACAATGATGTAGACCGAAAATTCAAAGAAGAATGGACAAAAAAAAGTAACTATGCCTTTATTCCTTCTGTGTTAAACTGATGTGTCATTTGTTCAAAGATTGTAGTGCTCGTAAACGAAAAGAAAATATTATTAGACATTTTAAATGTTCTTCCTCATTTTTCATATAGACCAGTTGCTCTGGAAAGTTATGCTGATTTGTTAAGAATATTTTATCAGAACGTATTTGATTTGTTCATGATTGTTGTTACTAGTCTCTACTGATAATTTTTGTGAGTTTGTTGTCGTAGGGTTATATTTTTAAAATGCATCAAGGTGCCCCCAACTCGTTTTTTTTTTTTTTTTTTTTTAAATATTCATTTGTCTGTATAATGAGTGTGTCTCCCCTCTTCCCACCCTCTACACTCCCACTTTTCCACAGCTTTACATGCCCATTTCTTGAGTCTTTTTCAAATCTGAGGTGTGAACGAGCAGTGCTAAAACAGAGGGGTTTGGATTTCCTTGCCCATTTTTGATGAGTGCCGTTCATCTTCTCAAAGACACATTTGTGGCCGTTCTGAAGGTGGAGTTGATTGAGTTTGAATTCAAGATCAGCTGCGATTTATAAAGAGATGCATTTAGGAAAATTGTATTTACAGTCATTTTATAAATTTTGGAAATGGTCTCACGTTCACATTTGTGACCCTGGACCACAAAACCAATCGTAAGTCGTACGGGTATATTCGTAGCAATATTAGCCAACAGTACATTGTATGGGTCAAAATTAGGGCTGTGTATTGCCAAGAATCTGGCGATACGATACAAATCACGATACAGGGGTTACGATACAATATATTGTGATATATTGCGATACTGTAAGAAAGGCGATATATTGCGATATTTCTTGTTTTTTTTTTTGTTTTGTTTTGTTTTTTTAGAAAGAGGATCTAATTTTAGAAACTGTCATAAAGAACACCACCATATGCATAAAACCTGACCAAAAAATCTTTATTTTATTTAATCAAGACAGTATTGTTTGCATTTATATCACAAATCACTATTTTGTGCAATCTAAGTAAAGGGAAAATAGCCTAGTAAAGTGACTGCAGGATTATTTAGGTGTATATGTTTTAACGGTTCACAGAATAGCAGTTTTTAATTTCTAAAGTATTTAACAACAGAAAGTGCATAGTCCATTCCATGACTGCATGACTTTTTCATATTTAATACTGTAAAGCTGCTTGCTTTAAAGCAGTCTATTGTATAAAGTGCTATTTAAATAAACGTGCCTTCACTGAAGTGCTGAACAGAGCTGGTGCAAACACATGCACATCGCTATGATCAGATGCTTTCTTTCTGCTGTCATTTTTGTTGTGTGTTTATTTTGTTATTGAGAGGACAGCGTGCAGTACATATTTTCACGTCACATATTTCCCGAGTATTGGATTTTAACATGGCCTATTTCGCAAACAACATGACTCTTGTCGATGTCCTTGTGGTTTCTTTATAGTTGAAACCAAAACGAGTCCACATGAGCTCTGTACATCACGGCGGGAGCCAGAATAATTCTATCGTCATGTGAGCTGGGTTTGCTAATGCTAACGCCAGTGATGCATGCGCCTTGTGCTTCTCCACGTCAGTTTATGTTCTGAGATAACGCTGACATCTAGCGACTAGCAGTTGGGATTAAACCGAACACAAAGCCGCGAATCTAGTAAGTAAATAAGTAAATAAATAAATAAATATCGATACAGTGTTTTTGAGAATCGATACAGTATCGCGATATTGACATGTATCGATATCTTCTTGCACCCCTAGTCAAAATTATCAATTTTTCTTTTATGACAAAAATCATTAGGATATTAAGTAAAGATCATGTGCAATGAAGATATTTTGTAAATTTCCTACCGCAAATGTATCAAATTTATTTTTGAGTGGATATGCATTGCTAAGGACTTCATTTGGACAACTTTAAAGGCGATTTTTCTCAATTTTTTTTTTTTTTTTTTTTTTTTTTTTCTTCACCCTCAGATTCCAGATTTTCAAGTAGTTGTGTGTCGGCCAAATATTGTCCTATCCTAACAAACTACACATCAATGGAAAGCTTATTTATTCAGCTTTCAGATGTATAAATCTCAATTTCAAAAAATTGACCCTTATGACTGGTTTTGTGGTCCAGGGTCACATTTAGGCTCATTATTTGCATGTCCAATTAAGGCCCCAGAAGTACATCAGCTTAGATGGGAGAACCTTTGAATATTTTCTTGGACAAAGGGGGGCTTGGAGTCAAAGTTGAGAACCACTTACCTAGAACATTCTCATGATTGTGTGCTTGCGTCAGAAAATAAACTCATTTACAGCTTGCTGGCTAAACTTTTAGTGCTAATGATTACTGTGTTTTTGCTAATGGGTGAACAGCAGTATTTTCATTGCAGATTAATCCTAGTACGGGCAGTCCTGTTCTTCTGACGTCCCTTCTCCCTTTTCTGACGTAGCCACACCATATAGTTTAATGAAGAATTTAATCGGTTGAATCGGTTAAGTGTTTGGACAGCGAAACAAAATTCGGGTTCCAGGAAGTCTTACAGGTTGACCTACATGCATTCAGCTCTATCTGGTTGTAAAACAATTACACATGATCTGTGGCGTGAGTTTGCAGGAACCGGCTTGAATCAGGTGATTCCATGCCAAGATGAGGCTCATGCCAAACCGATGCCCAAAAAAAGTGTTCAGACGTCTGACCCCTAATCTGATTCTTTGAGGGCCTTTATCGGTGTAAATCCTCTTAATGAAGCCAGCTGCAGTCTTTGATTCACACTTCACACACACACATGCTGTCATTTTCATGGTCTTTGTGTTTTGTTGTCTGTAGGAATCGCCCACTTTCAGAGAGAGATGGCCCAGGAGACCAATCAAAGCCCCGTGCCCATGCTCTGTGCCACCGGGTGTGGTTTCTATGGCAACCCTCGGACCAATGGCATGTGCTCGGTCTGTTACAAAGAACATTTAACAAGACAAAACAATGGGGGCGTCAGTCCTATTAGCACAATGGGTACGTGTTTCCACTCTTTGAACACCTTCAGGGACGATTGGACATGTCTGTAAGATCGATTGTTCCTTAAGCGTCTCATTTAACACTAAGGGTATTTGGTCTCTTCCAGGAGCTTCTAGCAGTGTCACCAGTAGTCCTACCTCTGAAGCCTCAGCCATCCAGATCATTGAAGCTACACTAAACAACTCTTCCGCTGCTAGCGCTGAGTCACCCAACAGCACCACCGCCGCCACTGCTGCCCTTCCGGTTACACAACAGATGACGGAGATGAGCATTTCCTGTGACGACGAGGTGGTCTCGCCAAAAGTAGAAGTTCCTGAACCAGGTTGGTATTTCTGTTTCAGATTTGAGGAAGTGTCTCAGCTGAACCTGTTTCAAGGACTCTAAAGCTGTGTTCAGAATGGAGTGCTAGCACAATTTAAAATGTTTATATCATGTTACGACAGGGTTCACGTGTGATTCATCAAACATTTGTATGCTGGCAATCCTATCGTACGTTGATAAATGTGGCAGGTGAATACAATCGTCATTTAAATATCATGCCCCTAAAAATTCACGGCTTAGAAGCCTTGCCCCTAGAGTTTATGACATGGAGAAACATAACCTGACCAAGAAGAGGAAGTAATTTAATGAAAGAGAAATTAATTTTACACCATAGGTCTATTGCAGTTCCCTCCACAAAGTTTAACGGTATTTAGAACAGAACAAGAATGAAAAAGTTATAATTTACTACTTTTATTACTTTATATATTAACTATAAAATAAAACATAAATCAGATACAGCATCCTTCACATGTGCAAAAAACGTGTGGTTGGGCGCTGGGCACGCTGATTTACAGCGGACCGTTTAATTTGGGCAGTGTAACTTTTATGTTTGGTTGACAGCATTTTAGTTTGATGAATGGCTGAAATGTCAAGTTAGAAATGCTAGAACTGATGTGCGCACGCGATCACTTGGATTTAATAAAATAAAGATATAAAGAAAACAAATACAATGTGTTAGTGTCACAAAAACGAGCATTGCAGAGTTTCTTTTGTTGATCTGTTAATGTAAATGTCATGTAGTCCTATTTTATTCATTTTATAGCCTATAGACTTTTATTCAGTTTTTCTTGGTTCACAGAAGCGCTACAGGTGCGTGATGTGACTGTGTGAATCCTCATGTTATTTTGTTTATGCTGCTGTGTGTGCATGTAAAGCTAAACCCCTGAGGGGAAAAAACCCCCCACTATTCTATGGAATTTTTAATGGGTCACAAAAACTTGCATACACGAGCTGAAACCTGACGTGAGATTTGATCATGGCCACTGCTCACGTCCATATTGATAAAATACCAAGTTTTGCGTAGAAACGGCTGTATGCACCATTTTATGTCATATGTTCATTTCATAAATGACACCCAATATATCCATTAATGTTTTTAGAGCCATGCAGATTGTGTAAAATGCTGCATTTGTTTGACTGACATCTTGTTTTAATTCTAAAAAGAGATAGTCAAAGTGATTCACTTTATTTGCTTCGCAAGTAGTGTTGATAAACTTTCCAATGAGATGGTTTAACTAAAGAAATCACCAAAAAAAACAAAAAGAAAAAACAAAACAAAAAAAAAAACCCCTCTGTGCCTGGAAAAAGTCAAATGTCTAGGTGTGTCTAAGACACAATAATTAAAATTGGTGCAAAGTTACAGAAAAGGCCTGCACACTGAAGATGAAAAAAGAATGCCAGATGCGTTATGGGTTTTGGGCATGTCGTTGTTTTCAGGGTGTTTATTAGATGGTAATTCCTGTGTGTCTTTCCAGTCGTCACTCAGCCAACAGCGTCCACCGCACCTCCGAGCACAGCTGACGGGGAAGAAGCCAAGACACCCGATGCCCCCAAACCCAAGAAGAACAGATGCTTCATGTGCCGCAAGAAGGTCGGCCTGACAGGTGAGCAGAACTAGCATGTTCCCGCACGTTATGTAGGTCAGATATAACTGCTCCATCCACGCATTCTGATGCTGATGTCTCTTTTGTCAGGGTTCGACTGCCGCTGTGGGAATCTCTTCTGTGGACTTCATCGCTACTCGGACAAGCACAACTGCCCCTACGACTACAAGGCGGAGGCTGCCGCCAAGATCCGCAAGGAGAACCCCGTCGTGGTCGCCGATAAGATTCAGAGAATATAAACCTCTCGCCGTCTTCACCTCGATTTTGCGAGAGATCAGATAAAAGGACTCGCACATTGACCTGTGATTCTAAAGACTAGTTTTTTTAATTACAGTATGGGAAAGAATCTTGTTTCTAAGCCAATGCATGAGTGATCACTTTGTTTCCATCTTTCTTTTGCTTTCTGTTGTTGGTATATGAGCTTCAAGTTAAAACAAATGAGGGGAAAAAGAACAACAAAAAAAAAAAGTCTATAAAAGGTATGAAGCCAGAGACATTTGCCTAACATGTCTGTTTCTGAGTATCCTGGAATCTGATTCTTGTGTTAAAGGCTGACTGTCCGTCGTGATCGTTATTAGTTTACCTTGTGATCGTGTCTCCTGGTTGGTCTCATGACGCAGGACTCTCTGAAGACTGTTACGGCTCTGACCGGAGCGCCGTCAGAGCAACAGTGCATGGCTGGCTCATGTAGCAAATGGACGCTCTTCTGTTTCCTCCGGGTCGAACGTTTCGCCCTCCCGTTAGAGTCAGCCTTTTCAACATTTATCATCCACTTTTCTGCTTGAGCATCAGACTACGTCAATTATTGAGCTTTTGGAGTGATGCTGGGGTTTTTTTTTCTTTCATGTTAAAAAGATTATTTTTTTGTTTGTTTTTTTTTTTTTGTTTTCATTGACAGACTTTGTGAAAAATATATAATCCTGTCCGGATGGTTTAATGCAGCCAGACCAGAATACTTCATGATCAGTTGAGCAATTTGCATCCATGGTACCATTGTCAACTAACACAAAACTCTATTGATTATCCCACATGATCCTTTAAGTCATTTAAATGAATACTTTTTTTTTTTTTTTTTTTTTTTTTTTTACATTGAGTTGTAATGTGACACCAATTTATGAACATGGTTCCTGGGCTTGTTCAGAGAGTTGAATTTTAAGTGGGTGTTTTGCATGGTTAGTGAAATGAGTATTTTACAGCATACTAGAAGTCCATTTCTTTTTTTCCTCTAATTCACCTTTCTTGTGTGTGATTGATCTATTCAGTGGGTATTGAGTGTTAAATTCAGGTAAGAAATTAATGGTATTGTTTAGTGTCATTTAATCAGCCCTTTGAGTGTGCTTGTGTTGTGAGTCAGTGTGAGTATGCGACTAGTCTACTCCGTGAACGCCATCTTTTAATCTGAGGCTCAGTCCGTTTCCTGTTTTTGGGTCTGGCTGCACAGCGCTGTTGTTTTATTTTAGAGCTTTGTCAGTTTACACAGTAAAACTAACCATTTGTTCTGATTTGATTTTAGTTATGCAAGTTGTACAAACCATCTTTATTTATTATATGTATTGCGCATATAATCTTGTTATCCGACATTACTGCGAAATTGTATCATGTAAATAAAATTATGTACAGAGATATCATTAAAATGTGTCATGTACTGTTTTGTACTGTACTGGTGTTATAAGTAGTTCATTCTAAGATTTATTTGTGCAAAATAACGAAAAAGAGATCTAATTAACTTATACTCACTAGTCCTGGATGCTGACTGGTCAATACATGAAGGGTTGATCTGTAACACAACCAATCAAAATGACCAATGAAACTAGCTCTGCCTGCCTCAGCAGCACCTAGAAGTTTTAGCATTAGTAGAATATAAACTGTGATGCATTTTTCACTTTTGACAATTTAAAATGTTAGTTATCTGCAGAACCAGATGTGAAACCAGCAGCTATTCATCGTTTTGACCACCAGAGGGCCACATCGTACAAGCATTGATTAACACTTTGATATAAACACAGATTGTATTATAGCTAGATGAGAGGGTCTGTATCTCTTACCATTGGAGAAAGCGTAACGGCTAACTTAATCACGTGCGGCACCTCTTACCCGATCGTGTAATGGCCTCTGGTTTCCTTTCCTGCATACTGGCAGTGTTTACCGCAGCGTTAGCATTAGCCATTACGCTTTTTTGGCTAAAGGTTGCAGGCTTGTCATCTAGTGGCTTTGATATAAAGCCTTGGCACTTCGCAAAGGCTTTTCACCAGTACTACATACAATGCTTTAGAGGCAGCACTGTATTTACGTAGCCATAATCACATACCAGCAAGGCTTCACTACACAAAAGACGAATCAGTGTTTTTAAACAAATCAGTTGAGTGAATGATTCAATGTCTCACTCAAAGACAGTCGATGTAACCTGCAAAACAAAACAAAAAAACCTCACTGAAAAATAAACAAGCGGAGTGATCCATACAGTACGGTCACCATGTCTTGAATGAATTAAAGGATTTAGGGAAATGAACAAGATTTTTAAATTTTCTGCAAAAAATATTATTTTAAAATATTAACTATCAATCTTACGCTGAAAATGAACAAATGCTTCTCTAACAAACTTTTGTGCAATTATGAATTACACGAATCACGTAAATGACAGCATATTGTCAATTCAAAATGGCGAAATTTAATATTTCTATCGTAAAACAGTTGCCAAATAATAAATGTTAAGCTACATCTTATCTCACACTCTTTCTGTTAACTGCAGCGACGCGCTTCATGTTTGGTATCTGTGAATGTCCCACCTTCTTTGATTTGATTGGCCATCTCAAATTTTAACAGCCATATCATATCAGATATTGGGCTGGGGAGGTGGGCTACAATTTGGCCATTTCTAATTATTTTGGATGTGGGCTTGTCCCCCTTCAATGTCTATGGTGATTACTGAGTATGAGCAATAATAATAATAACAATAATAATGAGATTATAATCTTCCTGTAGTGAGAATAAACACTAGACTTTGCTGGTTAAGAAAACAGCAGTTGCATTTATTAAATTATAACAAAATCTTTTCATCAGAACTCGAAACATTTTTTACACATATGTTTGTACATTAAGGCACTCATGAACAGCATATGAACACGTAATCCAACAAGAACTTGAGCTACATTGAACATGGCTCAACATTTTGTGTTTAGCTGAACTTCATGGAACGTGTCTGCGTTTGGCGCGTCTGAGGAAGGCTTTCTCATTCCATTTGTTTGGCGGCAGCATGTGGGGTCCGTTATGAACACAAAGGATGGTCATCTGCTCCGCGTACTGCAGGTTCTGTAGCAGCTACAAACGCACACACACATTGAATTACACACTCACATCAGTGAACATGTCACACACACAACCTTATTCAGTAAACCCACCTTAGGTGTGATGAAGAAATACTGAGATGTGTTCACACCGCAAGCACTTCGCACAACAATGTCAAACACTCGTCTCTCATTGACAGGGTCCATCCCCTGCACACAACACAACAAACACCCATAAAACACAAGAGTCACTGATTCCTGACACGCTCCTACATACTCAACCTGAGGAATGGAGAAAGGTAATATCATAACTATTTGTATTTCCACTGCATGAAGGTAAGATCTTACAGATTTATGAATGAATTGCTTGTTTTAAAATCTTGCCAGTCTACTGACATTTGTTATGATGTCCGCTTCAAATGTTACAATGCTCATTATAACTTGTTAACTCTACAACAAGTAAATCCACCAGCTAATTACTTAGCGACAGCAAATATACAAAATTCTAAAGAAGGCTGTGTGTTTGTTTTCCTGATGCATAAGGTATATATGAAAGAACATTTTGGCTGGAATCGACTAGGTTAATTTTGGAATCCAACAACCCTAAAGTCTGCATGTGCTGTATTTTGAGTCTTTACCTGATTGATCTCGTCCACCACTCTGAAGGGGCAACGGTTGAGCTCCTGCAGGGCCATGAGGTACAGCATGGTGGACACGCTGCGCTCTCCTCCGCTCTGATGGTGAGGCGTGAGCTCATGCAGCTGCGTGTTGCTGCGAAACTTCACTCGGATGCGGATGCCATACTTATCATACTCCTCCTGAAACACGTTCACAATGCTATGTTTGCTAGAGTCTGACATCGTGTTATGTTGCTTAAAGCTGCAATACGTTTGCAGTACTCAAGTTGAGAGGATGGCTTTCACAAAAAAAAAAAACAAAAAAAAAAAAAATTTCAAAGAAAGGAAACTTTGCTACCACGTACCCTTAAAAGTGAAGTATGTTATTGTTAAAATACATTCTCTTAACCCAGTATATTAGTATGCCATTCATGGGTTTATCCCCCCCAGAAGTGTCCACATTGAGCACCCCAGGCACCATCTAAACACTGACAGCAGTCCGCTCAGATCTGTCAATCACTTTCCAGCTCAGCCTATAGCAAGAGTTTTGTGCGTGGCTTCTGCAGCAGGCGGAGCCAGAGGGTTTTTAGCCGCTGTGGGTCCATGACTGATGCGATACATGAGAAAAGACATTCAGCAGATCGTTTGTGTGTGTGACAGAGGGATTCCTGCCGCTGTTGTGACATATATATTTTATAAGCTCTTCACGAATCCTCAGCTGGTCAAAATACCACCATATGCAGGCTACACACATACAACAAGCACATTTAGCCCAGCACATAGCATTGTTTTGTATGTTCAGTAAGTTCCGTCTCAAAATAGACAATACATCATAAACGCCGACCAATCAGATTGTGAACGTGTCCCTGTGCCTTTAGGTTCAGTATCTTTTGGTTTAGTGATAAAAATGCTAATCTGAACGCCAAACGAACCAAGCGAACCGAACCACAAGTGTGAACACACCCATAGACAACAGCAAGTATTTATAGGCTGCTGTCACTGTCATTTTTTATTGCTTTAAGACCAAATGCACGGATCCAAAATAATGATACACATCCTTCTCTTGTTCTCTTTCTCTTGAGACATAACCGACTGTGTTTACGAGAATATTTGCAGAGACTGGTATTTTGACCTAATTTTGTGTGTGCGTGTCCATCCAAGTGCAAGTAGACGTGAAAGAGGAATCAATTCGGAGTCCGCGTGCTATCTGAAACGCACCTCGGGTGTGTGCGGCCGTGTGTACAGATAACAGGGTGCAAGTAGGCCTACCAAATTAAATTCTCTTTTGCCTCTTCTAGCACTGAAATGGTTTAAAATCTATTGAATGTGTCAATTAGCAAGACAAAACACATGCAAATTATAAACTTTAAGTCTATGGCGGTCAAACTTGAAGTTAATCCACGGAACACGTGTGCCGAACCGTGGGGCCTGGTCCGTATGGATCACGGATCAACAACGATCCGTTTAACCCCTACAATTCACACTGCACCAACAGACACCGGCCAACGTGGACAATCACCAGATTACAGTACGTCAGTTCTCTGATATTCCAAATAGAACAAAATAACCAGTCCATATGACCTAGTGTCTGTTGTGTATGAGAGAAGGGTGAGAGAGGGTGGCCTGACATGACGTTATGAAAGTGTATGGGAGCTTCACAGCCAGTGATGGTCATACTGTTGTAGAAAGGAAGAGAATGTGTCCTCACCTCATTCTCAGAGTGCAGATCCACCTCTCCAGCGCACTGCATCGAACGAAAGAAATCACTGAAGCGCTCATTGATCTGATCCACCAGCTGCTTCAGAGGATTGAGCCAGCGCTCTTTCGCCTAGGAAACACATCAACATGTTTGGTAACTCTTTTTATTTGTCTGCACGATGAAGATGTTTGTGAGTCTTGCATTGTCGGACTCACCTCAGCGATGTTTTGTCTGTAAGTCGTCAGAGCATTGGTCTTGTCGTCCAGCTCCTTTTCCATGTTCTGAATCTCCTTCTCACGTCTTTTATATTCCTCCACTACCTGAGAGTCAAGACCACCAGCACAAGACCACTTCATTAGAACTGACTATATGTTAAGCAACACCCCCTAGTTATGCAGTAGTGGTTTCATGCAGGCTACAAATGCACACTTCAAAAGATCCAACAGCTGGATTCGTTCAAGTTTGCAAAGGTTCGTGGAATTAAATATTTAGATATTCAAAGACTTGTGTCAATGATATAAATGTGCATTTGCTGAATACCGACAGTTGATTAGAAAGCATTATGGCTTTTGCTGGTTTATTACTAATGATAGAAAGGATACAATATTTTTTTCATATACCATCTACTTTCTGTTTAACATAGGGCTGCACGATTAATCGTATTTTAATCGCGATAACGATATCTGCTTCTCTCGATTGATTACAAATAATCGTCACGATATTGGCCCGCTCGTTATTTATCCTGAAAACGTGTTTTTTCTTTGGGATTTGCGTTATCTTGCATTGGTAACAAGCCTCCACTAGCAGTCATGCTTGTGGTTGCCAGATGCAAAGAGCTTAAATCCCCCAAATAGAGCTTTTCCCTTAAAAAGATATAGTCTTCCCGGTGTTTTACTTAATCTGTGCAATCTGGCAACTCTGTGCACGTGCTCCCTCTAAATGCGGAAGAAGCGCTGATGATCTGAAAACAAACATGTGCGCTGGAGTTCAGCGATCTCCACAGCGAAATTCTGCTTCAATGAAAGTGTCATTCAGGCAGTCTTTGTTTCTTCATAAGCCACTTGTACTATTTGTATTACTAAATCTGCCATGATCAAACCTTCAGCGATGAATTTCAACAAATGCAACATGGATCTCCACCTTACTGTTTGCAGAATAAATGCACTTTTGCAACCCATGTGACAATTCAGTCGGGAAAATGAACATAATTTGGAATTACTGGAAATAATATTAGGAGTTTTATCTTTTGAAGTTCCTAAAGGTTTTACCAGTTTTCATAATGTAAATCAGTTGAAAATGAATAGCCACTGCGACGTTCTAAAACGCTTAACATGAAAACGTTTAACGTGAAAAAGCTTAACGTGGCTTAATATACTAAGACAGTGACATTAAAAGACCAAACTTAGTAAACACTAATAAAGCATACTATACAGAAAAATTGGTTTGTGCAGAATTTGATCTTTTAATATCAATTAGGCTACATAAAGTGACGTTAAGCTTTTTCTTTATAACGGTTTTCTATGGGAGGAAAACACAACGTATAATTAAACGCATTGCGTTCATATTCTGGGCTCATCTGCTTTGCTGTACATAGTATGGTTTATTAGTATGATGTTTACTGAGTTTGGTCTGTTAATATCACTGTCTTAGTAATAAGCCACGTTAAGCATTTTAGAATGTTTTTTTTTTTTTTTTTTTAATCAAAGAACATCGTTCTTTGCTTTACGAATTTGCAGGGCAATCTGGATCTGTGGTTTGTCTCATTTGAAAACGAATTGTGTTTCTTTAAAAATCTAATGTGAATACAGATTACAAAGCGCTCACCAAAACCATGTGTTTTGTATTGATTTACCATCTAACGAAGTTATCATAGTTGGTTAAATGAAGTCGGTGTGCCACCTACAGGCCTTTTGGGTGAAGTGTAGGTTGGTAAAGAACGTGCAAAATGGCCATTACTACATTACCCACTACATTACTACATTAGAATAATCGTGATTATAATTTTGAGCAAAATAATCGTGATAATCAGTTTAACCATTATCGTGCAGCCCTAGTTTAACAGCACTGTCTAAACTAATGAAGATGGAGAATGGGAGCTCATGCACTGGGTTCTGAGCACTGTCAAAATAAAAGTCCCGCTTTAGACACACCAGCCAAAAAGAATCAGCAGTGTTGGTTCCGGAAGTATTTTTTTTCCATTCATTTCTCCTGTAGGGATTTTTAAAAAGTCTTTGTGAAACCGTTATGAGCCATGAACCAAGCCAATCAGCTACAAGGTGAATCACAAAACTACAAACTTTGATTTGAAGCCAGAAAGTTTTTGAAAAATCAAAAATACAAAAGGACAAGATTGTGTACTTGAACAAATTTAGCGAGGGAAAGAACTACAATCCCACGAAGCATTCAGAAAGACAGCATAATCAAATTAAACAATGGAGAGATATAAAACTACTCATTTAAATAGTTGATTGTATAAAAACATACAAACATTTAAGTATTTTGAGACTAAAGAGATCGACTCAATTTCATCATTCGCAGCGCTCCACAGGAATGGGCGGAGCTAAAGAGCTCTAGCACATTTTGATTGTGGCGACTCTCTGATTGGTGGGATTTTCTGTACAGCATCATGGGTAAAGTAGTTTTCATGATGTGAGCTTCCAGTGTGAATTGAAGTTAGGACTGGTTAGTAACATTTTAAAAGGCAGAGGTTTGGCAAAGTGTGAATGATCTGATGTGTTTTTCATCTCACAGCATCACTGAGGCCGGTGAAGCACTCCGCTCTGGTCTTCTCCTCATTCAACATGGCATCAATCTCATCCAGTGTTTCAGGTAACTGACTGAAGGCCTTAAAGGAAAAAACACACATAATGTTGTAAAATAATGAATTAAACAGAGAATGGAGGAAGACATAGGTAGACAGAGCTCACTGCATGTAGTTCCTCTGGGACCGCTGTCTCTCCAGGGATCATGTTACAGATCTCACTGGCCCTCTTCATCAGGTTCTTACATATGGTCAGCAGATTGTTCTTTTTCTGGTCCAGCTTGGTATATGCTATCTGTACCGACACAGACACATTTTTACAAAATAAATTATCTTAATTATTGAGTTAACTATAAATTATCTCTTATGTTAATATAAATGAAGAGTTTGGTTCCAAAACACTATAAATCCATTTTGATTAATTTGAGTAAAAATGTGTTTTCTTTACCAAGAAAGCAGCAAGATGTAAACCACTATTTTCTGTTTCAAACTTTGACATAGCATCTTTTGGTTATAAAAACATTAACAATTCAAATCTAGATTTTGATTTTCAAAGGTGTATTATAAAAATGGATTATTTTTCCCTCAAAATGCAATAAATCCATGACACGTTTTTTTTTTTTTTCAAAATGCAATTAATCCATCAATATAAAAGTTATTTTTCATATTGAAAATACACAACAAAGTAAGTTGATTCACATATATGACAGCCTCTGAACTTTGTCAATACTAATCTTATATACAGGCATTTGACTAAAAATACATTCAGTCATCGCTCCCAAAATGAATTCAACGGGTCATCTTGTTAATGATATAAATGAATTATGTCTCCGTTTGTCATTACCGATTAAAGAGTATCTGGCGCCACCGCACGGTTAAAATAAACACATTTGCCGAGTACATTGGTATTAAAAACAGCTTTTAAAAACTGTTCATGATTCAGTTTTGGGGACCGTGACAGAAGTTTGATGCTGTCGTGGAACAAGCAACATTTTTCCTCCTCCTGACTCGAGTGCCTCATCTTCTTAATCTCCTCACGTAAATGATTACATTTCGATTTACATTTCTTCCCCACCGCAGAAACCACCACAGGTTCATCAAGGCCGTCAAAATTATTCATTTTTCTGTTTTTGTTGATCAACAAAGCAGATAAGGAAAACTAGGATGCCAAATGTATTCAGAGCGCCACCATTACTGTTTACAGTGCGTGGAATGGTGCGCTGTGATTGGTTGAGCGGATATATCGCATTCTGCAGAGAAGGGAGAGTGGCGTTTGTCACGTTTTGGAAAGAAGGGGAGAAAACATGACAGAATAACAAGACGGAAATCGCATTTTGCACAAAATTAATAAATGACTTTTCAATACCGACCAGATACAATACTGATTTTGGCGGAAACTCAATTTTTTTAAAAAAAATGCCATTTATCGCGTTTTGGAACCAAACTCTACAAATATATTAAAGCAATAACATATGATATTTGTATAAGAACTGAAAAAGGATTATAAAAAGTCCTATTATTTATTTGTTAAATATCACATTTGGTTGGAAGATATGTTAGAAGTGAAATGGGTTGCGAAAGACTGTCTGACCTCTGCTCGCTTGAGTTCAGATGAACTGTCCCTGCAGTCCGTCTCCAGTTTGGTTTTCTCAGCGGAGAGACCTGCGCTCTGGAGAGCCAAGTACACCTTCTGCATACTCAACCTGGCCTTCGACTACACACACAAAATCATGAGACAAAGAACATCCAAGAGTAGAAACCAACATGCAGAGAGCACAAACACACCTGCATGTGTCTCAGATACTCCTCCATTATGGCCACTTTCTTGTTGTTTACAGCAGCGATCTTGGCATTCGTTTCCTCTTCAATTGCCTGCAAGTTGATCTCATTCTGCTCCATCTGCCTCAAACTACACAAAGAGAAAAAGACAAAAGTGAAATGTAAAAAAAAGTCTATAACAAAGTGTGGGATGAGAACGTTTGATTCGAACAAACCCTTCACTCAAAGTTTGAGCAATAGCAATGAGATGCTTGCCTTAGCAAACACTACTAATAATATGAAAGAAAGAAACACGCTAGTGGTTTTTGGCAGAAGGTACCTGTCCTGTTTTGTACTGATTTTCTGCTCCAGTTGTCTCTTCTTGCCTTTCAGCTCAGACAGTTTCTTCTTCTTAGCACGTAGCTCATTATCACGGCGGTCTAGTTTAGTTTGTTGCTCGCGAATGGCCGCCATCCGTTCATCAATTCTCTGCATCTGCCTCTCTGCTGCCTGTCAACGAGATGTCAAATGACACATTACATTTTTTTTTAAATTTATTTTAAAACACTTGGCATAAGCAAAATAACTGTGCTGACGTTAAAAAAAAAAAAAAAAAAAAAAAAGCAGAGAGCTGAAAGCCCTCGTCTCAGAGCATGTCATGTTATCTTGCGTTGGCATGATGGTATTTGGGAAAGCAATCATGTGAGACACTTGAGGAAATTAAATCAAATCATTCTGATCTTTGGTTCAGGCATTTCAGATCGATCAAACCAACATTTGAGATGCTGTGCAGTGAAATTGATCCTCTGGTTAGTCCAGTTATCCAATCACACCCAGTGTTTAGGCAAAATAATTTTTTTTGTTGCGCACCGAGGGATTTATTCGGTAAATGTGTTTTCAATGTAGTCTTCTTATCGGATAAAAAAACGAATCCACCTCAATTGTGCGCATATGTTTTTTATGCACATTTTTAGAATATATGCGCATTTTGGCGTTTCCATCCAGCGTTTTTTATGCTATATCCAAAAATGCGCATAAAAATAGGTGGATGGAAACATAGCTAGTGTGTGAGATGGGCTTTTCTCACTCTCATTTGCTCTTCCAGGTGGCGTCTCTTATCTGCATCTATGGTCGTAGTGAGGAACTGTGAGGGCCGCAGGGCCGAGTTACTGGAGACCACGTTATTAGAGTAGTAGGACTTCTTCACGGTATACTTCTCCTCCGCTGTGTAGATCATCCTCAACTGAACCTCTTTGATCACCTGCCACAGAAAAATGAGTAAAAGCTTGTAGGACCCTATGAAATGAGTTTTATTTTGCCTAAATTCCATTTTATTTTTTCTCAAATTTTGTGCTTTCCATTTTAATGGTTTAATTAAATTTAATTTAATAATCAAAACACGTCAAATCAATTGAATATAACTATTTAATAATTTTAACAAAAACACACAAAAATCAGAAATTCTGTTGTCTGTTTTACTTTTTCTGGATTTTGTTTTATAATTTAATACAAATTTATTATCAAAAACAGTGGTGTAAAAGCTCTGAAGCTCTGGAGATGAAGTTCATGTGTTCGTGTCCTCATACAGAGACGGCAGTCACTGAGACATGCAGACTTCAGATTCAATAGCTTTTGAGCTTTAATATTTAGACACTAGTCCATACCGTGATTTGATTAAGTGTACAGTCCTACTTTTGATTTATTCATCCAAAATTGGCCAACATTTTTAAACCGTAAATTCAATTTTCGTGACTGAATTTTGCGATCCCATCCACATTTTCTACCTCACGGAAATCATAGGGACCTAAGCTTGTATCTTCTGCAGACTACATGATGTCTATAAGTATTTTAGGCAATGTCCCAGCTGAATGAAGGAGAACCCACCATCTCGATCATGCTCTTTGTCTTCTCTGTTCCTATAGGTACATCATTGACTTTGTACTGATAGCACAAGTAACTCATGACCTCCTCAGGAGCATCAAACAGCTCACGCAAGTACGAGAAGAAGCCATAACGCCTGCCAAAAAAAAATATATACATATGCTAAAAATGTACTGAATAAGATGTCTTGGTACAGGTCAAGAAGAAGGTGTTACTTTAGAGTCTCGAGGGATCGTGATGGTGGTCTGTTAGAGCAAGAATCCGCTGGAGCGATGACGCTGTTGACTCGTAGCTTCTGTGAGTCTCGCACCTGAAAAAACATGCCACATCTTACTGATTTTACTTACTTACCATCTACTATAGACGTTTGTTATGCTATTATTTTATTGCATTATATTATTTTTGTTTATTGCTAGGAAATACATCAATTAAATGGATAACACATTTAAAAAAATAATAATAATAATAATTTTGGTAACAGGGTTTCAAACATTTACAAAATTCATGTAAAATGAATAGAAAATTGTTCAGATAATATTTAGTTTGACCTCCTGAAGTAAACAATCACCATTTTTCCTCCACTGACCATTTGTTGAAATGAAAATAATTATTGTGTGAGCTTTATAACTACAACCTGATGAGCTTCTCACCTCTGCCATGAACCTCTCCATGTCCTCCTGTCTCTGAAATACGAAGGCTCTTAAGTCGTTTAGAGGAATGTGACTCTCAATGTATTTTGCGTACCGAGCATCACGGACATTTATCTGGCAAAAAAAGAGTGAGAACATCAAACCAATCTGCTTGAACATCCATCTCCAGAAAACAGCAGGTGAATCAGCCACTGTGCTCTCACCACCAGCATCATGGGCTCGTGGACATTGCCTTCAAAACGGTCACGGTTATTCCTCAGCCACATGAGGGCCTTGTATGTGTCATTGAAACGGCTGCGCAGTTTATCCTCTTTTACCTTCATCATGTCCTCCAGACTCCTCAGATGATTCTGCAAACCTTCAAAACAACAACCAAAAAACTAAAAATGAGTACAAGACCTAGTATGATAAACTGACATGCTACATTTTAGTAGTTTCTCCACAACAGGCAAAGATATTCACCATTATAACTCCAAAATTTCCTGTTTATACAACAAATTCTGTTTGTTATTAAAGTGAACTGAAACATTACGCATAAATTCTCCTTTAACTTCGTCTTTCTCTCTGCGCAGGTCCAAACTCTCGCTCTCCAGTTTGGCTTTTTCTTCCTGGATGTCCCTCAGCTCTGCGTTAACAGCCTCAATCTGAGGTGTGACGTCCTCCATGCTGTCCATGTTCTGCAGCTCCTTTTGCAGGTCTCTGATCATGAGTTGCGTATGTCCAACCCGCTTCTGCCGGTCCACCTCCTCCGTCTGCTTCAGACTCAGGTCCTGTCTGATGTCATCAACCTAGCGGTTGACAGAGGAGACAGTGATGTCAGTGTTTTAATAGTCTTTAATGGTGTTGTAAAGCAGTGTTTCTCAACTGGTAGGTCTCCCAAAAGTGGGTCGCAAGACCGTTTAGAGTGTGCAGTCAAAGAAACAGCAAATGTAATTCTAAATGTTTTACTGATGCGAGACTTAGTAAAGACTGCCTGAGAAAAATGTGTTGTCCTGATGCAGTATCTACGGTCAAATGAGATTTTGTCAGGCTAAATGTCAGTTTCTTTATTCTAATGTTATTATTTTTGTAGCTTGGTACGAAATAAAGTCTCTCACCTCAGAAAAACTAACTTTACTGTCCTGTCAGATTTTATACTGCGCTTGCAACTGCTGAGGCACGCGCTGTATATCACTTCACTATATACAGTATATAAATTGCAAAAGAGATTACGAGCATGCAACATCCTAGTTGCGTTGTCAATTAGCGAGTCATGAAATTGCCAAAAAGTACCAATAAATTACATAACTGGTATGTCATGTGTTTGCTGGGAAGTATTTGCATGTTCATTCTATTCATTAGGGTCAGTGTTCATGTTTTATTAACAGTTGATGTAACTGTTGTTTAAGTAACCTTAACCCAAAATACCACTTTATGTTCACTATAGCGGTGGTTCCACCGAAATTACCCAGAACAATTTGTCCCAGGAACTTTTCTCCCCCCAGACCTGTTGCTGTCTGCGTTTCCATCGTGATCTAAACTACCATGAACATTACGCAAATTAGTCCGGTGACATAGGACTGCGCGCGACTTTCCAGTTCCCGCTGGATTTTGTCCTCCATATACAAGCTTAAAAAAGCCTGAACCTTGTCGTCGGTCCATCTGTCGTATTTTTTAAACTCCATTGTTTATTCGAATAGCAAACAACTCTTACTGCACGCACCGCAACACACTTTTAAAAATGGTGGTTGAAATAAAAATGCTGCATGGAGTTAACCAATCAAAACGCTGCGTGAACTCAACCAATCACATGTTCAATGCACAAGTCCCACCCCCAAAAGTTTCTGAACTTTGAAAAAGTACTACCTCGCAAGCAGGGACTTTCTGAGGGGGAAATTTTTACCTGAAACTTCATTTAGACCCTGGTCCCTGCAGTCAAATCACAACAAGCACCACCCCAAAGTCCCTAGGTTCTGGGAAAAGTTCCTGCAGTGGAAACGCGGCTTTTGTGTTATTTTCTATATTTTTTATGACTGTGGTGGCTCATACCAAATTACTAATTTTGCTGCATTAACAAAAACTAGTTTAGGGCTGCCATTTCATAGCCTTACATATACTGTTTATTCATAAGTGTTAGTGATATTCTTACGATTTATCTATGTATTAAGTGAAAAGTGGTACTTGTGTGTGTGTGTGTCAACCATTTTTCCGAAATAAACACTTGGTTCAAATACCTAAAAACATGGGTCGTGGTGACCATGCAAAAATGTGGGTCCCATGGCCAAACCAGTTGAGAACCACTGATATAAAACACTCTCTTAAAATATTTCGTAAGTGGTTCCTCTTTCAGAACAAACCTCTTTATTCCTCAGTTCAAGCTGATCATGTTTCTGTTTACATTTCTGCGATGCCTCTCTGATACTGGCGGTCTGAAAAAAAATAAACACTGGCATTACTTTTATATAAAAAAGGAGATAAAACAGATTCTAGGTAATAATGTTTGTGATTTGTGCTGACCATCTCCTTCATCTGCTGCTCAATGGGCTGCAGCTGACTCTCCACTGAGCGGATCTTTCTGACCAGCGGCTCCTGAGCTTCTTTCAGCGACTTCAGCTTCCTTTTCATTTCCTCTCTTTCCTTCTTCACCCCCTCCATATCTTTACGTGCCGTTTCGTACTCCTAAAATTGGAACAGAGAATAGTCTAGAAAAACATCTAGTATGCACACTTGATTTTATCCAAGGGGCATATTTTCACTTAAAACGTGGCAAGTTTTTGTTCAGGTTTCTTTGAGCAATAGGACTTTTTGTTGACTCCTGTTGGTGTTGATGCAATCTCAACTAGTTTCCATCCATGTAGTTTTATGCAGATTTTGGAATATCACATTAAAAAAATGCTGGATGGAAGTGCCAAAATGCACAAAAAAAAGTATGCACTCAATTGAGGTGGATCATTTTTTTTTTCCTGATAAGAAAACATGCACATAAACAACGATGGAAACACATTATCGAATAAATTTCTCGATGCACACACACAAAAAAAAAAAATCTCAGATTTTGCCTCAACAGTGGATGTGATTGGATAACTGGACAAATCGCATCGCACAGCATCCCAAATCAGAGCTCTAGAATGCGACCAAATGGTTGCATTTTGCGGCCTTTTTCCTGCTGGTGCGACTAAATTTTGTTAGAGGTCGCACTGGTTGCCACCACCATGTTGGCCAAGAGATGCCATTTCTCTTGCATATGAGAAACATCAAACGGAAAACGAAACGAAACAGGAACGAAACCGCGCTACTCGTTTGAGCTGCGCAATGCGGACCGTTTATCAGCTCGGAGCAATAAGATTGTCATCTCATCTCAGGGTTCTTACAACCTTTTGAGGAAAACTAACACTTTGTAGCAAACAGACACTTTTATTTAAAAAAAAAAAAAAAAAAAAAAAAAAGACATGAAATTACCAAAATAAGCAGTAGATGGCAGCAAAGAAGCACTTATTGACTTATTAGCCATTTCCACTCCCTAATATATATGGGGGGAAAAAAGGAAGTCACAAAGACTCATAAAAACAAAAACAAAAAAACAAAAAGAAAAACACTTTTCTTCAAATTGTGACTGAATTACACAGAAAGCAAGTAAAGAGTGCTCCTTTTATAATCACTGAAGCTGTTGATAAGTTCAGTATGAGAAGAACAATGGTACATTTAGTAAGAGTAGAATATTTCAACTTTCCCTATAAAAATTCAGTTTTTGCATGTTACTGTTGTTAATAAAATCTCAATTCAAGCTCTGTGCTTTACTGTCAATTTTCCAATAAAAATATGTAATATTATTAGTAACAGAACTTATTAATGCAAAACAATAGTATTTTTATGATTAAATTATTTTAATATAAATTTCCCCCCAGCGCTACCAGATCAGGTGCTGGCGCCACCATCTGTAGAACTTAGTAGCACCGGTGCTATACTGCTCTCAAATGTTATGTCTGGAGCCCTGAAAATGTTGGTTTGGTTGTTCTGAAATGCCTGAGCCAGAGTCTGTCATCAGAATGGTTGGGTTTAATGTCCTCCCAGAACTGTCTCACACAATCACTTTCATAAACACCAGGGGCCTCCTGTATAAAACTTTCCATAGATTTCATCCTAAAAGTGTGCGTACGTATAGTGTGCGTACTCCACCCCGTCTCCTCCCCGAAATAACCATATATGGAGCTAACAATGCCTAGTTTTACTATGCATTACGTCATCTGCATATCATTTCCACACGTACTCCCCTCCACGTGACACCATGTTTAACGGTACAAGACATTAGGAAAATATGATTATAAATGCCATCACATTACATTGCTAAAAAAAAAATCTTATATCAATACATAAATCAATACTGTTCAGTATGTTTTCAGTGAAGAGTTATTCTCATTCTTTTCCACTGGCCAAATAGTATTTTTAATTGTTTTAAACATATCAAATTTATGCAGTTTTGCCTGTAAACACAGCCTATATTTTAGGATGTTTATATATTTTTAATTGAAACAGATAGGCGGCCTTGGTTTGCATTGTAAATTATTGTATGACAAAACATTTTAAAAATAAAATGTACATATCTTACTGTTTCCTTCAAAATCTATCCTTCAAATACAATGGCATTTTTCATAATATTGGTAAGACCATGAAATGGGTTATCTTTAGGCTACTGTCTGTCTGTGTACGACACCAGCAGTCGACATTTATGTGATGAAGGTCGAGTCGACGTTGACTAGTCACTGATGACGTCATTAATAAACAAATAAGCCTGAACCTCGAGCTGAGACTCCAACGCGGGTTGCCTTATGCAAAGCTATGGCATATAAGAAACAGCCCACAATTTTAAGCTGCCCACAATTTTTATCAGTTCTTTTGTCTTTGGGTTGTTATATTTCTCACAGATTTCTGCTCGGTTTAAATCAGATTCAGATATAAAGTAGCACTGTAAAGATTACATTTATATGAATGCATTAGTGAGAGCGACTACATGATTTAATTCTACCTGGCAGCGTCTCTACTAATAGTGAAGCTGTGGGTTTTAGTTACTAAGAAATATAAGCTAGAACCTTTCGGTTTCTAAGCTATTTTATTGGTAATTCGCAGAACAGTGTTGACTATACATTTCTGCGCTACTGAATGTTTCTGTAGGTGCGCGATCTGCACGTGATGTGTGAGCTATAGGCTGTTGTATATGTGTGTGTGTTACAATGCAGCAGCGCATTACTTTAGAACTCTGATTAACTTACGTGTACAATAAGCTGTTTAAAATGTACATTTTCCCGATCAATTTTGAGCATCCAGATGGTACAATCAAACATGTCTTGTGGAGCGCTCCCAAGTATGCATTTATTTGTCATTTTAACTGTTTGGAAACGGAGTGTAAAAGTGGACTTCAAAGATTTCCCTTCCTGTTGTGCCCTCTATAGGCCATGATCAGCGACTAGTCGAGGTCAAGCTTAAAGCGTCATGGCAGAGCATTAAAGTCGATTAGTCGACTTGTCTGTGCAGCCTTTAATTTGTAAATGTTTTATGCAATAATTTTGGCAAAGTTAAAGTCACCATGAAATAAAAATTGACCATTCTTGTTTTGTTTTTGTTTGCTTTTTTTTAATGGAACAATGCAGCATTTATTATAAATAATTTATCTATGCACATCATTATTTATTTCATGTACCCTCAAAATCTTCAATCAAAATAAATGATTTACAATCAATACCAAAGAAACCTTCCACTCTGGTTTTGGGAAAGTTTAGCCTAGTTAGATCGGACACTCACCACCCAGGGTTTCTTCTTCTCTAGCATCTGGATCCTGTCCAAGTGTCTCTTCTTCATGTAGTAGCGTTCCACATCCAGTTTGTTCCTCTCATTCCTCTGTTTGGCCTTCTCTAGAAAGTTGGCTTTCTCCTTACACACATTCTGTTCAAGCACCACAAACAGCATGGAGTAAAATTAAAGGCCTAATCGGGACTATAAACACAATATACTGAATTTCAATACAAGAAAATCGTTTACCTCCAGTTCCCTCTCCTTGCTGCGAAACGTCTTGAGCTCGCAGTGAAACTCGTACATTTCTGGTGGGCCGACAGACTTCTCAGTGGCTTCAAGAAGCTCGATGTTAGTCATCTTAGCAAACTCACCGACTTTCTCCTGTGACACCAGATCAAAGGCAGAGTATTAATTAAAGATGACCTATTACGCCCTTTTATAAAGTCTTGATTTTGTTTTTGCGGTCTGCTAGAACAGGTTTTCATGCTTGAATGTTATTTTTCACATATTTGACATTGTTGCAGCACCTCTCTTCCCAGTCTGTCAGTAACGCTCTGGGGTGCGTTTCCCATACAACGACGTAGCTCGCTACTTCACTACCATAGTACGATGCATCCTTGAAGAAATCAACTAGCTAGTCATGACTGTTTCCCGAAACCATATTGTTGCAAACCTGTCGTTCAGCCATGTTGGTGAATGATGTTACACAGATAGTGGAGTAATAGCTTCTTTAAATGAATCCATTTGAGATCGAATTAATTATTTAGAATTATTTAAAATTATTTTGTGATGTGAAAACAATCCCAGAAGAAAACTCAAGACTACAATCGAGGCGTTTCAGGGAGTTCAGAAACTATAAAATATTATATATATATATATATATATACACACACACACACACATATATATTGCCAAAAGTATTAGGACACCCCTCCAAATCATTGAATTCAGGTGTTCAAATCACTTCCATGGCCACAGGTGTATAAAATCAAGCACCTAGGCATGCAGACTGCTTTTACAAACATTTGTGAAAGAACGGGTCGCTCTCAGGAGCTCAGTGAATTCAAGCGTGGTACTGTGATAGGTTGCCACCTGTGCAATAAGTCCATTCGTGAAATTTCCTCACTACTAAATATTCCATGGTCAACTGTTAGTGGTATTATAACAAAGT
Source organism: Mylopharyngodon piceus (assembly GCA_039654765.1). Lineage (NCBI taxonomy): Eukaryota > Metazoa > Chordata > Actinopteri > Cypriniformes > Xenocyprididae > Mylopharyngodon > Mylopharyngodon piceus. Next base: position 24,733,383 of record CM077438.1, on the reverse strand, counting down.
GGAAGCAATTGGGAACAACTTTCTGCAGAGTCAATAGCTACAGACCTCCAAACTTCGTGTGGCCTTCAGATTAGCTCAAGAACAGTGCGTAGAGAGCTTCATGGAATGGGTTTCCATGGCCAAGCAGCTGCATCCAAGCCATACATCACCAAGTGCAATGCAAAGCGTCGGATGTAGTAGTGTAAAGCACGCCGCCACTGGACTCTAGAGCAGTGGAGACGTGTTCTCTGGAGTGACGAATCATGCTTCTCTGTCTGGCAATCCGATGGACGAGTCTGGGTTTGGCGGTTGCCAGGAGAACGGTACTTGCCTGACTGCATTGTGCAAAGTGTAAAGTTTGGTGGAGGGGGGATTATGGTGTGGGGCTGTTTTTCAGGGGTTGGGCTTGGCCCCTTAGTTCCAGTGAAAGGAACTCTTAATGCTTCAGCATACCAAGACATTTTGGACAATTTCATGCTCCCAACTTTGTGGGAACAGTTTGGGGATGGCCCCTTCCTGTTCCAACATGACTGCGCACCAGTGCACAAAGCAAGGTCCATAAAGACGAGTGGATGAGTGAGTTTGGTGTGGAGGAACTTGACTGGCCTGCACAGAGCCCTACCTCAACCCGATAGAACACCTTTGGGATGAATTAGAGCGGAGACTGCGAGCCAGGCCTTCTCGTCCAACATCAGTGCCTGACCTCACAAATGCGCTTCTAGAAGAACGGTCAAAAATTCCCATAAACACACTCCTAAACCTTGTGGAAAGCCTTCCCAGAACAGTTGAAGCTGTTATAGCTGCAAAGGGTGGGCCAACTTCATATTAAACCCTACGGATTAAGAATGGGATGTCATTAAAGTTCATTTGCACATAAAGGCAGGCGTCCCAAAACTTTTGGCAATAAAGTGTATATGTATATATATATATATATATATATATATATATATATATATATATAAATAAAACATACAATTTGGAACGTAGGGACAGTCACACAAAAAAAAAACAAAACAAAAAAAAAAAACACGCTGTGTATCTTGAGCTATTTAAGTTGTAATGTAGTTTTCCAGTCAGTGCCGGCGGTAACAAAACCCCCTTGTATAAACAAGCGTTACAGCAAAGAACAACATTCTTGTCTATGTGTCATTTGTGATGAGGCAATATAATAAAGCACCCCAAGTCAACAAACCGATCTGTGGAAATGAGCCAGACAGTCATAAAATGTGTATGGAAGTGTCCATCCAGTCCAGATGCAAGTGAACTTGGTAAATTTAAATATTATATGCATGCTAGCAAATACTTGGACAGCAAGCAAGTCTCTTGACAGCTGTGCAACATTGCAGCTCCCCTTTAGATTAATTGATTGCTTTTTAATTGATTGCAATTAAATGACACAAAAATTATCACAAGGTAAGACTTGGCTATATTGTTACAGCTTCATTTATATAACAGCACTTTTCCAATGAGTGATGAATACAAGAGCCTTCAGATGCGTCAAACGTGTATATAATATAACGCTTGTTTGGTGTGTTTAGAGATGAATTGTGATATTCGCTGCTGCAGGGAATTAATGAATGAAGAATGAATAGTAAAATGTGGTGTTTCATGCGGTCACGGGGTAGTAAAGAGAGAACGTAATCGGGAATGCGTACCAAAATGACTTCTTTTTTTCACAAGTTTCTGCCATCAAGTCCAGTTCAAGTCTTGAGTGAGTTGCTCATGAGTCGAAGTCAAGTCACAAGTCTTTTTTTTTGTTTGTTTGTTTTTTTTGTCTTTTTTTAAACTTAAGTGCAAGAGTTAAGAATCCAGTCTCTGAAGTCTCAGACTCAAGTTTCCATCTCTGGTGCTTACTGATACAGAGAAGAACTCCCCTTGGTGTGACTTTGTGCTTTGTAACTTTGCAGACCTTTTATGCTCAAACAGCAATATTACACACTAAAGAATTTGAAGTTGAACATGTCAAAAAGCATAATAGGTCCTCTTTAAAATAACAGTAGTTCTTTAAAAAATTTACAGACATGTTTGGCAATTTATATAGTGCAATAAAAGCTCCTCATTATAATAACAGAACTCACCTGTGGTAGGAACTGACACAAGTTCCCAACCTGAATGTGCAGCTGTTTCACAGCCTCCTCCACAGCCTTCTGACTGGCGTGTTTTTTATTGAGCATCCATGACGACTGGTTGTTCTCCACCTGGATCTCTCTGGTGATTATCAAGTTTCCACTCGCTCTGTATCTGGACACAAAGAAAAGCAGATGAACCGAGGAGCTCTATGTCTCTCCAAGGACTTTGAAAATGGAAGTTGTACAAATAAATATATATACTTACAACTCAATTTCAACTGAACCTTTATTACACCCTCGCTTCACATACAGACCAACCTAGAAACAGAAAAATATCTTTATTTATTATTTACTGACAGTGCTATTTTAGTATCATATGATATACTATATGATATACTATTATAATGTTTATTTACAATTGAACTAGTTTATATTTTTATATTTTCATTTTAACGTTTTAGTAACTTTGTTGTTTTTGTATTTTTTTTTAGTTTAAGTCTATATAGTTTTTTGTTTTATTTCAGTTTTAGCTATTTTAGAACTTAATGAAAAGTAATGAATGAAGTTAAAATAAATGAAAATGAGAAATGTTTATTATGCAAATAAGCTGACAAAATAAGTTTGACTTTTATATTTTATCTCAAGAAATGAAAATATTTGTTATATTAGATTTAGTTAGCGATAATAACCCTTGTATGTGATTATAAGACGTTTCTGAATGTAATATCTGAAACTGTATTAAAAAAAAAAAAACTATCATACTTTTGTGTGCTACACTGCAAAAAAAATATTTTCATGATTTATCACAACATTTTTTCTTTTGTCAAATCAACTTAGATAATTAATGTGGTTCAGATAACCTAATATTTTGAATTTCTGCTGAATAAACCAATCGCCTTTGTATTAAAGGGATAGTTCACCCAAAAATGAAAATTCTATCATCATTTACTCACCCTCAACCTGTATAAATTTCTCTGTTCTGCTGTACACAAAGGAAGATATTTGGAAGAATGTTTGTAACCAAGCAGATCTCGCCCCCCATTGACTACCGTAGTAGGAAAAAAAATACTATGGTAGTCAATGTAATCAATCTGCTTGCTTTTTTTAATTTTAATTTTTAAATGTGACCACATTTCAGTGTGTATTAAATGCAATTCCTGTGGGGTTCTTTTTTTTTTTAAACTCCCTTTCTATCCCTGTTTATATCATGTAAAAGTTAGGATTTACCGGCTTGTACGCTTTGCAACCACAAAATCTCGGCACACAGCCTCCAAAATACTTACAAATGCAAAAATTGCATTCACATATATTTGTAAATACTGTGCGTACTAAACTACACAGATATGATCATCTGTCTATTTGTGAATCATATTGTGAGCTTTCAAAACTTCAGGTAAAGTGTGTAAAAAAGCTGGACAGTTGATGTAAAATGAAATAGTATGAAGCCTAACACAAGCTGTCAGATAACAGTCTCTGGATTAGATGAGACTCGCCTTGTCTCCTCGGCCCAGGACGGCTGTTTTTCCAGCCAGGCCAAGGCAGATGGCGCACACGATACTGGACTTCCCTGTGCCATTGGCTCCCACGATCATGTTGAGTTTGGGTCCGGGGAAAACTTCTGAGTGATCGTACGTGCTAAGAACAGAGATGATAGTAATTACAAACATGATTCAGCAAGACTGAATTTGACAATACTTAAAGGACACTTACAGGAAGTTATGCATGGTGATGCGGAGGATAGAGCCCTCCACGAAACCACCTGCTTGGCCATTTGTGCTGGTGGATGGTGTCGCTTCGCGGTTGGAGGGCTGTGAGTTGGTTAATTCGTGACTTATTCGTTTTCTCTTCTGCGGCAGCTCCATTTCTCTTCCCGTCAATCCCACTGACGGTTCATAGCAAGCAGTCTCACATCACTTTCGTTTCGCGCCTGTGCTGTGAGTAAGTCGCCGTGTGATTGGCCCACGGTAGTCACATGAGGTGGGGGGAGGGGGTACGTCATACGTTAGGGGTGATTTGTGTTCATAAGCACTAGATGGCAGTAAAGATTTACCCTGCGATAGGCTACATTTATTTAGCAAAATACTTACCATTTTACAGCATGTAGTGTATAATGCACAGGACGTGAATGTGATGTACTTACATATGACTCTTTGCTAAAATGTACAGCATTTTGCTTATTATATTGCGCATAATACTACATTTAGCGTACTAACCAACTACTCTTACTATTTCTATAGCATGTAGAAAGAAAATGTCTAAAGGTGTCAAGGTTCTGAACAAACCTTCTTCCAGCAGTAACGTTAATGTTCGTTCAGTAATTTTTTCAAAATGTTAGCACAAAAACGTTATTTATATATCGTTCTTGGAACTTTTTTCTGAAACGTCTAAGTTCGTTTTTTTTTTAATGTTATTACTTGTTTCAGAATGTAGGCTACAGAGAACATTCAAAAGTAACGTTCCCATAATGTTTGTAAAATTATAAAAGGGAATGTTCCCTTAACATACGTATAACCAAGAAAAAACGTTTTTAAAACAAATGAACGTTCAAATAACATTCAGAAAACGTTTTAATAACTTAATGGGAACGTTAACCTTCTTTGAACATGTTTTTCGTTAGTTGGGGGGGGGGGGGTGATACTAATAATTCAAATGATTTACTTACAATTAAATTGGATTTATTTTACTAGTTTTCCTTAAATCCTTTCTTCAATTCCATATAATAATAGGCCTACATAAAAATACATACAATAGACAACATTATAAAATAACTCACATTATTATTATGTCCATTTATTTTTATGTATTTCGGTAGATGTGTAATAGGCAAGATAATGTACAGTCAGTCGGTCATTATTACAAAAGAATAGGATAATCAGGTATGGTTATTACATTTAAACCTCTTACACATTTCATATTACACCCTTAAGGGCTAACGTTTATTCACATATTCAAATTTTCAGTTTTATTTGACATAAAAAAAAATCTCCAGATTTACATGCTGATGTCCTGAAGTACAAATTAAAACAAGTGACATCTGTAAAAAGGCTTCCTAAGGTGACTAATATGGTTTCCGTCTTTAACAATGTAAGGCATATGATACAGACATGAGGAACTGCATAACTGTAATGAACCAATAGTTCATAAGTCAAATACACAAGGAAAGTTTGCAGGGAATCAGATATGGTCATAATGCAGTCGTCTCCTTCCCTTTCATCCTCACAGAACACTGCACTCCAGCTGTACTGTCACATGGTTTACTCTTCAATATTATTTTCTTTCTCTCTTTGTTATTTAAAATACATTGACTGAATATCATTATTATTTCCAGAGAGGCTCAGATGGGGGATATGGTCATCAGCATATTCTGTGAATAAAAATATGAAAAGTATGAAAAGATGTCCATGGTAACGTGAATAACAGATTTATCTGATGATCAATTTATCATGAATACCTCTGCATGGTCCCCTTTCAAAAATAACATCATCGATTGCAATATCACTCCTTACTGATGCACCTCTGGTGGCTTCAAACACAATCTAAGTATGCAGAAAAAAAAATTATATATATATATTAATGAAAATTACATAGATTGAATGTTGTCTAAATGTTAAACATTTTTAAAATAATTCTTAAAAAATATTTAAAAGTAGCTGATAAGTCGCAACCAATTATTGTTGGGCTTATGTAGTTCTTGATCAAATTAATAAATTATGTTAATGTTCATTTTTGTATGTTAAACAGTTTTGGTACAGTGTTAGTGTAAAATTTGGGTACTGGAGCAAAACCAGTTGTGAAGCACTAATGCAGTTTCATGCAACTAACCTGGTGTTGTTGGTCATATTGGTAGTTTACTGATGCTCTGAGCCAGGACATGCCCTGTTCTCCGTGGCTCGTCCACAATAATTTGTCCTCGTTTTCTTGTTCAGTCAGGAGGTAAACGCTCAGCTGGCCAATCCCTGATCCATACATATGGTAGTAGAACTGCAAGCACTGTGGTTCTCTAGAGCCGCGCAGAGAGCTGGAGAGCAGCCGCGCTTTGTGACCGGGCAGCATCACTGATGCCTCAATGTGCAAATAATGACCTAAAGGTATAGAGAAAAGTATGTCGCAGGTACAATAACATTTGATTACCACAGAAAATAGTTGTGCTGTGTCCCTCTGTTTGTATTACATAAACAAAAATGTTTACAATAATAGATGTCAATGGGGCAAGGTACACACTTGTGAAATAGAAGTGCACTTGAATGTGCACTTGTAGTGTACTTCAGATCTTAAAAGTATATTTTTAAAAACTGTACTTGCAGATAATATAATATTATTGAAAAAAAGGCCACTTACTTATAGAGAGTATTTCATGACTTTCTTACACTTAAGTACACTTTTAAAAAGTAAATCCACCTGGAAAGTAGTTCCACCTCAAAAGGATGATTTAGACAACTTTACAGCTCAAGTAACACATTTTTGTTAAGAAAAAATAATATTAGCACTTTTCTGCACATTTCTGCTTTTAATTTCTCCAGAATGTCTTGCCTCATAGATTTCCATTATAAGTGCAATAGTGTAAACATTTATTTATTTTTTTTTTTTTGTGAAGTCAAACTGATTTGTCTAATATGGTAATTAACCATTTCGCTCGAAAATATGTTGTATTACAGAAGTACAATTTTATATTAAACTAGAACTCACTAATACACACTCTTAAAATTAAAGGTTCTTTATTAGCATTAATGGTTACATGAAGAACCTTTAACATCCATGGAACCTTTTCATTGCACAAAAGGTTTTTTATTGTTCTTTAGACTTAAAATGTTTTGAAAACATGGTTCTTTTAAGAACTGTTCACTGAAAGGTTCTTTGGGGAACCAAAAAAAGTTCTATGGCATCACTGTGAAAAAAAAAAAGAAAAGAAAAAAAAAACTTTTTGCAACCTTTATTTTTTATAGTGCAAATGACAAGTGTTTAAAGGGTTTTAGGGAAGGTTTTAAGCTCACCCATTCCAGTGCTATGGTCTCCTCTTGGCCCTGTGTAGGATGTTGGTGTGGGTCCTCTGGCCAGTATCCAGTCGCCTGAGTCTCCTTCCTTATCCTGAGTGTATCCACAGAGACCAGTCTCAAAGTCACAGTGAGACGGGGCTGACAGAGAAGATGCTGTAACAAAAATATCAAGGAATCAACTGTAAGATTCACAAAGACGATTCACGATTCACATGTGGAAAGTTTTGTAATAAATGAACCACTTTACAATAAGGTTCATTAGTTAACATTAGTAAACTACATTAGTTAACATGAACTAATAATGAACTGCACTTATACAGCATTTATTAATCTTTGTTAATGTTAATTTCAACATTTACTAATACATTATTAAAATCTTGTTAACGTTAGTTAAAGGGTTAGTTCACCCAAAAATAATGTCATTTATTACTCACCCTCATGTCGTTCTACACCCGTAAGACCTTCGTTCATCTTCGGAACACAAATTAAGATATTGTTGATGAAATCCGATGGCTCAGTGAGGCCTCTATTGAGAGCAAAGCCATTCAAACTCTCAAGATCCATAAAGGTACTAAAAACATATATGAAACAGTTCATGTGAGTTCAGTGGTTCTATCTTAATATTATAAAGCGACAAGAATACTTTTTGTGTGCCAAAAAAACAAAATAAAGACTTTTCAACAATATCTATATGGGCCGATTTCAAAACACTGCTTCATGAAGCTTCTGAGCTTTATGAATCTTTTGTTTCGAATCAGTGATTCAGATCTCATATCGAACGGTTAAACTGCTGAAATCACGTGACTTTGGCGCTCCGATTCACTGATTCGATTCATAAGCTCTGAAGCAGTGTTTTGAAATCGGCCCATATAGATATTGTTGAAATATCTTTATTTTGTTTTTTTGGCGCACAAAAAGTATTCTTGTCACTTTATAATATTAAGATAGAACCATTGAACTCACATGAACTGTTTCAAATATGTTTTTAGTACCTTTATGGACCTTGAGAGTTTGAATGGCTTTGCTCTCAATAGAGGCCTCACTGAGCCATCGGATTTCATCAACAATATCTTAATTTGTGTTCCGAAGATGAACGAAGGTCTTACAAGCTGTAGAATGACATGAGGGTGAGTAATAAATTACATTATTTTCATTTCTGGGTGAACTAACCCTTTAATGCACTGTGAACTAACATGAACAAACAATGAACAACTGTATTTTCATTAACTAATGTTAACGAAGATTGGTGAATACAGTAACAAATGTATTGCTCATGGTTAGTTCATGTTAATTAATACATTAACTAATGTTTAACTAATGAACCTTATTGTAAAGTGTTACCAATGAAGCTTGTTTACCTTGCTTGTTTAACAGTGTGCAGTCCCCAAGGGTGACTTTAATGTCATCAAGACCAACAGAACCACAACTCCAAACATTTTTGCAAGTACTGATGAAAACCACCTTCATCACCCAGACATAGAAAAACCACATAATTATGATTAACATAAAATGACGGATCTAAAAAGAAAGACAGTGTATATATACACATTTAAATATGTACTATTTAAAAAGTAAAAAGCAAAACTCATGGTATGGGTCAGTGGATTTACAATATGAATAATCCTCAAACCGTATTATTTTTCCAGATGTTATAAACATTTATTTCTCTAAATCTGGATCTTTCTGTAATAAAAGTCATGTGAGGCATAAACCCATGTCTTGCTAACAGATGCTAGAGCAGTGGGCCAAAAGACTGTCCAGTTTAATGGAAGGTATCTGAGAGTCTGCATGTCTCTTAAAGACCCTGTGAAATGACTTGGTGATTGCATTTTTGTTCCTGTCTTGATGCATTTCCTTATGAACAGGAATTATCTTCGGTATGTATTTATATACTTTTATATTGCTTGATTTAGTCACTACTAAAGATAATTGCTGATAAAGGTCTAGGGACTGTACATCCATTGTGAAGAAGAAATACACTTTAGTATACTAGAGTACTTATCATGGAAATAATACACTTTAAAAGAATATACTGAAGTGTGAACTGAATGTGATGTTTTGGGACATTTAATTGCATGTTAATTACAATTAAATGAAAATGTATTATAAATGTAATTTATACTAAATTCAATTATCTGGAATTTAGAGTGCTTTTTGACCCACTTAAGTAGGACTTAAGTACATCTTTAAGTAATTTAATAATTACTTCTATTGTCTTAAAAATATAGTTAGTGTACTGCCAAATGTACTGACAAGTTTGAAGAAACACCATCTACATCTAGATGGTGCGGCTTGGACACATCCTCAGTGATGAACCCAGGTTCATAGGGTGTTTCGGGTCTTTGATCATCAGACACCCTCACCTGGGCGACCCAACCAGGGGTGATCAGTCCATGGTTTGTGTCCAAGCAGTGCGCTACACCACTGGTCTCCCCTTTTCATCCACAGCCATTGCGAGGCCTTTTCAGCAGCTTCACTGATGTTCCTGGTGGCTTTTCTCATTTACAAACCTCAAATACCAAGGAACCTGAGTGCCTGGTAAATCCCCTACATCCCACCTCAATAGGTTCACAGCAGGCCCTCCACCCATTTCCTCTGCAAGCCTCCACCAGCTCAAAGTACTTCGCCCTCTTCCACTCGTGGGCCTCCTCTATCCGCTCCTCCCAGGGAACAGTCAACTCCAGCAGCATCACTTGCTTCGAGGCATCAGATGTTAAAACCAAGTCAGGCCTGAGTGACGTACTTGCAATCTGCTCTGGAAACTTGAGCTGCCTCACAAGGTCCACTCTCAACTGCCAGTCACGAGCCTTGGCTAGAAGTCCTGATGGGACCTTGTGTTCTGCCTGAGGTGCCTCCCCTGCCCTGACGAAGGCTATGTTATGACTTGCAGAGTGCTGGTGTATACTCTGCTAGATTCCTGAGCTGATGGTGTCAGCTACTGCCTTCAGCACCTGGTCATGGTGCCACCTATACCTCCCCTCTCCCAGGGCTTTAGGGTAGCAGCTCAAGATATGCTTCAAGGAACCTCTCACCAGGCACAGCTATGCAGGTTGGATGGACTTGGGAGAACTTTTTGTATTTATTATAGACTATTTATTGCATAACTCATTTATTGTAAACTAAAATATACTTTAATGTCATTTTTATTGAATCTTGTATGTCATGTATTTAAATATATTCGTAATTATACATTTTTAATGATGAAGTTGCAATTTAGTACATTTAAAATATATTAACTTTAAATTTAATTGTCACGGTCAAGTTCAGTTTAGTTTCATTTTCCATGTTTATGTTTGCCTGAGTTCTTATTACTTGGTTGTTACCATGTTTTCTGATTTTCGCACCTGTTCCTTGTTCTGTTGATTATCATGTCGTGTGTATTTAAGCCCTCAGTTCTATTTATTGTTTGATGTTGTCAGTGTTTATGTTAAGGTGTAGTGTTTGGTTTGCATATTGTTTATTGAAATCTCTTTGTATCTTCGTCATTCTGCGTCACGCTTCTTTCTTCGGATTATACTACACAGCTTACGTAACTTTAATAACACGTAAATTTAATAACACACTACATTTAAAATTTTGATCAAGAACTTTACATGTGCTTTAGTATGTTAGTCAACACATCAAAGTGTACTTCTTTAAAGCACAACAAATGATTATTAAAACAATGACTTAAAATGTACTTTGAAGTATAAATTTAATTTGACATTATTACAAAGTGCACTTAGTTATGTTAAGAAACATAATCATGAACGTACTGTCTAAGTTCACTGAAGTGGCCTTTTATTTCATGAATATTATATTATTTGCAAGTACAGTTTTTTAAAAATATACTTTTAAGTGTCACGTTTTGAGTTTGTTTTTTGATCTGTTTCTCCTTTCTGTTCATGTTTGAGTTTCTCTGTTCATCCTCTAGTCTGTTAATTACCTCTGTTCCTTTCCTGTTTGTTTCTATGATTTCTAATCGATTGCATTAGTTCAGTTCAGGTGTGTGTCATTATCTCATCAGCTCCTCTGTTAGCCCTCACACATTTAAGCCCTCGGTTTATTGTTTTGATTTGTTATATTAAAAGTCTCCTGAATAGATCTCCTTCATCGTGTGCTTTAATACAGCCACCTATCCTTTGACATTAAGATTTGATGTACGCTACAATTGCACATTCAATACAATTAAGTGCACTTCTTTTTCACAAGAGACATCAATCAACAAATCTGTGTTTGTCATGACGCCATCTTCAGAGACTGATGTCTTGCCTGTCTCATGAACAATTATGATGTTTGAATTGGTGAAAAAGGTTTTTTGACTGGCTTTAGCGCAGAGTTTGAAGTCTGTTAGCTTTGTGGCTAGCATTTATATGCTAATATACTCCACAGTTTTGAAAAAAAAAATATAGCAGGTAGACAAGCAATAGCAAGAGAGGTGAACTAAAGACTTATCTTACCTGAGCATTCTTCTGACTTTGAATGGTCAGTTCAACTGCAATCCAAACATTTCTTATCTTCTCATTCTGGCTCCATATTTGTTCTTGTTTAGTACCATCACTGTAATACAGATACGCTGACAAGACTTGATCTGTTCCGCTAAGACTTCGCAGGGAGTAGAAGAACTTCAGGCAGTATTTCTGATTCCCTGGCATTGGCGGGCCAAACAAACGGCTGACATATCCAGACTGTAAACTTAAGCGAGAGTTTGCCAACAAAAAGGATCCTGTTCAGAAAGTAAACTATTTTTAGCCCTTTTCATGCTTTATCAATGTTATAATCAGTAATATATTTTATATACACTGCATTTATTTGAAATAGAAATCTTTTGTAATATAAATGTCCTTACTGTCACTTTTGATCAATGTGTCCTTGCTGAATAAAAGTATTAATTTCTTTCAAAAAATTTAATTAAAGTAAATTTGTATGCAGTATTAAAAAACCGAAAAAAATCAGAAAAAACAGCTTTTATAGGCTAAAATGGCAAGTATTTAGTGACCACCCCTTACACTTGAGCAATAGCAGGAACCTGGCTCTCTTAAACCTAAATGGAACGGAAAAGGACTGGAAGGCCAAGAAAACTTTCAAAATATGATGAGAAGTTTCTCAGAGTTTCATTTTTGAGAAAATGGAAGAAGTCCAGGAGGTCAAACTAAATACTGATTTTTGCTTAAAGAAACAATTTTGTTCAGAATTTTATTTTTACACTGTGTGTACATATTTCCTCTATTTTCTGTTTGTATCCTAATAAAGAGACTGAAAAATAAATATGGAAGATCATTAAAACATTGCTAAAACAACAAAGCTGGAGGTGGCCTAAGACTTTTGCACAGTACTGTATTATATATATATATATATACACACATATAAAAATAACTGACCCCAGAACTTTGACCGGTACATTAATCCAGCTGTACCTGCTCCTGTCGTATGGTCTCCAGCGCTGTAGAGGTTGGGCCTGACAGACACTCTCCTCCACAGTGGATTACCTATCAGTGTCTGGACATACTGACAATATCCTGACTCAAAGTCACAGTTTGCAATAGATGGATCAAACGTTGGCTCTGTGAAAACACATATTTTTAAGTGGTCACATAGGAATTTGGTATTGTTGGGGTATGGAATTGAGGTTTGAGGTGTCCAAACAAACCTGTGCCTGCATTACAGAACTCTGGAGAGAAGGAAATGTCATCAAGAACCACGTATCCTCCATGAGGACTGTTGAACGCCACCTCAAACACCAACTGGTAAGATATACACACACATATAAAGGCTAGGGCTATTTTACATATACAATAGTGTAATTATTATGTACAATTAAATCACAATAAATTAAACATTTAAAATCATTTAAATGATTTAGGCCTAGTTTCACAGACAGGGCTTAGACTAAGCCAGGATTAGGCCTTAGTTCAATTAGGACATTTAAGAAGCTTTTATAAATGTAAAATAACATTACTGGTGTGCATCTTGAGACAAAACAATGGCACAGACATAATTTAAGATATGTCAGTGCAAGTTACTTTCAGTTAAAACAGCTCAAACATGCAATTTAATCTGGGACTATCTTAAGCCTTGTCTGTGAAACTGTCGGTTAAAGTATTTAAAGTATAAAGTCTAATTACATTTAATTTTATGTCTTAAAACACTGAAAAAAAGATATATAGTGATTCATTTAGGGGTTGTTCTCAACATTGTTATGTGACATGATATAACCTATGCAATTTTTTTTTTTTTGCAGTTAATTTAATTCATTAATTGGTATATAATCAAAATAATTTGCTTACATTTTTATTCTTAGTTGACAGCCCTAATATATACTTATATATCTAATATATATATATATATATACACACCTTATATACATTATATATATATATATATATATATATATACATTATATATATATATATATATATATATACACACACACACATCTTATAGACCTTTGTACTTTAATATAAGTAATTAAGTTTTGGAATCATTTGTCAGACACTGATCCGAAAAAAAAAAATATAAAAAGGGTAAATAAGTATAGCACTACTTAGACATCTGGATGCAACATGTCAGACAAATCAGGAACTGCAGACTGAAATCTACCCAGCTAACAGGAAACATTATCAGAACTTTGGATAAAGTTGAGGGAAGGTTCTCTCAAACGTTTTTTCCAGTAACGTTAATAGAACGTTCAGAGTTATCTGGTCTTTAATAATGTTCTCAAAATGTTAACACAAAAACGTCATTTATACATTCATGGAACATTGTTCTAGTTGGATGTTGGTCTAATGTTTTTTAAATGTTGCTACTTGTTTCAGAACATCCAGAGAACATTCAAAAGTAACATTCCCATAATGTTTGCGAAATGATCAAATGGAATCTTCCCTTAACGTTTGAAACTTTCAGAGAACATTCAGAAATAATGTTTTCATAACCTAATGGGAATGTTAGCAAACATCCTATATTTTTGTATTTATGTTAGCTGGGTATTTTCTTCAAAACCCATATTATTTCCTGTGGTGTCCTTCAGGTACAGCATCAGTAAAACAACACATGCACTTTTATTTCTTCTAGTCTTGCAGATTTTAGACTAAACAACAAAGTCTGATCCATATTAGGCAGCTTATTCTGGCCTAGAACTTCCCATTTATACAGGAAAAGACTGTTTGCTTGGTATGTAAAACACCCAGTCAGAGTTAGTTTTATTTTTATGTGCCATGTAGGGGTGGTTGCATCTAAAATTGATTTTCCCACAATTATAGATCGCCATGATGATGTGATTTATTTGTGGTGGTCAGTCCTTACCTCCATAGGATAAGGAGCTTTCAGGTCCACTTGTACTGGTATCCAGACCCTGGCTTCTGGACTCCAGTCCACTTGGTTGTTTTCAGGTAGATCGGCTCTCCATAGTTCCTGATATTGTCCAGCCTGATCCCTGCTGAAAAGGGAGAACAGATGGTCCCCGGCATGATACTGCTGGTACCGGAAGCTCAAGCAGCCCGACATGGGCACTGTGGTCATTGGAGACACCAGCTCGGCCACCTCCTGGAAGCTTTTAGTGTCAGTAGAGTCCACATACATGTACTGACCTGTGTAAATGAATAAAAGGGTCAGACAGTGTAACAGGAAGTGGGTCTTTCATGTATTTGCCCTGACCGGCTGAAGTATGTAATAACACTGTCAAACTGTATAAGATTATATGAAACAACATGAAATTATGCAAAAAAAAACAAATTTTTGTATATTTTTGTTATCGTATAAGATCATAAGATAAAACTTTTTTAGATAATTTTAGTACATATAATATTATACAACAAAATATTTTCATAAAATATTTTTCAAATCACATAACACTATACAATAAACCTTTTCTTTATATATTTTTAATTGAATAAATGTACTTTTAATTTTTTTTTGTAAGTGACCGTATAGTAGAATATGTATTAAATTAAATACATAAAATTGTCTGTTTTTGATATTATATATTTGTTTAAATTATGCAGGTTATTGTAGAAATTATATGCAAAAAAAGCTTTTATACAATTTTTCAAATTTCAGAATTTATACATTTTCTATTGTACATGATTATAACATAAAAATAATTGATTTTTATATTTTTCAAATCATATAAGATTATATGACGTTTCTGAATATGATTTTTTTTGTATTGTGTAAAATTATACAACTTGTAAAATAAATTTTTTGTAGATAATCGTATCATAGAATATGTATAAAATTTAACAGATAAAATACTTTTTTTGGTACTGTATAAGTTTTTATAATTGCATAATTTATAAAAGAAAAATCTCATAAAAACGTGTATGATTTGTATAATAATAATACATAATTCATATTTTTTTATAACAAAAAATATAGAACATTTTCCATGTCGTCTGGGATTATACGATATAATTTTTTTAATATATATATTGTATAAGATTTTGTAGAAGAAAATCTTTTTTCATATCATATACGATAAAGCAGACTAACCTGTTCCATCTATCAGTGTAGCATCATCTGATCTTCCCACACGCCAGTTCATATATCTGTTCCTCTGGTTTGTGTATCCACACAGGTGAGCTTCTTCAAAATCACATTCTTTGGGGTTACATGACCAGAAAAAGGAGTAATTATTTTAAATAACTAGTTTTGAAGCCCTCTAGTTCTGCAAACCTTTTAAGGCCAATAACATTTGGGCACAATGCTGACTAACATAAGAACTGAACAACAGAAATCTGGGTTTGTTTAAAAGATTTTCATTTGCCTCAGGAATGTGCACACGGGCTGGTCCCTAGGAATAGCCATCAAAACATTGTTTAGAAAGAACATCATCTTTTTTCCATGGTTAATAGTTCTTTTAATGTGGTTGGCCCTGATTTTGGCTTATGTTATTAATGTTACAAAGAAACAAACAAAGTGAAAGGTTGCTGGGCTGTTCTGGGTTGATTCTAACATGCTGTTACTGGCCCAAGTTAAAAGAGCACTTACCTATACAATATTTGTCAGAGATCTTTATCTCAAAGATGGACACACTGCTGCCTCCTTTTCCCAGTTTGCCTTCAATGACAATCTGCAAATGTGAAGTGAACTTGTCATTAGGCTAATGACAATATCACATACATACAAATCTAGAGTATACCAGCTAACAAAAATATGTTCTTAGAACGTTTTACTTATGTTCATATTAAGTTAAGGAAACATTATTTTGGAGTGTTCTCTTAACATTCAAAACACCCATTTTTTAAAATGTTTTTTTTCTTGGTTATGTGAACGTTAAGGGAACATTCCATTTTATCATTTTGCAAACATTATGGTAATGTTACTTTTGCATGTTCTCTGAACATTCTGAAACCAGTAGAAACATTTAAAAAATGTCAGATGAACATCCAACTAAAATTTTTCAGAAAAAAAACATTCTATGAACGATGTATAAATCTTGCTAATGTTTTGAGAACATTATTAAAGACCGTAACTTTGAACGAACATTCTATTAATGTTATAGAAGAGCGTTTTGTAACGCGGTGGTTACGGAGCAAACAGGGATAGCTCACTATTAGACAGACTTCACAGAGGCGATTTTAGGCCTGGGCGATAAAACGGTATCGATATTTATCGACGGTACGCCTTCATCGATAACGATAGAAAAAATGTTCGATATAACTCTCGATACAGTTTCACTTAAATGCATTAAAATATAAACAGACATGAAGTTCGGTTGCATGAACAACTCTCAAGCTCGCTCCGTCCCTGGATCACAAACAGACGCGCTACGAGTGACACGCAAACAAGTTACTGTGGAGTTCAGTTGCGCAATCGGCACGTGAAATCAGAACACACAAACACATGAAAATGAGTGCTGTACCTGCTGGCGACGAGGAGATTGTGAATAAAAAAGTACATGTTAGCTCGTCAGTGTGGCAGTTTCATGGTTTCCTTGCGTCTTACAGCTGATCTACTTCAAAGTTCGTCTTGAGAGAGCAGTTGTCATGTCGGTATGAAAAGCTGCAGTGTTTTCAATCACACAGTATCTCTATTTCTGTGTTACAAATATTCAAATTATCACTTAAGTACTGAGATAAAAGTTTAGTTCAGAAATAGTAATGTCTATAATATCGATCAAAAAAAAAAAAAAAAAAAAGAAAGAAAGAAAGAAACTTGGCGGTGAAAATGACGCATTTATCGATTACATTGTTTCACCACCAAGTGGCGACAAGTGACTGGTTAAATGTAGTTGAATCTTCATTCAACAGATTCTTTCAAATACACTGATTCATCCAGTAATGAAACAGTATTAAATACACTCTCACAATGAGTATTTATGTCATTGTGAGAGTGAGTCATTGAATCATACACAGATTTTCTTTTTAAAAAATAATTAATTCAAATGAATTTAAAATTTTAAAATAGACTGCAGCAATTAATATTTTGTCAGAACCTCTGGTAAATTACATGTTATTTCATTTAGTTGTCATTCAGAATCATGATCTCAGTTTCTGGCTGGCAGTTTCTCAATTTATCCACCAAGTTTCTTTAACACTTATTTATTTAATCTTCATATAAAATATAAGAAAGATTTGGTTACATTTTACTTTTTTTTTATTTTGTTTTGTTTTAAAATTATTTGTTGTTTGCCTTAATTAAAAATGCATTGGTTAAATTCAAACTTTTTTTTGTACTGGTCTTTTTTTTTTAAAAAAAGTTTTTTTTTCAATAATTATCGATACCGATCAATATGAAATATTATATCGTGATAAATTTTTTAGCTGTATCGCCCAGCCCTAATTGGTATTACATAACCGGCGCTTTATTCCCCATGGAACTTTTGTGACTGTCTGTCACGAATGTTGTGCCGTCCACAGCATTACTTGATAAACAAAACAAACAAAGGAGCAACAGAAAAAGACTGAAAATAACCCACATACTTGTGGTGTTCGTATCACACATACAATGCAAATCAACAACAGTTCAACGGGAGCGCGCAGTTCTTAAAGGGGCCACACTATATTTCTACTCGTTACAGATTTCCCCCGGCCAAAAAAAGGCTGCCCTCAGCCGTACACAGCAAAGGGAACACATGTACCTAACAACTACTCATACATGGAGTTGAAAAGTTACCAGGGCAGAGGAATAATGTACAGACAGTACAAGCATACATGTTAGCACAGCGTACATTAATTTAGTAACACTGGAGAAAAGTATGACCACAAAACAAAAGTGAAATACTCAATTTTCCCTAGATGAGAACCATGAATATCCATGAACATTAACAATTAACACATTTAAGTAACACTGAACCTTGGTCTGTTGTCACTACAAGTCAAACCTTTGTGTATGGTAGGGGTTGGTCCACTTATTCACCGTCCAGTCAGAAGTAATTCTAGGGACTTTTCTTTGTCTCAGTCCATAACGTCCCTGACCCTGATTTGTGGGTTCGGCAGTAACAGCGTCAGATGGCAAGTCATGAGAGCCAGAGACAGCTTCAACGTCAATACTGTCAGGAACAAGGTCAAGTGATTGTTCAGTGCAATGTTCTGGAGAACTTTCATCCGAGTGTCGATTCAAAGGTTCATTTGAATAGTCTGTATCAACCCTTTGGTCAGCATTAACAGATTCCTCTCTGTCTGTTTGGGAATCAAAGTCCACATCCAAAGGTAGTGACATCTCAACATCACCATAGGAACTTGCTGTAGGCATAGCTGTATCCCATGAATGAAACGGCTGCAGATTTACAACATGATACACGCCAGCATCCCCTCCAGTGTCAACATTTGAAAGTTTATAGTTAACACTAGACAGTTTCTGAGAGACGCGAAATGGTCCAGCATACACTGGGGCCAGTTTAGCAGTAAAGTTTGCGTCAGCATCAGATCTTGGATGAGTCTTAACCCTGACTAAGTCCCCCACAGCATATGAAACCGTGCGTCGCTTCTTGTCATAATAACGTTTCTTTTTTGCATGGCTCGCACTTAGAGCAGACCTGGTGTGATCGTGAGCATCTTGCAGGGAAGCTCTCAAACTCTCAAGAAAAGGCACATTAGGATCATCCACTCCCTCAGTACTTGGCTGTGTTATCATATCAAGCGGCGTCTCCAACTCACGGCCATATAACAACATTGCTGGAGAGTGACCGTACTTTCATGGCAAGCCGTTCGAAGAGCAAAACAGATTTGTGGAAGATACTTGTCCCACGAAGTGTGCTTGTCCTCCACGTAAGCACGTATGGCAGTTTTAAGTGTGCGGTTTACCCTTTCAGTGGCGTTTGTTTGCGGGTGGTACGCCGTCGTCAGCCAATGTTCAGTATCAAGGGCAGCAACCACATGCTCAAAAAGACTGCTCACAAATGGGGTCCCACGATCTGATATGAGGTAGGTTGGCGCACCGTGTCGGGCAAATATCTCACTAAGAAACTTACTCGCTGCCACTTGAGCTGTCGCTGACCGCACTGCACTCACTTCCACCCTTTTTGAAGAGTAGTCAACGAAGACGATTAGATATTCGTTGCCACTCTGCGTACGGGGAAGCGGACCTACAAAATCCACTCCTGTGAATTCCCAGAGTTTCGTTGGTTTTATCGGAACCATCAGGCCTGCTGGTTTTCTTTGGCTCGGCTTCGTCAACTGGCACACCGGACACGAAATAACATATCTTTTCGCATCTGTCGCCATTTTGGGCCAAAAGAACCTTTGCCTCAGCCTGGCCAGCGTTTTTGTCACACCCAGGTGGCCAGCTGTAGGATGGTCATGATAATATTTGAGTACAGTGGGTCGAATTTCTGTTGGGACATATAACTTAAGCTGCTTCATTGGGTGGAGACTGCAGATTACCTTAGGGTCCCTGAAATAAAGCAGACCATCATGAATGACATGTTCTACGTCTGTAACGCCCCCGTCAAGGTTTCGAAGAAGACTGCCAACCACTGGATCACCAATTTGCAACTGCCTCAAATGCGCTTTGTCTGTGATTGTGACCGAGGAGAGACTGCGCAGATCCAACCCAGCCATGACAGCATGCGGCGGAAGGATGTCGATAGGGCCCTCACAATGCGGCAGTGGGCTGCGTGATAGAGCGTCTGGAACTTTATTCTGAACACCCGGCCTGTGGACGATATTAAAGTCAAAATCCTGTAGGCGCAAGGACCATCTCGCCAGTCGTCCAGAGGGATTGGGACGGTTCATTAGCCACCTCAGGCTGTTGTGGTCAGTATAAATGGTTACATGAAGGCCCTCAATGTAAGGTCTGAAATGTTCCAGAGCCCAAATCACTCCCAAACACTCTTTCTCTGGCGTTGAGTACAGTCTTTCTGCTTTGTGCAATGTCCTGCTTGCAAAAGCAACGACTACATCTCGCCCCATATCATCCTTCTGCATCAAGGCCGCACCAAGGCCAAAGTCACAAGCGTCAGTGTGGATGGAAAATGGGCGTGTGAAATCTGGGAGGCACAGAATGGGTTCAGAAGTAAGGCAGTTTTTCAAGTAATCCATCGAAGCCTGACGACTGTCATCCCAGTTGAATGGGGTTTCCTTTCTGGTGAGTTTAAAAAGTGGCTCTGCTTTCTCTGCATATTTCGGAATGAACTGTCTGTAGTAGCTTGTGAGGCCGAGAAATCCTCTCACTTGTTTCACATCTGTCGGCATTCTGAAATCTGTGACTGCTTCAAGCTTTTTCGGGTCAGGAGAAATACCAACCGGAGTGACCCTGTATCCTAGAAAGTCGAGTTCACTCAAACAGAATTGACACTTATTCAGCTTGAGAGTAAGACTTGTCTTGTCTTGACAGGACTTCTCGGAGGTCTTCCAAGTGCTGCTCAAAGGTCGGAGATGCGACGATGATATCGTCAAGATACACTGCGCAGCACTTATAGACCAAGCCAGCGAGGGCATTGTTCATTATCCTCTGAAACGTAGCTGGGGCGTTACAGAGTCCAAAAGGGTGAACCTTGAATTGAAACAGGCCACAGTGTGATGCGAAAGCTGTCTTTGGTCTTGACTGTTTCTCCACTGACACCTGCCAGTACCCCCGAGCCAAATCAAGAGTCAAAAGAAATTTTCCACGAGCCAGGAAATCCAATGATTCGTCGACTCTGGGCAGTGGGTATGAATCCTTGTGTGTCAGATGATTAAGGCCTCTGTAGTCTACGCAAAACCTGTGGTCTCCACATGGCTTCTTGACAATTACTACAGGTGCTGCCCATGGACTGGAAGAGGGTTCGATGATGTCTTCTTCAAGCATCATCTGAATTTGATCCTCAATTATTTGTTTCTTAGCTGGTGAGCTCCGGTATGGTGGGAGGTGAACTGGTTTCGCATCACCAGTGTTGATTTCGTGCTCGGCCAATGAGGTATGCCCTAGGTGTCCGTCAAACAAGCTCCAAAAGTCTTTAAGAAGGTCCCTCAAATCCTCCTTTTGTTCCGTTTTCAGACAAGCCATCTCAACTTTCTCATCCAAGGCAGACTGGGAGACATCCAAGAACATCAAGCTTCCAAGCTCAGGTGCCTCCAACCACTCACTCCAAACCTCTTGTGGTGTAGGTTCACCGAGGGTCACTGTCCTTGATGGGATATGAATGCTAAACGACGCTCGTAGCATAAAATCCATCCCTAGGATGAGTGGAGAGAATAGATCAGGGATAATGACAAAACGATGGTAGAAATTTTTACCCTGGAGGCCAACGTTTAACCAGACAATACCAGTCGGAGTGCAAACAGCACTGTTGGCAAGCTGAATTGGGGAAAAAGTCCAAGGTTGAACCTTCTGAGAATGTTGCAAGACATCAGAAATCATGTTTGTACGAACTGCCGAAAGTGAGGCACCTGTGTCCAGCGCTGCGTCAATGGCCTTGTGACAGAAGTTAACTTTAACAATAAACGGTGTGTTCCAAAATGAAGAAGAAGAATGGTCCTCCACATGTCCAAGGACAAGTGACTCAGGCGGGGACACAAGATAAGGGTGAGGCGCATTTATCTTTTGGAGGGAGGATTGCCTCGTTGAAACGTCCTCCCTCCCCTGAAGTTTACCTTCTGCCGAACAGAATTTTGTTTTTGCTCCTCCATTTCTACATATGTTGTGGCTTTAGCCTCCTCCCTAGAGTTCTATGGCTCATTCGAAACTGGACTTGTCTGTTTGTCAGTGGCTGGAAAAGACACAGTCTGTTGCGCAAAGTTGCAGTTGGGACAGTTTCTAGATGTGAAACCAGTAGCAGAACATTTGAAACAATAAGTCTCTCGAATGTTTTTGCTTTTCTGTACCACTGGTTCATTACGGCTGTCAGGGCCGAGAGTGGAGTGCAGCTCATGGGCACGCATCAAGAGGTCTATGACTGAAGTAATTTGTGTGCCATACAAAGCAACTCTGTAGCGCTCAAGTGCATGCTTGCAGATAAGATCAATCTGTTCCTGTTCTGGAGATGGTGACTTAAGTTTCTTAAATTCAGATAACAAGTTAACGATGCTGGTACTCTCCGCCTAGGTGGATACTCAAAGCATGCAGATTGGTCAGTTAAGTCAGTCTCGTCATCAACATGTCTGTTCATTGCAACAAAATCAGTTTGTGACAGAGCAATATGAAATTCAAAAATATTCAACTTGCATCAATTTCTTGTATGCCAGTAAAATAGTAACAAATTAGAAACAGCTGGATATCTTTTTAGAAAAAAACTAACCATATAATACGAATATTTTTTTTTTTTTTTTTTTTGAAAACAGTGACAACAGTTCAGAATCACCGAACTTCAAACAGAGTCCAATAAATTCTCTTCCGATTTCTTTTCAGTTTTTTTTTTTCCCTTTAGGTTCTTCGACGACCACACACCATGAGACTGTGAGGAATTATACCAAATTACGACTCAAAAATGTAAAACAAGTCCAGGAAAAAAAAAATCCAGCTCAAAAACAGTTCAGGAAAAATCCAGTGCAAAAACAGTTCAGGAAAAATCCAGTGCAAAAACAAACAAACAAAAAAGTTCTCAAGTTCAATTCAACCAGTCCAACAGTTTCAGCGAATGAACACAAATGGACGGAGAAACCAGGTCTAAAACAGTAAAAGTTTACAAATACTCAAATTCCCGATTACCTCAACGAACCACAATCCTACGTGTAAATTAAATCCACGGAAATTGTATCCATAACGACATAAATCCGCTGGAACGTGAAGAAATATCAGCTGCGTCACGCACACAAAATGTCCGCTGCAGCGTCGGGCAGTTGTTCGCACTGGAATAGGCCTCGTGCAGACTCACGCATGTCGGCGAGGAAGTATTTTCGGCGTCACTCGTCCAAACCGGTTCTGCATCCGTGCAAACCTCTCCATAAATCCAAGGCCAAGATAAAATGTTCGGGCGCCACTTGTAACGCGGTGGTTACGGAGCAAACAGGGATAGCGCACTATTAGACAGACTTCACAGAGGCGATTGCGGCGCTTTATTCCCCATGGAACTTTTGTGACTGTCTGTCACGAATGTTGTGCCGTCCACAGCATTACTTGATAAACAAAACAAACAAAGGAGCAACAGAAAAAGACTGAAAATAACCCGCATACTTGTGGTGTTCGTATCACACATACAATGCAAATCAACAACAGTTCAACGGGAGCTAGCAGTTCTTAAAGGGGCCACACTATATTTCTACTCGTTACAGTTTGTTCATAACCTTGAGTGAACCTTGCCAGAACGTTAGCCAAAGTTCTGAGAATGTTCCCTGTTAGTTGGGTATAAATAGATCTCACCTTAAATGTTTCGGTAGAGTTCTGAAGGTCAATGCTGGCGATGAGCCAGCTGTCAGACGGGCTTTGAGTCGTCCAGAGCACCTGATCGAAACTCTCTCCGTCTGTGCGCTTCTGCACCTGCAGGGAAGCGCTGCCTGTGACCTGATAGACCATCCTGAAACAGCTCCAGTCCTGTTGGTCCACATCTGGACCTAAAAGAACAGCCTTTCCCTGATCCTCCTGAACGCGCTCGTCAACTGTGATGAAATGTCCTGAGTGAAGCCGAAATAAAACAACATTCATGGCAAGAGTTTGTGCGTACAGCCAAGAAAGCAAAAAAAAAAAAAAAATGTTTTTAGCAGTGACAGACCACTTATCAACCAAAGTTCAACTATTAATTAATGACTGAAATGCTAAAATACATCCGTCAAGTGTCACATGTGGGGTGTGGGCTTCTATTGTCTCCACATTTGTATTCAAGCCTTACATTTCTTCTAAATTTCCTCTGCTTCAATCAAAAGCAAATGATCCAGTGGGCTTGTGCAAATGTGATTCATGCCACGTATAAACACAACAATTCACCAATCCATGATGTGCTATTTCACTATCTCCAGATGCTGTAAATATTGAGGCCATGGCATCCAGATGTGGCTCTCACTAAACACGATTTCTTCACTTTTTTGGGCTTTCAATGCATGAAGTTCAAATGTTTTTTTTAACATTGAAGTCCATGTTTTGACTGTTGATACTTCATATTCTGCAGGGCTTAAAACAGTGGCAACCTCTATTCAAAATAACCCATCTGAAACACTGCTTAACATAAGCCTAAAAGTGGCCTTAAATGATTAGTTCACTTCAGAATTAAAATTTCCTAACCCTTTGACGCGTACGATCACACCGGTGTGATCAGCCTTGGCTGGTCCCTGGAGCCAAAGAGTATAGAACCCAAGAGGCGACACTCTGATACTTTTTGGGTAACAGCCACTAGATGGCGCTCCGGTAGCGCGGCCGCCATTATGGGGTGAAAATACTAACTGGACCATAGAATCCTTCACGTCTTACGCACCCAAAATCGGCGAATTTCACTGCCAAATCAGAAGCGCAATAGAACAGTTTTTTAAATTAAGTCACCAGTAAATTTTATGGCACCTACAGTAAATGTTGTATTGTCTTATATATGTTTTATTTTACCAGTTGTGGAATCCAACCATTCAACCATCTGAGGTAACGCAGTTAGCCTACTTTATTGAGTATTTCCATTTTATGCAACTTTACACATTTATTAATAGTAAATTAATAATTAATAAATTTAAGATCATCATATTTGCAGCGAACAATATATTTCAGACCTAGTGGAGTAATAGTAATAATAGTATTACTCCACTAAGTCTGAATTGAAATATATTGTACGTTTTAATGGATCACGCTACAAACATAATGATCTTATAATACATGATGCATTGCTGTGTCCGTTATCGCATAATTCCTACTTTTGGACACTTTTGCTTTAACAGACATTAGACAACACTGCAAAATCATGCTATTATATTCATATATTTATTGTCCAACATTCCCAGTTTTTCTGATGCATGTCCTTAATTTAATTTCATATGTTGGTATTAATTCAGTGTTTATAATGCTAATACTAGATCTTTTAAAGAATTTAACCCAAACTGACTGGGTTTCCAGAGAGCAAAGGTTTTGTGAAAAAAGTGTAAGACTTAAACACAAACTCTGTAAAATAAACTGTTAAAAGGATTTGATGATCACTAGTGATAGTATTGTATTCTGTGTTGTCATCATTCAGGTTGGATTTCAGCTTTAATGTATGTTTTTTTTTAACAAAGCAGCTGATATTGCCATAGAAACTAGATTCGCTTTCACCCCAAAATGGCGGAAACGCAGGGCTGCTGCTGGGCGCCGGTGTTGCAATGGAACGTTCTATTGAGTGTCGCTTCTTGTTAGTGTATATTCTTTGCTGGAGCGTACGATCACACCGGTGTGATTAGAACGTTCAGCACATCACGTGATCAACTGCAAAATTCAAATGTGCGTGCGCGCTTTGGCTGGCGCTAACCAGAGACGGACGCGCGCAACACTTTTCATATATCACATTTATGCAGTGTTTTCTACCAAATAATGTTTATTTTAGGTTTCAGACATTTAAATACACATGAGTACTAACAAAACAATACATTTAGAGTTTGTAAAATACACAATGTCTATAGAAGCGGAAATAACAACCCTTTCCATAATAATTAGACGACACGTTTTATTCATATCAGATACACATTGTGAAAGTAACTTTAAAGCTTACTCTATTCTTCCCCAGTTCACTGACTCACTTACTTTCATGTATTTCGGGAGAAGTGGATGAATTCTCTGTGCGGCGCAAACTAACATGGCGGCGCCCATCGCGCATATGGCTCAACTAACGCGATCGTTATAAAGGTGTTTAAACAGCAAAACACATCCACTTGCACATATTTGACAATCGGAATATCAGATAATTCATGCTATAGTAAACAAATTTGTGAATATTTTGAATAAAAAAGGAAAAATGAAATAAAAGCAGGTCATCAATCATACAGCGCTGTACTGTGTTATGTGACAAGGAATGACGCGTCACCATGGAAACAATAAAGTGATACGTTCTAATAACGGTCGCCTTAAAAAGCTCACACTGGGGGGTCAGCCAGAATATTTTAAACTTACGTGCGATAATTTACTCACCCCCATGTCATCCAAGATGTTCATGTCTTTCTTTCTTCAGTCGAAAAGAAATTAAGGCTTCTGAGGAAAACATTCCAGGATTTTTCTCCATATAGTGGACTTCAGTGGGGTTCACCGGGAAGGTCCAAAATTCAGTTTCAATGCAGCTTCAGAGGGCTCTACAGGATCCCAGCTGAGGAATAAGGGTCTTATCTAACGAAATGATCGGTCATTTTCTTAAAAAAATAAAAATTAACCACAGATGCTTCCACTTCACGCATTACGTAATCATGTTGTAAAGGCCACGCGTGATGTAGGGAGAAGTACCGATCTAATGTGTTTACAAAGAGTAAGTGCAAAGAGTAAGTCAAACAGCCTTTACAAAAAAAAGGTAAAACAACGATGTCGGACGATTTTGAAGTTGAAGGAGAAAATGAGATGGAGTTTTTCGTTACTTACGCCTACATCACGTGTGACCTTTCCAACGTGATTACGCGTGATTAAGTCATGAACACTAGTGCAAGACGAGCATTTGTGGTTACATATATATATATATATAAATCATTTTTATTTTTATAGATAATGACTGATTGTTTCGCTAGATAAGACCCTTATTCCTCAGCTGGGATCGCTTAGAGCCCTTTGAAGCTGCATTGAAGCTGAATTTTGGACCTTCAACCCATTGTACCCCACTGAAGTCCACTATATGGAGAAAAATCCTGGAATGTTGTCCTCAAAAACCTTAATTTCTTTCGACTGTACAAAGAAAGACATGAACATCTTGGATGACGTGGGGGTGAGTAAATTATCAGGAAATTTTAATTCTGAAGTGAACTAATCCTTTAAAGGGATAGTTCACCCAAAGAATACAATTCTGTCATTATTTGCTCATTCTCAAGTCATTCACACCTGTTTGACATTTTTTCTTCCATAGTTTTTTTACCATTCATCCAACACAAAAGAAGAATTTAGTGGAAAAAAAAATTTTGCTTTCAAAGATTTGCAATATAGTGCATGATGGACTGGTGTTGTGTGGAAATGAGCTGCATAAAGATTCTTCAAAATTTCTCCTTTTCTCATCCAAAAAACAAAACAAAACAAAACAAAAAAAACCTGTTAATTTGTGAATTTAAATTCTTAAATTAAAAAAAAAATGTTACATCACAGATGAACAATACATAAAAATAGCATTTTAATGTATTTTTAATAGATACATTATAGATACATAATAGATACAATAGATACAAAAAAAAAAAAAAATCATGTCATTGACCCATAAACAGACATAAACATTCACATATCATCCACTCATGTAATGGTGAACTTGGCATCAAATTATTCAAAATGCACTGCAATCATTTACAGGCTGCTGAAACTCACCGGATGGGTTGAGGGTCCAGCTGAGAAAGGCCGGGTCAGACATATAGTCACATATGCTTTCCTGAAAGCTGCAGGAGCCTGACAAAAGCTCTGCTTTAGCTATCACTGAAAGAAAAGAGCACAAACACACACTTATGCAAGTACAATGATGGACACCGACAACTTAACTGCATTGAGACCTTACCAATAAAGCTCAGAACATAGAAAGAAAGCATCTTCTCTCCTACGTTGTGTCCTGCAAAGATGAAATAAGACCTGTTCTGGCAAATGAGAGCTAGAACTAGAGATCTAGACTTCACTCTCTCATCCTGTCCTTCTTTCAAGCTGGCAGTGTATAACCGAAGCTCAGATGTGATACTTCTGTCTGGCTGCTGGAGAAGAAAAAGGGAGGGAAGAAGGAAGAGGGTTTCAGTAATGTTAACCAGATTCAGAGGTTCCCTTTCCTTACCTCAGAGCTGCTGACCGCTTCACCTTGAAACACACTTTCATATCACTAATCCATCACATGAATATCAGTTTCATCGGTTGGATTTAGATCAGATCCATATGGGGCAGATCTTTGTTTTCTTTCTTTAAATTTGTGTGTGACATCTTGAAATCAGACAGTCTTGTAGAGTCTCACTTGTAAAGTATTTCCACTATGGTACTGTGCCAACTGGAGCACCAAAATATTTTTCTCTTCTCGTGTTATTCAGGCAAGAATCCTGTAAGAACTGTGTGTTCTAGTTATGAAACATTTGCTAATGATATGAGCACATCTGCATTGAACTTAAAGTCACCATGAAATCAAAATTGACAGTTCTTATTTTTGCATGGAATATTGCAGTATTTATTATAATTGATTTATTCGTGCTCATCATTATTTTTTAAATTCAGGTGTTTTGCCAGTGTACTGCACAGATAAGTGCAGCGATTCCCCCCTGGGTGCTTCAGATGAGCAGTAATTTATTTAGTGCAGTTTCCCTAAAAGAGCAAGCCGACGGCTAGCGTCTTTTTAAAGACGCCTTTCTGTCAGTGCATTCCTGGATGCATTCCTCGTTTCCTGTCCTCATCTGACCAAGTACTCGAGTGCATGCCCAGTCGGTCAGCCCTTGTACTGGGCTAGATGCTCTGTTAGCAGTTGTGATTCTCCTTCCTCTCTGCGTCTGTAGTAGTTCCATCCCTTTTCAGATAGGACCTACCGCAGAGATTCCTCCATATGTAGGACTGCCCCCTGGTCAGTCCATATGTGTATTTTACCACATGTTATCACCCTAAGGGCAGAGTGTGACCTCTATAGTGTCTTTCTCCATTGGACTAGGCACGCTTCCCCAGCGTTAACTACTCTGGTCATGGCTGAAAAAAAAGGAAATTGAGTACTGAAGCAACTCTTTCCGTGAAATAAATTATATCTAAAGGAACAGCAGCTACGACTGTCTCCATGGTAAACCCTGTCCCTTCCTGTCCCTTTGTGGGGCACTGGGTAGGTTACGACTTAACGAGAGCAGCTGCCAAAAGGGCAGAGATGGTTCTCACTGCAGAACACGAGATCCAGGGGGTGAGGTTGGATCCAGATCCAACACCTCCCACTTTACATATCCCTAAACCTACCTGTCTCCACCCCCTGATCCCTAAACCTACCCATCTCCACTCCCTGGATCTGGATCCATCTCTTCCCACATTACATATCCCTAAACCTACTCGTCTCCACCCCCTGGATCTGGATCCTGGATCTCGCGTTCTGCAGTGAGGAGCTACTAAAAGGGCATGCTATAGCTTGTCAGCATCTGCAACTCCAACACTCGTAACGCAGTTCAGTGGTTGTGGCGCTTTCCACAGGGACCCCTAATGACGTCACTTGACATAATGTCGTTCACGAGTTCACATATACATAGCCTATAATTAAATAGAGTAAAGTTATGCGTATTTGGCGGGCTGTCTGGGGGGAGGGCTCCGAGCTCGGAATTTTGGCCCGGGACAGAGGGACAGATCTGGAGTGATTCTATTTATTGGAAAAACTTACATACAGTGCCCTCCACTAATATTGGCACCCTTAGTAAATATGAGCAATAAAAATAAATATATCTGTATTGTTTATCCTTTTGATCTTTCATTCAAAAAATTCACAAAATTCTAACCTTTCATCGAAGTAAAACAATTGAAAATGGGGGAAAAATCACATTATGAAAAAAAATGTTTTTCTCTAGTTCACATTGGCCACAATTATTGTCACCCAATTATTGCAACGTCCTTTTCCCAAGATAACAGCTCTGAGTCTTCTTCTGTAATGCCTGATGAGTTTGGAGAACACCTGACAAGATATCAGAGATCATTCCTCCATACAGAATCTCTCCAGATCCTTCAGATTCCCAGCTCCATGTTGGTGCTTCTTCTCTTCAGTTCACTCCACTCATTTTCTTTAGGGTTCAGGTCAGGGGACTGGGATGGCATTGGCAGAAGCTTCATTTTGTGCTCAGTGGCACATTTTTATGTTGGTTTTGATGTTTGTTATGGATCATTGTCCTGATGGAAGATCCAACCACGGCCATTATAGGATTTCTAGCAGAAGCGGTCAGGTTTTGATTTTTTATCTGTTGGTATTTGCTAGAATCCATGATACCATGTATCTGAACAAGATGTCCAGGACCTCCAGCAGAAAAATAGGCCCACAACATTAAAGATCCAACAGTATATTTAACCGTGGACATGGGGTACTTTTTATCCATGTGTGCACCAAACCCATCTGTTGAGTTTGCTGCCAAAAAGCTCTTTTTTTTAGTTTCATCTGACCATAGAAGCAGGTCCCTTTTGAAGTTCCAGTCTTATGACAACTGAATGTGCTGGAGCTTGTTTCTGGATGAGAGCAGAGGATTTTTCTTGAAACCCTCCCGAACAACTTGTGGGGATGTAGGTGCTCTTTGATAATTTTTTTTCTTTCTGACCCCAAGACTCAACTATTTTCTGCAATTCTCCAGCTGTGATCCTTGGAGAGTCTTTGGCCACTCAAACTTTCCTCCTCACCGCGCATTAGGACAATTTAGACACGCGTCCTCTTCCAGGCAGATTTGTAACATCTTTAGTTGATTGGAACTTCTTAATTATTGCCCTGATGGTGGAAATGGGGATTTTCAATGCTTTAGCTATTTTCTTACAGCCATTTTCTATTTTGTGAAGCTCAACAATCTTTTGCTGCACATCAGAACTATATATTTTGGTTTTACTCATTGTGATGAATGATTAAGGGAATTTGGCCTTAGTGTTTCCTCATGTTTATACTCCTGTGGAACAGTAGGTCATGACTGGACAATTTCATGCTCCTAGTCACCCTGGTGTGCTAAAAAAATGTAAATATGAATGGGAATATATACTAATATGAGATATTTTACTCATAAGAATTTCTAGAGGTGCCAATAATTGTGGCCAACGTGTTTTGGAGAAAAACATTTATTTCATAATGTGATTTTCCCCCCCCCCCCACTTTCAATTGTTTTACTTCGATGAAAGGTTAGAATTTTGTGAATTTTTTGAATGAAAGATCAAAAGGATAAACAATGCAGATTTTTTTTTACAGCCGCCTTTGCTCATATTTACTAAGGGTGCCAATATTTGTGGAGGGCACTGTATGTGATGAAGCATACAATTAACATTTTACAATATATGGAGTTTATTTATAAAATGCAATTTTTGGGTGTTGTGATATCACTGAATTATTGGAATTTAAATTTTCTTTTTTATTGAAATATAAATAATTATTGCGTACATGTCTGAAAATAAAATGTCATTGTACACAATCAGTATTAGGTTCTTCTTTGCTAATTCTTTGCTTTGTTTTTAAAGTCTGTGCGATTTCATTTTGCAAAAATTTTTACATTTTTAAAACCTGTAAGAACTGAATTTGGAACACTGTTCCTCATTCCACACACTCTTTTACAATTAGAGGATGAAGTCACACCTTTGGGTGTGACGGGTCAAACCGTAAATAATTAGAAGCTGAAGTCACACAATGTGGTCCACGGACACAGTTTGGTAACATGATACAAATATGTAATGCCGGCAGAATGTGACACAGAGCCAGAGAAGGCTGGATGTCGGGTTATCTGAACTCAGTGGGAAAGGTGGGATTTTTGACCACATGAAGAAGTTCCTCTGGGGAGTGCCAGAAATTAACTGAATACGCAATCACGGATTTCAGAATGACATTTGTTTCAAATTAGGTCCGGTTTTGCGTTCCTCCCTCTGCTTACACATTGTTGATACAGGAAGTAATACTTCAGCAAACATACACACTTTTGCGTGACAAGACCTGTCATGGCTAACAGACTGCCTTTGCAGTGAGAGTTGAACATATGGTCAAATAGTAAATGATAAAAAAACCCAAATTCATAGATGTGTGCAACATCCTCATGTGAAAATGGTTGAAGCTATAAAAGCAACTGAAGAAAAATGTCAAAGTAAGCTATTTATTTAATATAAAATACTAAACAAAAAGAAGAAGGTACCATTTACTTCAAACATTTAGCACCTCATGCAGCTGGACATAAAACTTCCATGAAGCTGTGTGAGTAGTAGGCCTATGTGTGTAAAATTGGTAACATTTTTATACAGTATTACTAGTGCCACCTGCTGCATATTTTATTTCATAAACAGAATAACTATTTACTTTGCATCTACAGTACTGAAATGAATGAGTGAATCTTTGAACTGTATTAAACATTTATTGATTTGAGGATGCGTATGTTCTAGGGGTTGAACGACTTCAGATTTTTTTAAATCGACATTTATGTGATTAAAGTCAAGTCGACTAGTCGCTGATGGCGTTATTAATGAACAAAGCCTGAACCTCGAGCTGAGACTCGAACGCGGGTTGCCTTGTGCACAGCTATGGCATATGACAGCGCTGCCCACAAGGCTATTACTCCAAAATAACAGCTTATTTTTATCAGTTTGTTTGTCTTTGAGTGGTTGTATTTCTCACAGATTTCTACTCGTTCTAAATCGAATACAGATAAAGTAGCACAATAAAGATTACATTTATATGAATGCATTAGTGAGAGAGTGATTGCATGTGTGAATTAATTTTAGCCTACCTGGCAACGTCTCTCTACTAATAGTGAAGCTGTGGTTTTTAGTTACTAAGAAATGTATGCTAGAACTTTTCAATTTCTAAGCTATTTTACTGATAAATCACAGAACAGTGTTGATACATTTCTGCGCTATTCATGTTTTTGTGTGCGCGATCCTCACATGATGTGCAAGCTATGCTGTTATATGTGTGTGCGTTACAATGCAGCAGCGCGTTTAGAACGGTGATTAGCTTACGTGTACAATAAACTGTTTAAAACGTACATTCTACCAATCAATTTTGAGAATCCAGATGGCATAATCAAACATACACTATATTGCCAAAAGTTTTGGGACGCCTGTCTTTATGTGCACATGAACTTTAATGACATCCCATTCTTAATCCGTAGAGTTTAATATGAAGTTGGCCCACCCTTTGCAGCTATAACAGCTTCAACTCTTCTGGGAAGGCTTTCCACAAGGTTTAGGAGTGTGTTTATGGGAATTTTTGACCATTCTTCTAGAAGCGCATTTGTGAGGTCAGGCACTGATGTTGGACGAGAAGGCCTGGCTCGCAGTCTCCGCTCTAATTCATCCCAAAGGTGTTCTATCGGGTTAAGGTCAGGACTCTGTGCAGGCCAGTCAGGTTCCTCCACACCAAACTCACTCATCCATGTCTTATGGACCTTGCTTTGTGCACTGGTGTGCAGTCATGTTGGAACAGGAAGGGGCCATCCCCAAACTGTTCTCACAAAGTTGTGAGCATGAGATTGTCCAAAATGTCTTGGTATGCTGAAGCATTAAGTTCCTTTCACTGGAACTAAGGGGCCAAGCCCAACCCCTGAAAAACAACCCCACACCATAATCCCCCCTCCACCAAACTTTACACTTGGCACAGTGCAGTCAGGCAAGTACCGTTCTCCTGGCAACTGCCAAACCCAGACTCGTCCATCGGATTGCCAGACAGAAAAGCATGATTCATCACTCCAGAGAACACGTCTCCACTGCTCTAGAGTCCAGTGGCGGCGTGCTTTACACTACTGCATCTGACGCTTTGCATTGCACTTGGTGATGTAAGGCTTGGATGCAGCTGCTCGGCCATGGAAACCCATTCCATGAAGCTCTCTACGCACTGTTCTTGAGCTAATCTGAAGGCCACACGAAGTTTGGAGGTCTGTAGCTATTGACTCTGCAGAAAGTTGGCAACTTCTGTGCACTGTGCGCTCTGTGATTTTACGTGGCCTACCACTTCGTGGCTGAGTTGCTGTTGTTCCCAATTGCTTCCACTTTGTTATGGTCAAAACAGCTGACCGTGGAATATTTAGCAGTGAGGAAATCTCACGAATGGACTTATTGCACAGGTGGCAACCTATCACGGTACCACGCTTGAATTCACTGAGCTCCTGAGAGCGACCTGTTCTTTCACAAATGTTTGTAGAAGCAGTCTGCATGCTTAGGTGCTTGATTTTATACACCTGTGGCCATGGAAGTGATTGGAACACCTGAATTCAATGATTTGGAGGGGTGTCCTAATACTTTTGGCAATATAGTGTATCTTGTGGAGCGCTCCCAAGTATGCATTTATTTGTCATTTTAACTGTTGGAAATGGAGCATAAATGTGGACTTCAAAGAGTTTTTATCCTGTTGCGCCCTCTATAGGCCATGATCAGCGACTAGTTGAGGTCAAGCTTTAAAAGTGCAATGTGTAAATTTTAGGAGGATCTATTGACAGAAATGCAATATAATATACATAACTATGTTTTCAGTGGTGTATAAAGACCTTACATAATGAACCGTTATGTTTTTATTACCTTAGAATGAGCCATTTCTATCTACATACACCGCAGGTCCCCTTACATCAGGGGCTCCCAACCACATTCCTCGAGGCCCCCAAACACTGCATGTTTTCCATGTCTCCTTAATCAAACACGCCTGATTCAGATCATCAGCTCATTAGTAGAGACTCCAAGACCTTTAATGGGCATGTCAGATAAAGGAGAGATGCAAAATGTGCAGTATTGGGGGGCCTCCAGGAACGTGGTTGGGAACCACTGCCTTACATGTTAAGTTGCTATTTTGCGCCGGCATGTTTCTACAGTTGCCCTAAACGGACAAACTGCTAGAGCATGTTTGCTTGACTAGCTACTCTCTGCTGTCTCAGGCGATGACATCTTTGTCCTGTGTTGGCCACCGTAGCTTCTCTATATTACAATTCGCAACCTCAACGCTAGATGCCGCTAAAATCTACACACTGCACCTTTAGGCGTCATGGCAGCATTAAAGTTGGCTAGTCGACTAGTCTGTGCAACCCCTAGTGTTTCCAAAGGGTCTCAGTGACCTGCTACTTTCTTACATCTAGCAATTATTTATAGGCTTTCCCAGAATAGCATACATGGATGGAAGCATGAAATGTATGGTGACATAAACAATTATAAAAATATACGCCTACCTTTTTTTATAGAAAAAAATAATGCCTTGGTTAGTGTTTTAGGTTAATTTAGCTAAATTATTATACAAAGTAATACATTTTAAATAAAAATATTATAAATAAAAATACATGTATAAATTCATATACTTTAAATAAACAGTGAGATTTGTTTCTTTCACAATTTGTAAATAATTGTGTAATTTGCACATTCACATTTTGGACCAATGAGATGAGAACACTACTGAAATAAAAACCAAACGACCGAAGCCGGTTAAATGGAGTTTATCACTGGATAGACAGTA
This sequence comes from Mylopharyngodon piceus, assembly GCA_039654765.1. Taxonomy (NCBI): domain Eukaryota; kingdom Metazoa; phylum Chordata; class Actinopteri; order Cypriniformes; family Xenocyprididae; genus Mylopharyngodon; species Mylopharyngodon piceus. The sequence goes on along the minus strand of CM077438.1, from coordinate 24,697,804 downwards.
TGAGAAAGTAACATCTGAACATATTAATAAAAATCTGTGTATCTGCAAAGGAAGTGTAACTGACTCAAAAGCACAAGACAGATGGTGCGATTTGTTGCGGGATGGTTTGGGGGCAGGGAGGGTATTTACTGGTGTGTAATCCGCTCTGATGTCACTGTATGCTGAAGGAGGGGTCTGAGATCCGCCGCTCCACTCGCCTAATCCTAGTGTGTTGATAAGAACAACCGACAAAGATGAAGGCAAGCCGAACAGCTCTTCTTCATCGCTTGTGTTCATAACAGGTAAGTATAACGGATGAGACTGTAAACAGCTGTTTGGGTCCCGCTGTATGTCGTGTTTTACAGGCGGTACTTGATCGTACAGGAGCTGCACCTGCTGGATAAATTCACTGGGGAGGGATGCGTTTGCCTCAGCGCAGGCCCGCTACGTTACGAAACAACACGCTTTTAACTTTTATTATCAATGGAAAGTTTTCAAATTACACCGTTAAATCTTATTTTGGTGTTTTATTGTGTTTTAATTGAACAAAATCTTTATTTTATAATGTTAGGAGCGCCGAAATGTCCATATGGTTAGCGGTACCTACCTGTAACGTTACGTGACTGCAGCAGTCAATACATCGACAATCGTGACATTTGGTAAGATACAGTAAAATCATTGCGGTTTCATGTTGAGGCTTTTGGTTTTAAAGTCGCTTCTATGATATTAAGATGAATAAGAAGCAAAATGTTAGCAATGTTAATGGCAAAATAACACAAAAATACATTTTATTGTCCAATATACAGTAAAAACAATTTACAATCGATTTAACAGAACACTATATGCAATCTGTTATAGGCTACTGTTTATTGTGGTAAAAAGTATGAACATCCAACAAGACGTGCATGCCCTTTAAAATATTATTATAAACGTTGGAAACATACAATTACATACAATTAGTGAAATATTTCCAGACTCCATCGCGTGATGCATCAAATTTGCTTATATTTTATTTAAAAAGTTAGTTTCTTTTTATTTTTTATCACTTAATGCACATTTTATTTTACAAAGTTAAGTTGTTTAGTTAATCTTTATAGCATTGTTTTCATGTTTATTTATAAGCATTGGTTCATAAATAGGCCGAATAGGTTTTGATTTCTGTTTTACCACCTGTAATATTAATATGTTTATCAGTATATATTAAGATTATATATTAAGATAGTTGTTCAGTTATATTTATATTGTATCGATCAATTCTTTATACAGTTATGCACTATGAATTTACAGACACCAAAAGGTTTACCATAATGCCTGAAACATTGTCATTATATTTTTATATGATATGAATTTCTAGCAACCACAGCTATCAAGTTTTTTTTTTTTTTTTTTGTAGCTTAACAGGAATTTATGATTGCAGTGGGATTTACATTTTGCTTCTTTTAAATGACACTCATCGTACATTAAACCTCCTGTGCTTTACTTTACCTACTGTACATTAAACCTATATTTTTTCTCATTTCTTATATACACAGTAAATACCAAATAATTGTAGAATGTAAAAAAAAAAAAATGCCATTGGCTTGCATCTCTAGCAAATTTAATGTTTTTTTAAAGATGGAGAAAGGTATTTGAAAAATTTTTATATTAGTGAATACTTAGTGAATTAGTGAATATTAGTGAATATTAGTTTAATTTTTTGCCATCTGAAAGTGAGTGACACCACCTGCCACCGGAACTGCAGAGTGACCCTAATATGCATGTATGCTCTCAGTTGTAAACAATACAAAGAGGCTGCATGGTGAAAGTGAAGATCTCTGTTTAAACAGGGAGGTAAATCCCTTGGCTTTGGGTTTTTATGGGAGGTTTGACAGATGAATCTGCTGAACTCCAGGACTGGTGGAGTATGCAGCATGACGGCTGCCCACGGTGGAGCCATCTGTGACAGCACTGCTGCCATAAACCATGTCTCTGCACAGGAATACAAACATGCAGTGTGTTACTCTGTCATTATACAGACACATATAAGAGCCACATTGCTTGATTAGACATTATGTGCATTTATAATTTCATACTGATGGTATTTACATGTTTTTTGGACATGATACTGGTAATGCCATGTTTTTTTTCACATATTATAGGACATACTCCTCCTCTACTATATGATTTCCGTGTGTCATTCAGGCTGTTCAGCAGCATCTAGACAATGAGCAGTGAGTGGGCGGAGCCATGAGCCATAGGGAGGAGCCAGAGGAGGCAGGCCTCAGAGGTCCTCCCCCTCATCGCAGCAAGCAGCCCAATGGGACTCCCCTAGAGGGAGGTCGGCCCAGATGGAGGCCATGCCAGCTGCACAATCCCGATGCAGAAAGCCAAGGCCACCACCATCATCACCATCAACACTATCATCAACAAGCAAACCAGCACCCATCTGGATCTAGCCGAGCTCCACCACGCCAACGTAGGCGGCATGTTCCCGGGCAAGCACAACGCAGGCGGACTGAGAGCGGAGATACAGAAGTTAGAGCTGGCCAACAGCCCAAGCAGGGGGCATCAAGACATCATCGGAGTGGAGAGAGACTCCATCAGCAGAGATACAGACAACAGCACAAAGAAGAAGAACAACAGGTGGTCAAAACACCTCAAACAGAACAAGCTTCAGAAGCATTATCTCCAGAAGATTCCTCTCAAGAACTGCTGACTCCATCTCCTCAGGATGAACCAATCACTGAGAGGCTGGATGAAAACAGTCCAGATCTGTCCCATTCATCTGATACACAGATTGATCGTGATACAAATCCAGAACAGCCAGAGTCTTCAATGGAACAGTTGGAGGAGAAGGTTCAATGTGAAGAATCAAAGTTTGTCGAAGAGGAATTGGTGAAAGAGAACAAAGAGGAAGAGGACTATTCCAGAGAAACTCATGAACAAGACTATGTTCCACCTAAGATTACTTCAAAATGTCGCACTGAAAGTAAAAGAACCAGTCCGCTACGAGTAGATGTTCCACCGTTCGCCACATCTCCTCACCAGATGATGAACAAACCTTTTTTCCAGTCTTCACGAACCTTCTCAGAGACTCTTCGAAACTACAACTCTGATCCAAAGTCATACCCTACTCATTTTAACACCATTAACGCTCATACAAACAAGGATAAAGGGTTTGATAGTCCCATGTCCCATGTTGAAGACCACCAAGATGATCTCTCAGACTCTAGTCCTGAAGCCTGCACTGATTCTTACCCTCAACTAAGCCCAGATTCTTACCCTGAAGAGACTTCAGCAGAATATCAGACAGAATCATACCAATGCAACCTAACAGATCCTAATCCAGCCCTTGAGGGGCCTCAGATGTACGAGTGTGATGACCAGTGTGACTCACAGGAAGACATCGGTCATCTTAGTTCAGTAGGCTCCAGGCTGCACCACTATGATGAACAGTCAGGAGATGAAGCCGAAATCTCAGGGAGAAGCAGAGCCCAGGTCAGGAAGACATCAGCCTCAACTAGCCTTTTACAAGAAGTTCACCCCCAAGAGGAAACATCGGAAACTACTCGGCTTTCACCTGATTTACAGGTTGAAGTAGTGGAAAGTCCTGATAAGTCATACACTTCAGCCCAAGACCAAAAAGCAGAGTCTTGCAGAGCTACAGGAGATGCTATCTCTTTGGCCATTAAGGATATTAAGGAAGCTATCGAGGAGGTGAAGACCAAGACGGTGCGTTCGCCATACACGCCTGACAAGATCACAGAGCCTGTGTGGGTGATGAGGCAGGATGTGAGCCCTGTTGAGGAGAACCATCCTCAACTACATCCTCAGATTCACTCATATCCACAGTCACCATGTCAACTATCCCAGTCTTCTCCACAGTATGCGGTGAGTGAGCTTACCTGCATAATTTCCACAATTCCCTATGATGAAGTTCCTTATGAAACTTTATTTTAAATGCCCCTATTATGTTATTTTAAATGCTTACAATAGGCTACAATAGGTTTACATGCATCCAAGGTCACTCTGATTGGTCAGATGGCCCAGTCTGTTGTGATTGGTCTACCGCTTACAGTGCATACAGTGCAGCACGGAAACCATTGATCTTTGAAACTTTGCAGACCTTTTACATTTAACAAGCAGCTATATTACACACTATATGAAAGGTATTATCTGAAAAAGCATAATAGGTGCATGTTAAAAAGGCCACAATTAGCCTTGGCATTTTTGCAGAATGACGTCAACATTTTTTTTTTTTTTTTCATTTTTAGTCTATAAGCATTGGACAATAAAGTAAAAGAATTTTGAGGCAAATATTGGAAAGAAATATTTGAATTCCAGGCTTGCTGCGGCCATGGAAAACCTGCAGATAACAGGGAATTTTAAAATTGTAATTTCCAGGCCTGGGCATGTCATGAAAAAAATTGTGCTAAATAGAGATTATACTTTTTAGTTATGCTTGGAGTTAAATATTTCAACAGCTAAAAATGTAAGTAATCATGAATGCCTGGAAAAGTCATGGAATTTCATTTGACAACACACGGTGGAAAGTACGAATAGAAACCATAAAATATATATGTTTCTTTTAGACATTATTTGAAGTTCACGTGGCACTTCTTGAGTTTATTTCTTTATAAAGTTGATAGAACTGATGAAGCTGTTGATAACAATATAGCAGGTTTTCAACTGTAAATTAGACAAATGTTCTACTTATCAAGTGATTCAAATAATATATTTACACAGAGATGTTTAAAAAGAACAAGTGTGGTGATAATGCAACTTCTGATATTTAATAGCAGTGGTTTCCTTCATTTTTACAGGCTCCAGTTCAAGATGCTGAACTTCCTTCGGGAGCAGAATCCTCTGGAGTCCATCATCAGGACCAGGATCTAGACATCAGTCCCTGTGTGCCAAGTCAAGAGGTGAATTATTGTATTTGACTTGCAGTTGACACATTTATGATTTATTCTTTACACTTATTTCTTACACTTTTACTGTAATTGTAACAATATTGCGTTTTTGGTTCGCAGCCTAGGAGAAATTTGGCCTCTTTCCCTACATATGTTGATGGTAAGTTTAAGGAAACCTGGCTCTTATGATGTGCGTCAAATAAGAGTCATAAGAAATTTATTATCCTGCATTATCTTGTAAGATTATAAGCCATTTGAATGTAAGGCTGTGTCCCACGAAGCCTGTCAAAAATTTGTCAGGGTTATATTTCACCTCATGTTATTTTAAATATTGTTTTAAACAATATCCATATTACTTATGTTTTATTATTTATAATCTTTTGCTTAAATGTAACAATATATTGATAACTGCCAGTGTTATTATAGTTAACTGAAACTAAAACCATTAAAAAAACATTTTCGTTACTTAAAATTACTCAACATTTTTCATTTTAATGTAGTTTAACTTGATATGTTAAAATAACTAAAACTAAAATAAATTAATATAAACTATAGACATATTTATAAAACAACAACTATTAAAAATGACAAAAACACACAACAAAATTACTAAAACTTTACCTAAAATTAAAATGAAAGAAAAAAAAAATCAAAATATTAATAAAAACTATAATAGTATCTCACTGAGACTAAAATAACACTGATAAATGCAAACATATATGTTTTAAATTATTTTTGAACATGCTTACATTTTACAAGTTTTTTTGTTGCATATTTAAGATTTGCATTTTGACATTTTCATGACAATTGAGCATATTTCTCCTAAATTTTCATCACCATTTTGCAAAAAAATTTGTAAAAAGTATTTTTACAACATATTTGTAATTCTGCTTTTGTTAACACAAAAGTAAAACACAGAAAGCTTTTACAATGATTCAGAAATAATGCAGAGTATCAGGTTTAATGTTCTGCTATGCATATGGTCTGCCTGTTTCCACAGTTCCTGGCCCATGTGACCCTGAGGATTTGATTGACGGCATCATTTTTGCCGCAAACTACCTGGGTTCCACCCAGCTGCTGTCAGAGAGAACGCCCACAAAGAGCGCCCGCATGCAGCAAGCCCAGGAGGCCATGAGCCGCGTCCGGGTGAGGAAAACCAGGGATGCCAGTTGGAGTTTCCTCTGGTGTACTAATTATTTGATGCTCCTGTCTGTTCTCCTTTTTGAGCGTGTTCAAACATGTACACACCAATACTTCACTTAGCCACTAATATACTGATTCATCTAAGGTTATGTGAGGTTGTGGATGAAAAACATGTCACAAACATCTCTGGATATCTAGCCTCCATGTGTTAACAAACAAATGTGAGTGACAGTTAGTTGATTCTGAGAGTCAGTTTTTGTCTCTGGGGCCGCTGATGTCATTCTGATCAGAGCTGAAATTTTGATAGTGTTTCCCACAAACCTTCAGCCTATCACAATACCATAACATCCCACGCACCCTGTCTCCCCTTCAGCCAAATTATCCTGTGTTATTTCATTTGGGCGTATCCATTGTCTCCAAACCAATTGCACTGCATCTGAGCCGCCCACCCTTTTATGTTTGTTGGCTTTATTTGACCGTTCTCTGTTTTTATTTGTCCCTTGCCGAGCAGACAGCCCAGACACAGGCCAAAATCAGAAATAAGGTATGGTATTTGTTCCTGTAGACATGCAGGTTTTTAGTAAGATTGGTACCTGCAGTTTTGCTGTTCTTTTTCCTTTGTCTTACATCAAAATGTGTTCTTTGACAGGCTTTTATGATTACAAGTACCAAGGATTCAAATCTAACAGCATCTCTGAGTGGTGTATTTGTTAGTCCAGGAAGTGAGGTGCTGTTTCAAGAGTAATAACTGTTTTACTTCCCTTACGGTATCAGCAGGACACTGAGAGTGGGCCGCCATCCAGCACAGAAGTGGACCTCTTTATATCAACGCAGAGGATCAAAGTGCTCAGTGCTTTCACACAGGTGCAGAACACACTTTGAATCACTTTCATGCTTGTTTCACTTTGAATTTTCTTTATAAAAATGCATGAGTGAGCAGGTTTGCATGTCTTGTGCTAGACAGAAATGTGACTATAGGCGTACAGTCTGGTCCTCATTGCTGCTTATTTTGGCCAAGAACTGTTTATACCACACTGTTTTCAACTAAAAATGGAAAACCTTTTATGCGTTTGGCATTTTGGCCTTAAAATGCAAACTTTTTAAAAGGGTTTTTTGAAAATGATACCTTTATCATCTCTGTGTAAACTACAAAAATGCGAATTTGTGAAAATGGTGACGTCGTGCACATGAGTATTACGTGTTCAGTCTATAGGCGCATAGTTTTTCTTTACAAAGTGACGTCACCAACTACCGGCCTGGCAGTATAACAGTTTTTTTAATCCTTTTTGCGTTTTGACAACGTTGTCGTCTGTAAGCGAAACTTTTAAAAAATACAAAGGAAAAACCTTTACGTTTTTAGTACATCGTTGTTGTTTAAATGTACCATTAGACAGTCAATTTTTTTTGTCTTATCTATTAATTTAATCAAAAATACATTGAAAATGCAATTAATACATACAATGATTTAAATACACCTCTTCTATTGATAAACATGTTTTTAATTTCTCAACTAAAATTTATTTTGATATTTTTATTGGAGCATTAAGTAAAAAATTTCAGGGTGATATGACTGTCTTAAAAATTAACGAAATTCTATTTATGATTTTTATACTATTTAAAATTTTTATGTTGTATTTTAATGTATGCAAACATATTTTTTTTAGGACTATTATGATTTTTTTCACTTTTCTAAAAACAAAAGAAAAAAGCCTCATTAAAGGCACAATATGTAAGAATTTTGCTGTAAAATATCCAAAAACCACTAGGCCAGTGTTATATATTTTGTTCAGTTGAGTACTTACAACATCCCAAATGTTTCCAACTATTTGTAAATCGTGAGAAAATCGCGTTTTTAACCAAGGATGTGGGATGTGTCTGCGAGTCGCCTGTCAATGCCGTCATACCCGCGTTACCCTCGGTTTCCGGTTTTATTTTGTAGAAACCCTGGAAACACCAAAGACGCTTTAATATATTAAATGTTTTATCAGACAAGGGAACAACTGTTTGGTTACATTTATAGACAGAAAATGAATTATTATTATATAGCTCAACACGTTTAGTCTTATTGTTTAAATCTAGTTCTCTTGATTTTCCGAGAGTACCATGCTTTTACCATGCCTAAGAGAAAAACACTATTTTGTCAAGCATTTTCTCCATCATACAATACGTTTTTAAAAAATAACATGCCATTTATCAACACAAGCCACCCAGCATTTATTAATATATTCTAATATCGATCTAGCTTACTGCAGTATGCAACAAGTGCCTCCCTGCAGCCGCCGAGTGAACGCACAGAGTAACGTTATAACATCATTTTAACGTTATAACACACTCAAATGTATCTAATATGATAAACAGCGCGGTGTTACCTCATACACTTGACCGGAAGAAACGGCGCCGGCGACTGCGGCATAATAAAAGTTCCGCTGCTCTCGAGGTGTGTCGCGTTTGTCTCTCATTAAGAATCGCTCCAGCGACCTCGTTCAGCTCTAGCAGCACTCGGCCCTGCTCTGCTTCATACTACAGTAACATTAATAATCTCATCCATGAACATGATTTCTGCTCGAGTCCCGTCCTGATTCTTTTCCACCGGCTGTGAGGTGAAGACGACATTTCCCAAGATTCCGCGCTCAAACTCTGTGTCATCAAGCTACGCCTTTGTTTTGAATAGGCGACCTCTAGCAGTGAAAAAACGACATATTGTAGCTTTAAATGACTTGAAAGTCAAATTCAAAGTCATGTGGTGCAACCAACATGCAGTAACAAACATAAAACAGTGATATCATAGAGAGCACCTGTCAACAGCAGTAAATCTCTTAAAATATCAGATACTTTGACATTTTCATGTTAGGTTAGTTCAGGTTGTAAATTGTCATGTGGTGCGACTCCCCTAAATGATATTCATAAATTAATAATTCATGATCTTTGTAAAAATACTATTTTAACTTGAAAAATGTTATCAAAAACATTTTTGGAAATAGATTTATGTGTACACTCAATTAAAATTTAAAAACTTTTTTTTTTTTAATTATATAAATTCCAAAATCATACAAAACCAGGATGAATACAAAGAGCACATTTCTAAGAACATGGAACTTTTTCTTTTTATTTGTTGTGAACATAAATACATACAGCAGTTACAGGAATAACCTTCATTAGTTGTGATCAAATGTTCAAAAACACAAACTGACCTTTAGCATCTTTGTCTTGGCAGGACACCATGATGGACCATCCACTGAGGACCATCTCATACATAGCCGACATCGGGAACATGGTTGTACTGATGGCTCGCAGGAAGATGATTCGCTCTCACAGCGCACAGGAGAGCTTAGACACGGCAGAGACGCAACACACAAACCCAGCACGAGACGACCGACGCCAGTACAAGATGATCTGCCATGTTTTTGAATCAGAAGATGTGAGTGTTTGAACTGTTACACCATGTACTTTATGGAAGGCTGCAAATGCAAATGTTTCTTGTATGCTTTGTTCTTTCTCTCTGTCAGGCTCAGCTGATTGCTCAGTCCATTGGTCAGGCCTTCAGCGTTGCATATCAGGAGTTTTTGAGAGCCAATGGCATTGATCCAGAGGACCTGAGCCAGAGAGAGTACAGCGACCTGCTCAACACTCAGGACATGTACAACGACGACCTCATTCACTTCTCCAAGTCTGAAAACTGCAGAGATGTAAGTTGACCAGTGGCCATAAAGTGACAGTAGTTGAGCATTTTTTCTTTTTTCCAATTTGGTTTTTCCAATGGCCAAATCTTTATTAACAAAAAAAGACTATTACGCCTATTTTAAATATGTGTTCAGCCCTGCAAAGTACCAACGGTTATTTATCGTTGCTAAGCCAAACTCTGCAATTACATTGTTTCAACCTTGTTACAGTTAGTTTAAAATGCATAAACTTAAATTCATAAAGTTATTGTGGGTAATTCTGGTAATATCACTCAGTTTTGGTTCCTCTTATTAAATCATACATATAAAATAAAAAGAAAATATTAGATTTCTGTTGATTTCTATTAAGCTGTGTTACATAAAAAAACACCTTGATTGAAATATGGTAAAAATACTTGATAATGGCACTCATTCTAATATAATACCAGGAATATCCATTAAACCGTTATTTTTAAAGGGGAAAGTGTATATGGCACAACAGAAGTTAGACAAAACCAGATTCTACATTTTCTCATAATATGCAAAAAATCATTATAGAGGCAAAAAAAAAAAAAATGTAGGTAGAATTGGACTTTTTGCAATGTAACAATTGAGACAAGCAAACTGGCTAATATTCCAAAGTAAACTATTTTAAAATATGTATTATTTCAAAATTAATTTTGCCATGCACACTAAACAGAGCTAAACTATCAAATAAAATGTAAATATATTATTTACAAGACGCAACTGAGACACACATTGTACACAACTGACACCATTCCTGAGAATGAAGCCTAACTTCATCATCTTAAATTCTTCAGCAGTCATAGGACATTCACTAAATAAAATCACTGATGGCATTTCTTGAGGATGTTTTTGTGGTTGTGTGTCAGGTGTACATAGAGAAGCAGAAAGGTGAGATTCTGGGGGTGGTAATCGTGGAGTCCGGCTGGGGCTCCATCCTTCCCACGGTCATCATCGCCAGTCTGATGCACGGCGGACCTGCGGCCAAGTCTGGAAGACTCAACATCGGCGATCAGATCATGACTGTTAATGGCACTAGTCTGGTCGGACTGCCACTCTCGACATGTCAGAGCATCATTAAAGTATGGCTTCTTTGTTCTGTTGTGTTTTGTATTTCTGATCTTTTTATTATATCTGACAACAAATATTTTAGCTTTTAGACTCTACACACACTGATTCCAAGGGAGTTTCATGTTAGCATGTTGCTAAGCTAATAGCTCAATGCTGTAATAAACATAAAAATACACGACATGAAAATGTTGGGTAAAATAGTCTATTTCTAATTAAGTTTAACCTGAATTTACACTTCTGCTATCTTTGATAGATTTTCTTGGATAGATTTGTTTCATTCAGGTCAGTGTGGATTCTGGGATTGTCTTATTCACAAATGGTATCTTTATAAGAATTAAGGTATGATCACATTCACTGTTGCTCTGTAAATTTCCATGAGTGAAATCCAGTAATTTCAATAGGAATCCAATTAATCACGTATTTTGTGTGGGGGAAAGATTTCCGCATGCTGATTTCGCAATGGGTTCGAGTCGATCATGTGAATTTGCCGCGTTGACCAACAGAAAGCTGCTTGGTTTGAAAGTGACTTCTGTGTGAGCTTCATACATCTACACCGTTGACAAGCCAGCTTACAGGGAAATTTGTCTAACGTTCTGGCAATGTTCTCTCAAAGTTATGAACAAACGTTATTCCAGTAACATTGTAATAAAACATTTGTTCAAAGTTATCTGGTCTGTAATAACATTATCAAAACATTGACACAAAAATGCTATTTATACATCATTCATGGAACATTTTTTTCTGAAACATTTTAATTGGACAGTCTGTTTTTTTTTTTAACTACTTACTACATTACTACTTACTACTTTTTTCAGATGGTTCAGAGAACATTCAAAAGTAATGTTCCCATAATACTTGCAAAATGATAAAATAGAAAAAAATCCCTTGTTTTCTCTAATGTTAATGGGAACATTAGCAAAATGTTCCTAGAATATATTTCTGTCATGACAACTCTTGCTGCTGCTGTTGGTTATTGCTGCTGCTGCTTTAGATCAAGTACGAGACTTGCTACTGCCAATACAAACACGACATGCTGCCACTTTACAATATAGCATACATGAATTACCTGTAGCAGGTCTATACAGCTGGAACTGGGGAGCAAGTCGCGCTGCACTGCTATAGCAAATGCTGACCAAGTATTTGAAGGTGGAGCAGCAAGCTCATTGGCTACTGATACAGCAGGAACCAATCAGCTGTGCCCTATAGAGAATGATGTGATTGCGAGCAGATTGAGTTAAAGGGTTCACCCAAAAATGAAATTTCTGTCATTAATTACTGACCATCATGTCGTCCCAAAGCCGTAAGACCTTCGTTCATCTTTGGAACACAAATTAAGATATTTTTGATGAAATCCGAGGGTTTCTGAACCACACATAGGCAGCAACGTCATTGCACCTTTTGAGGTCCAGAAAGGTACTAAAGACATACTTTTTGTGCGCAAAAACAAAACAAAAATAAAGACTTGAACAATTTGAACTGTTGTCATACGTAGTTGACGTAATAAACACAGTGCAGCGCTTCCGTGTTTACATCTGAACGCCGGCTCAGTATTGGCTGACGCTGTACACGTGAGCAGCACGACGCATGCGTGTGATGCTGACACAGGAGCCGGCCAATAATGAGTCGGCGTTCAGATGTAAACACGGAGTCGACTACGTATGACAACAGTTCAAATTGTTAAACAAAGTTGTTATTTTTGTTTTGTTTTTGTACACAAAAAGTATTCTCGTCGCTTCATAACATTAAGGTTGAACCACTGTAGTCACGTTGACTATTTTAACCATGTTTTTAATACCTTTCTGGACCTCAAAAGGTGCAATGACGTTACTGCCTATGTGTTGTTCAGAAACCCTTGGATTTCATCAAAAATATCTTAATTTGTGTTCCGAAAATGAACGAAGGTCTTACGGGTTTGGAACGACATGAGGGTGAATACTTAATGACAGGAATTTCATTTTTGGGTGAACTAACCCTTTAAGGACCTATCAGCCTGCGCCATCTAGAGTTTCATGACAGAACTTTGTATTTTTGTTAACTGGGAATAGACCTTTTTTATCTGCAAAATTTCGCTAATGTGACCGCATTTTGACAGCAGGCCTCATGGCAAAATAATGTGCTTTGATTTGTTTTGTCTAACTGTTCTGTGTTCAGGGGCTAAAGTCTCAATCCAGGATAAAGATGAACATCGTCAGGTGTCCCCCTGTGACCATGGTGCTCATTCGCAGACCAGACCTTCGCTATCAATTGGGTTTCAGTGTACAGAATGGCATTGTGGGTATTAACATCAAAACATTGGTCATTTGTCACCAGTTTTTACAGTGTTTTACTAGGTAGCAGCTACTAACAGAGTTCATGTTTTGTTTGCAGATTTGTAGCCTCATGCGAGGGGGGATTGCAGAGAGAGGAGGGGTCCGCGTCGGCCATCGCATCATCGAAATCAACGGTCAGAGCGTAGTGGCCACACCTCACGAGAAGATTGTCCACATCCTATCAAACGCTGTGGGAGAGGTAAAGAGTGTCCTGTCCTCTGTCAAGTGCGGTTGGGGGAGTCAGATTCCAGTTCATTCAGATGGTTCAAACTGTCACCCCCCTTTTTGAGCATAGAGATGAAAATAAATGTTTGTAATTGACAAATTCTTTGGGATAAAGACCTAAGGTTGGTCACTTTTTAAAGAAGACACTCAGCAGATTATTGCAGAAGTTAAAGCACTTCAAAAAATGAAAGTGTAAAAAAGAAGTTTAACTTTAGTGTTCATGTTTGATGCTGCCACCCTAATTGTGCTCATTTTATTAAAGGTGGGGTAAGCCATATTTCAAAAACACTGTTTGAAAGTTAGTCGGGCCAACACCAATAACAAACATGTAGCCAATCAGCATTAGGAGGCATATGACAGTCGAGGAGAGAGAACAGGCAAGAGGGAGATTTGAAGAAAGACTGCAGAAAGAGAGATGAGACACAATACAAAAGAGCTCAAAAGAATATCACTGGAATGAAGGTTTATGACTGGGCAAGTGCTTTAGGACCCGCGTTCATATTAGAAAAGCTTTCCAGCGCTGGAAAGCGCTAAGCGGGAAAACCTGAAAACAGACGCAGAGGCTGCTTTGATTCTGCTCCACACGTGAGTAACACTGGGTTTGAGTGTCAACGATTGTCTGGAGCTGCTGTGCTGTTGGCGACTAACAGCAAACTCTTGTTTGTATTTACTCTTGTGTACTGTACGTTTATTTTTTGTGCTTCCTTGTCATTCGTTCATCATCTGCGCTTTATTTTCCGTAAAACATTATTTTGTTGTGCGTCAGCTGTGATAAACAGACATCCACTCTCGCATTGCGTGTGTAACAGTGGCCAGATAGTGAGAGTTGTGCAGGTAAAACTATCTCAAGAGGTGCACTGACGACCGTTAGAGAATGTGGTGTTTGGCATCATTGGTAGTGCATTTGCCTTGCCTGCCAACAGTGATCGGGTCGGGGTTCGAGACCGCCTCGGAGCGGGGTGGTTAGGATTGGAGGGTGAGTTTTGGAGGCAGAGCAATGAAGAGAGGGGTGGGTTTGTTTGGGTTGATTTCAAATATCAACAATGTCCAACAGCGTTTTTTAAAATATGGCTTACCCCACCTTTAAATCTGATTTTGTACAATGAATAGTTTCAACTCTAAATTCTGATTGGATGAGCCACAATTAACACATATATGTGACTCACACTCTATATAAATCTGCATATATGTGTATATAAATTGCACTTGTAAATGTGCAATATTATATAGAGAGGTAGTTGTTATGTTAATTGGAAACTGTAAAGCCTATTGTAAATAGGCTGGTGAACGATATTACTTGGCAGAGATTTTATTCTGATTATTAATACATTTCAAAATATATTCCATATTGGTTGGCTTTCACAATATTTATAACAGGAGTACACCACTTGAGGCTATGCATTATAGTGATAATAACTGAAATGCAGCTACACTGAAGGCGAAATTTTATAAAACTCAAAGACCCTTGCTGCATCCGAAATTGCATACTGTCCAGAAGGTACTACATTTGGTTTGAATCTTACTTCGCGCCCGTTAAAAAAAGCACACTGATGAGCCAAAACATTATGACCAGTCACAGGTGAAGCGAATATCATTGATCATAACCTAACAAGGCCACATATTAAGTTATGGGGCTGTGTAGCCGCAGACCACTCAGAGTGCCTATAATGACCCCTGTCCACAATCGAAAGCGCCTTCAATGGGCACGCGAGCATCTGAACTGGAGGGAGTGTGATGCTCTGGGCAATGTTCTGCTGGGAAACCCTGTGTCCGGCCATTCATGTGGATGTAAATTTGACACCGTGCCACCTACCTAAACTTTGTTGCAGACCATGTGCCAAGTAGGGGTGTAAATCGGACGGTTCGTCACGATTCGATACAATATCAATTCTCATAGCCAGCGATACGATATTTTCCGATACCTCAAAAAGTTCTGCGATACGATTACGATACGATTCGATTCAGGGGTATATCGATCAATATTTCGATATTATGATATTATGTGCCTATTTTACACTACCAGTTACATTTTTATTAACTCACAACTGCAACCAAATTATATAACAAAAACAATTATTTTAAAATTTCACATCCTGCACCCTGATTGGAACGTCCACAAATAAAAAATTCACACAGTAATCTAATGACAGCTTATGACATGACAACAGCCAAGAAAGTATTTTAGTTCTGTGCTAAAATGTGTCATGTCAAAAAACTGATAAACATGGAAATGTTGTATATATTTTGTATATAGGCCTATATTCTATAAAATTAAAAGACATTTCTTTTATATGTATAGCGCAGCTTTTTAATGAAGCAACAACATATTATAGGTAGGACAGAACAAGACAGGCTATTAATATTCTTTCATTGTGCAAAAGTATTATAAAGGCTCCAATACAGAGCGGCACAAAGCACTTATGCGCATCCCGTGTGCAGAATGATGCGCTTGAAACAACACAGAGCAGCATCCTACGCAGCAGTTTATTGAGCATTTTCTTTTAACAGTTTTAATTTCAGTTACTGTGTGTGCGAAGAACGATTCATAGCGCTCTGTTCTCCAGTGTTGTGATCTAACTAACAGACACTGTTTGAGATGTGAGCGCGCTGCTTTGTGCAAGGCTTTAAACACAAGCAAATTATAAACTTTCGTGAAGATTCAGCACTGGCTCGATCGGGACAGTGACAGTTCCATCTACTGTCCCGAGGCTCTTTCACAAGTTCTGAAAGGTAGTTTAAACCAGAATGCACGCGTTGAAGATAATGCATAGACTGTCATTGTGTGAAAATGTGGAGAGTGTTGAAACAAAGGTGCCTCTATAAAATAGCCCACAGGTATCGATTTTTTACACGTTGCATCGATGCATCGTATCGTTAGACATTAGATCGATGTATCGATCTATATCGATACTGTTTGTTACACCCCTAGTGCCAAGTGCTTCATGACAATGGTGTTCCCTGGTGGCAGTGGCCTCTTTCAGCAGAAAAATAAACCCTGCCACACCACACACATTGTTCAGGAATGGTTTGAGCAACTTTATGAAGTGTTCAAGATTCAAATTCCCCAGATCTCAATCCAATTGAGCATCTGTGGGATGTGCTGGACCAACAAGTTCGATCCACGGCGGCTCCACCTCAAAACCTACAGGACTTGAAGGATCTGCTGGTAATGTCTTGGTGCCAAAAACCACTAGACACCTTCAGGGCCCTTGTAGAATCTCAGCGGGTCACTGTTTTGGCAGCACGTGGAGGATCAACAGCATATTAGGCAGGTGGTCATAATATTTTGGCTCATTCTATATAGTATGAATGTGTGTAATAGGAATGAAATTTGGACGTACTACATCTGCCATGTTGTCACTGTCACGAGACCAACCTCCAAATCCTCTCCCGTGGCCTCATGGGATAGTAAAGTGTCCATCATACGCACCCTTCAGAATCTCACCAGAAGTAGTAGGTCATCCGTGTACTTTCTGCCCACTGTTTAATTAATACTATGAATTAGGACATTCTACGCTGTTTTTCACCTACTATACAGTATGGAAGTATGCATATTCGGATGCAGTGCCTGTTTATACCTTTTAAGTTAGAATGTTGCTAAGCTAATGGCTTAAAACTCTAATAATCATAAAAAGCACATGTAAATGGTGATCCATTGAAGGTAAATACTGTAATCATCTGAATCTGTTTTTCTCAGATCCATATGAAGACTATGCCTGCAGCCATGTACCGCCTGCTCACGGCCCAGGAACAGCCTGTCTACATCTGAAACTCTGCAGGGCCACCACATCACCTTTAAATACACTGATCCAGAGTTATTATTTATTGAAATATTAATATAACTGTTTACAGATTTATTTAACTGGATGTATGTATTTATTATTACGTTAGTGCATAAACCAAACCATTCCAGCAACATATGACCTGCCTTAATCTCTATGGGTCTGAAGTGATCTCTGAACGCCGTTATCATTCCACTGGCATCAGTTCAATGTGTTCAAACGTACCAAAGAGAAATGAACGGCCATCCATCATGTGCCGACACACGGCTGGACCTACACTATCACAGAGATAAATGGCACTGATCACAGTAACAGAGATTCAATGTAACTGTTGCAGACACAAAACTAATTTACTGAGCTGTACTGTTATCAATTAACTAAAAGTAAAGGAATCAATGAAGAAAATATTTACACAGTATTTTTCATCAACGTGTCACATTTTCTATAGAATGGTTCTCCTGAGTGGTTTCTAGCACATTGCTATGTGGTTGCTAGGTGGTTATTTATTGACCCAAGATTAGAGTGATAATCTGTTTGACTATTTTTACTGATATTCCATCTTTTCTTGTTAATCTGTTCTCTAATAAATGGAACCTTTTGGTGGGTCTCAAACCATTAGCACTCAACACTGTTACACAGCTGTGTGTTGAAAAGAAAACATTCATAGCTAAAGAAATTTACATAATGTAGCAAACTCATGGAATTTTAAACAATACACTGACTTTTAAAATGTTTTTGAAAAAGAAGTCGCTTCTGCTCAAAGAGGCTATATTAATTTGATCAAAAATACAATAAAAAATGCAATTTATTCCTGTGATGTCAAAGCTGAATTTTCAGCATCATTACTCCAGTCTTCAGTGTCACGTGATCCTTCAGAAATCATTCCAATATGCTGATTTGATGCTCAAGAAACATTTCTTATCAATGTTGAAAACAGTTGTGCTGCTTCATATTTTACATTACAGCAGATAATGATATTGTGATAAAGATACTGATTTATAACGATGTCTTTTAAAAAAAATTAACGCACCCTTGCTAAGTAAAAGCAATCATTTCTTAAAAAAAAATAAAATAAAAAAAAGTACTGTCCCCAAACTTTTGAATGGTATTGTAAATTTGCAACCATTTAAACAGCAAAACTTACATAAATACTGTGACACAATTAATAATAATGATAAACATATGCATATTGTTTTTTTGTAGACCAATTTAATAGTTATTGTGACAAAAAAAAAAAACAACGAAAAAATTTCAGACTAAAACTATATACTGTATCAGAATCTGTTAATCTCTGCTCTAGATATGGCTCAGGTTATTAATAGTAATAGTGAGGCAAGCACAACTAAAGACAATCAAAGCAGAAATATTAAAAGGCAGGTTTATTTATTTGTCTTTAAAATTTAAAATTCCACAAATCTGTGTTTTATTAGTGGTTAATCCCAAAGCACTGATCATAGACGCATAACAATAGTGTGAACATTACACATTATCTTATTATAAGCCAGTTTTAACATAATTATAGCATAGTAATATATGCAGCAAGAATAAAATAATTTGCTAAACTTCAGTTAATACACGTTTGATCAATGACATTAAGGCACTAAATGTTTTGGGAAAATAACATTTAACCCACTTTCACTTTTGGTTTATGGCAAATTTCAGTAGTGTTAATGAGGAAAGTGTAACGTTAACTCCATCTAGTAGCTTTCATTAGAAACAGATACATGGCAAAGTGGGAAAATAAAAAACTAAAGACGTACAAAATATTCTGGAGGAAAAAAAAAAAAAAATCACTACAAGCAGACATGAAATATACAGTGAAATTTCATATAAAAACATTGCAGGTATAAAAAGATGCTGTTTTATAAATTGCACGTTTATACTGCGTGTATACATGTGGCGAACAATATCCCATCTGCTGTCTGTGGCTCCAAGAGATGGTTTGTGGACAATGACATGCACAGGAAATATCCCAACACAGATCCGACACAATGAAGAGACTCTGCTTGTTCTGTTGTGACTCTGTACAGCCCATGAGGTTTATGGGACATTGGGAGTTACAGTTCAGTGTCGTTGTATTTCTGGGGATTGTAAAAGCCTCTGCGGGTTTGGTCAGCCAGCTGGCGTCGATATTCGTCCTCGTCATCATCATCAGCGCGGTGGTGAGAGCGGCTCTCTGAATATGGTGGTTTGGAGGAGCTCTGGGACTCAGAATTTGAGCTGGAGCTGAAGGGAACAGAGGTCATCACTGATACGAAGTACCATTAAAGACACTTTTGAGTCCCAGAGAAAAAATAAAAAAGATACGAGAGGGTGAGGAAAAAAAACAAACTTACCCAATTGGTTGTGGCCTGTTTTGGTTTGGTTTTGGCTTGTGGGGAACTGCGTAAATATCTGGATGTTTCTGAGATATTTCCAGCTGTTAACCAAAAAGGAAAATATCAGCATTAATATATATATATATATTTTTTTTTTTTTACTTTTTTTTCATGACAGAACATATATATGTGTGTGTGTGTATATACCAAATTACTTTTAAGCACATTTCTCTCATTTCAATTTGATTTTAATAATAATAATAATAAATATATATATATATATAAAATTTAATCGAATTGAAATGGAGGAAATGCGCTAAATCGTCATGACAATAAAGACGAATGAATGAATAAATTAATGAATAAATATACAAATGCATTTTCTTTAAGAAAAATATTTTTCTTTTGATTTTGGGGTGAAATATGACATTTTTAATATTTTTGTAAGGTTATTCGAAATTTGTGAATGTGATGAGAGACAAACCCGTGCTTGTTCGGCCTCCTGGAGCTCGAGCATCCTTTTGGCCCGGGCCAGGTGGTCCATTTGCTCAAAAGCCTTCACCTTTCCCCGGAAGGTGCGGTTGGCAGGGTCATCGGCAGGGTCGTTAGAGGTCATTTCGTCAGCTGGGCCTGTCCTCATCGTGAAACTGGGCTTCTGGGCTACTGGCGGTGGAAGGGGTTTGGTGCTGACAGGAACATCACTGCTGATTGTGCTGCTGGAACGGGAGTCAAAACTCCTGGAGTCAGCAGGACGTGAAGCTGATCTGACCTGCAGGAACACCAGGGGTTTTTGAACTGTCTGTACTGGGGCTCAAGAACATTTTGGGGAAGAAAAAGGAGGTATAAAGGAAATGACAGGACATCTGACCTTAGGGGGTTCTGGAACAAATGATGGAGGCGGGCTGGGGTCCCGCTGCACCTCTCTGCTCGCAGGTTTCTTTGAACGCTCTTGGGGAACAGGCATGGGCCTCTGAGTAGGTGAAAAAAAAAGTGATAAATATAGCATTAATTCATTCAAAAATACATCAAAACTGTAGACAATGACTTTAATACACATTCTACAATAAACATGGTTTCAATTCCTGAATGTAAATATATTTTGGTATTTTTAGAGTTGTTTAGGTGGTGTTACAGACTCAAAATCATAGCAATCCAAAAATAAGACTCATCAAAAGACTTTATGAAGGATGCTGGCATATTTCTTGCACTATTATTATTATTATTATTATTTTTAATATTAATATTATTACTATTACTATGTACTTCGTGTTTGATACACAAAAATGTTGTAAGAAACATTCACATCTATTCACACAAAGAAAAAATTATGTTTATTCATGGTTCTACCACTTGCATCATTAAATTAAACCCTGTTTAAATGGCACATGCATTCATACCAGAAACGTATAAATGTCAAACACTCTTTTTTAAAAGATGTGCCAGACTGAACATGAATGTGGGCTGAATATGCAGTTTTACAAGTGTCCTGTGGGGAGCAGTGTGCACAAAGATGGATCCGTGAACACACTTTTCTAACCACTGCTACTCAGATGACGGTCAGGGTTATGTTAATGATACCGATACTGAAAACAGGATGAGTGACCTTTACAGATTACAAATTTTGATAATCAAATGACTCCAGGTAGTGCTAGGTGGGTATGACTGAAATCACACTCCCAACAGTGGTAAAATGACACAAGAGGACATGACAGGAAATGTGTGTAGTAGTTTACACAGCAACACTAACCTCCTCACTAACAGGCTCAGACGAGCGACTGATCGCCGACATGGGCTGTGGCTCGTCGGTGGACTCGTCAAGTTCGTTATCTGTATATGCGCCGCCCTCATCCGCCGTATCCTCGTAGTCACTGGTCAGGCGGCTGTCCATGCTTAGGTAGTCTGCGCTCATGGCCGACAGGTATGACATACGGTCGTCATGGAGATCCAACTCCTCTTCAGATCCATCAAGCTGAAACAATCGCACATACACACACAAACAATTTAACTCTAAAAGGTCTGATTATTTGTAATTTCGCATTTTAAGAAGGCTGCCAAAGCATGAAATGCTTTTTTTTTTTTTTTTTTTTTTTTTTTACATTTTCAGCTTTCTTCAGTGTGTAATGCTGCTGTTTGAGCATGAAAAACATCTGCAAAGTTACAAAGCACAAAATGAATCCAAAGGGAGTTATTCTCTATATCAGTGCGCACTGTTTCTGAACACCCTGAAACGCCTCCACTGTAGTCTTGAGTTTTCTTCTGGGAACAAACACATCACAATATTCTTCATTTAAATAATTCCCGCACATGGCGTATGCAAAATAAATGGGTGCGGCTTGGTTGAGTGAGTTAGTAGTGCGTTGAAACTCGTAGTTATGGTAAGGGGCGTGACATTTCCCAAACTCTTGAAATGGTTGACCAATCATTACACACCGATCCAGATGACCAATCAGAGCACAATATGCTTTTCGGAAGGAGGGGCTTCATAGAGACAGGAAGTAAACAGAAAATTTTTCTTTTTTTTCAGGAGTTTTTGTGAGTTTTTTCACACAGCGCGCAAGTACCAAAATGAGTTATTTCGTGTCTTTTTGCTCTGGAATGTTTAAATTGGCAAGGCTTAAAATACATGCAACTGATAAAGTTTCGTGTTGATTCAGCACTGGCCCGATCGGGACAGTGACTGTTCTGTCAACTGTCCCGAGCATCTTTCACGCTCTCCCTGGGCCATCGGGCAGTCCGAATTGTCAAGCCCTGACAGGTGAGTTTAGATGAGAAAGTGTTGTCGGTAATGCATAGACAGACACTGTGTGAAGAGTGTCAAAATAAAGGTGCCTTTTAAAATCTATATACACTGCCCTCCAAAAGTTTGGAAACACCCTAGAAAAGTGGGGTTTTGGACAATATTGGCATGAATCCTTTTTAATTTGTGATAATTTTGCACTGATAAGGGACAACACAAACTACGAAAACATATTTTATTACATAAACAATTTATACAAAGAAAAAACTTAAATTTTCGATTCATCAAAATATCCAACATTAGCAGCTATCTGACCTAAACTGGGTTCTAACTGGTTCATTGTATTCTAAACTTAATTGGCAATCAATTGTTGAAGCTATTAAGGTGTGCTGACCCAAAAATCTTTTACAAACCTGGGCCAAGTTTAAACCAGTAACCAGGCATCACAGCTGGCAAAGGGGCATGTCTGACTTTGACGTTTATATATTGCCATTATTATGTAATCAAAATGAAAATTATTACTGCTGGTCTTCAATGATAATGTCAACTTACTTTAATGTATTTGCACCAAAAAAATGAGGATTTATGCTGATATCGTCCAAAATCACACTTTGCCAGGGGTGTTTCCAAACTTTTGGAGAGCAGTGTATATATATATATATATATATATATATATATATATATATATATATATATATATATATATATATATATATATATATATATATACACACACACACTATATTGCCAAAAGTATTAGGACACCCCTCCAAATCATTGAATTCAGGTGTTCCAATCACTTCCATGGCCACAGGTGTATAAAATAAAGCACCTAGGCATGCAGACTGCTTCTACAAACATTTGTGAAAGAATGGGTTGCTCTCAGGAGCTCAGTGAATTCAAGTGTGGTACCATGATTGGACTTATTACACAGGTGGAAACCTTTCGTGAAATTTCCTCACTGCTAAATATTCCACGGTCAACTGTTAGTGGTATCATAACAAAGTGGAAGCAATTGGGAACAACAGCAACTCAGCCACGAAGTGGTAGGCCACGTAAATAGCTACAGACCTCCAAACTTCGTGTGGCCTTCAGATTAGCTCAAGAACAGTGCGTAGAGAGCTTCATGGAATGGGTTTCCATGGCCAAGCAGCTGCATCTAAGCCTTACATCACCAAGTGCAATGCAAAGCGTCGGATGCAGTGGTGTAAAGCACGCCGCCACTGGACTCTAGAGCAGTGGAGACGTGTTCTCTGGAGTGACGAATCACGCTTCTCTGTCTGGCAATCCGATGGACGAGTCTGGGTTTGGCGGTTGCCAGGAGAACGGTACTTGCCTGACTGCACTGTGCCAAGTGTAAAGTTTGGTGGAGGGGGGATTATGGTGTGGGGTTGTTTTTCAGGGGTTGGGCTTGGCCCCTTAGTTCCAGTGAAAGGAACTTAATGCTTCAGCATACCAAGACATTTTGGACAATCTCATGCTCACAACTTTGTGAGAACAGTTTGGGGATGGCCCCTTCCTGTTCCAACATGACTGCGCACCAGTGCACAAAGCAAGGTCCATAAAGACATGGATGAGTGAGTTTGGTGTAGAGGAACTTGACTGGGCTGCACAGAGTCCTGACCTCAACCCGATAGAACACCTTTGGGATGAATTAGAGCGGAGACTGCGAGCCAGGCCTTCTCGTCCAACATCAGTGCCTGACCTCACAAATGCGCTTCAAGAAGAATGGTCAAAAATTCTCATAAACACACTCCTAAACCTTGTAGAAAGCCTTCCCACAAGAGTTGAAGCTGTAATAGCTGCAAAGGGTGGGCCAACTCTATATTAAACCCTACGGATTTAAGAATGGGATGTCATTAAAGTTCATGTGCACGTAAAGGCAGGCGACCCAAAACTTTTGGCAATATATATATTATATATCTCTTGTATAATTAGTCATTTGGTCGATGTATCGATCCATATCAATGTATTATTACACCCCTAGAAGAGAGGTGCAGCAATAATGTCAAATATGTGAAAATAATGTGTTTTTTGAACATTCAAGCATGAAAATCTATTCTAGTAGAGCCCAAAAACAAAATCAAGACTTTGTAAAAGGGCATAATAGGTTCTCTTTAACATATGCGATTAATTACATAAGTAAATCTTAAGGAAACAGTACAAAATTAATTGTGTGTGTATTGTATTATGTATAAGGAATAAGTGCTTACCTTGCTTTCACAGACCCAGACGGCTTTATCTTGTTGTTCTCGTATGGCTTCCTTGAGACTTCCAAACCAGGCATCATGGGAAGAGTTCAGATCAATGGTAGCTGGATAAAGAATCAAAATGTAGACATTGATAATCTAAATTGCAAAGTGTATTTTATAAGTATATTTCATCAGACTTACCAGTGAACAGGTGTGAGCAGGTTTTCCGCAGTTTAACTGCTTGTTCGTAAAGCTTGCGTGAGCTGCGGTTGGAGCCAGGAACCAGGCGGTTTCTCATGGTCTTCACCCCCTGCTTGCTATCTGGGTTGAGGAAAATGACGATGGGATACCACTGGGTGTAATTTAGGGTGTCTACAGCCTTTGGAGTGACGTCAAGCAGAGCGTGTCGATCCTTTGAACAAGAAAAAAAAAAGATTGTTTCTTAGATATTGATTAATTTTTGTTACGCACACAGATTCTGAAGGGCGACTGTCGGTGTTTACCTGCTCAATGATCTGACGAATAGTATTCAGTCTCACCACACCAGACGACTTCTCTGAGCCCGCGTCTTTAGGTTCTGTCTCTGTCACAAGAAAAACAGGCACAGATCAAAAATCTGTTCCACACACCACTATATTTGAAGCGATCTTTTATTAAGTTTTGAATGGCTTACTTGCGACAATAAACTCATCTGGAAGATCATTCCCAAGTTTTTCATTGGCCGCGTCTGAAATAGGGCCGAATATTACGACAGGTCGTCTAAATCCAGCTGGTGGGGGAGAGACAAAGAAGAGAGAGTACATAAACGTTAAAATTTCTCAACTAAAAAAATACATATATAAAACAAACACACAAAAAAAAAAAAAAAATACTTGAGTAATTTTAAATTAAAATGTTTTCATTTTTTTCATTTATAAAAATATTTATGAGAAATATTAAAATATTTATGAAAAAATATTTAATTGTATGTATAACAAACAAAACATTTTGAGTGCCTAATCTAACTGGAATATTAAACACTTTACTTAAAGCCTTTATGTATAATGCATAATAAAGGTTTCATAATGTATGTTATAATGAATTATACCTTTTCATAAACAATTGTAACCAAAGTTAAAATGAACCATAATATTTGCAGTTTCTTTGTAATGTCTGAAATTGGTTGTTTGTCATGTGTTTTAATGCATTATACTTTTCAAAGGTGTAACAATGAATATATAAGTTTTATAATGTATTCTAACTGTGGTTACAATTATTCATGAGACCAAACAATGCATTACAAGGCATAATTAATATTTTAAAAATACTTTTATAATGCATTCTATATAAAGGCTTTAGGTAAAGTGTTACCAAATTCTATGCATAAAATACATTTTAAAAATTTAAAAGTACTAAATTATTTATATATTAAGTATGTATAATCTAATAAAAAGAATATTAGGTAAATCCTCCTGTAAAACATAAATAAAAAAAATTTAATTCAAAATTTTAAAAGATTTTTTTAAAAATTATTTTTATTTTTCTATTTCAAATTAAGCACAAAACCACATTGAAATATATTTTTAAACTAAAACGTTAGGTGGAGTAATGCATGCTGGGTGTACCTTCGCGCAGCACCACTTTCTCGTAGGCTGGGAAGCGTGTAGTGACTGGTGTAGCACTGAGATCCTCTCTGCTCTTGCGAAGATCTTTTTTCTTGGCAGCTCTTTGACCTCTCAGCCTCCAGAAATCTCCTCTGTCATTGCCAGCACCTTTCTGTGCATTCTGAACATTTGCCATCTGCTCCGCTCTGACAAATAAAATGATCACACAAACACCTAAGAAATAATGTGCTTTTAAAGTCAACATGAAAGACCACGCAGACTAGGTGATGTCAGCAAATAGCAAATGTCATTTCAGGGGTCAGTTTTGATTTCATGTTAACTTCAAGAAAAGTTGTCCTTCTACTAAATACTAAAGAAATACAATAATCTAAGCAAAACAGTGAAGACATCTGCAGTGTGATCCGCTGTGTATTTTAGGTTGAATCATAATTATGTTCACGCGATCTCACCTGCTCTTGCTGGGTATGATGCCTTTCTCCAAGAGCTGATTGTCTTTGTCCGTGCGGATGGCGAGCCAGTTACCCAGCTTTCCATCATACAGGGTGTCCACCACTTTGAATATCTCTCCTCTGGAGAAGGTCAAGCTCTGAGGAAGCTCTTTCTCATACTCAAAATGAGTTCTGATGAAGAAGTTATCCCCTCGTCCAGACGCCAGGATGTCTTTATATACTAAAAACCAATGAGAGTTATTCACACCACTTTTATTGCACAGAACTACAATAGACAAACAAATACATCTGATTACAATTTAAAATCAGATTTTTCTATGTGAATATATTTTAAAATGTAATTTATTCCTGTGATCAAAGCTGAATTTTTCCATCATTACTCCAGTCTTCAGTGTCACATGATCCTTCAGAAATCATTCTAATATGCTGATTTGATGCTCAAGAAACATTTCTTATTATCAACGTTGAAAACGGTTGTGCCGTTTCAAATTTTTGTAGAATCCATGATACATTTTTTTCAGTAAATTTTGATGAATAGAAAGTAAAAACAACAACAACAAAAAAAACATTTATTTGAAATATAACTCTTTTGTAACATTATAAGTCTTTATTATCTTTTGATCAATTTAATGCATCCTTGCTGAATAAAAGTATTGTTTTTTTTGTTTTTTTTATTTATTTTACTTACCCCAAACTTCTCAGTGGTACTGCATCACAGTTTAAGCAGCACAAAATATTAAAATATGAAGCAGCAAGACTGTTTTTATTGATAATAATCAGAAATGTTTCTTGAGCATCAAATCAGCATATCAGAATGATTTCTGAAGGATCATGTGACACTGAAGACTGGAGTAACAATGCTGAAAATTCAGCTTTGCATCACAGGAATAAATTACATTAAAAATAACTTTTATATTTTAAACTATTTTAAGTGACTTCTTTCAAAAATCATAAGAAATAGTATGTATACATATTAGTGCTGTCAAATGATTAAAAAAAAATTAAAACTAATTATTTGCAAATTTATAAAAACCCAACATTAAAGTTAATATATTTTTATATTGTAATAATTTCACATTTAATCTCTAAATTAATGTAGAAAAGACAGTATATTTTAAATATTTGTTTGTTTATTTATTATCTAACAGGTAGGTAATATCCAGAAATTTAATAGTTATCAAACACTTCACAGTCTTCACTGCATAATTTATAAACTAAATATAAATTAATTTTCATTAAAGCTACAAAAGTTATTCAGTTAAGAGCAGTGAGTGATTTTCTTTGTCTTTTATTCTTTGATAAACATTAATGACAAAGACAGCAGCAGGTTTATTAGGCTGCTTTCACTTTAAGACCTGCTGCACATGATGAGGATCTGACACACATCCCATTTTCTCACAACTCTTTACGTTCATTTAAGAGTTTATTTGACTCATTTACAACTGTCGAGTATACTCGACAAAGCAGGCATTTTGGCATAATTTTGTATGTTTTTGTCTGTTCAAGCGCTTTCTGTGCACATGAGTCGTGTGTGTCAAACAGACAGGAGATTCACAGACAGTGCTCCAGTACCGCACAACGTTTTTGTGTCTTGTCACGCTCTAATGGTTTAAAAGCAGTTGCATGAATAAGAGCATGATCATATAGGCTTAATGTAACTACCTAAAAGGATGAAGAAAAAAAAAAAAAAAAAATCTTATTAACGCGTTAAACTGAAAACAAAAATTGCATGCGTTACCGTGTTAATTTTGACAGCCTCATATAATATATATATATATATATATATATATACACACACATACATACACACACACACACAGTCAAGCCAAAAATTATTCAGACACTAGATATAATTTATTTTACTAGTGGGTGCAGGACACTATAGTTCATTTATGTAAGTGAGGATAGCAAAATAAAGTAAACTGACATATTATACCCAAAAATTCTTTATACAGTGGACTACCAGTAAAATTGCTAAAAATTTGGGACCAAAAATTATTCAGACACTTTGACCTGACCATGTTTTGCTTAAGTGTTATATGACATAAATCATGTTAATTTTTTTCTGACAGTTTAACTCTGAGATCTTGTCATATTTTATTACCATTTTTTTAAACTATAGTGAATAAACTGTAATAATGAATGAAATGTTCAAGGTGTCTGAATAAATTTTGGTTTGACTGTATATATAAACTGTATACTGTATTGACTGCAGAGGGGTGTTTTGAAGTACCATCAGGTTTGCTTTGAGCCAAGATGGTCACATCTTCTCCTTTGGGAATCTCCAACAAAAACAGAACTGCATCTTCCCGGACCATTCCTCTGAAATCCATATTATTTACCTGCAGGGAAAGAAAAACAAATAATCAGTCGATAATGTGGACAAAATGTATAACAGATAAAGGCACGCAATCTTAAAATGTAGAGCCAGTGATGTTGCACCTTCACGATCTGGTCTCCAGTGCGGAGTCCTTCCACCTCAGCAGGGCTGTCCTCCTGAACGCCAGCGATAAAAATACCCACATCATTTCCTCCAGCAAGACGCAGACCAACACTATCACCCTTCTGAAAGCGCACCATCACTGTGTTGGGGCTGTGGGATATTTTTCGTTAGAATCACAAAGTTGTCTAAAAATATATGTAAGTGGTAATTATCAGGATCCAAGCACATGGGGAAAGAGCATCTTTATGTCAGGAGTGCAAAAATGCAAAAAATTAAATGGCTACTTGATTTTTAGTAAACTGCATACCAAGCTTCAAAATCCTTGGTAACACTTTAAAATTAATTTGTCTCATTTGTTAACATTAGATAATGTATGAACTAACATAAACTAACAATGAGCAATACATTTGTTACAGTATACAGTGCATTAACTAATGTTAACAAATACAACATTTAATTTTAATAATGTATTAGTAAATAGTAAATTAGTAAAACAAAATAAAATTAATTAATTCTTTAGAAGAATTGTTAATTCTTAGTTCATGTTAACTAAAGTAGTTAACTAATGAAATCTTATTGTAAAGTGTTACCAAATCCCTTTAATCAAACATGTTTTCATTATAGGCAGAATTAAATAAACAGCTTTTAGGTTTAGCTTAAAATCTCTATTCAAAAACCAAGAATCAATCTAGTACAAACCCGTAAATTTCCTGGTCCTCCAGACTGGGCCGCAAGGGAACTTTTGGTAGACTTTTGGCTTTTACCGGAACACTTTTTGGAGCAGCATTTACCACAGGAACTGTATATAATAAAAAATAAATAAATAAAAAAACCCCAAACATTCTCATCATCTGTTTCTTCTAGTCCAGGGGTGTCTGTCCTGGAGGGCCACTGTCCTGCAGATTTTAAGACTTGCCTCAACACACCTGCCTAGAAGATTCTAGTATGCTTAGTAAGACCTTGATTAGCTGTTCAGGTGTGTTTAATTGGGGTTGGAGTAAGGGTGGGTGATATACCGGAGTGCTATTAGTCTGATAGAAGCGCACACATAAAGCTGCTGCTCATAGAGCGTGTGAGTACTGATTTGAGTTCTTTTTGCTGCCTTATTGAGCTTGAATGGTCAAATACACATACATGTGTCTCAAAATGCCCATCTTTAAGTGAACAGTATATTAGATCAGGACATTCGGTCTTAAAGTGACAGCAGCCTAATAAACCTGCTGTCGTCTGTCATTACTGTTAAACAACAAAAGAGAGAAAATCTCTCAATGCTCTTGACTGAATCACTTTTATAACATTAATAAGAATAAATGTACATTTAATTTGCACAGTAAAGACCGCATTTTTTTTATACATTTGATTTCTTTATACAATTTATGTAGTATTTCTTATTTCTAGTGCTTGGAGTTTTTCAGGTAGGTCTAATTAGGTGTCTTTGTTCTATTGTAGTTTGTTGTCCTATAGCTTGTAATTAGTTTCTTTGTTCTTGTTCTTATTTTATCACCGTTTACTTCAATAAGCTAGTTTTTTTTTTTTTTTTTTTTTTTTTTACTTAGGCTAGTATTAGTTTTCTGTGATATTAAAATTGGTGACAAGAATTATGAAATTTCAAAGGTATCAAAAATTCTGATATCATAAAAACCTTATTTAATGTAAAAGTAACTATATTGTGATATATATCGTTATTGTGAAATAAAATTACTCATATCTTGATATAAGATTTTGGTCATATCGCCCACCCCTATGTTGGAGCTGAACTCTGCAGGACAGTGCAGGAGAAGGATTGGACACCCCTGCTCTAGTCTTCTGATTCTACATGGTTAAATAACCAGAATTATGAGATCTAGAAAATCTTGGAAGATTGCATTAAATAATTCCATTTCTAATGAATGACTGCAGTCCGGAGGAAATGTGGTACCTGGAGACTCACTGCGAGGCTCATCTTTCTCTATAGGTGGAGGTGGCAGCTCTGCTGGCGCTGCTCTGAATGGAGTTGGCATCGCTCCCATTTTAGCCAGTCTGCTAGGAGGCTCATCTCTACCAACAAAAGATAGAAAACCAGTTACCCTGCACCATTTTTTATAACATTTACATGTCGTAATTACAGTAACGATCCTGAACTGTAAAAAGCCTTCAAGTGCTTGTAGAACTAACTTGAATAACGCACAAGAACAAACCTCTTCCAGAAGCTCAAACGTGCTGCATAACCAATGAGGTTCATTATGAGGTTCATTCTTGTGTGTTACGCAGCATGTTTGAGCTTCCGGAAGGGGTTTGTTCTTGTGCGTTATTCAAGTTAGGTTGAGCTTCTGCTTATGTTCGCTGATCAATGTTTACATGCGAGTAAATGCCTAAATTAAATCTTTTCATCATAACAAGCGAACGATTCTCTTCAGAAAATTTTGACTAAACCGCTCGATTCATATAGATTAGTTTTACGATCTCTTTATGAAGTTTTTGAAGCGTCAAAGTGGTAGTTACAAAGGCAGTCAATGGAAGAAAATCTGACAGCATTCTGTCATCAAAAAGATCTTCATTTGTACTCCGAAGATGAACGAAAGTCTTACGGGTGTGGAATGACATGAGGGTGAGTAATTAATGACAGAAAGTTTTATCATAAATTATGCTGTTTTATAATTTTATTAGGTGTATATAGGTATACCATCAATCAATTGAGTCCTCATTGTTTTTATGCTCTAATTATAAACCAAATCATTTCATATGAAAGTTATCACACTCGGACATTAATTTAGCTAATGTAGATACGTTTGCTTGTAATTTATTGCATAGCTATTTGTTCTAAAGGGTAGCTTGACTGTAGTTTAAATATTAACTTGTAACTTGGCAAGCTAGTTACTCACAGGTAATAAAGTCGCTCTGTAACACTTTACAATAAGGTTCTATGGCTAGTTAATGCATCAACTAACTTTAAATAACAATAAGCAATACATTTGTTACAGTATTTATTAATCTTTGTAAACTGTTCATTGTTAGTAGTCATGTTAGCTCAGGCCAATTTAATAATATGAAGAAATACAACTTTTAATTTTAATAATGTATTAGTAATTATTTTGAAATTAACATGAACTAAGATTAATAAATGCTGTAAGAGTATTTTCATTGTTTGTTCATGTTTAACAAGTGGAAACTTATTGTAAAGTGTTACTATTTACTCTAATGTTTGCAAACAATAACAGGTCATATTAATAACAGGTCAATTAATTCTTAGTGTATGGTAGTGTATTACCTGTTTTTTTCTTGTAGCCTCTCATTAGAGGAGTGTGATGAGAGGTCTGAGTGATGGCTCCGCCGATCTTCCTGAGGAGAATATGAGCGGTACGACTCAATCTCTGAGATATCTGCAACATACAGTAGATGTCATTATCACACTGGAACAAGCCACATGCTTCATGCATCAATTATGTTCGCAGTGAAAACGGGGCATGATGGGTTATACACGTCCCACTTATATTTAGGGATAAAAGTTCAAATCCCTAACCCTGAGCAAAAGAAAACAGGTTTATAATTAAAAACACATTTGCTTTCTTTCGTTCTTACATTATTTGATCTAAAAACCAATACGGAGGATTTTTGAGAAAAATATGAATAAACAACTTCCAAAACGGGACGAGTCTCACTAGAGTTTATAAAAAGACATTTTTCATAAGCTTTGGATTATGGGTAGAGTTTATGTAATCCTCCTAAAGCCAAAAGCCTTTCTCTCCAATCCAGTGTCAGTACAGCAGTTCAAAAAAAGTCGAAAGGTCAGAGGTCTCTTAGAGATTAGGGGTGGGTATTGCCAAATACCTCACAACATCATACATATCACAAGGTAATTATATAAATACAAAAAATATTTAATCAAACAATAATTAATATGAATGATTGTTTATTAAATATGCGAGGATCTTAAGTATTGATTCAATACAGTGAGAAAAATATATATTTTTATGACTGTATCAGCAGCCCTTATAGAGCTTTGAATCATCAAAAAATAATTATGACTTTCTCACATCCATAAAAACGAACAGGGCCATACACACATTTTTGTCCAATCAAATGCTCTGTTTCTCCCCCTAATACCACTTTACACCAACAGCAACAACAAAAGCAAATCATCATTCATGGCTTTGAAGTAAAGGCTACTGGCCCTTTGATATATGTCCCAACCCAACTTTCTGTTTTAATAGGAAATACATCAGTGGAAAAGTGAAAACTGCTCATCAAGCCAGTTTAGAGGGCTTTAATTCAATCAGAAATGTTGTGATTGATTAACTGCTAATGCAGTTTTGTTAAGGTCTGTAGAACCACTCACCATCCATTTCTGAGTCGCTGTCTGCCATGGGTGGGATTCGGATGAGAACCTGACTGCGATCCCTCTGCACCATCAGCTGCAGCTTCCCACGAGACTTCTCAATCAGCTTTCCTGCGTCGCTCAGAGACAGATTCTCTGTGACCGTACCATTAATCTGACACGCACACAGAAAAAAAACGTAATTATTCCAAACTTTTGGACGGTAGTGTTATTTTTTATTTTTTTACATTTTCTGAAGAAAATGAGTAGTGCATGCTATAGAGCAAAACACGAGACAAGGCTGCAGGTTGTAACAGGTGTGTCGAAAGGTACACAATGCTACAACAGAACTTAACTTACCCCTAACCCTACACCAACACCCTAACAGACAGTTTTCGCAACCAATTGTAAAGAAAGTTCGGCATGCTCCCTACCTTTTGCAAGCCTATTACTCCGACCTGCAGATACCGACACTTGAAACACATTAACACAATTCAGGAGTAATGCCATGTGGTTGATACATTTTTCCTGAATAGTTTGTTGTGCAGTTGCTAAGGTGTTGTGGGTGAAAGACACTAATAAGCCGGGAAGTTGTTTAAACTTGCTTTTGTCTAAATTATGCTACATGTATTTTTTTATTTTGACTTTTTGTCAAAAAAAAAGACTTAATGTCTGTTATTCGTATTTTTTGATTTCTCTTTTATATTTTTGATGCAAGGCATCTTGTGACACTTGCTCTAGAAAGGTGCTATAGAAATAAAAATTACTTACTTACTCTTCTGTGTCATTCTCATACACTTTTTACGTTCAGCTCCCAGGTTCTACATCTGAACGGCGACTCATTATTGGCGGAGGCTGTTCATGTGAGCAGCATGACGCATTTGTGTGATGCTGACGCAGGAGCTGGCCAATAATGAGTCGGCATTCTGATGTAGAAACTGGAAGCGCTGAACGTAAACAGTGAATGAGAATGACACA
This sequence comes from Mylopharyngodon piceus, assembly GCA_039654765.1. NCBI lineage: Eukaryota > Metazoa > Chordata > Actinopteri > Cypriniformes > Xenocyprididae > Mylopharyngodon > Mylopharyngodon piceus. Next base: position 24,663,705 of record CM077438.1, on the reverse strand, counting down.
GAAAACAACTTAGTACCTTTCTGGACCTTGAAAGTGCTGGTTAAATGGCTAACTATTGAAGAGTCATTTACCTCTCAGATTTCAACAAAAATATCTTAATGTGTGTTCTGAAGATTAACAAAGGTCTTACAGGTGTGGAAGGACATGAGGGTGAGTAATTAATGACAGAATTTTCATTTTTAAGTGAACTAACCCTTTAAGGGGTTGGAAAGACACTGGAAGCCAACAGAAACAGAAGGGGTAGGAAAAGCACTAGTAAGCTGGGAAGTTGCTACTAATGTGTCTCACGAACCGAAGCTCTGATTTTAACTCCTTTTCTATGAAAAGCACTTTGGATTACCATTGTGTATGAAATGTGCTATATAAATAAACTTGCCTCGCTAAGGTATTCTGAGTGGTTGTTCAAGAGACTTACTTTCAAAATAATGTCGCCTTCTTGTAGTTTGCCTTCTCTGGATGCCAGGCCTGTGCTCGTCATCTCTTTGATGAACAACTGACTGCCAAGACGGAGGCCATATTCTGGACAAACATGGGAAAATGTTAGAGGTTGAGCTGCAGGTTAAAACTGGAAAACAAACATATAAATGAAGACTGTGTGTATCTACCATCATTGGGGCGGTTCTTTAGAAGAGTCACACTGAGCGGCTTCTCCAAGGGTTCGTGTCGTGGTGGGGGCAAGATATCCAGCTGGTCTCGACTGTTACTCCTCTTCACGGGTTCATCCTGGCGGTGATCGTACCTCCTGCGCTCATGGTCACTGGCTAAATTCTCTCTGCTGTAGCCACGAGCAGGTTCTGGCCTGTGCTGAGTATCTGGACTATGGGATCTGTCCAGTGTACGGTCGCTGCGGTATCGTCTGTCTGGACTTCGTTCTCTATCCAGGGTGTGTTCGCTGCGATAGCGACGATCTGGACTGTAGTTGCGGTCCAGTGTGCGGTCGCTTCGGTAACGTCGGTCTGGACTATGGTCGCGATCCAGGTTGTGGTCACTTCGGTGATGCCGATCGGGACTGCGCTCATGGTCCAGGATTCGCCCGCGGCTGCCGTCTCTTCTGTACGGTCTGTCGGGGCTCACACCTCGCTCCATGCTCCTCCCGCGACTGCGCTCATAGCCACGCTCCCGCTCGTCCGGATAGCCACGCTCCCGCTCCAAGCTGGCATCACGATCAGGGTAGCTGCGTCCGCTGTAGATGCTGCGCCGGTCCTGGTCGTAGTCATCGTTGTAGTCGCCACTGAAAACGCGGTCATCTGGAGATGGGGCACGTTTAAGCAGGTTGACAGGAATTTTTCTAGATCTCTTTACCGTCTGATGAAGGGTGGGAACAAAAATTAATCACTCATTTATTAAATCTTGGTTTCAGCTGTCTACAAAAAAAGTGCTTGATCTTTACTACAATCAAAATGACAAATAAAAATGTTTCACTCACGATTTTGGCTACTTTGCCACATTTGCGGAGAGTCTGCACTGCAAAGGAGTGTGGGACACCGTCCATGGGCACAGCGTTGACCTGGATCACTCTGTCATTTTCGCTGTATATCATCATGAAATACTATTAGTCAACGCTCTTATAACGCTTGTTCACACATAACGCGTCTTTGCACCTAAAAACGCAAGACACAGCGCTCCGGAATGGTTTTTAAAAAAGCACAGCGCAGTACACGATGGTCTCAAGACGCGCTTTTGTGACGTGATGCAATAACGGCAATAAAGAACAAATAAAACAGTTGCCACGCCAACTTGCTACTGTAAACAGAAGCTCGCAACGCTTGCCCCACCTCTGAGTTCTTGTGATTAGTCCACTGTTTTTGAACTGACATTGATGAGCGGCGCCCCGTGTAAAAGTTGAAATTCTTTTGACACTGTGTCATGTGCAAGGTGCTTCAAAAGACGCGAGATGCAAGCGTAACTGTTATACACATCCTTCTAGCGCTTGTTTACATAGAAAAACAATGGAAAAGTAGGGCATTGGAGTAGAAAAACGCGTTGTGTGAACGGCCCCTTCCACTTCAGAAAGTGACTTTATATTCAAATCCAACATGTCCAACAAGTATCAGCACTTCGGTGCTGACATTTAAGTCAATATTAAAAATTTGAATCATGAATTTAAAAATTTGAATTGTTGGTAGACAAAAAAATAATTAGTTGTAATTAGTTTCTTGCCTCTTTGTTACTGACTGTTTACTTGAATAAGAACACTGAAAATATTCTTGAAAATTGAGAAATATTTTAAGGACACATGCCATTGCTGTAATTTGTTATTAATATTTAAAAATTCTGTAATATGATATGCAATATATGTATATATTCATATTTATATCAATATAAATTTCAAATAAATATAGTGTGTTCATTAGCATATTCGTTTTCACTGTGGTATCGAAACTGGTAGAGAATTTTAATTGGTATTACTACAAAAATGCCTTTTCACTTTAATTAACACTTTAGGGCCTTTCACACGTGAACTAGTTAACCTTGGGTCATTCTAAACCCAGGGTAAATGGAACACTGGGTTATCTTGCTTCACGCTTCACATGGCTCATAATTTGATGTTAACAATTAATCCTGGGTATTTATAAACTGCCATTTCACTGTTCATTCCTAAACTCTGGGTTAACATCCTTATTTGCATATTTGCGGTGTCATTGTCATTTACTGGATGAATGCTGCACGCAATATGTTTGCATAAAGCTCATCCTCGTATTATATATATAAGTTTATACTGAATGGACTTTTTGGATTATAAAAGGTAAGAATGAAACGAAAACGGTCTCTTCATTCCAGTTGACGCGTTTTCTGTCACTATTCGACATTTTCCCCCTCAAACTCTGAAACGACAGTTAATACAATGCACAGTGTTTCTATGACTGTCCAAAGTATGCGAATATGAGGCATGCGATTGGCTTTCAGTTGCTAAGCATCTAGCTGTAACATTCTAACACAGCTTCGTTTCACACTGCACACGTTTGACACTGCAATGCGAGGTTAACAGCGCAAAAGTGGCTCTAATCCTGCTCTAGAACAGGGTTTCATAACCCCAGGTAAAAAGCAGTGCTTACCACACTTCTAAGTTACAGGTGTTCCTTTACCTGGGATTAAAAGCGGGATTTAGAATGACGATAACCCGGGGTTAAGCACAGTGTGAAAAGCTCTTTAAGAATTACAAATCTTTTCAAATGTTGGGATGCTTTTAATATGCATAGCTTACAATAGCAAGCCATCTGCAGGACCCCCTTGCAGCACATCAGATACAACAATTGACATTTCTCCACTTTCTTCGTTTGGGTTGTCCCGCCCTCCAGACACAGCAATGCCAAAGCCCATCTTGGAGTCCTATATCAAGGCAAAGAGTCCATTTTAAATTTCTCTGCTTCTATTCCTAGAAACCAGATGTACATGCAGATGTACAGGCAGCAATAACTATTTAATAAGATACCCTGGAATTATATTTATACAACAGTTATATTAAAATGATAGGATATGTGCAATTCAGTTCACCAGGATGATGATGCAATGTGTTTTCTGCAGCGGTGGATGTATGGCAGTCTATCTGATTACACAATAGAAATGCTAGAGCTGCAGAAACTACACACTTGACATTTAAGCAATAAAAAGCCCCTATTAACTACCCCAGAATGCAAAGCTTTTCAGTGAGAAACCAAAAGGCTAGAAGCTAGTAATCAGGAAAAATCAGAACTTTGTTGCTCTCCAGAAAAACGCCCTGTAGGGTCAGGTACTCACCCTCTGTAGGGTCACAGTGTACTGCTCCCACACCGTCTCCTCCATGACTGGGTTCTGAAACGGTATGAACAGTCTTACATGTAGGACAGTGATGGACAGAGTCAAGTTACAGCAGATATCCGTGATCTACTGAGCAAAATCTGCAGCGTGGTGCTGCCACAGTGAAAGACTATATGAGTGCTTCTCTTCCAATGCAACTACATGAGGTAATCTGAATACTCAGTGAACTGACTGAACTGAGGGTCTGAAATCAGGGAAAAACAGAAATTAAGAGCTCTGCAAGAAAAAAAATTCATTAGGAAAAACTGACTATCATTGGGCTACATGAAGACTGCTGGGAAATGATTAACAAATGTATGGCATGACCTCATTAAAATAATAAGCCTACATTATTTAAAAGTAATTATTTTAAAAGGAAGCCTGGCCATTGAGTTAAACACTATAAACATGGCCTTCAGCATCAGTCTGACAGCCACGTGACGACCTGTGCCGTTAAGCGCCTCTAGTTACCTCTTCATCCAGCCGTACACACACTGGGTGATTATGATTGTTGCTCTTTAATCTCCTCAGCCAAATATGAATCCCAGTATTGCCCTAAATAACTCTCAACTCACAATCCACAACTGGCACAACTGATGCCTTTTAGCATTTTATGTATAAATAATTTCAACATTTATAAATGTTTTTTTTTTTTCATGCTATAATCTAAAACAGCATTATTGCACAAGTTAAATCAAACTAAATACTGCAACACCTCTAAAGCAATCACACACTCCTCGTGTCTTCATAATACATGCTTGCACCTCATTGATCATGCAATTTTGATGGGTGCTACTTTGTTTTAGAATTTATTGGATGTCACAAATTAACAAAAGCTTAGCGCATTAATATTTTGAGGTTTTACACAAATAATTCAACATGATCTTTTACCACTTTGATAAGGCTAAAATTCAATTAAAAAAAAAAAAAATCAATCAAAAGTTAACTGTCTCATTGATATTCTCATTGCTGACCAATTCAAGTGCTCAAATGATCTTTAGCATTTTTAGGTCAGTGGGATTGAATGTCAAGCATTACTCGTTGGTCTAGTGATAATGTTTTTAGTTTGAAAGCAAGGGATTTTTGGTTCTAATACTGCCCTACTTTTTATGCATGTTTTTTAAGTAATATTTTATTATTAAAAAAAAAAAAAAAAAATCTTTTCTTTCATTTTTCATTTTTATTTACTTTTTATTTAAATAAAACAAAATTGCATCTGTAAGTCAGTGAATTTATGGAAGTGGGGAAACGTCTGTTTTAGGGCTGTCACTAACAATTATTTTGGCAATTGAGTAATCGTTCGATTATTTTGACAATTAATTGAGTAATCTGATATTTTTTGTGTTAATAAAAACAGACCTAAGCAAACAATAGCCTTTAAAATGACTTAAAATATATATAATAACAACAAGGCAATGATATTTGGTTCAAATAAAGTACCAAAAGCAAGTAGGCCTAATCATCAAGTAATCAAATGATTGCAGAGGGAGGGCGCCAACGGCCTGGTGTTGTTACACTTTACAGCAGATCAAATCCTTGTTTAATATTGGTCAAATGAAATTTAATTCACAATTTAACATTCACTTAATCTTTAATATTTGGCCACTTCTTTATAGAAATGCTACAAGCACTGTAATTTCATGAACAAGAATATGTGGGCATTAAAACATGCAAACTTAGAGAGAGAAGGTTTAAACTTTTATTTTGAAATTGTGATGAACAGTTTGCATATTTAAAAACGTATTGATGTATTCTCCTGTCTTGGCGTAGGTTTATAAATGATTTACCTTACAAATCTGATGAAATGGTACACACTGAATGTCGCAGCCTTTGTGAATTAACAATAGTACTTTTTAAATGGTTTTAATACATTGTACAGCCTTAGAAAATGGTCTAATAATGCGGTTCATGGATTCTAGTCTGTGGAATGTGCCATTTCCGGTATTGTGTCGGTTACTCGACACGGGTAAATTGCAATCAATGATTTTTTTTTTTTTTAAATCAAGTACTCGAATTTAATTGAGGAATTGTGACAGCCCTAGTTTATTTGTATTTCGTTAGGTGATATCACTAGGAAAAAATATTGAAACATGGACAACTGAGAGTGGAGTATGCGAGCTGTGTGCAGGGAAGAAAATTACTTTCACATTCACCACTGATAACAACAACAAACAAACAACAAATTCCAGCACTGGACCAACACTTGTTTTAGCATACATGGACAAAATTAAAAATCCTGCTCAAAAATGAAAGATTATTCCACATAATTTGATACATTTTTTGCTGTGAAATATTTCCTAAAGCGGTGGGGACAAAATCAGCCATGGCAAAAAGTTTGCAAACATGTTCCAGCTATCCACACTGTAAACTATTAATATAAACATAGCAATATCAGACTGAAGATGTGAAAACACCTTGAAAGCATTTTTGTAAAAAAAACAGTTGCTTAAGTGTTTAACCACTATCATCGCAGTAAACCACTGATTCTAATGGTTCTCTGAATAGGAAACACCTGTTACATTTACACATCTACCCAGAACTATAACTCCATCCATTTTCTTAACCACCACAAGTTACAGTGTGATAAACTTGGAGACAACTTCTCAACCCATTCCTAAACCTTGGCTATCAACCTCAAAGCAAATTCTACATCAAAGTATAAAATATATAAAAAATAAAAAAAACCCATTGTTACTCTAAAGAGTACCTTGGCCATACTTATACCCCTACTAAATACTATGCCTTTACATTTAAAGTCTAAACGTCAACCTATGTTGACAGTAGATGAAGAGCCATTTGGCAAAAATTACCAGATAAACCAGGTACCAGATAAACAAATACAAACAAACCAAACTAAAAAGTTACATTCCACCCAAACTGTATAAGACATTAACAGATGAAGTTGTACAGGCGAGAGAACCGAAAGCGCGCTTACGATGCCCTGGAGGATGCGAATGGCCTTGATGGTGTGTGCCCATTTCCTGTGCAGTGAGAGGACCGTCTTCATGTTGTCACCTCTGCCGTGAACACAGTGTCTCTGGGCCAAAGCGAATCACCCCTCAGCACAATGCATCTGTCTGCCTTTGACGTAAGACTGATGCCGCTGGCCTACATTCAGCGCAAATCCCACTGTCCACAGCGACCCACAGCAGCCATGCCGTAAAAAAACGGGGCAGCTGAGAAGCAGTCTACTGCTAAGGTATTAAATTAAAAATCCATTTAAATTCATCAAATGACATAGCTCTATCTGGGTTAATATTAAAAGCTTTTCGTGGCTTAGGGAAGGCAAGTAGCACCTTCGGCACAACAATGCTTTTGGATTGGGATTTTTTTCTACAAGATACTTTTGAACGTGCAGGACAAGCGGGACTGGTAGATTAGCAGTGATTCCATCACTTTAATTATAACTTAGAAGGATTATGGGGTTTGGAGCACCTAAGCACCGTATAGAATTGAACGACATACTATAATAGTACTATATTAGTAAATTGCGCAGTACTAAATGTCATAAACATTTTTTTGATCTATGACGGCTTTCTAACTCAGCCTCAAATCTTATCCATGAAAGGATTAACGTGTGGCATATGAGCTGCCCTCAATTCTTTTTTTCTGTGGTAACCAGAACAGATTACTGAAGAATGATGTCAAAGAATTGATTTCTCACTGTAACTGAGCTTATATCGTTGCGTTGTACAGCAGCAGGTCTCCGAGCTCTCAGTCCAACACCACAACAACAGACTGACTAAGGTAACCTAGTAAAGGACCTGTCCTGAAGAGTGAAACCGATTCAGATTGGTTTCCTGTCCTCTTCTGAGGGGCATTAATGAGATAAGCAACTCTCGATCAATGTCTTTCAAATATAAACTGGGCAAGAGCTAGATCTCACACTCACTATCAACTGCCTTGAAACAGGAGCAGCCAAAAAGTTTGGAAAAACTTGCAATTCATTTTTCTATTGATCTTAAAGACCTTCTGATCTAAAGACCTTCTGATCTAAAGGCTTTTGCTTGAAAATAGCTTTTGTAGATAAATTAAACCGTGTATGTATGAACTTCCTCACAAAACTAAAAATTCAATCCAAGAAGACATTTCTGAAAAGGATTAATTGGACTGGATAGGTAAGGAAAAACAACCAACATGTATCCAGCAGACATCAGTGTTCATTTGTGTATAAATGTGTGCTATCAGTCATAGTTCTGCTGATAACAATTTTTTCAAACGTGTAAAAAATTTAAGAAAGAGTAGGTTTTGACTGGTACTTCACAACACCTTTCAAAAGTTTTTTTGAAAGAAATCTCTTCTGCTCACCAAGACTGCATCTATTTGTTCAGTACAGTAAAAACAGTAATATTGTGAAATATTATTCAATTTAAAATGTTTTTGGTAACACTATTTCGATGGTCCACTTTAGACATTCTAGTACTAACTATAAGTACCTTTGCGACAACATGTCAACTAACTCTCATTAGAGTATTAGTAAACTGTTCTTAATATCTGCTAACACTTTATTTTGATGCTCCCTAACAGACATTCTACTAACTATAAGTAACTTTGTCAACTTATTCTTCTAACCCGAATCCTAATATCTTAGCCTAACAGTCTACTAACATTCTACTAATACTCCAATGAGAGTTAGTTGACATGTAGTTGCAAAATTACTTATAGTTAGTAGAAAAGTCTAAAGTGGACCATCAAAATAAAGTGGAACCTGTTTTTTAGTTGATTATATATTAAAATGTAATTTATTCCAGTGATCAAGGCTGAATTCTCATTACTGAAGCATCATTACTCCAGTCTTCAGTGTCACATGATCCTTCAGAAATCATTCTAATATGCTGATTTGATGCTCAATAAACATTTCTGATTATTATCAATGTTGAAAACAGTTGTGCCGCTTCATATTTTTGTGGAAACTGATTTTTCAATTAACAAAAAGTTATAAGGAACAGCATTTATTTAACATATAAATATATTACAACATATTTAAGTTAAATAAATGGTGTTCTTTATAACTTTGTTAATTGAAAAATTAACAAAATTAACAAAACCTTGCAGAGATACTGTCACAAAAAGTATAGAACATTTAAAGATGCCATCCACTAAGTTTTGATATTATCTTCACATCTCTTCAAGCAAAATGTATAAAAAACTTGAACTTGGAAAGCAAAAAAACAAAACAAAAAGAAAAGAAAACTGTACACTTTCATATTATAAAACTTTGGATTAAATAAATTACACTGGAAGAATGGAATGATACAAAGAAATTCTCATTATTAAAAAAACCCCTATAATGTCCAAAACAGTATTTATTTTTTGTAAATTTTGTAAATTAAATCAAAAGAGAAAAACCTCTCAATTATAATTTATAATGTAAACATGCACAAGTATCCATCTACTGCTTTGACACTAGCAAGTTCTCTTCAAGCCACAAAAATACCAAAGTAAGCAAGTGTGAACTTAGAATTAAAGCACTGCAATTTCCAAGTAAAAACCAGCTCATGTTTTTGTGACCAATGAGCATTCCAGCAGATTTTTGTCATAGTCAACACAAGGAAATTACTGCATCTAAAAAACAAACTGTGAATCTGCACAGAACTGACCTTCTTCCAAAACTGACCATGCCATGACCAAAGTGTGACTGTGCTGCAGGAAGTGCCACAAGGCAACCTTAACAAAATCTGACATGTGCAGAAAGATGACAAGAAGATATTCACAGCTAGATTTCCCCTGGAGCCATGTGAAAGTCAACAATTTGGAGGAACATTACCTAGTCTTATGACACTAAAAAATAATCTCTGACCTATGATAGTATACACTGTCTGACACAAACCATACACTGCATATTACACACTGGGAAAACCTCTACAGAGTATGTGTGGTGGTGGCAAAATCTCACCCGCAGGATGTTACTGTGCAGCAAGGATTGAAAAAACCCCCCAACAAGACAGGAGGACAAAAGACAGAAGCTAAAATCCTCTATTTAAATGCATAATCTAAAAGGGTGTATACTTTTTATAGACACTGTTGATTAAATTTTAAAGCATTTACAGTTCAATCAAGTAAGGTATACCATTCATGAGCCATCGGAAAACATACTGAAGCGTATATGCGGTCTGCTGTTAGACAGAACAGGCACAATGTGTGCAGACAGCAGCAGCAGACAGAACTCCCTCTGCATTATAGATAAGCAGCTTTAGCTGTCTGTCTGTGTCCCTTCAAAAAGGCTGAAATCAGTGAACGACAGCTTTCATTCCAAGTTTCTAGTGAAATATAAAAAGTCTCATTTCAGATGATGCATAACAGTCTCATGATGAGCGTTACATAAAGACGCTAAAGAAGGTTTGGGTAAAGCAAGTAGATGGAAGGAGATTTGTATTTATTTATTGAGCTTTTCTGGGCAATTTTCTTTTCAGTTTAGTGTAAAAACAGAAAGACTAATGAACAAGAAAATGACCTAAATTTAATTTCAGATACATAGTAACCAAACAATTAACAACTAGCCTATAATTCCATATTTTGAAGTGTTGCAGATTGTGACAGATTATGATGCTATATTGTGAAGCTGGTGTGGTGGTCCCTCTGCTGGTGACATTTTAAAAATGTCTCAATTCCTTTTTTTTCTACATATCAAATAAAATAATGAATGATTATGAGTATATACAATATTAAATAATTCATAAAACACAGCAACATAGGCATTAGATTTCCTGTACATGAGAAGCATATATGCTCCCTAAAGCTGCTTATGCAAAAAGTACAAACAAAATATTCATTAAAATAGTCCTTGACTTGATTAATACCATTAAAAACTGTGGTAGTACTTTGTATTATTTGACGATAAACAAAGAGATATATATATATATATATTTAAATATTTGATAGTATATTTTATTCGTTAAATGTCGCTTACGATAGAAAACAAGTCCCGTCATAATTCTGATTTATACACTTTTTATAAACACTGCTGTACTCAACACAAACATTTGTAACGTGTTATAGTGACGTTTAGATACATTCGCTATTGTATTACAGAAGGAAGCAGGTGGTTGTTCATGTAACGTGGACACGAGCAACTGTGCGCCTCAGAAAAAAGACTGAGTTTAAGTTAAAAAGTACGCTCTGTGAAATTAAAACAAGCGAAATGAAGTTTTAGCAGTACTCACATGACAATAGTCCATAACATTTCTACTCAGAAAGAGCCGTCTCTCCACAATAACGGGCATCTCGCAAACTACACTAAGGCTGAACTCTGTTTACTTAAAAGAAAGAGTTTAAAATATCATGGGCAGTGAATAAAACAGTTAATAACGCGGAAACCTCTGAATAGCGACAACAGAGGCGCCTAAAACATTCAAACTATTGTACTGTAAATCCCGAACGTACCAATAAATCACTGGGGGCGGTAATGATAGCCAGTGTATTTTAACCTCTATTGAATATGCGACTATTCCCTATTTCTTCAAATTAAATTGGCTTTATCATGCCGTTATACGTGGTTAAACATGTTTTGAGGAATTTAAACAACGAGAAATGCTGCATTTCTTTTATAGCGTGCCCTACGAGGTACAATGGACGGTTCCAAAATCCCTTATCTATCGACTGGATTTGCATATCGGCTTTGCTCGTGAACATCAATTAGGTCTTGCTGGCATTGCTTAGCAACCTTACTGGAACTTCCAGATACGTACGTAATTATATTCAAAAGTCTTCCTAGGTCTTACATTTGCTATGAGATGATATGATAGGACTAAAACGTTTGGAATTCCAAACTTCCTAAAGCCCTAATGTTACTCGGGCGGGATTAGTTTTACATGAAGTAGTAGGGTAAGGTAATCGTTACAAAAGCCTTTCTGCGACTTTAATCTTGCCCGAATCGGCCAGTTATTTATGTGGCTTTGAAGACTACATTTGCTTAGTATAAAGTAACAGTTGTTCCGTGCCATTACCGTCAACTTTCCATGTACAAAAGTTGTTTCTCTGATTTTCCAAATCTCTGAAATAGGCAAGACCCATGGAAATAAAAAAGAGGCGCTTCACAGCTCATTTAGAGTGATAATTGGCTTTCCTAAAGTATTTTATTTCAAAGATTATGCATGGTATAAATAAACAAACAAGCACATTATGTAAATATAACTGGAGCCAAGTGAGGGAACCTGAGGTTTATATTTCGCTACGGCCCTAAAAGGCTTTCAGACAAGCACATTAATAGCAAACAAGCAAATATAAAGTCTCCAAACAATTAATTCTCTGACTGTTCAGTGTACAAATGTAGCTTTTAACATACTTTCACACAATCGCCATAAAAGGCTGTCTAACATCTTCACATTAAAAAGAGTGACCACACTGGACAAAAAAAAAGTACTCTAGTATTACCATACAAAGTACTACATTCAGTACAATACAATGGCCTTAAAATCACCATGAAATCAAAATTGACAATTCTTATTTTTATGGAATATCGCATGATTTATTATAAATGATTTATATCCGTGCACATCATTACTCCTGTGCCTTCATAATTTTTAATCAAAATTCCTTCAGGGCGGGACAACCTGTCACTCACATGAGATCACAACAATAGCAAACCAATACCATCCAATCAATTCCCCATGGACAAAATCAAGTCCCGTCCTACATTTTTTTCCCCGGTTTGAGTAACCATTTCACTTGGATATACGTCACAATAGAGAAGAAAAGTCTATCGCAACTTTTTCAAAGTTTCATGATGACTTGTCACATGAATATATTAATCATCACACACACATGAAATCAAAACATATATATTTCATATTTGTAAATATATATATATATATATATATATATATATATATGATAAAAATATCTGTGAATGTGAAGACAAAAAGTTTATATTTTGAATAATGAAAAGACTAAACATTCAATAATAAGATAAAAAGTAATAAAAATATAAATATCCTTATACTATATAATAATGATAAAAATACCATCATATTAACTAATATTTCTTATAGAACTTAATACAATTTAAAGTTAATTTTATATAATTTATTTAAGCTTCTAAAACATTTAAAAGATTTGTGTTTGGTGCATTTGGTATAAATTTCGATCCCAACTTCTTGTATGAATATAAAATATGTTAACACACAAAAGATAAAGACTTAAAGTCGGCATGAAACTGAAGTTGCGATACTTTTTTTCCCAAGTGAAACAGCTTCTCAAACAAAAAAAACACACACACACACACAAAAAAAAAAAAATGTAGGACGGGACTTGATTTTGTCCATGGGGAATTGATTGGATTGTTGTGGTTTGCTATTGCTGTGATCTCATGTGAGTGACAGGTTGCCCCACCCTCACGCCAGTAAACATGTCATCAGAGAAGAGAAGAGATGACGCTCAAGAGGGAGGGGAAGTTATTTTGATTAAAGATTACGAGGCACATGGATTTAAAAAATAATGATGTGCACAGATAAATCGTTTATAATAAATACTGCAATATTCCATAAAAAAACAAGAATAGTAAATTGATATTATGGTAAATTTAATAATAATTGCAATTAGGGAGTGCTCAATTTAAAAAAAAATCCTCGATTGCAATTTACTAGTGTCGATTAACCAGCAAAATACGGAAATGGTGCATTCCACACATTATTAGACTGTTTTCTAAGGCTGCACTATATATTTAAACCATTTAAATTATATAGCATAGCGCTATTGTGAAATCACAAAGGCTGCAATTCAATTAAATAAATATATGCACTTTCATGAGTTTCAGAGTGAAGTGCAAGGCTTTATTTACATGCCTGCAGATTATGTTTCTTCCAGCACCTCAAGAGCGGCTCCATTCACAGTAAATCCTGCTCCACACGAACTCTCTGCATTTGCTGCTTGCTTGTTTGGGTTTCCAATAATGTGCATTTGGGAAAGCATATAAAGTCTGAAGCGCTTTGTGTTACATAGCAAAGTGTTGCACTGTTATCATTTACATGCGTGGTCAGCAGCTCCGTTAACAAACTCCATCTCTGCATATGCTGTGAGTTTGAGTTGCTTATAACATTCATCTGGGAATGCAATGCGTGTCATTTTACCAGATTTGTAGCGTAAATCATTTATAAACCTACACTAACACAGGAAAAGAAATTAATATGTTTCTAAATATGCAAATTGTTGTTCATCGCGATTTCAAAATAAAAGTTTAAAGGATTAGTTCACTTTCAAATGAAAATTACCCCAAGCTTTACTCACCCTAAAGCCATCCCGATTAATAGTCAAAATAACTGACCGATTACCAAAATACCATAATCATTAATGACACCCCTAATTGCAATATTTTCAATAGGAACTTTTGTAGAGTGCAATACCTGTAAAAGGGCTGGGTAGCTTGGAGCAGAGAGGCGTCGCAGACACAAATATTGAGCTTCGTAGGTCAAGGAAAACCTTTCCCTGTTGGAGCGGCTTGATCGGAATAACTCTATTTGGTTGGACTGGTCACTGTAACAAGATATTTTTTGGTTAATAACACTGATCACACAAACTGAATGTGTCTACAACAACAACAACAAAAATTAGTTATTGTGAAATAAGCTACATCTAGGAAGATTTTAGAGTAAACTGAGAATGAACCACTATTTCTCATACAACCTGAGTCCTACTCACATAACCACAATAATGCAGCAGAGCAAGTCAGTATACACAGTATACGCATGCACAGTAAAGTACTTGTTTGAAAGTTGATCTGGTTGATCTGTTAATAGCTAAAACATATTTAGTGTGTGTGCATGTATATAAAATACTAAGCCTGCAATTATACCTGATCATGCAGTATGTTTTGTTGGGCTTTAGCTTAGCCTGACACAGCCTAGCTTAACAAAAAGTGTTTTGAGTACATAAACAGGCTGTGTTATAATTCACAAAACATGTCTAAAGTACAGAAAGAGTAAGCACCTGCTCTGAATGTGTACACTTGATCTCCTTGGCAAGAGATGTGTAATTATAACAGCACTGTTCGGTATAACTGCTCAAACATGTTCATGAGATCTTTGCCAGCAAAGTTGCCAGGAGTAGTAGACTAACTATTGTTTCAATAATGGGAGTCCTCAGGTTCAATGTACTGGAACAGCTAATTAAGCTTCTTAAATGTTTAAAAGGTACTAGATTTCTGAATTACATTTCCTGACAAAACTCGCCACTGATGTTTGATTTGGCTTGACAGCTTTTCATTGATGTCTCACATCTCTTTGATAGTCTTGAGCCTACATCTGTTAAAGGAGCCACACAAATACACTGTCCCAAGTCTCTATGGCTGCATCTGAATTGCATTAAAAATATTATTAAAATATATATTTTATTATATATTATAATTTTAACGGTAAAAGACTAAAAATGTTACAGTAAAAACCTGTTAATTGGTTAATGTAAGCTCCTTTAGATTGTGAAAAACTAGGCTAATAAATAAATAAAAGAATAAAATAAATAAAGGAAGTAAAATACTGTTAAATGTAGTTTTTGGAAGTGAAAAAGAACAAGTCATCCTGTAATTTACAGTGAAACACTGTAAATTTACATACCCAGAATTGTGACACTTGACATTTGATGGTTATTCATTGATTTTTTTATGTACATTAGGGGTTTATGTTACATATTACGTTGTTAAAATAATGTGTACTGCATTATTTTAGTGTCGTTTTACCATGATGGTGTTTTATATTTGTGTGTATGACACTTTAAATCTTAACATGTTCCTACAGTATTTTTTCTGTAAAGTTCTGACAACCACAGCTTCCATTTTCAACCGAAAATTTTACCGCCATGTTGTCATTGTCGTGACCTATGGCATCAGTTGCGTTACTTCACTTTCATTTTACCAATCCTCTCCTGTGAAGAGGATAGAAAAGTGTCCATCATCCACATACTATTCATTTCATGTACTGCTTAAATTTCACCTACTATATAGTAGGGACGCTGGCATATTCAGATGCAGGCCGTGATATTCTGGTGCCTACTATGGCAGACTCATAGTCAGCTAGGGCCATGCCAACCATATATTGATATATTGTAACAATTACAATTTCACACTGTATCAATACTTCAGATTCTTGTATTGAGAAGCAGGGAAGTGTGATATATCAGTGCCATACTGGTTATGTGCCGAAATTAGAGTTTTTTTTTTTTTGTTTTTTTTTTTTTTTAATTTATCGGTATCAGTCGATAATGGATAAACTGGCTGATATTGGTTATTTAATTTATTGCATGTGCATTTCATCTTTTTACATTTAGATTACCTTTGATATCATCTAACACTCACTTAAAGCGAATATTTAGGAACACTAATAATTTCATAACATTGTTTAATGGAATCTTTAGCACATCTCACAAAAAAAATAAATTCACTTGTAGCA
This sequence comes from Mylopharyngodon piceus, assembly GCA_039654765.1. NCBI lineage: Eukaryota > Metazoa > Chordata > Actinopteri > Cypriniformes > Xenocyprididae > Mylopharyngodon > Mylopharyngodon piceus. The sequence goes on along the minus strand of CM077438.1, from coordinate 24,647,551 downwards.
TGACTGGTTTTAGTATTTTTAGTGTTTTGCAAGTTTGGTTTCATTCGGTAATTATATATCATCATGTATCACGATGTATTGAACTGTGACTTTCGAGTTCAGTCATAAGAAATATCTCTCCTTGACTGCACACCTCTCCTTGACCAGTTATTGGATTTGAGGCACAGTATCACTCATGTCCGTAGCACAAACGGTGCGAGGCGAGCTATGTGTTAAGTTTAATACTTAGGGTAGGGGTTTAGCAAGCACCACCCATAATTCAGTGTTGAACAATACAAATACTATTCAAAATCATTTGAGGAGAATTGCCACACAGAGCAGCTATGATGGTACAGAATGAGCAGACTCAAACACATCCTATCATTAGCGTTAACACACCATGAACACCATCAAACATTTTCCTTCCTAGCATCTTCTACATAACTCACCCCGAGGGTCTCCACAACCTCCGGCCGGGAGGTAACAGCTCCCGCTTGTTGAGAGGCGCAACCCCGATAGCTGCCTGCATGATGGTGATGAATTTCTTGTACTTCATTTTAAAAGTTCTCTGGTTCTTCTCCGTTCCTTAGATCTAGAGAGGCTCTCAGTAACATCCAACCTCTTCGTTTACCAACTATAACGTCACTAAATCACTAACACAGCTATGTATAATCTTATTTAAAGCGGTAAATAGTCCTTCTGTCTAACAGACCCATCGTTGCACACACTATCTGCATTGCTGAGTCTCTCTTGGTCTGTGGAATCTCATAGATGCCCATTTCGTTCTCCTCGTAGGATAGGAAGGGGGGGGGGGGGGGGGGAGAAAACGACAACCACGTTGGGCATGCTGGCAGAGCGTCACTCTTACATAATTCTAGAGATCTCAAACATTAGTCTAATGAAAACGCTGTGAGGGAGGATAATTGTGGTACTAAGCCGTGACAGATCATGGATGCACCCTGGCCCGTTTCTCTGTAATCCCTCCGGCGCTGCTGGCTTAGCCTCCACCCATTAACACTCATCCACCAACACGCACACATATGTACAAGATTTGTCCATTCATAAACAGACCACCCTAGAGATGATTTTTTTACTATGCTACTTTGGTGGAGGGATGGAGTAACTGAGCATCCAGGTCTCTCCTCCACCCAGTTTGTGATGGCATTAATGTCCAGTGGCTTGCACACTGGATTATGGGCAGGAGGAGATTGTGCTGCTCTAAGGGGCTCTAAAATCCCCTCCACACTCCAGCTCATCCAAATCACCTAAAAGCCCCGCAAATGAAACCGTCTATTTTTAGGTTAGGTTACAAACATACGTTCCGTTTAAACATGAGTGGGGCGTGTTTTGATAAGTCACGTTTTGACAGAGCAGCTCTGGTAAGGTTCGACCTCAACTGTAAAAGCTACTAAAATTCTTCAGACCAGAAACCAAATTATTCAGAGACCACAGAGTGATGTGTGCTGACAGACTAGCAGCAAATGACCTGAGTTGCCAAAACATGATAAAGTGAAAGCCAACGAAAATGGTGGGGGTGGGGGATAGCTGATAACAACTGATCTACAAAAAATTTAGCTATAGCTATTGCAATATAGCTAAAATATTTTTTGTATAAAATATTTTTCAGCCTTTTAATGATAAAAATCATTAAAAGCCACTGCAAATTAGATTCTAAATCTTTAATCTAAAAACATAATATTATTAATATTTAATAATATTGTTAATAAATTCATCTTTCATTCAAAAAAATGAATAAAATGTATTAACTTGTCACAAGTCAAATAGACAAGAAGGCTGCAGAACTTGTCTAATGACTAAATCAATGGCTAAAAAGCACAATAAAATCACTGCAATATTCAGATTTTTGCTTAATTTAATACTGGCAGCAACATTTTCACAAATATATTGTTAATATTCTAAAAAAAAAGCCCTAATTCCAAGTTTCATACACATATCATTTCAAATATCCTATTAGGATAATATTTGGGCAGTAGTTTTGAAAGGAACTGAGTTTGTCTATAATTAATAAAAAATAAATAAATAAACAGAATAATATGTATGGTGATTATTGACAGTAATAGTCTTGATCAATATATGGATGTTGACCAGTTAGCCATTTAACAGAAGTAGAAGTGTTCGCTCCAAAATCTAAAGACATCCTTGTCATGGATTTTTTTGTTTAAATTTTTGTGAAATATTTTTTATATTTTGTGATTTTACACATAAATCATTAAAATGATTTTTTATAATACATCGGCCGCGTTGCACTCTAAATATTGGAATCTCCCATTGAAAAACCAATACTGAAGACAGATGTGACAGATGTCATGCTTCTTTGTGCAGTTTGAGTCATATGTTTTTTACTTGTCCTATGTTGTAAAATAATTGACCCAAAAATTTTGCAACTATTTCTGAAGTGTTAAAAGTTAGAATTGATGTTTGCCCCACTATAGCAATCTTTGGGATACCAAAAATTTGGTCTCAGTTTAATTCAAAACAACTGGATATTTTATCCTTTACCTCTTTGTTAGCTAGGCGCCGTATTCTGCTCCACTAGAAATCTAATAATCCTCCAACAACCTCCCAATGGCTAGTGGATGGCTACCATGTTTTTTTTTTTTAAACTGGAAAAAGTAAGATGTTCTGGGAAAAGTCTTTTTTTTTTAATAAATGGTGTCCCTTTATAGATTACTTCAAGTCTCTTAATATTCTATAATGTATATATATTTTGTTTTAAGTATATATATTGTATTTTATCTATTTGTATTATTATGACTTATTTTCTATAATTAGTTAATTATTTTATGATTGTTTTCTATTGGTTATTTTATTTTATTTATTTATTTTTTTTCCTCTGTTCTATTTTTTTTTTTTTTTTTGTTATGTATTATGTTTGGGTTTTGTAATCTATTTTCTTGTTGTAATAATATTTGCTTTAATAAAAAAATTGAACCAAAAGAAAAACCAATACTGATTGACAACTATGTTGACCAAAATAAGGTTGCAGTCTTCTCTCAGTTAAGTGTGATCATAAAACAAGTTGCTATTGTTATAACAGCAATGGAAACAATCATAAGCACCTTCCAATATCAATAAAAACGATGGCTGAATAACATACTATATAAAGTCACCATTACAAGCTGAAACGTGCTGTTGCTGATGTCGGCAGTGTTGTGACCTTGTTCACACAGACATGCCCGTATATGTCTCCACAGTCAGTTCTGTTCTAACAACCACTCCCATTATAGTCACATTACACACTATAATAGCTCTTAAACAATACAATTGCAAATACTTCACACTACAGCAGTTTAAGAGATTTAACCAGGACCATAACCTCTTAGACAAGTCACCTCCTTAGACAAGTCCCCACCAATAATTAGAAATGGCCAATCAAATCAAAGAAGGCTGTTTTTACTGTTCACAGAAGATGAGTATGAATTCCAACACGATGCGTTTTAATGGTGAAAGAGTGCACAGTAAGATGTAAATAGCTAAACATTTAATATTTGATTACTGTTTTACGATAGAAATGTTCAGCGACCAACAGTAATATCCAGTGGACTCAGTATCGGCAGATACTCAATATTCACTGACTCGGATCGGAGAAGGGACACAAAAAACCTGATCGGGACATTCCTAATTTAAATGGATTACTTCCTAACTAACTATGAAAAATAAACATTTTCGTCAGATCACTTAGGCCGCATTTACACTGCAGGTCTTGGTGCCCAATTCCTATTTGTTGACTATATCTGATTTTTTTGATGACCAGCTTACATCTTCTTTTAAAAGTGACCCATACCTGATATCTGCATTTACACTATACACTTGGTGAAACAATTAGGTAGACGTACTGACCCATAAAAGCTTAGGCAAGGAAGTAAAAATGGAGGAATTTGCAATGGACTCAGAAGAATTGATAATACAAGATTTTGCTTTCCGCACCATCTTTAAAGGTTAGCAAAACATTGGGTTGAGCCCCTGTCCTCCATTGAGCTATTGAAAAAGAGTCATGTGATCACGATTGGTGTCCACCTGAGTTGATGTCATTCGCCACCATCAGTTTTTCAATGACGTACGACTCACACTGGCAGGAGAATATCGATCTGTCTGCTTACATGGCAGACAGGTTTTTAATGGAATGACATGAGGGTAAATGATGACAGAATATTCATTTTTGGGTAAATATCCCTTTTAACATGTCATTCATGTACTGACAGTAGCACACGTTCCACAAGAAAGTTTAATACTAATGATTAAGAGATTGTTTAAACAACATTATGAACAAGTCTTAAATAGTGCCTCAGCAAGCACCACTAATAATAATAATTGAAAAAATACTACAGCAGTCATATCCTGCTGATAATGTATTGTTTAGTTCTAAACTGTTGACCTACATGAATAAATGAACTTTGTCCTTCACTCTGACACAATGTAAAAGCTGCTCAGGCATGTCCAACACAGTACAAACTTGAACAGATTTTGAAATACGCCTGAGTGACATTAAATAGCACCAGCATCCAAAGTATTCCTATAATATGAAAGGTAGACACATCAAATAGGTAATATATAATCACACACCTGAACAATATTTTTTTAGAAAACACCAAAAATGTACCAGTATTAGTAACACTATGAAATTCTTAAAATCTAGAAACTTTTGCAAGACTTGTCAATGATTTCTCTGTGAACCCCAATCTAACAGATAAACACACTAAAATTAATTTTACAGCATAATGTTTAGAAAATCCTTCCAGTCAGCTCCAGTGGATTAAGAACTCAAAAGCATTATGAAACCAGACATAACAAACATGATTTCAGTTTACTATTTTCAGTCTACTGATTCTGCCAAGCTCATATTAAATGTGAACAAACAACATTATGTTTTAAACCTTGTATAAATGTCTCTAGAAACAGAAAAATGATTTTGTGTGTTCTCGTGTATTTCTACTATTGTCGAAGTCATTTAATGCCTTTACGTAAGCAGTGCGTGGCAGCGTAAGCCGGAGTCTTTCCCCATGTGTTCGGCCCATGCAGAATCACAATCTACATTATGCAATGCACATATGTACTGCCACTCTCTGCCAGATGTATATTCAGTCAACAGATAAAACATGTCACATTTCAATCACACCTAGCTTTACAGAGTAAACATGTAAGCCTGTAATAATAACCCATGATATAAAAGCAGTTTATCTAAAATAGTTGCAGCTTTTCTATAAATTTCATCATAAATTCAGTATTTTAAGGATCATGTCAGATTAAAGAGAGAGTCCAGACTTTTTTGCAATCTGGTCTAAAATTAAGAAATACAGGCAAAAGTTTGTGTATGTTATTCTAGGTTTATTTCCCCAACCACCAGCACTGAAAGTATTCTTATCAGCAAAAAACTGATCTCATACCATATATAACCACTGCTGTCCTCATATGAGAAACTCTGAGTCACATAACAAAACTATGAGTCCATCACATTCCACACCTGGACATGAGGAATGAGAGAAGGACACTAGGGTGAAGTATGGGAAAATGTTTTATGTATTGCCACACACAATCTGAGAAAAAAAAAAAAGAGTGAGAATTGTAAGATATAAATTCGAAATTCTGACTTTTTTTTTTCCAATTGCGAGAGTTTTTTCCTCAGATATGTGAGTTTAGGCTATATCTCACAATTCTGTCTATTTACTTGCAATTGCAAGTTTATCTCACAATTCTGCCCCAAAAAACTGTCCAAATTGTGAAATATAACCTCGCAAACCTTTTGATTTTTGATTCTATAGTGGAAACAAGTTTCCATATTTACACTGTTTTGAGGAGAATTTTAACTGTGCAATAACATGTTAGAAAAAAAAAAAAAAGTGGTATTTTAAGAGATTTGTTGACCTTGACACAGTCATGACTGTCCTCCCTATGATATATGATATCATGTTGGTTATATTTAGCAGACGAGTTCAAAATATTTTAAAATAAGCAGTTTTATTAAACTTTTTTTTTTTTTTTTGTAGAAAACAATAAATGATTGTGTAAAACTACTTAAGTTTTTCTTTTAAATAACTTTTTATTACACTTTTTCTTGTTTTTCTTGAAAAAAAAAAGTGTATAATAAGTTTAGTTGCACGTCCAGCGTTATGACATGAAACACAAAAGCAAGCGTGAGAGGAAGACACACTGAAGTATCGGGAGAAACGCACTGGACAGAGAACACACTGGTCTTTCATGATAGGCTACTGTAGGCCTGAAACACGCTGCCAAAAACACGCGAACTGCATTCAACGACATGACAAAAGCAAATACAAGTCCGTACTAAAGTTCACATTAATGTGTACATAAACTAAAAGCAGCTGTGTTCCTGTGACCTTACTTAAGTTTATATCAACCTCCTCCCCTAAACAATAGACAACCGAAACCAGTCAACAGGGAAATGCGACAAAAACAAACAAAACTGCTCCAGTGTGAAAGAACGTACCTTTAGAGAGGCCGATACTGAAGCGCCGTAAACTCTTGACAGAAACACGCGGGATTCAGTGTGATCTGTATGTGACTGGACACTTCCAGAAAAAGATTGAACAGCTCGATTCTGTGTACAATCCCAGATTTCCTGAATCGTCCAGGTATGGGCGTGTCCATGAGCGCGCAGGTGAGTCCAGCAGCGCGTTCCCAAACCACGTGACCACGCCGCACCATACCTGTGCATATGACCATCCGATTTGATTAGATCTTTACAGTGTGATGTTTTAAACTTTTTAAGTTAAGTGATGCTTTCTTGTTTCTGACATGTAGTGTACCCTATCTTGTATTATTATAATAGTAAGAATATATAAAAACATAAAATGTAGTCAAAAAGATTAATTACATTTGTAAATGTACTCAAATGTTCAAATGTTTTAAGATGTTTTGAGATTATATTCCCTGCAATAATAATATCTATTTTGAGACACGAGTATGATTTTCAGTTCAACTGATTAAACAACAGGTTATATGGTGTTGTTATACTTGAGATGTTAAGCGAAATTATTTGAAATAATAAAAAAAAAATGCTGGTTATTTTGAATAATTGTGTACCTACTTTAAATCACTAACATGACACATTTTGCCTTATGAGTATTTGCGTTAATCTTCGTTAATCTTTATATTTAAATGTTTATCAATCATATTATAGGCTAAACCTTTCATAATTTCTTTTCACATAAATTGCGTTGCTTGTCAAAATTCAATAAAATAAATATATTTTTTATTTGAGACTAGAAATAGGCATATTGTCCTTAAAGATGGCCTTTATCCCCTTTTAATAACATTTTGATGTAATAATACAATACATAATATACATAATATATTGGTTTGATCATAGAGCTTGTGTCCTATTGGGACAAACAACACCAAAACACCCCCTAGTGGATTGTATGCGGCTATTGCAAGCAGTGAATAGAGTCTGTTGCACTATTGCAGCTATGCATCAACAACAGATAAACAGATAAAGAGCTTTGTCGGACACATTTTTATGTAGGACCAAACCTGCAGAAATAAATAAATGTGGAAATAAATACATGTGGGGATAAATAAATATAAAAATAGATGAATGCATAAATAAACATAAAAATACATAAAAAAATAACTGAAAGATAAAAAGATAAAAATAAATACAGAAAATAATAAATCAAGGAAAAAAGTAATACAAATAATACATTTAGGATTAAATTAAATTTAAAAATGAATTATATTTGTTTTAGTCATTTATTACTTTATTTTTTTACTATATTACATTTACTTATCTATTTAATTATTTATTTTTTTAATTTCTGCAGGTTTGAACTTCCATACTTTCTAACTGCTATCTTTAATTATGTTAATTCATCATAAATAAACAGAATAACTTAAAATAAGAATTATTGGTGCATTAATGTACCTTGCAGCTCTTCAGGCATATTTTATAGACAGATAAATTCATGCGAGGCAGAAAAAGTAGAAAAGTTCTACTGAAGATGCAGCATTTAATAGCAACTAAAACATTCTACATAAAAGCACATTTAATTCATATATTACTCTAATCAAAATATATTTAAATACATATTTATAAAAAGTTTTTTTAAAGATTTATGGTTTTTAACTTTTAAATCCATTTCAATCTTTACACATAGTAACATAGACCATTATAATTGTGCCGATTGCGCGTCAAAATCACATGATCAAAACATAATGTTTGGTACTAGTCGTACTGTAACGATCAAATAAATGAATGAAATCATTACTCACACAATACAAGTCAGGAGTGCTCACAATATAATTATACCATGATTATTAAATAATAAATTATATATATCTTTGTATGACACATGCTTTAATCAGGTGTCACACCTTTAACATGCGTACCGACCAGTGCATTTATGATATAGTTACAGTACACTGGGCTAATGGGAGTGTAACTATCATTATACAACAAACTTGTGCTTGCAAGTGGGTACAAAGTGCACAGTCTAAGGCACTGCACTACTATAGTGTAGCAATCGTTCTGCCATTGTTTAAAAAATAAGGCTTTTCTCAGTCCATGTGAATTAGCAGCTAGAGATATCCATTGTGCAAAGTTGTGGAGTGACGGGTGAGACAGCAAAGTTTCGATGATCTGGTCCACTTCAGAAGGCCTCACACTTCACTTAAAAAGAAAACAATATGAGCCACAATCAGTGATCTGGAGCGAATGACACAAAAGAGTTTGAGTTCCAGGGGAACTACAACACAATAGTGATAACATGTGACTTAACTTGAATCTACTGACCAGGTAGACGTCCAGACCAGACTCAGGTGTGCTCGCCTGTGAGTCTGAAATAGGAAGAGTGCTATCCTCCAAAGCAAGAGTCGAGCTGGATGCTCTACAAAAAACAAAAAAACAAAAAAAAACAGTGATAATTCAGACAGAAAGCTAGGTGCCAATAACATTGTATTTAGCTAAAAAAGAAGTGGAACCTCTGTGAAGAAATATGGAAGTTCACAAAGACTTTTTTAATCAAACTAATATGTCTACATTAGTGTGTGTGTGTGTGGTCTTGGTATTCCCTACGTTATGGGTCCAAAAATGTCCCCACAAGCAGGACTTGACATTAATACCGAACATGGGTGGATTTCAGCAGTGGCGTGTAATGCAGTCACCTCTACTAGCCACTTTGGCGGGTTGAATTTTATATAAAACAGGGTTGCCAACTCTTACGCATTTGGCGTGAGACATGCTTTCAGGCTCTCAAATTAAAAAAGCCAATGTGCTGGGCAGACCATTTGGCATATGATATCAATAATTTTGATGTTATACGCCATTCGGTCGCGCAAAGCCGCATGAAGTCGAACACATGTATTGACAAGGTATGGGTTTTATTTAAACCAATGAAGACCTGCAACCTCTTGATTGGAAGAGTCTGTACCAATCACATTTTCCCCACACCTTGCAAAGTCACTGTATATATGCCGCTGACTCCCACCTGCGAGACGATCACCAAATATGGTTAGGCGGCATTGTGAAACATAGTATTTGTGCACACAAAGCAGATTTACACATCAAAGATAACTAATATCTACTGTATAACTCTCTCATCTCTCCGACAGCGAGTTGACACACAAACCCGCCTCCCCTCACTCACTCATTTCATTTGCTCCAGATGAATATTGTTGGTGTTACAGAGCTTCAATTTCGGCATAGGATTGCACATACTGTGCATACATTTACTCATTCCCGCAGATTTTTGTGACATAAAGCCGCCTCTTAGTACTAATTAAGTTCTTTTTTGCTTCTTATTGCACTTAAACAGTCAAATACACACAAAATAATGTCAAAATAGCAGTCTTGGTGAGTATTCACGTAAACACAGTCAGTTATGTTTTAAAGGCACACTATGTAAATTTTCGCTGCTAGAGGTCACCTATTCAAAACAAAGGCGTAGCTTGATGACGCCGAGATTGAGCATGGAATCTTGGGAGATGTTGTCTTCACCTCACAGCCGATGGAAAAGAATCGGGACAGGACTCGGGCAAAAATCATGTTCATGGATAAAATTATTAACGTTACTGTAGTATGAAGCAGAGCAGTAGAACTTTTTTTTATGCCACAGTCGCCGCTTCTTCCAGTCAAGTGTATGTGGGGTAATGCAGTGCTGTTTATCATATTAGATACATTTGAGTGTGTTGAAAATGATGTTATAACGTTACTTTGAGCGTTCACTCGGCGGCTGCTGTGAGACACTTGTTTGAGACACTGCAGTAAGCTAGAGCGATATTAGAATATCATATTAATAAATGCTGGATGGCTTGTGTTGATAAATGGCATGCAATTAATTTAAATTATATTGTATGACAGAGAAAATGTTGTATTACTGTTACTACAAATAAAGTTGCATCAGATTATGCTATGTTAGCCACTTGACAAAATAGTGTTTTTCTCTGAGGCATGGTAAAAACATGCAGTCACGGAAAATCAAGAAAACAAGATTCAAACAATAAGACTAAACGTGTTGAGCTATATAACAATAATTAGTTTTCCGTCTATAAATGTAACCAAACAGTTGTTCCCTTGTCTAATAAAACATGTAATATATTAAAGCATCTTTGATGTTTCCATGGTTTCTACAAAATAAAACCAGAAATCGAGGGTAACGCACGTATGACGTCACTGATAAGCGATGCACGGTCCGTGTACTGGTTAAAATTGCTTATTTCTCTGGATTTAAACATTCTTGGAAACATCTGGGATAATGTAAGTACACAAGTCAACAAAATATATAACGCTGTTCTAGTGGATTTTGGATATTTTAATCCAGAAAATTTATATATTGTGTCTTTAAGTGAACATAAATGGTTGAGAAAGAAAACAAATGTGAAACAGTATAGTGGATCCGTGTGTCAGATCTTAAAGTGACAGCAGCCTAATATACCTGCTGCCAAATTATGAGATAATATTAAAAATATCTATATTTCCCCATGGTATCAATGTCAAAATTGTAGCCAGTGAAAATGCTAAGTGGTTAGTCATTTTGGAAAACCACTAGCCACAGTGGCTGGTGAGCAAAAAAGTTAATTTCAAGCCCTGCCCACAAGGCTAGTAATACCGTAGTTTTTGACCTTGTGGTGAATTTTTTTTAGTCCCCACGAGGAAAACAACTTATAAATCATACAAAATGTTTTTTGAAAATGTAAAAATGCAGAAAGTTTTCTGTGATGGGTCGGTTTAGGGGATACAATATACTGTTTGTACAGTATAAAAATAATTATGTCTATGGAAAGTCCCCATAAAATGTGTGTGTGTGTGTGTGTATGTATGTGTGTGTTAGGTAAACACCTGTTTTCTGTTTGCAGTTCAGTTTTCACATCATCTATAGAGGAAGCAGAAGACAAAGTGTCCGCTGAAATAGCTGGATTGAGCCTTGTGGAGCTTGGAATAACATCAGGTTTCTGAGAGGAGTTTGTATCTGTTAAAAAGAATTAGAATTAGAAAAAAATGATGAATCTTGAATGTGTCAGAAATATTAAATTGAATGGTATCCCTTGTAAAAATTGAAGTAAACTTTAGTATAATTTTAAAAAGTTTTTTTCATGATTACTTCTATTGTCATGTATTGACAAATATGTAATGTATTGTATTTAAATTTATTTGTAATTACACATTTGCTGCAATTTGAAAATGAATGAATAAAATGAACTTTAAATGTAATATTAAATAACACTGTCACATGTATGTTTTGTTTTGGTTTAGTTTTAAGGTGCGTTCACGCCATATCGTAATTCCTGTAACTACGAGATTCTGGCTCGTAAAAAGTGTTCACGTCCTCGTAGAGCTCGTAATTACAGCTTGTAAGCTGGGAGTTTTCTGAAAGCTCCCACATGTATCACGTGGCCGCTGTAGATTCATTTAGGCGTTGATAGTGGTGCCATAGAAATTCCCAGTCAAAGGACGTGAACAGCTCTGAATATAACGTCATGTGTTGTCATCTCAAGATTCCGGTAAATACGAGGTGGCGTGAACACAGCATTAGTTCCGGGACCTCTTTCCTTTATTCTCATTTTCCTACCACTTGTTACTGATTAAGTTGCACACCTGTTTCTGTTGATTAGCCTCCCTTGTGTATTTAAGTGCTTATTTATTTAAGTTTCCTCTGTTCACTGTTCAGTCTCATTTGCATTATACGTGGTTGTGTATCCTTACTTCTAGTTATTCTCCTGCATGTTTCCTAGTTGGATTTTGCTTAAAGACAGTTTGTTTGTTGTACTCCATTAATTGTGCGCTCATTGCAACCACCCTCCTCATTACAAACACACTACAGTTAAAACTAAGTACTTTGCCACCCTTTTGACGTAAACACGGAAGTGCTGAACTGCATCAACTGCGTAGGAGAATGAAGGGGTAGAGAGGAAATTGTTAAATAAAGTCGTTATTTTTGTTTTGTTTTTGCACACAAAAAGTATTCTTGATGCTTCATAACATTGAGGTTGAACCACTGTAGTCACGCTGACTATTTTAACAATGTCTTTACTACTTTTCTGGACCTTGAATGTGGTAATTTCGTTGCTTTCTATGGGAGATAAAAAAAACTCTCGGATTTCATCAAAAAATATCTTAATTTGTGTTCAGAAGATGAACGAAGGTCTTACGGGTTTGGAACGACATGAGGGTGAGTAATTAATGACAGAAATTTCATTTTTGGGTGAACTAACCCTTTAAGCCCAGTCCCAGACTATAATAGATGTTTGAACTGTCTTATCTAAAAGCAACTTGCACTGACATATCTTAAAATATGTCAGTGCCATTGTTTTTTCTCAACATGCACACCAGTAATGTTTTTTTCTAAGGCACGTTTTTAAAAGCTAATTAAATATCCTAATTTAACTAAGGCCTACTTCCGGCTTAATCTAAGCCCTATCTATGAAACCAGGCCATTGATTTAAAATGTACTTTAAAGTAAAACTATTAATTTGACATTATTACAAAGGGCACTTTTTTAAAAGTGTACTTAAGTGTGTTTATAAAAAGTCATGAAAGTGTTCTCTTTAAGATCACTTGGCCTTTTACAATATTTCATTAATACTATGTTATTGGTAAGCAATAACATAGTATTAATGAAATATACTTTTTTTAATATACTTTTAAAATCTGAATTATACATTCAATACGTGCACTTCTTTTTCACAAGAGATTAAATATTATCATTTCAACAAAGAGAGATCCATTTCAGAGAGAGATCCACTCACCCTCATATCACTCCAAAAATAGCATCATACAGGTTCGGAATGATATGCAGTAAATAATGACATAATTTTCATTTTTTGGGTGAATTGTTCCTTTAAGCAAAAATGTAGGATTTTTAAACGTGTAATTCTAAAGTACTCTTCTGAGGTGGCTTGTACAAGAAGCACCTGTATCATCGAGGTTTTCGAGGCTTTGGGCCCTCCTCTCTTCTTGACTCTCTTCTTTTACAGTCGCCAGAACTTCCTGTGAGGCCGACCTACACGGCGGCATAGAGTTTTTCTTCTTTCTCGAGGACGCACCACGGAGAGCTAAAAGTAAAAAGGTGGAAAAAGAAAGAAGGAGAAATGTGAGATGTGAAACAGCATTTCAAATGATAATATTCATTTAAAATGAATACCATTGTAAATAGCAAAGAAGCATTAAACTTACGGTGAATCTTTTTAAATACTGTGCCACCCATGAATTTCAGGAATCTGTCAGCGTAGAAATTAGGTCTATGGACAGATACTGTGTCCTAGCATGCAAAGTTGCAGAGTTGTAAATCATGATAATGTTCAAATAGAAGTATATAAGAAAAGAATATTTCAGTTTAAAAAAGGAAAAATACATACACCATCATGCACAAGAGCCTTCCATGAGTGCTCAACCTTCTTTATAAATCTATATATATAAGATAGAAATATTCAGTATTCAACATTTAATTATGAGTATCAGTATCAGTAATTATTAAGTATTTATATTTTTGTCAGATGTGTCACAGTCCTGTGGCTGCAAACACACATGAAAACCAGCAGGGTAATCCACAATATATAGACTTTGTTTACAAACACAAACGTAAATTCAGACAAGAAATGACCAAGAGAAACTGAAACACAGGTGCTGCGTCTGAAATCGCGTACAATCTGAGTAGGTACTACAGTACATTTGAATCTGAATTTACTTCGCAAGCTCTATATAGTATGAATATGGGTAGTATGAATGAAATTAAGACATACTACATCCGCTATGTCGTTACTGTCACATGACCTACCAGCTTCAGTTGCATCGCTTCACTTCCATTCGTAAATCCCCTCTCGTGGCCTCATGGGATAATAAAGTGTCCATTGAATGCACACTTCAGAATCTCGGCGGAAGTAGTAGGTCATCCGGGGACTTTTCGCCTACTGTTTTTCGAATACTATGTATTCGGATATATTTCTCTTTTGGCATATCTGTTTTTCGCATACTATATAGTAGGGAGGTATTCGATTTCGGACGCAGCGAGGGAGTATAAATACTAGATACAAACAAAGGAAACTAAATGAAGAACAGGTGAACATAATCAAACAATCAGTTAATAACCACAGAAACAAACTAATAATGGGAACAAAGGGAACAGGAACTAAACATAGAGAGGAAACACAGGAACTAAAGAAGTCATAAACTTAGCATAACCTTCACAAGGTGTTTCATACCTGTAGGACTGCAGGATATCAATAATCCCCAAAAAGATCAGCAACTTCTCTTCTTTGTGTTTAGCAGGGATGCCACCCAATCTAGAAACAAAACAGATGATTATTTCAAAACTAATCCAAGGTCAGTCATAAAATGTATTGGAAATGTTTTAAAAGAACAGAGGAAGCATTTTAAATTTTTTGACATCCTATTACCCCCCTTTTTTTAGTCAATCAGAGTCCCAGGAAACACTCTTTTTCTATGAATCATTTTGTGTATTCAGATTAGCTGACATTAAAAAAAAAAGATTATTTATATATATATTTATACCATGGTCTGTCTGAATACTCGATTGGCTGAAAGGTGTGCAATAAAACCTTTTAATGCACAGGTAGTTCCAAGTCAGTTTAATCACTGTTCTATATTAATGCACTATTTTCATTGAAGCACACAGACGCATACGTCACTCGGAGATTGCGCTGCGCACACACAGAAACATTCAGGAGCACAGAAACTTATCAACGCTGCACTGCGACTTTTATTAATAGAATAGCGTCGCTACCAAATCGTTACATTAAATTTCTCAGCAACGAGGGGATAACATCACTGGTTTTGAAGCAATTAAACTCACGGCGTCATTGATAATAGAGAGAGATGCTGAACAGACACAGGTACGAATCACTTCCCCTCTCTCTTTCTCTCTGTCTCTCTGTCGATAATGAATTAAATGCTATAATTCATTCATTCAAAAAATGTAATCTTTTGCACAACTTTATCTCTGTGTCTGATTCAAAGCGGGCAGAATGAGCTCTAACGAGCCATAATTGATGAAAATAACCATAAATTTTACCCTTCCGGTCAAATCAATAACAGCTTTAAATTGTCAAATGACCATGGTATAAGCAGGATAATCCACAGCTAGCTGTGCATTAAACACTTCACATCAGGTGGTTCTTTTCCACCACATTGTGCATTAAAATCATTTAATGCACAGCTAGCCGTGGATTATCCCTTACATATATATCACCAAGGCTGCATTTATTTGATCAAAAATACAGTAAAAACAGTAATTTGAAATATTGTTACAATTTAAAATAACTGTTTTCTTTTTTTTAATATATTTTAAAATGTCATTTATACCTGTTATGGCAAAGCTGAATTTTCAGCAGCCATTACTGCCTAATATTTTTGTGGAAACTGTGCTGCATTTTTTTCAGGATTCTTTGATGAATATAAAGTAAAAAAGCAAAACAAAAAAACAACAACAAAAAACAGCATTTATTATCAATTTAATGCATCCTTGCTGAATGAAAGTGTTAATTTCTTTTAAAAAAAAGTACTGACCCCAAACATTTGAACGGTAGGCCGACATGTCTTTGAAAGATGGATTTTTGGAGAAAGGGCGTGTGGTGAAAGTTTGCAAAACAACTTAAATTGCTTATGGCATCTTTTATTTCTGTTTACTCTGAAAACTGAGCAATTCCACTCACGTGTCGTCATCGGCGTCAGGAAGAGGCTCGGCAGCTTTGCCGTCTCCTTGAATCGACTCCCGGGCTGTGGAATACAGGACCTTCTGCCCACCCTGACGCTTACTGTCTCCTCTGCTGCCTCTCCCCCTCATCTTCCTATCCAGAACATGGATTCCCAGCAGCAAACTATAGTCCATGATTTTAAAGCTTTCCAACACCTGTGGAAGAAAATGAATGGAAATCACAACCACAAAACACTTATAATGCTACAGAGTTCTGCAGTTTTTAACAACACGACTCACCCGACAATCTCTCTGAAGAGTCTTCATCAAGGCATTGTACGTGTCTGCATCAAAGTAAAGACCTTCGTGCATCTCCTGGAAGTCCAGATCTTTAAAGGTCGGGGATGATTTGGCACGCTCCTTCCGTGATGCTCTGCGTTTGTAAGTGGAGCCCTTTAAGTCATATTTGTAGTGCATTTTCAAAGAGCGAGGCAGAATGTTGTTCATCACCACCAATCTGATATTAACACCACCACACTGAATGCAGTACAGCCCGTAAAACTTCGGTAAGAGGGTCCTTGGGTTCTGATTCAGATTCTGCAATCAAGAAGGACAGATCCATTTTTCAAGAGAGAAAAGAATTGCTGTGAAAAATACTGTATACTTTCTGCAAAATTGCCAGAAGATAGTGGAGGTAACGTTAAATGCATTACAGTTTTTTATTATAATTAATTTATGAACATTTTAAAGGGTTAGTTCACCCAAAAATGAAAATTCTGTTATTAATAACTCACCCTCATGTCGTTCCACACCCGTAAGACCTTCGTTCATCTTCGGAACACAAATTAAGATATTTTTGATAAAATCTGATGGCTCAGTGAGGCCTGCATTGCCAGCAAGATCATTTCCTTTTTCAATGCCCAGAAAGCTTTACGAATCTTTTGTTTCAAATCAGTGGTTCGGAGCGTGAATCAAACTGCCAAAGTCACGCGAACCACTGAAATTTCGAAACACTTATGACGTAACGAAGCCTCGTTTACTGAAATCACGTGATTTTGGTGCTCCAAACCACTGATTCGAAACAAAAGATTCGTAAAGCTTTGAAGCTTCACGAAGCAGTGAAATCGCCCATCACTAGATATTGTTGAATAAAGTCGTTATTTTGTTTTTTTGACGCACAAAAAGTATTCTCGTCATTTTATAATATTAAGGTTGAACCACTGTAGTCACATGAACTGTTTTAAATATGTTTTTAGTACCTTTCTGGGCATTGAAAAAGGAAATGATATTGCTGGCAATGCAGGCCTCACTGAGCCATCGGATTTTATCAAAAATATCTTAATTTTTGTTCTGAAGATGAACGAAGGTCTTACGGGTGTGGAACGACATGATTGTGAGTAATTAATGACAGAATTTTCATTTTTGGGTGAACTAACCCTTTAAACTGACAGCCCTACCATTTACTGCTGTTTAATGTTTTTTTTTAATGTGCAGTGTAGTGCTGTATTTCTACAGTGAAAAGGGCCATGAAATTAAACTGCAATGAAATTGTGCTGTAAAATGATTATCTGAGTCTGCATTAGTCATTTTTATATTTACAAATGAATTGTAAATATGAGGAACTGGAATATTTTCGATTTAAAAAGAATCACTAAAAAGACAGCAGTGTATAGGGCAGTTTCTTCCTGTATTATTGTCACTCCTGTGGCAGATTTTGTGGCTCACCATGTAATAACCTGGAAGTAGCTTCTGCAGAAATTCAGCTTCTTTGTGCTGCACCGTCTTTATAATGAACTCATCATCACTGGTTAAGTAAAACCATGAACTACTCGCTCCAGGGTTCGACAGTTCAATCAGAGGTTCTTTACAAATAGAGTACTGCAGATAAAAAAAAGAGGCATTAATAATGCATATTCTACAGAAACTACAAACACGTGCACTTGGGTCATTTTCAAATGGTGTCATTTCTGTGTTGTTAATGTTCACTAAAACTAAAACTATTAAAAATAATTTTCAATAACTAAGCTGAAATAAAATAAAACAAATATTAGATGAAAAAAGTACTTAAAATTAAATGAAAATTAGATGTTGCCATGGCAACTGAAATTAAATAAGCTTAAATTGAAGTACTAAAATTACTAAAACTAAAACTGAAATAAATATAAATTAAAGCTAAATAGAAATATAAAAAACTAAATATATTATATGAATATATTAATAAATAGAATAATATATAAATAATACTAAAATAACATTGCCTTATTTGTGTCCCAATGGCTTTGCAATGACATAATTTACAGGATGCTAAACTTTATTTGACATTAGTTATTATTTTTTGTCCCATTATTTGATATATTGACTCTTTTTAGTGTAATGCAAAATTCTAAATAAAACATTAATTTGATTAATTTTAGCCCATTAGCATTTTATTAATTTTGAAACATTACAATTTTTATGTATTACCGGTAATCACTTTTTTTATTGCCAATGTGTGAACAGCTTGTAACAAAACTTAAAAAAGCTTGTAACGAAACCAAAGTTTTTTTTTTTTGTTTTGTTTGTTTTTTTATTGGTCTTTTCATTTAAATAAATTAAATAATTAAAGAAAAAGAAATAAGAATGGTAAGTGTTCCAGGTCTATATATAATTTAAACTATTATTTGCAAACAATATATTTTTTTGCACATGCACATTCAGCCTTAGTAGTAGGCTATGTCAAACATGTAAGAAATACAAAGATATATCCCCTGCATATAGCCCCTTTAATTAAAAACACCTTTTTTTGTGGAGAATATGATCTTTTGAAATTTCAGCAGTAAAATTTTTTAGATTAAATAAAACATTTTTACAGTACAAATGGCGCTGATTCCTGAGAATGACCTGCTTACTCTCTAGATTTCAGGGTTCTTGACTGTAAATAATATAGTCATCAGTTATGATTGTATTAGTAAGTTTCCTGTGGTTTCTTAGTCTTACCAGATAATCGTCTGGTTTAATCCCAAAGAGCTCCCTAAAGTAACGGAATGCCAAGGGAGCATAATTTTTAAAGCGAAAGTCAGGGTAATGGTGAGCTGGGGTCAGATTACTGCCTTCGCTGAAAGACAAAAGATACAATATTCATAACTGTGTTATTAAAAAAATGTGTAGCTCTATTTCAAAACCTAGTGACTTTATACAGCATTTTTAGGCATTGACCAATTTCTGACCAATTGCAGTAGGTATTCAGCTGTGCTAATTAATCATGCAGAAAATATTAAACAAGCTTATATCAAAATACAACAGAACTGTTGACATTTGGAACAGAGCCATTGTATCTTGTTTGAATAGTGAGTCAATGGCAACCACACATTACATCTGTCAAGTGTGACGCACGGTACATGGATGTTAATACTGTACCTTGGGAGAAAGACACTCTCAACAACGTAAAAGTCTTGCATGAGAACATCTCTGTCTGGTTTGGAGGTCAGATTGCCAACAGTGTACCCAATGCCGAGCTGGATGGCTCCTCTCAAGGCTTCAGCTGTGGGCTGAAAAAAATGAAGTACAGGCCTCAGATCATGGGCAGAAGAAACAGTCAAATACTGACGCGTACAGGAAAAGTAATCATCACTGTGCAGAGATAAAGGCCACTCTTATCAGTACTAACAACACACATGGGAGGAAGTTAAAGACAAGGAAGTTGAGGTATATGGCCACTTTTAGAGGCCTGGTCATGCATTTTCAAGAAGACATTTACTTAAACTGGTAGAATGTCACAATGTGAACTAATAAATACAAAGATATACAGTACTGTGGAAAAAATACAGTATGGTGAAACTGCAACGCCCTTGTATTGTGACAGCAACTGCAAAAAAAGTGTAAAATCTAGTGTTTTATCAAACATTTACAAGACTAGTATCCCTCTGAACCAACAAAATGTCTTTCACAGACTCAATTATTTTTAACATAATTTTGAAAACTAATTCTGGACTCATAATTGTCACAGTCGATGCAGGGAAGAGAAGAGGCTTGGATCTACAGTAATTGCAAACAGTATTTATTAAAGAAACAAAAAGGTAATCCATACTAGGGAGAAACAAAGCAAACACAAACAGAACAACTCTACAAACCATGCAAAGACAACAACTGACAAACACTGACTGAAACATAGGGGTATTTATACACAAGAATGCAAGACGCTAACAAGGAACAGGTGAGGGTAATGAGTTACTATGGTAACTAACAAGGGTAACTATAGAAACTAACAAGGGTAACTATAGGAACACACAAGGCAGCAATGGAAACGAAGGAAACAGGAAATAATCACAGGAAGTCAAACAGCAGGAACAATAGGAAAAAGAATGCACTTCAAAATAAGAGTCCTAAACACAAGACAGGGGAACACAAGACAAGAAACATAACAAAAATGCACAAAGCACATGCGCAGGTGAAAATAGAAAATTATATTTTGTATTTAAAAATTAATGCACATTGTATTGTAACACATTAAGGAAAATAATCCTGTCCAGACAAAATTATTATTTTTTTAATTAAAATCTGTATAAATAAAAGGTTGTATCATAAACACTTAACGGTACTAATACTTTATTTTTCAGTCAATTGAAGTATAATTACTTATCGTATTAAGAAACCATTTTACTTTATTATTTTAATATATTTTTATAACATTTATATATTGTACATATTTGTTATATATTTCAAATTATAATAATGAGAATGAGATATTTTGTGGCACTACAGTAATTGTGGGGAAAGTGGGCGAGTAGGTGCTTAATATGAAAATAATAACATTTATTTTTTTGTATTTATTTGTATTGTATGATTTAGGGGTGAAAAGTGACCTGAATGTGTTCCTAAACACTCTATGTATCAGATGTATCAGTATTACAATGTATCATGTTCTGTGTGTCTTTTTTTTTCACATAATTCTGCTGTCCTATTATTTTTGTCCTCTTTTGTTCCAGCTATTTCTATCCCAGAATTGACAAACATTGTCCCTAAATCCAGCATGCCATTTTGTTGGCAAATATCCACTATGCTAATATTGTCCCTAAACCAAGCAAGCCATTTTGTGGGCAAATATCCACTATGCTAATATCCTAATATCCCTTATATCATGAGCCTCCTGTCCATGGTACACATTGCATGGCACACGGCTATAGTGTGGTCACTGTTATGTAACAGTCAGTAGGAAAACAGCATTTCAGACCACGAGTATGACAAATCAGAGTGGGATATGCAAAAACCAAATCCAACTAAATCCCAAAAAAGCTCACAAACGCTACATTGTGCTACAGAAAAAATATTTCAGGTTAAGCAAAAATGATGGCAATTAATTAATACATTTTTCCCTGATAAGTACAGATAAAACATAGTTCTATTATGCACACACCTTTTTGTGGTCTTTGCCCCCAGTTTTCTGAGGTCTTCCACCTCCGGTCTCATCTGCCGTTGAACTCATCTATTATTTAAAGTGAATATGCAAAATGCACAAACATTACAATCATAAAAAAGGCCACATAAAAAAAGAGAAAATCAATATAACAATACTGTACTATTAAAATAAAAATATGTAAAGGTAGCTGTAGTTGTGAGCACTGTGCACAATATCAAACAGGAAATGAAGTCATGTGATGTTCCTGTTCTTGGTAAAGTTCAAAGCTGCTGATGCAAGAGATGCAACTCTAAAGCAGCTCATTAGAATCCGAGAATCATGTTTCCTCCTGACACAATTTAAACGTTTCAGTCTAACCGTACCTTCATGATGCAGCATATGTGGTATTTAATTTCACAAAATTTAGAGAAGTTGCAGTTCTGCTCATTGACAGGAAAGGAGGAAACAAAGGAGGGAAAAAACATGCAAAATTAAACACCTTTCCTCTTTATACAGCAGCGCTCTATACAAATAAAGCTGCCAATGGCCTCAGGGAACATAAAGATGTTTGTCTATGAGGAATGTTACAAAAACATGTTCAAGTCTAATTCCACACAAAAGTGTGGGGAAAAAGTACTTAACTGTCATGAAAATAGATAGATAAGTAGATAGACAGACAGACAGCTAGATAGATAGATAGATAGATAGATAGGTAATAATAATGTCATAATTTAAAAAAAAATGGCTACATTTTCTTTATGCAACATATAACGCATTTCTGATAAATTTTGATTTTGGTGCAAATGCGACCCAGACAAGTTATTGACAGGTTTTGTGAGATACATACAACCATAGGCTTCACTGTATTCACCAATTTGGCCAATTATGTGTTCAGACTTCAAACCTTTTACACTCACAGAAAAATACTATGTTTAGAGGTACAACAGGTGGGCAGCACTGTTTGTACACCAAAAAGGTTCATAGTTGTATACTTTAAGGGTACATATTAATACTCTAAAGGTGTTAATATGCACCTTTTAGGAGTGGATAAAGTGTAAAGTTGTCCCTTTAATGGCACTGCCCCAGTGACGAGCTGTTGTACCGCTAAAAGTAAAAAGTGTGCAGTTTTTTCAGGCAGTATAGCATTCTCCTTACCTTGTAAACCACTTGTTCATTAGAGGTTAGAGTCACTGCATATCCAGCCGAAAATGACTCCTGGCGTCTAGGACAGGAAGAATAAATAGAACATGAGTAGGTGTCAGGGGTCTGTCAGTGACTGATACTGAAAGTGAAAGACATTACGGCAAAGGAAACAGAGTGCTAGTGAAAGTAAACAAAGATGGATGGAAAGAGAAATGGAATAAGTGAGAGCTTAAAGCTATTTATACACACACACACAAAACACATGTTAAGTTCAGCTAATGCACTGTGTGAGGCTCAGTCGTTCCAGAAATTACAGATCACATGCCCACACACCACTGAATGTTATGAAACAGACTCTGCAAGATATTCAAATCCAACGGATGATGCACACAGCCTATTTCCTGTTAATAAACTGATGGCAGCACCACTAAACAAAAGTGTTTCTGTGCTATATCCCATGTCAATGAGGAATCGCTGTAAGGAGAAAGAGTTCCTAGTTAGAAAGCATCTAAAATGTTCCCATGTTAAAGCATTGTCATTATTTTACATTGAAAGCTCCTTCTTTGGCGTCAATAGAACTCTAGACCCCATATTTGGCAGTTCACGATTCAGCAATAGAAAAATGAGAAATGAGTTGTACATACCTCAGCGACACTAACTGCTACAGACCAACACAGCAACTAGTTGGGAAAGTGGCTTAAAGTTCTTTCTGTACTGACTGGCTCTTCGCAGTAGCCTCTAATATCAAAGAAGACGGATTTGCAATTAATCATGAAATCTTTCCTAAGGCGGCCTGTCCCTCAATGCCCTGCCCACAAAACAAGCAAACAATCGCAGCCATGTACGTAAGAGTCCTGATTCTTGAGGCATGGCTGGTAAGGCAAGGAGGATATTGCTTAAGGTGCTATTGTTTTCATGGCTTTGCTGATTTGCTCATATCTGTGTCAGTGCTGTAGATGATCAGATATACAGGGCACAAAGTTACAGTGTAAAAATTGAACTTTATTATACTTTGTACTTTATAACCAACAGTAACCAGCTTTAATGACCAACTTCATTTTACTTTGATAGAGGTAGCCATTAGAGTTTTCTCTCTTTTCTCTTGAAAATATTAGGCTACATATTGACAATCTGCTACATATTGTATATAAAAATGCAAACAGAATCAAAACAACCATAAAAACCTGTATTACTTATTAATTTATTCAGTTTATGATTACAATGATTTGAATACATATCCTCTACACAAAAATGGTTCTAAACAGTACCAAATTAGGGTTTTTCGGCTTGTAACAATAGCAGAACCCTTTTTGGTGCTAAATAGAACCCTTTTTATAAGGTTCCATAAAGAACTATGCTTTGAAAGTGCTATAGAACCACAATATTGTGATAAAGGTGATTGGTAGGAAACCAGTTACAATTTGAAAGTTAAAATTTGTAGACATTTTAATAAAGAAATCATTTACCTGTTGAGAGTGTGTTGACAGTCTATGTAACTGAATGGCTAAGCTCTAGAAAACCAGTAAAGATGTGGCTTTTACAGTTACAGATTTGAAAAACAACATTGAAAAACCTTAAACTTTAACACAAAGAACCATTTCAGCATGTAAAGGGTTCTTCAGGGTTATATGGTTCTAAATAGAACTGTTACGTGTAAAGAACCTTCAAAGAACCATCTTTTTTTAGAGTGTATGATGATCATGTTTTGAATATTTGAATTCAAATTAATTTTGATATTTGTGTGTGTGCGTGTGTGGGTGTGTGTGTGTGTGTGTGTGTGTGTGGGGGGGGGGTTATATAATTTGAAATTCGATCCTGATATTATAATGAAGGGGAAAAAACTTTGGAATTAGTTTGCATAATTTTGGTTGCATAATTTTTTAGAAAACATTTCATTATAATATTTTTGAGGGTGCATACAATTTGAAATTCCAGGGTGTTCCATCTATCCTAATAAAATAAGAAAGAAAAAAAATCTTGTTTAAATTAAAAAAATTATTATTATTATTATTATTTAATGTAACAAAACTAATTGCTTATATTTTAAAAACCTCAAAACAAATCAGTCATGTGGTGCAACCAACATGCAGGAAAAAAGCAACCACCTGAAATATCATAGCAACACCATAGCAACCAGCCAACATCTTAGCACCTTGGTGATTTTTTTTTTACCCAGACCACTATGTTATGCCCTAGAAACCATCCAGAACACCCTAGCAGCCACATAGCAACACTACTTTTAAGAAATTATAAAACTCTGCTTCCTTATTAGTATTGCATAAATGTTCTCACAGCTTGTTGTATAAAGCATCATACATAAGTGAATGTATCACAAGCTGTTACGGGTGCTGTAAGGTCATAAACAACCAGTTTCATAATGAGCATGGACTTGTTAAAGATCCAAAGAGCTAAAGAAATGTTGCGTTACACAACAACAAACTAAAAAAGATTTTGGTTATCTAAGTATGACTCTCAAATCAAAATCAGAGATTTAACAGTAGTTGATATTACTGTTCTCAAAAGGTTTATAAGAAAATAATTGCAGCTCACTTTCAGAAACGCAACATGGCTTTCCCAGTTTAGATTTCCCGACCCTTAATTCTAACTCCTATGACCCACTGATTGCATAACTAATATGGAATGACTGGTGAACAAGCCAGTACATTATATGTATGGGTAGACTTTAAAAAAGCCAATCTATAAATCTCTCACGACACAACTGGTTAAACTGACACATAAATGGAAAGTTTCCAGGGCAGCCAATATAGAAACGGGATGTTCTCTGTAGTCTCAAGCGTCTAATCGTGTTTTTCACACAGGGAACAAAGGGTTTGCCAGAAATAAGGATATTTGCAAGCCAAATCACAGGATGGCAGGATCAGCAGGGCTGAAATTTCCTCAAATCCTACAATGTGCAAAATAACCTAATATTTTAAAACTATCACATCATCATTACAGCCTCACACCCGGCCTGGAGTGAAACAATAGGTCTTTATCAGTGGGGAGAGGCAAGGATTCGAGCACAGAAGCGTAAAGCCTGTTTGCATTTGGTGTGGAGTGAGGGGAACGCAAATGACACATGACTCATGACATAAACCGATCACATGACCCTCTGTAAACACAGGGCACCTATAAAACAGAGCACTTGGCTTAGAATTGAGTGGAGAACAGTAACCAACAAAGATAATACTAATGTAAACAATGGCGTAAACAGGATATAGAAATTAAATGGAAGCAAAAAAAGCTTTTGGAGATCAACTGAAGACTTTCAGATGTTTTCTGTGGCCTCTGTTTTGTCTCTATGATGTTATGTATTGTAAGTATCTCAAAGCACATTAATCAAACCTTAGTAAATTTGCTTAATGGGATGAAGCAATTAACTTTTTTCCATACATGAAATCAGTGGCGTAACTTTGTTTTAAAAAGTGGGTGGGACAGGAATGTGTGTGTGTGGGGGGGGGGGTTCTGGGTTCTAATCCCTCCCTTTATGATTTTTTTTTTTTTTTTTTTTAAATTTCTCATTAAAAGCAAAGATGTTCATCAGCGATTGTATATCAAGAGCAGGGACACGTTTACGTGTATTTTGTTTTGTGATTTCAACGGAGCGAATAAAGAGTCTCTGCAACAGTTCGCTCGTCCGTGTGAATCCGCACTGTGCACGAGCGCCAAGAGAACACTGTTGCGCCTCTGATAACAGCGACAACGAGCACTCAACGTCATTTCAAAAACAACACATCCCAGCGCCAGATCGCCTATTATTAACACAAATTGATAATCAACGAGAGGTGTTTCTTTTGTATTAGATAGCCTATCCGTGCCGCGAGATGTTTCAAAAAGTGGTGGGGACAATATCGACCCTTTCAAAAAGTGGTGGGGACATGTCCCACCCGCAAATTACGCCTATGCATAAAGCAAATTTGCCTGTGAACGCTTTATAAATACAATATAGGTAACGTTAGGTCTAAATCCGTGTGATCACTTATATCAATGTTATATCGTCATATCGTCTAGCCCTCAAATTTTTTTGTCGGTGTTTATAAACATTCAATTATGCAGAATATAAGATGGTATAACAATACAACAGGGCATGATTTTACCTCAAAATTCAACACTGACACAAAATGATAACTGCAAATCCACGTTTCGCTACCAGCAGTCCAGCTGTTTCTGTGAACTGCAGCGATCCATTTGCTTCTCTTTTCTGTAGCTTTCGGCAGTCTGTAAAAATATACCTCAGATTTCCTGTCAAATCTATATTTGTATAGTAAATCGCAAAGCTCTTTCCCGGTTTAGTTGTTTTTGTGTGTGTGTGTTTGTGTGTTTTCGCGGCATTCAGGCTGAAAACCAACGCGGCCACTCAGTCTTTTTACGCCACTCAGTGGGCGTAACCACAGTCACTCCGGCCGACGGTGACGTCACATGCATACCCTCTATTGACCATTATTCCTCAAATGTCACTCTGTTCTGTTTCTTTTTACATAAAAAATAATTTTACTGAAATATTTCATGTCCATGTATCTATAGTGTTCATTTGATAAGCAGCCTTATTTAGTGTCATAAAGTCATTATCAAAAAAAATAAAACCCTTCAGGATTAAATGAGATTATTTTTGTCATAACTGTGTGACCTTTACATATTTGGCTATTTTAGTGCTTATTCTGTCTAATGCCATTTAAAAAAAATCTATCAACCGCCGTGTCAATTGTTACAATTTATGTGTGTGTGTGTGTGTGTGTGTGTGTGCGTGTGTGTGTGCGCGCGAATGCTGAGTAAAACAATTGTTTAAACTTAGATACTTTGTCTTGAGTTTCGCTTGCGTATTAAATTGTATCGCATATACACTGACATTATATCAACAATCAGTTACCCTCCTCTCTAGATCTACTATTAAAAAAAAAGTTAGTGGTCGAGCACTAGTTTGAAGCTACAACTCTGTAATGTCAAGTCCACCATACAATTACTAACGTCAGCCTGTGATGCAGCATTCATTTCTTTAAAATTTTAGATGCATTCCATGCAAAGCATCCGAGGCTTCGTGCGCAAATGTTGAAGAGCGTTTGAGGAAGTACCGCTCCCTGCCTCTGCTACTAAACCAAACCACTTTCCATTAGAACAAAGTGCAGCCCCGTTTAGTCATTAGATTTTTAACGGATAGTGTTAATAAATGTAGAATACGAAAGGACACTCTTAATGTTACGCAGCATAGAAATCCCGTTTAACCTTAAAATAAACAATTTGGCTTCAATGTGCTAAGTTACTGTTAAACGTTATGAACAGTGTTTCTCTTTTCAATGATCATTAAACTGCTGTGTGTGAGAGCTCGCACGAAATGTGAATGTCAGATCGTAACAACATTAAAGAAAGCATTAATCAATATTGGAATATAAGATAAAACTTACCGTCAGTTTTTCTGAGGAAAAAAAATGTGAAGCCTAGGCCTATAAGTGCTAAATGTATTTCATTAAGTCATGGCTTGTTTCTCAGTGACATTTGAGAGCGTGTCGAGCTTCAGGTTTTGACTGTCAAACTCTCTCCGCCCACGCGCACGCGCATGTTCGTGATACGCGCGCACAATATAGGCTTAGGTCCGACGCAGAAGTATAAATCAGCCTTATATAGCCTACATTGTAAAAATGTTTTAATTTTAATGGGAGAAACACTGTCATCGACCGCGCCAAACACTAAATTATGTAGGCATTTTGTGTAGGCTTTTTTTACTTGGATTTAATTTGAAAGGAAAATAATGTAAAAATACTACAGTAACCTGTTAATTAGTTACCTGTAGCCTAAGTATTTTTCTTATTATCTATGTAAAATTGTTTAAAAACATTGTTTTCTAATAATAAATTAGTCTTATACATTTACAAGTTTATATTAAGTCTTGTTTTTATAGAATGCATCTTTTGTTTTAATGCACTGGCGAAAAACAAAACAAAACAATATAATTTCTTTTGAAGAGGTTTGTAACAGTCTGAATGATGAATACTGTCACATCCAGATTGCCCTTTGTCACCAATGCTTAGAAGCAGGGATGCACTGACCACTTTTTCCAGAACAAGTCCGATACCATACTTTCATTTTTAGCACTTGCCGATACCTGTATTTTAATTGCATTTTCATTTAAAAAAAAATACTGGCCAGAAAGACCAAAAGAATTAGTTAATTCAAATTAGTTGGCTTAGCAAATAAATATTTCCTTCAGATATTTCACACCTAATTATGCCTGTTAAAATGTGAACCAGAAGTTGCAACCGACTTTACTTCAGTATTGTGAAGTATTTCCAAGTGAAATGGAATATTGAATAGAGGGCAGGGTTTTATTTTAGCGCACTTCTTCTCCCTCCCTTGCTCAAACATTCATCAGCTCACACATCAGTTGTGGTAAACGGAAGCTCAAGCTTGTTTGCTTGATGAGTGCGAGAACCAATGAGGTTCATTCTCGTGTGTTATGCAGCACATTTGAGCTTCCGGAAGAGGTTTGTTCTCGCTCGTCATTCATGTTCGGTTGAGCTTCTGCTTATGTTCACTGATCAATGTTTATGTGAGTAAAAGCCTAAATTAAATCTGTTCATCATAAAAAGCAACCGAGTCACTTCAGAAAATTTAAACTAAACCACTCAATTCATATGGATTAGTTTTATGATCTCTTTATGAACTTTTTGAAGCATCAAAGTTTCAATTGCATAGCTGTCTATGGAGGGACAGGAAGCTCTCAGATTTCATCAAAAATCTTCATTTGTGTTCTGAAGATGAACGAAAGTCTTACAGGTTTGGAACAACATGAGGGTGAGTAATTAATGACAGAATTTTTATTTTGGGTGAACTAACTCTTTAATTTATACACTCAATAAAATGATACGTTGGATTTACTTAATTTTTTTTATGTCAACAGGTTCCACGTAACTTGGTTATGTTGCATTTAATTAACATTATTTATTTCAGTTAACTTAAATTTATTACATAAGGTTAACTCAATGCCATTTAGTTGAACCAGGTTAACAATCTTAATTTTGTCCAAAACCATTATGTTTAATTATCCTAAAAATCCAGTTTGATTAGTTTATTTAGTGGATGCATTCAAGAACAATTTTCACAACTTTTACAAAATCTTTACTCTGTAAAGACTCTTATTGTTAGAAGTTAGCCAGAAGATGGTTTTATTCCATCTATGACATGTCCAAAATAGTTGTTTTTATTATTAAAACAACTTTAATTGTTGTTAGCAGGTCCTCAACTCAAGCACATGTTCTACACTTCACCACAATGGTAATCCCAAAACTATTAACATAACAGAAACTTTTAAATACCAACATAATAGAACAGTAAACATTAAAAAGTCTCTCCATTTTCTCATCTTGCTAAAAACTGCTAAAATAACACTTTATTTCAACATTTACTCTCCCAGATCAGCCCCTTTGCAAAGCATGATGGGAAATGAAAGTCCTGTTTGAGTCCTGGTTGAGTTTACTTGATTGAAACATGTTATTTTAATATGAAAACATCAAGTTAAGTCAAAAAGTAATCGTTTCAAGTCAATTTAACATGAAGCAATTAAATTTGAACCAGAAACCTAATACAATGGTGTTGAATAAAAATAAGTTGTTTAAATAAAGTGAACAGCATCAAAAAATCATTTTTTTGAGTGTAGGTTATTCGCATGCTGTCTGAGAGGTAGCTTTCTGGGCGCGCGCTTCGGGTGTTTGCGCACAGAAAACTTCTTGAAAACGTCTTGTGATTGCTATAGCTCCTTCCTGTAATAATGTAGGGAACCACTAGTTATACTGTACATAGCCATGTAACAGTTCATGTTTTTACTTGCACATACGATTTAGTTTATTGCAAATTATGTGTTCTGAGTAAAAAAGATCAGCAGTCAAGAGCATGCAACAGAAGTGTGCACGCTCGTTCTCTTTACCATCAGTTAACATAGTTATACGCGCTGCGTTTTACTTTCGTTGCTATTGCCAATTTGCCATATCCGACCGAACAACAAACTTTCCAGCGATGTCTGTGAAAAAGGGATGCGATCGTCAAGCTCGCGTGTCTCTACCGCTGCACGCTTAATCCACTCTGCGTGTTTTGCTTATCAGCTCGCACACAGCAGCTATCCTGATAGCAAGAACTTTTGGGCCAAATGTGGAAGATACCGGTCACATCTGGCCTAGATATGGCATGGTTGAGCATATGTGGGCCAAATTTTCACCATTTGTTTTGCCATAGCTTTAGAATTGGAGGGAATTTTCTTTTGGATCACCATTTGGCCATATGGCCCATATGAAAGTACACAACTGAGGATCATATGTGACTTGGCTATGGCACACAATGGAATATGTTAACTTATGGTTAACATTTGGTTCATACTTGGAAAAACAAATGTAACCTGCTATAGTCATATGCGGCAGGTTTGTGGCAGTCCACACCTCAGCCTATTCAACAACGCTATTGGTTGCTTTCTTTCTTTTTTGCATCTTTTCTTGAGCTCCTATTGGTGGATTACTAAAAATGTGACTGGCAGCTATTTAAATTCAGATATTTATGTTATTTCAGCTATTTTCCTCTCTGCTCTCTCTTTACAACAACAGCCTTTGCCCAAAACAAACTCTAATTCGCTTCAGGTAAGTGCTGTTAAAATATTTTATTACTATTAAGTATATTATTAAGTATTTTATGTCTAAAAATAGCCTGTTAGAGTAGTCTTCATTTTGAATGATAAGGAAAGCAATTTATTTAATGTTTTCTTCATTTAAAAAAGGCTGCACAGCAGCATTCATGCTTCTGTACTGTATGGGTGGTAGAAACACAGAATGTGTGTAGTGTTAATTTACAATATAGCGTGAATATTTAATTTGTTTATTATTCTGTTAATTAGATACATTTACTTCATAGACATCCTTCTCTGATATCTCCATTGTGCTCTATGTTTGCTCAGTTGTTGATGTACCACACATGATGCGTGGTATCAGTTTTTGGTATCGGAGCATTTTAATGAGTACGAGTACGATACTGGTATCGGAGCATCCTACTTAGAAGGTAAGACATTTCTATTTCAGGTTCTTACATTTGGCCTGTCACTGGCAACATTTAAATGGAACCTAATAATCTGTTTTAATTGGATTGATGGTTCAGTCTGACTAAAAAATAGGTAAACACTTAAAGCAATCCCAGTGAACTCCATTCAATTGAAAGGTGTGGTGTAGATCTTAAATAATGTGTTAAATCCAATGTTTATTCAGACTATAACATTCTGGTTTAAAAATACTTTGCACATGTGCAAGTGCCATGGTGCATTCTCCATTTCTGAATGCAGTGAATGACAAACTGCACATGTTTTGTTATAATACTAATAATAATGTCATCATCTACATCAGTCCTATCCAGCCGCATACATCGACTACTTTGTTGTCCACTTTAAAGAACTGGGATGACCTGGATCTCAATCTGAAAAAGTTTTTGTATCTTTATTTTTTCATTCTTGTCAGCAGCAAACCATACCCCATGAACCGTACCCCAGACCAGGATTTGAGTATGTTTGCGTGTGCACACCTGACTTCAGAAAACAGTGTTCATGTCATCCAAACTAACCAAATTCTGGCATCAGTGGAACCAAAGTATGCACCAAAAATTAGGTTTTCCTTTGGTTGGCTGAATGCAACCTTTTAGCCTGTCTTCTCACAGACCTGACAGAGATAGGACAATTCGGAAAGGTCTAGTGGAGCAGAACAGCAAGAAAGTCTCTGCATCCTGCATGGCCCAGACTTTTCCCAGTTGTTCCTGTTCCTGTTCCAAAAAGTCCTCACCTTTGCCAGTGCTCTCAGATGAAGGAAAGTAGATTTGACCACAGAACTGACCTGTATATCAAACTTAAGAGCACTATTCAAATACACTCCCAAGTTTTTTAGGAAAGAGGACCAAAATGTATATTTTGACCGTGGCCCTCTAGAGAAGGAAAAGGAGCACAGCAGGGTCAATGCAGTCGTTCCTCATACTTTAAGACTATCACCCTCTGATGCTGATTTCAGACAGGCTCCATCTCCTCTTGCAACATCCAGGCAGTTGCTCTGTCTAATGAATGAAAAAAGATATACAATCAATTCAAACTACATGTTGTACAATAGAGAGCAGAAATGCTTTAAAAGATTTTTTAGAGATTTTTTTTTTTTTTTTAACCTCAATGCACAGACTACATTTCCTCCTGAAAAATCTAGGAAGTTGTCATCCCTATTGTAATGAATGACAAAAAGATTTAAATTTCAATTACAGGTTACATTATAGAAATAGGATAGGAAGTGCTTGAAAAATTTTACTCGCCTGTGCTCTTTCATACCAAGAACGATAACTATGAAGATGATGTAGCGCCCCCTAACTGTCTTTCTTTTAATTAAGTAGGGCAGCGCACCAGATTAATTAACTATATGCCTACAGATGTTGAAATTAGACTCTCTGATGTCACAATGAAATACTTCTCCTTTAGAAAGTTATTTATAATAAAATAAATATTCACATATGAATAAATTGTCATGAATAAACTCTTTTGAATGAATAAAACTCTTTGATGAGTAACAAAATATAAAGAGCTAAAACCAGAATTAAAATTGGTGTTGCTTTTCCACACTGGAGACTGCGAGAGTCAAATGATCTGAAAGATGATGCATGGTTCCAGTATTTCTTTTGGACAGGCAGGAACATGGTATGATTAGTTTTTGTTGTGTTTTGATAGTAACACATAATGTAGCTTATGTAGTTTGTGTACCTATACGAATTAGCTCAATGACAGCAGCACCCAGCGTCTAATCTGGAACTATTTTTATGTTTTCAAAGTTACTCACTGTAGTGTAAAGTTTTCTCACCGGACACGTGATGTAATACAATAACGTTGTCTATGGTCGTCTTGATTCGGGTCTGTGCACGTTCATGTGTTTTGGAAGAGGCGTGGCTTTGGACGGTGATTTGCAAGGAGGGTGGGATTTTTATGCTTTTAATGCTAGCAGGCTAAAGTTAGCATTTCCCAGATCACCTACTGCACCTTTAAGTGACGTGTGGCGAGAAATCGAGTCCCCCCAGGAATCGGGTCTCCTTTAGGACTCCAAGTGATCCCATTGGTTCAACTGACTTTTAATGGGTAGTATTTTTAGCGCCTGATTATAATTCCTACAAAAATCATGTTATATTGTTTAAAATGCATTATAATGACCTTTAAATTACATGGTTCATATACTAGTATATAACTGAAGCTATAAGTTGTGAAATCAAGCATTTCTTATTCTTACTGTTTTCTTTAGTTAGCTTATATACTAGCATAGCATACATCTAGGCTACCTGATTAGCCTGCTAAGTACTTAGCTTATATTATAGGTGTTTTTTTTTCCAAGTGTCCTGTTTGTTTTATTATGAAATACATATACATTCATTTTATATTTAAAGCATGTTGTTTGTGCACTTAATGTAATAAACATCATACAATAGTGAAATATGTTATAATTAGTCAAGACATCACAATAACAACTTTTGATCAGGCATTACCACCTGGGTCCTAACGGAGACCATATTTTTGTGAATACAGCCTTTTTGTACACAGAGGAATTGCCCTGCCAAGAAGTAGTTCCAATAATCAACACTAGATGGCCGTATGAGTCCTCATTTATTTTAGGCTCATTTTACCACGTGAAAGCAGGGAATGTCATCCATTCACACATACAGTGACTGAGAACTCAACACAATTCACCAACACCCTGACCTGGCCCATTTTTCCTCAGCCTGGCTGTGGGGACATATGGAATAGCTTGTGTAATATAATAAGGGGGTGAGGCAGTGCTTAAGTAAACCAGCACAAATTAAGCATTTCTTCCTCACACAAAAGATACACAATCACTCCACCTGTAAAGAATGAACAGCATAATTTCCATCTGAAAAATAAATATTAGTGATATACATGATGCTTGCACAATTATGGCTACTATCGAATGACCGTTAAAGGAGAAATAGGTATGCTCTTTGCTACAGCATCTACCAGCAGGGGCTAACAGGTCATGCTAACCATCTGCTAAATTAATAAAGCAATAAGCCATTTGAAACTGAGTGTTACACTGATTTACCACAGTTTTAGGTTCTCCACTTCGTATCAGACCTAAAACACCATTTCCCATGATAAAATTATAGCCTCTCAATTTAATTACTTTTTTTACATGACTTCTAAAAGAATCTACTTAAGTGCGAGCTGAATGTTTTCGGACACTGTTGCTGTCATGTGTATGTTCTGTTTTGATTCAGTTTTCATTGTGTTCTGTTTCTGTTTGCTGTTATACATGTTAATTGGTTCTGTGCTCCTCTATTCCCTGCCTGTTTGTTTCCATGGATACTGATTGATTAGAGTCCTCAGTTCAGGTGTGTCTAGCTAGTTTCTCCCTTTCTTTGCTCTGTATTTAAGCCCTCAGTTTCAGTTAGTTCTTTGTTCTGCATTGTTGATTGTCAGTGTTAAGTTGGTTGCGTTAGTTTTCCTTATAGTATTCCTTATGTATGTCTTTGTGAGCTATTTACTACAGCCAACCGTGACTGTTGCATGTTATTTGCAATTAAATGAAACTGTATTATAGTTTAAATTTCTATTAAGTGCAATTAGTTGAACTTAAGAGCAATTTTAAGTAGGTCTTAAGTATATTTATGTGTCTTTGAAATATGTTCTAGTGTACTGCAAAATGTACTGACAAGCATTTATGGTAAACTAAAATATACTTTGATGTTATCTCTATTTGTAGGTCATGTATTTAAATATATTTGTAATTACAGTTGTAATGATTAAGTTGCAATTTAGTACAATTAAAATATGTTAACTTGTAATATCGAATAACACTACAGTTAAATAAAATAAATCTAATAATCAAGTAGCCTACATGTGCTTTAGTATGTTAGTCAACACATCAAAATAAGTGTACTTCTTTAAAACAGGACAAAACGTTATTAAAACAT
The DNA here is from genome assembly GCA_039654765.1 of Mylopharyngodon piceus. NCBI lineage: Eukaryota > Metazoa > Chordata > Actinopteri > Cypriniformes > Xenocyprididae > Mylopharyngodon > Mylopharyngodon piceus. Next base: position 24,611,968 of record CM077438.1, on the reverse strand, counting down.
GATTTAAAATGTACTTTAATTTGTAATGTAATTTACTGTTATTACTGTAGTAAGTACATGTAGTAATGTGTAACTATGTCACCTTAAAATAAAGCGTTATCTTTCATTAATATTACATTATCTGCAAGTACAGTTTTTTAAAAAATATACTATTTTTTAAGTGTATAAGATTTGAAGTACAATACAAGTATACATTCAATACAATTAGGCGAACAAGGGACAAGACATGGTAGTTCGCAGATAAATGTTTCTAAAGCAATGTTTTCCTTATATATGTTATATTAACAATTGTATTGGAATTAAAGATTAGCAAACAGTTTTCAGGTTGAAAGGACTTGCATGCCTAGAAAACAGCTGCCCAGGGGCATTACCAAGATGGTTGCCAAGTGAACTGACCGGGCTTTGATAATAGTCACTTCTATGTCACCATTTCCATCTATGTCGTAGTAGCATGTTTTCGATGGAACAGGGTGCAAGGGTTGAAGGGTTGGTGGCTCCTGCATCAGACATCTGGACTTTGTTATTTTAATGTGCAAAGTGTTGAAACTGCAAGAAGGTCAGACTAACTACATTAAAGAAGGCGTCCCACATGGCCTATCAAAGCAGAAGAGCAAAGTGGCGGTAGTGTGGGGCAATCCCATTAACTAGACTGGGGTTCTGTAGCATGCAGACAGACATAAATGCTCTGTGATCCTCCACATGTAGCCAGCAGCACATATGGACTCCATAGCTGAGCGGTGGCGGCGTTCCTGAAAACATCTGTGAGGCTCTGTTTCTTTCTCTCCTTCTACATCCATTTCTCCCACTCTCTCCCAGTGATCTTTGATATTTATTTTTGGGCACGTTGGCTAGCCTTACATGGTCTGGCATTGGGTGCAGCTCTTTCTGGAAGACGCCCACTGGTCTGCCCTCCGTCTGTGGCAGTGGCAGGATGGGAATACCAGACATTTGAAGTCATCAATTTAAAGGAACACCATTACGACATTTTCATTGTGCTGTGGAGATACGAATTGCGTATATAGGTTTCTTAGAACAATATTTATTCCAGTGGCAAATGAACAAATCTAATCTGACTTTGTTTGTAATCAGTGACATTGGAGTTTACTCATCAAAATTTGACTCTCTAAACAATGGTGATTAAATCTGTGTAATAAACATCTTGTACACAAATGTAACTGAGATAACAATGAATGTTTGATGCAACTGGTATAAAGAATAAAAGGAACTATTTGCCTGGTACTCGCACAGGACAGTTAGAGAGAGAGACCGGCCAGAACTTCCCACACATGGAGCGGGTGGTGAATGAGACGCATTGTGTCACATAGGACACGGCAACAAATCGCTCATTGAATTGTTGTGGGGTAAGATTAATGCACAACAGCACAATGCAAACTCATAAAGCCCAATTTAGAGGACGACACGGAGGCGTCAGGCGCCCCATTCTCCATTCACTGATCTGATTAAGTCACTAGGTCAAGGTTTTCCTTATTCATTGTGGATTTCTTTTTAATTAAATGAGTTTTTTAATTTTAATATGATTTGTATAGGAATGGTAAGTACCAGTTTTGTGTTACCTTCTAATATAAAATGAGTCATATAGTTCTTATGTTCCATTACAAAATTACTTGTATTAACCTTTGACCACTGTGGTGGTAATAAACCCCAGTAGTGATAGAATTACCTTAAAATGCCATTAAACCGGATCTAAACATGTCTACATGTTCTACATTTTTGAATGAAAATCTACTTTGATATTTTTGAAAGACATAATGTCAACAATGTCAGGGTGATACAACTGTTCTGAGACAAAAATGAAGAAAAATTATAGGATCAAATTCTTGAAAAGAAAACCGTAGGTAGTTTGGCATAATATTTTATTATTATTTATTGGTAAAAAGCAGATGTAAAGCAGTTTTGTTAAAATATTATAAATGCTCCAAAAATCTTTGCACATGTGGTTATGTAGTGCGTAATAAATTTGTAAAAGTTACTTTTTACCTTTTTTTAATCTTAAAAATTGTAATGATTAATATGTTTGTGTACACTCACATTATTCAAGGTGTAAGAGAAACGTCTCAGTTACTAGTGTAACCCTCTTTCCCTGATGGAGGGAACGGGGTTGTTGTGTCGAAATACTGACATTAGGGGTCACTTTTGGGAGCCCCCAAACACCTCTGGCATATTCAGAAAAGGCAAATGAAATTAGCATTTGGAATTTGCATGCCTGGCCACGCCCCGGACACACGGGTATAAAAGGCGGCCAGTGTGCATCACACACTCAGGTTTGTGCTGAGGAGCCAAGACAGCGATCCGACCACTCAGCAACAATTCAAAGTTGTGGCAGGAAGGACACAAAGTCTCCATTCCCTCCATCAGGGAACGAGGGTTACACTAGTACAGTAGTCTTGGATGTTCCCTGTCTATCGAAATACAGACACTAGGGATCCCAATACTAAACGGCACAACTTCTGAACTGTCACAAGACTTGGCGGAGCAGATTCAGGCAAGCCTGTGAGTGCCAAACAGGTGCAGCTACGCTACTCGCTCGCAACCTTCAAACGCCCAGGGTAAATGACCTCAGGTCTTCCCATATCAGGGGGATCCCCTCACCTCTTGGAAAAGGTCACTAGGGCCTCTTCTGATTTTTCAAAAGAAAGTTTTTTTTTAATGGCTGAGTAAGCCTGGTTGTTAACGTTGGGAAGCGTTTTCCTTCACATAGAGAAGGAACACTACGGAGACCACATCCTGGAAGAAATGCACTTTCGCTAAGATACTGCCTAATAGATTTATCATTTATGCCGTGCAGCGATTTTCACTTCCATGTATCATTATTAAGGCAGCTGACGTTAATGGAGGAATTTGCAGCTTTACTCGCAAACTACAATTCCTGTTCATCAATAAGGTGAGAACCAGACCCATTATAAACCCAAATACACTCGAATTAATTACATTAATTGAAAAATGTACTATCAAAGTAGTAATAAAGATGTTTGCCGTCGTAATGATGACAGTAGCACAAACAAAAGTAGTAGCTGTTCCGTGCTCCGGCACAGTTAGCGCTCACACTGCATGTGAACTGGCTCAAGCCCAACTGAACCGTGCTCTGGCCCACCTCTTCCAAGCGGGCCAGGAACGGCTAAACGAACCACGCCCGGGCACGGAACGGAGCGATCACACTACTCAAACGAACCGGGCTTTGGGGGTCAAACATGCTCGTGCACGGTTCAGAGCACCTAGTGTGAGTACACCCTGAAGCTCTGTGTGTGGTCCAGGTATATGCGCAAGGCCCGCACCGGACACAACAGAGACAGGGCCTTTTCCACGTCCCATCCAGGGACCAGATGTAGAGGTTCCAGAGGTCTGGACGCAGGTGCCAAATTGTGCCTTGTCCCTGAAAAAGATGGTCCCTCAGATGGGAAAGATGGGAATTCACTAGGGATTAGCGTGAGCTCTGAGCTTTGAGCTCTGAGAAGTCTGGTTGGGCCAGTACGGCGCAACCATCAGGACTTCTTCTTCCCTGACTTTGCACAGTGTTTTTGCAATGAGGCTCACTGGGGGAAACGAATATTTGTGCAGGCCCCGGGGCCAGCTGTGAGCCAGTGCATCTGTGCTGAGGAGGGGCTCGGTCAGGGAATACCACAGTGGACATTTGGAGAATTCCTGGGAGGCGAACAGGTCTACATGTGCTTCCTTAAATCGATTCAATCGCAGCGCCATGCCCTTCCCTGGACTCAAGCCTGAAGCCAATGCTGAAACAGTCTCATATGCATCAACCCCAGTGGAGCTTATGACATTCCCTGAGGATGTCATATGCCCCAGGAGCCTCTGAAAATATTTCAGTGGTACTGCTCTTTTGGGCTTGAACAGTTTCAAGCAGTTCATCACTGACTGCGCACAGTCTTGTGAAAGACATGCTGTCATGGCAGTCGAGTCAAACTCCACAGCGAGAAAAGAGATGTTCTGCACTGGGAAGAGCTTGCTCTTTTCCCAGTTGACTCGACGTCCCAGTTGTGCTAGGTGCTTGATGACCAAGTCACTTTGCACACACAGCAACTCTAGCAAGTGGGCTAGGATTATCCAGTTGTCGAGGTAATTGAGTATGTGAATGGCCACTTCCCTTAACAGGGCAAGGACAGCCCCTGCGACATACGTGAAGATGCGAGGAGACAAGGACAACCCAAAAGGGAGGACCTTGTACTGGTATGCCTGTCCCTCAAAGGCAAACCGTAGAAATGGTCTGTGCCAAGAAGGGATCAAGACATGACAGTACACATCCTTCAGGTCTGTCGCCGCAAACCAATCTTGGTGTCTGACACATAAAAACATGTGTTTCAGTGTGAGCATCTTTAATGGGAGCCTCTTTCTTTTTCTACAGGGCCCGATTCAGAACTCTCAGATCTTGGTCTCACCCTACCCCCTTTCTTGGGTACAATGAATTATGGGCTGTAAAACCCCTTCTTTATCTCAGCCAGAAGGACAGGCTCTATCGCATCCTTTGCCAGGACAGCAGTGTTCTCACCTCTTACTGAGGTAGAAAGAACGCTGCTGTATCTGGGCGTCCGACTGAAGAACAAAATTACATAGCTGAACTGTATTGTTCTGATGAGCCAGCGTGACGTGCTGGAAAGCGCTAGCCACGCGCCCAGACTCCATACTAGTGGCACCAACGGAACCATGTCCGGTGTACCCAAGGTGGGTAGTTTGTGGCGAAGGGAAAGCAGGGGTTGCCATGACGGGAGGCTGCGCAAATGGGTCCATCTGACAGGAGTGATGCTCACCCCAAGTCCTGGGGTGAACATGTCAGCAGTCTCTCCTTCCCTGGGTTGCCCACTTCGAAGCCTTATGAGGGTTCCTGGTGGCCTGCTGATGGGCAGGCAGTGCCACCTTCCTGCGAGTGTACCATTAAGTTCTGGCTGTCGGCACAGGCTGCTGTGGAGCAAGTGCAGACTTCGCAGGGGGCTGCCCTTGGTGACGAACAGGCGGAGAGGCAAGATGTGCTTTATAGCCTCTGTCTGCTTCTTCACTGCTGAGAACTGCTGCACGAAGACCTCAACAGTGTCGCCAAATAGGCCACTCTGGGCGATGGGAGTATTGAGAAAGCGCATTTTCTCGGCATCCTGCATCTCAGCAAGGTTTAGGTGGCACTCCTGGATCACAAGTGTGGACACCGCTCGACCCAGAGCCTGCTCGGTGACCTTCGTAGCCCATAAGGCTGGATCAGGACTTCCCTCGTGCAGATCTTTGGCCTGATATACTTGCTGGATGGCCATTGCATGCAGGGCGGAGGCCGCCTGGCCAGCAGCATTGTAAGCACTTGCCGTCAGAGATGAGGTAAACTTACAAGCTTTGGACAGGAGCCTCGGACAATTCCTCCAAGTAGTGCTCGCCACCGAGGCCTCATACCCAGAGGTAGAAGGACCAGGATGGGAAGCGGCTGAGGTGACTCTCTGCCGCTTGAAGAAGTACGAGAGTCACGACCGCAACGTTCCCATGAGCATGCTTTCGCAGTGAGCGCATGACCCATCCACGAATGCTGTTTCAGCATGAGTGTGGCCCATACACTCAAAACAGTGCTCATGGCCATCTGAGGGAGAGAGAAATCGCCTGCACCCAGAAGGACACTGATGGAACGGCATCTTTAAAAAGATGCAATCCGTCATGCAGCTCTTTTAGAGGAATTCACTTTTTTGTTAAGGAAACTGCCTCTTGTAGAATGCCGCTGATGCACCCAGGGGAATTCCAAATTATTTAGAGCTTCAGCTCCAAATAATAATAATAATAATAATATATTTTTTTTATAGTGCGCCTTTCTCAAACTCGAAGCGCTACAACGTACAAAATGAGATAACAAATCAAACAAAGCAAAAATACATCATACCTTGACTAAAAAGATGTATCTTAAAAAGTTCAATCCAAAGATGTAGCATTCCTTATAGATGCAGGTAATGAGTTTTACAACTTAGGTGCATTGTAGGAAAAGGCCCTCCCCCCATAGTTTTTAGTTGACAATGTGGCTGACACAGAGAGAGACAGAGAGCCAGCAGAGCGGAGAGAGCGAAAGGATATGGATGGAATAACCAAATCACGGATGTAAACTGGAGCCAATCCATGTACTGCTTTGTATGTTAAAATCAGAAATTTAAAATCAATATGTGATTGAACTGGAAGCCAATGCAGTTGCTGGAGCATGGGGATAATGTGATGGCGTGAGGATGTGTACATCAAAACACAGGCGGTTGAGTTTTGTATATATTGCAACCTCTAAATAGAACTTGCAGGTAAACCCGCAAAGAGAGAATTACAATAATCAAGCCTTGATGTGATGAAGGCATGGATAAGCCTCTCAGCATCAGGCCTGGAGAGAAATGGTCTAATGCGAGCAATGTTCCAAAGATGGAAAAAAGCAACCATTTTAATGTTTTTAAAATGAGAATTAAAAGTCAGTTGAGCATCAAAAATCACACCCAAGTTATAGCTCAGGCCATACTTCTGAATAATCTGTCCCAGAGGCAGCATATAGATAATAAATAAAACAGGACCCAAATCTGACCCCTGGGGGACACCCTGACACAAAGGCACAGTCTGAGATAGATTAGTACCCATATAAACAAATTGGGAGCGACCTGAGAGGAAAGATTCAAACCAATTCAACACAGTACCCGACAGACCAATCCACCTACAAAATCTGTCCAATAATATGATGTGACATACAGTGTCGAATGCAGCACTATGATCTAACAAAAAAAAAAAAAAGCCACATGCCCCAGAATCAGCTATAACGAGGAGGTCATTCTGGACCTGACTAGAGCAGTCTCCGTACTGTATCCAGACCTAAACCCAGATTGAAAAGTTTCTAGTACGCTATTTGTATAAAGATGGGTTTGGAGTTGGCTAACAACCACACGCTCAAGGACTTTTGCCAGGAATTATATGTTTGAAACTGGTCGAAAATTAGACATATCAGCAGTATCACTCCCAGGCTTTTTAAGAACTGGCGTAACTGCCTGCCTAAAGCCTTCATTTGGCGTAACTCAGGAGGTATACCAAGGAGATGATCTCTTAAAAGAAACAACACGTTTTTTCAGGGGAGCAAACTCATCCAGAACAGATGTAAAAGCATCGTTATATTGGTCAATGGAGGCCATAACTGGTAAGTCACCAATAGTATGACTAAGATGGTCAAGATCAATATCAGTGATATTTTCCTAAAACTGATAACACGTTCTTTCACAGTCTGCAAAGAAGGAGTGTGTGATACATGCTGGCTGCCTTTTATACCCGTATGTCTGGGGGCGTGGCCAGACATGCAAGTTCCACACGCCAATTTCAGTGGCCTATTCTGAATATGTCAGAGATGTTTGTGGTTCCCAAGAGTGACCCCTAGTGAAGGTATTTTGACACAATGTCGAAAGTGACCAAAAGAAAGGCAATAGTTTTTTTTTGTTTTTGTTTTTTTTAAAACATACGAAACCTACATGAATATAAAAATAACTTAGCACATACAGTTTAACCCTTAAATGCATGAATGTTTCACCAATCATTATTACATATTTGGGTCTTTAGCGACCCAAATATGTAATAATATGTAACAATTTACTATTGTTTTCAACATCTTCAAAATCAATATTTTGATCACTGACAGGGATTCAATTATAGTTGTGCATAAAAAATATACTTACACTACTACATATAACTCAGGTCGCTAGTGACCCTTTACACACATATACACGCACACACACAAAAATAATTAGAAAACAGACATTCTTTTATAAATTTTTATTCTTGTTATATTGTTTATAATGAATAGACTGAGGAATACTAAGAAGGTTGGTGTCTAACTTTAAAAAATGAATGAGGGGGAGGGTAGTGAATGATGTGCTGGGTCAATAAAGACCCGAGGTATGTGTTTTCAAGAGTTAAACAACATTTTTAAAATATTAGTCCTTTTCTTTATCTTGCACACTATTTGTTATTGACCCACTTGGATTTGTGTGATATTTAGTGCTAAATTTTGTTGCAAAACTCAGTCTGCCACATATATGAATGATACTTTGAATTTTAAAGCCTGTTGAGGAGAGGTGTGTTATTTTCTAACCTGTTTGACTTTTATGATGATAAAATGGGTGAAAAATTCTATATCTAGCCATATCTAGAGACCAGAATATTATAGAGACATGGCTGTGGGGTCTTTTGACTTGGCCAGTAAACAAGCAACTAGCAACCACCCTGAACACCCTAGTAACTGCATAGCAACACCCTATGATCACGGAGGTGTCATGCACTGGCAAGCAAGTTTCGTGATATTATTGAAAAGAAAAAAAACATACACCGACTCTATTGTGATTCACTGCACTGTATTCAGGTGATGAACTGTGCTCTGAGGCAAAATGTGGTAATGAATCCACTGTTCGAGCATTCTCCTAATACAAGAGACTGTGAACAGGATATGATGTTACTATGTGTCTAAAGGTCTTATTACACTTTGTGCACAGGATTAAGATCCACAGAATGGCTACATAAAAGCACGGATAAGAAGAGTCAGTGAAGGCAAAAGTGCTCAGGTTACACATTACACACATGATTAGGCTTCAGGCTCCTGTGTTAAGCTAGTTTTTCGTCACACTCTGGAGCACTTATGTTAGGGAAGTGTACTTAAATAAATTTTCTGTGGTTTGTCCGTGCAAAACTAAGGTGTTCTAAGGTGTTTTGGATGGTTCCCAGGGTGTCGCTATGCGGTTGCTGAGTGGTTTCTAGGACGTTGATTGATGGTTGCTTACTGGTCCAAGTCAAAAGGGCTCACCTTAAGTCTCTACGATATTCTGGTCTTCAGATATGGTTTGGGTCCTTTCTCCAAGGTAAGTCTATTGGATTTCTTTGTACATCTCATCACTTAATAGCACACCTCTCCTAAACAAGTCTCATGGTGTATCATTCATATCCGTTTCACAAATGGTGGAGGATGAATTGCACACCAAAGTTTAATACTTACGGTTAGGGGTTTGTTTAAATCTCTAACTCTGACCTTCAGAGAGGGAAACACTCTACTCTAGCAGAGCGCAGAAATGCTTGGCATCCAGCAGACAAAAGGGTGGGACTGGCAGGAAAAGCAGCGATGAGTAAAGCTCATGTTCTCCTTTATGAGCCCCTCATCTAACGGCCGCATTTGATTACAGTAAGGCTCAGAGTTGAGGAACTTTTTACAGGATTACTGCCAGTTTCCTCCAGCACACACACACCCACGCACACACAGAGGCATTCACTGCTGGATGCTGGACCGTCTCTGTGAAACCGGAGTGGGGTGAAGCTTTAATGAGCGGTATGAAGGGATGATGTTGAAGACTGGCTGAGTCAGTCAGGGGAAACAGTGGGGAGTCTCCTTCGGATCGTACAATCCACTCTCGTTTGCCTCTGTTATGCGGTCCATTCTGTTTTGATCCCAGTGAAGCCTGAAGAGGCAATAAAAAGGTAAGGATTCCTGTTTTTATGATGTGTGCAGATGTTTTTTTAAGAATCTAGTAGGCTACGCAGTTATATCCCAGAGAAAAGAACAAACTGTTTGTTACTGGATAGCAATGACATTATTTAGAGAGCAAACTGAGACTTTTTCATGCTTCTCAGATTTTTCTCCTGAGGAAAAAACCCAGTATAATCTCCTGAAGAATTACAATGCGATCTTGACAGTATTTCAAATTGTGCTCAAGATACCAAATGTCTGCAGTCAAATAAGAACTCAAATCCCTCTGAAATCAAATGATTTGACCTATGAAATGCATGTTCTCTTTAACTCTATACTCTTATGTTCACTGATTTGTGTCTATTTTTATTTTTCATAAGGAACTTTAAGGAGAAACATCTGAGACAAAGTTGATTAGAAATGTCTTCTAAGCTACGAAAGAACAACCTGAATGAAATTTCAAATGGGATTGTATGGCATCCTGTAATGTTTTCTGGTATTTTGATATATATCTTATAAACAATTATACAACATTTCAGTGTTGGATCTTCTACTGTACAAACGATTATTAAAACATACTGATTAATGTAATTTTGAGTAAAACTTTTAATTTGACATTACAAAGTGCACTTTTTAAAAGTGCATGTAAAAAATGTCTTTAAGTACACTTCTTTGGCCTTAAATATAGTATTATATTATCTGCAAGTACATTTTTTAAAAATATGCTTTTAAATGTGAAGTACCACTACAAGTGCACATTCAATATAATTAAGCACACTTCTTTTTCACAAGGGACAGCAAAAGTAAAACACCAACACCTCAAAATCAAAATTTTTAATGAATCTCAGCTCTAAGAAAGGACAACTTTTCCTTTTTTTTAATTTAGTAATATGAGTTCAGATGGTTACAAGTCCCAGGCCAACCGCACCCATTAAGACGTATCCTTGGTCTAGCATGGGTGGCATCCCACCAAGAGTTAAAACTTACAGCAGTGACTGTAAAGACTTCTTTACCTGCCTTGTAGATGACATAAAACCACTTACTATTAAGTCATGCTGATTTAAGCAGTCTAATGAGTAATCTAGTCCAAACAAAATAGAGTCTCTGTGTTAATAAGACTCAGGGGCTGTGGAAATAAGGTGAAGATATATTGTGCCACACTAAATGTCAAGTGTGAAAGGCTGCTCTCTAATTTAAACTCGCACCCTTGACTCATGGCCAGAGAGCCAATGTTGTTTTTCTGCTTTGAAAGGGGCCAAGTGCTGTAATCTCAGCTCTCTCACATGATAAGTTTAGGCTGGGGTTGAGTGAGGGGTCTGGGCTGTTATGTGTTCAGGATGAGTGGTCTTGATGGGGGTGGATCAGTGTTGTTTCCCTGTTCAGAGAGAGCAAGGGCTGCACGTTCACGCTGTTAATGGATGTATCGAGAGACGGGAACTGTAATTTCTCAGATCATTTCCTACCACTTTGCTTTGGCCTCGGCCCCCCCTTGTTCATTAGCAGTCATTGCATTAGCAGTGAGGGTAGTGAGGGCCGATGAAAGGCAGAAAAACAGCAGTGAAACAAAGGATCACATGTGGAGATCATGAGGGGTATATTTTGGGGCCCAGCTTGTCTCTCTCTTATCCAAAAGCATGTATGAAGAACTATTCATCAAACCATGGATGGAGCCTCACTGTGTCAAGTGATTTCTGTTCAAAGTCAAATAAGTTACAAAAGATGATCAAAAGAGGTCAGAAATAGATTACCCTAAAATTAGCATTCTGTAATTGTTTATATTTTTTACATAGAACACAAAAGGAGAAGTTTTGAAGAATGTTCATGTGGCACTTTGACATAATGGTTCACAGTGACCACATTAACAAATAATAATAATAATAATAATAATACATTTAAAAAAAAGTAATTCATATGACGCAATATTGCAAGTTTTCTGAAGCCATACAATAGTTTTGTGTGAGGAACAGGCTTAAATTTAAATGGTTAAATTACTGTAATATGTAATTTTGTTCACCCCATCACCCCATCACAAAAATGATCTCATCAAACTGCTCAAATGTTATAAAATACGAAAGTCTGCAAGATTTCAGAACTCAGAGTGTTCAATATGAACTCAAATATTTAAAAATCTTTTTATACATCTATAGTCTTGTCAACAATTGTTTCATTTGTTGCTATATAGATATAGTTGAGATACAACTGATACTTAACTGTGAACTCTTGTATGTCTCTTTAGCAACATTTGAGCAATAACATTGTCCTCCAGGACCCTAAACCTTTCTGTTGTGATAAATGCAAAAAATGTAACATTGGCTGGGAGCTTTCACATGGCTTTATGTCAAAATTTCATGGTGACTGACAACCATAAAACCGCCGCAATTGCAATTGCTCATAATTCATATCACATCCAAGCAATTCCCTTGCATCACATTGCACAGCTAAACAAAAATGAGGTAGAAAGTAACCAGTGTTAAAAAGGTTTCAGCACAGCTGGGACTGGGGTGTGAGGACATTCTGCTCAGTTTTGCAACTGTAAGTAGGTATTTGTGTTGCTTTCTATTACTTTTCTAAATGACTGAACAGACAAATGTACAGGTGAGGAAAACTCACTGATGTACATTGAAGGAGGGCCTTATGACCCAAAATATTGGGATTGGCTTTTTTGACTTGGGTCAACACCTTAGCAACTCCATAGCAACGCCCAGGCAACCACCCACAACACCGTAGCATTGTGACAGCACTGGCAAGCATGACTCAGAAAATGTTTATATCTAGTTTGAAAACGTATACCCATAAATCTGCCTGAAGTCACCTCTAAATATAGTCTAAATGTGTATGAAGCTACTATACAGAAAGCTATAATCAGTAATAATATAATGATTCTGAAGAGCAGGATACAACTGCATGCACAATGTATCATATAATGTAATATTCCCCCAATTTTGCTGAAGACAGAAGGCTGTTTCTTCACTCATGCCCCTCCACACCCACATTACGCTGCATGAAGTGGAACGGAAGCAACGTTTGATTAGCCTCTGTAATCAGGGTCTGCTCCAGACACAATAATGACATTATTACAGCATTACAGATTCTTATCAAACAAAGCCTACAGGTCATGTCCTCAAAAAAGACAATCTGGACTGTACTCAAAGCAACACAGATGAAGCACACTACCCCAATTTCTTTTAAGAGCTGAAAAATATAAAAAAATATAAACAACTCTCAGAAAATGTAGGCTTTCCACCTCATGAGGTCAAACTAAAATATTGCATGATCTATTATATAATAAATACTATAAAATAATACAAAAATTTGGGACATGACCATGATGAGTTTGATTGTGTCACATTTTAACAATAAACATTTTCCTAGCGCTAATATACAAGAAAATAGCCTATAATACAAATGTATGCCAGAATAAGTGCCAGTTCACAGAGTGTGCTTTTACTGTTAAAAATACAGGTTAGTGGTACGATAAAAAAGCGCAAGGTCGCGTTTTTTAAAAGTCAAACTTATTTTACCTTGAGCACTGCATTTTTAGTATGCCGTGTAATGTGCATGACGCTGCAAAAATTGCAAGACGCGCAAGTAAAACGGTTAAAGACGTCCGTCTGGAGAGTGTTTACATAGAAAAACAATGGAAAAGTAGTGCAGTGGAATGAACAAAAAACACGTTCTGTGTGAACGGTCCCTAAGTAATAAGGTTGCAAGTAACAAGGTGTCTGATTTAGGGTATAAATTTAGTTTACAAAAAAGATTAAACTTAATTAGTTTAGCATGGATGGTTGTGATAGCACTACAATGTTCATAAAAACTGACTGGTTATTTGAAAAAAAAAAAAAAAAATTAAATTAAAAAAATATATAATTTTCACTGTAAAAATACTGTTATTCTACTGTAATTTACATAATATATAATTTTCAGTTTTTGAAAGTAAAAAAGTACAAGTTATCTTCTAATTTGAAAGTGAAAAACCATAAACTGACATTCCCAGAATTCCCTGCATGACACTTGATGTTTGATGGTTTTTCACTGAAATAACTGTTTCTTCTTAGTTTTTTGTTATAAGTTATGTACATTAGGGTTTATGTTACATCTTATGTTGTTAAATGAATGTTTATTGCATTATTTTAGTGTCATGTGTGTCACCATGATGGTGTTTTGTATTTATGATACACTGTGCTCATATATTAGTATTTACCTTAGCTTGTGGAAAAGCTACTTGTGATGAACTTTGATTCTTTGATTCTCTCTGTGACTTTCTCTTTTACATGTACCTTTCTTGAACGTTCCATTTTTAAAACGGGGAAACACAAGGGGACACAGCTAAACATTTTAACACAAATATACTGGATGTCTAAAACAGTGTAAAACATTCGGTTCTAATTTTTTATTTCTTTGTTTTGTAGCCTAATAACTGCGCTAGACTCCACGACTATCCTCTTGGCAGAGATTGCTGGATATTTCAGAAGAGCAAGGAGGAACATTAAGACTGGAGAATTACAGTTCTTCTTTGGAGTTTGTGAGGCTTTTGAACTCACATCTCACCAGACTGCACTTTACTTTGCAAGAATTATATGCAATCTGTTTGATCCATCCTTGTTTTATGTGGCACCGACCTTTCACACTTCTTTCCCCACATATAGTAAAGCAAAGTACTTAAAGTAGAGATATGAGAAATATCAGATAGAGGAAAATGCCAAATGGAGATGGAAATGGTTTTTATAAAACATCTTTAAAAATTTCACGATTACACTAGACTAATGATTTCTTAAAATTACGTAATCATGTCCACTCTACTTTGGTGGCAAGTAATGAGGGGTTACATACTAAACTGTGAAAGCTGATCAGCTCACATGGCTGTGATTCAAAATACTAAACCACTTATTACAAATTAGTCATGTTTTTGTGGACATGTACCATGGTAATACTGTGGTATTCTTTGGAGTACCTCAAAATACCACGTAAATACAATTATTTATATGTCAGTAAGATGTTACCACCATCAAATAACATCACTATACCCTGGTACAGTCATTTTTTGCAAGAGCTACTGCAGATAAGAATCTTTTCCGCAATGTAATGAGAGTCAGATTTACATCTCTTTCTCACCTCACGAAGACCATGATTTAATCTTATTGGACGCAATAAGTGATGTTAACTGTTCATTTCAAAAGCCTTTTTACAGAGAAAAAATTCCATCAAGTTTCTTATCTGGGTGTAGTGGATAATTAGGGAAATACCTAGAGTTAAACCAAGCATGGGAGAAGCAGGAGATGGAGTGGGATGGCGGGGGTTATGGCTTGTTGTGGCTGTGTGGGTTCCTGGCATGCTGATTTGTGACTGTAGTGAAAAATCACATTGCCAGGGATTACCACACTGCCATGGCCTTACCAGCAGTTCATAAAGAAATGGACAAAAATGGAGGGAATTTGAAAAAAGGTCACCTGACATAACAGAATGAGAAAGGGAACTTCATTAGGGTGTTTACTTCAGCAGCAAAACAACTGCATTTGTGATGTCGTTCTGAGCGGGTGCAGAGCTTAGCTGATTGGTGAACATGCACGGTTTGTTTTGTTGTTCACAGTGGCTAAGTTCTTCACGTGAAAAGAAACTAAGAAAGTGCAGTTTTTTTTTTTTCTGTTGGCAAGACTATGCCATGCATATGTGCTAACATGGCAAAGATACTGGTAATATAAACCTTGTGGAAAAAGTAGTACACTTTAGCATACTTTCATGGCAATAATATACTTTAAAAGAATAGACTGAATGAAATGTTTTCGGACACTTAATTGCATGTTAATTGCAATTTAATGAAAATGTATTATGTATTACAAATTCAAATTAAATTCATATTAAATGTAATTAGCTGGACTTTAGAGTGCTTTTTGACCCACTTAAGTAGGACTTGAGTACATTTGAAGTACATTAAGCACATTGAAATTTGTATGCCATGTACATTTAAATAAATTAACTTTTAATGTAATATCAAATAACACACTACAAGTAAAATTATAATCAAGTACTTTACATGTGCTTTAGTGTTAGTCAACACATCAAAATAAGTGTACTTTAAAACATGACAAAAGATTATATAATATTTAAATCATTTAAAGTATTATAACATCATGATTTAAAAATGTAATTCAAAGTAAAACTGTTAATTTGACATTATAAGAAAGTGCACTTTTAAAAGTGAACTTAAGTGTGTTAGGAAACAGTCAAGTGTAAAAGTGTACTCTCGTTTAGTACACTTAAGTGGCCTTTTATATAATTAATATTACATTATCTACAGTTTTTTGAAAATATACTTCAAGATTTGAAGTACACTACAAGTGAACTTCTTCTTCTTAAGGGTAGTGTTCTAATTATGGTTTTATTAAGGAATATTAAAATGTATTAACACCAAAATTAAAATGCTGTCATCACTTACTTGCTCTCATGTTGCTTGAAACCTGTATGACTTTACTTTTTTCCCCCTATGGAACACAAAAGGAGATACTTTTAAGAACGTTCATGCTGCTCTTTTCAAACTAAAGCACATGGTGATTGAAAATGACTAAAAAAGTATTATACATGTATAATCCAAATCATTTAAAACCATACAATATAGCTTTTTGATGAAGAGAGCAAAAGTGAATCAACATTAACTGAAAGTCCTCCCCTCTGGTGTAACACTCAAACGTAATTTGCACTTTCAAGTACTCAAACTTAGCATGTCACAGTTGGTTACGTGATGCATACCAAAATCAATGTTTGGTACATTGATGTCAAATCTGGCATAACGCGCATGTGGTTTGAATATGTGGAATCATCACCTTCTAACTATATTTTTAAGAAGTATAGTTATATATATAAGTAAATATACTTTTGTTTCATTTTGGAGCATGACAGTTCTCTTTTCACCTTTTTTTTTCACAACACAAAGAATGTCATACTGGTGTCAAACAACATAAAGTTGGGTAAACTGCTGACAGAATTTTCTCAGGCCATTTTTCAAAGTGTTAACGAGGAAGGTATTAGCATCAGCCAAACATAATGAATAACGAACATATCTAAATTGAAGATGATAGATGTTCAGTGTCATAATTAAACACACATGGGTAATGATAAATCTTGCTTAAAAAATAGAGAAATGTGCCAATGTTGAAACAGAACACTGCTCCCATGTGACTGTTGGCTGAAGCTTTCATTGTGTATGAAAATGTCTCATTCAAAACAGATGATCATTATCTTAAAGGTAAAGTGTGTAATTTCTGTGCCACTAACGTCACTAAACAGAACTGCAAAAATAATACTGTTTTCAAACAGGTTTCTGCCAACGGTCAATCAAACAGATAGTCTGTTTGTTTGAGGGTCAGGATCCTCAAACAAACAGAGCAATGTTTTGCCACAGTATTTAAACTTTGGCGGGGAATCAGCCTACAAATAGATGACTTGTAATTCTTTCTGAATGTTAGGCTGAGATAAGAGTTCTTTAACATCGCACTTCAGCTTTAACTAAGGATGCAAATGAACATGATTTAAAGTGTAATAATAAAATATAATAATGCATTATCAATCCTGAAAAGGTAAGAGTTGGCTTTCTAACTTGATAATGTCTTTCCACGCACCTGTATGTTTATTTATTTTAAATTTCAAATGATAATCTTGTAGGGTTGTGTGTCTCATCAGGACCTGAGCTCCAGTGCCTTCTGAGCTGATATCAGTTGTAGTAAATTACTGGCTCAGTTCAGCAGGAACAGGAGTGTGGCCCCTGGACAAAGAACCACACATTCTAGAGCTTTCAAAGGCCTTTTGCAGAACCTACAAACAAGTCTGTGCTTGATGTGTGATTGTCTATAAATGAATGTCCTAAAAAAATGCCTTGACCTAAAATGAACCAGGAGGGCTGGTTTCCCAGGCACAGATTAAGCAAAGCTCCACAAGAAGAAGAATTTCCAGAGAGAAGGATCTCATATTGCTCATATTTGAATGACTTGAGAACTATTTGAAAATAAACCATTTACTTGTTTAATAAACCATTTATTTGACTTTGTCTCAGTTGTATGACTTGGATTTACTTTTATTTTTTTCACCTAATGGACACAAAATGGAGTATTAGATTATTGTAACTCCATTAAAATGTAAAACAGTACAGTAGGCAAACATTTGGACTGTTTAAACAAAATATGGCCTTAATAATCTCAAAGTTTACACTGTTTTAAAATTGCATTGGTAAACAGTTTGTTTAGGCATACTAAGGAAAACCACCCACTGAAATTTAGTGTTGTTTTTTTTATAATGGCTCTGTAGCCACATCATGAGAAACAATTGCCATCACACAGATGCCTTGCCTATTGAGCTTCGCCAATGTATGTATGTCCAGTATGTATCAGTAATACGCCCCCTAGTGTTGAACCTGCAGTCTAACTTCACGTCCAACTCTTATATACGTATACTGTATATACTGTAGCCTAAAATATATAAATTTGTGAACAAGCAAGCAGAAATTAAGCATACATGTCAAAAGGTTTTGAAGATTCCTTGAGTGAGCACAATCACTAAAAAAACAGGCCTACAGAATGTATGTTCTGGACTGCCACTGCCCGTTTTAACCCTTGCTTCTAAAAATTAGGAGTTAAAACAGCTTACGTCTGTTTTTATTAGAATATTATAAGAATGTTTGGGGGGGAAAAGGAACAATAAAACAAATCATTTTAAGTTTTGGTGATCTGAAAATATTATTTGTATATTCTTATATTGTATATGGGATCTATACCCTAATTGAGTAAATTGATGTAAAGAGATTGATAAAATACTGTTTTACTTTATATGGAAAAACAAAATACATTATATTAAAACAAACATCAAACAAACAAACAAACAAACAAAAACAACTGAATTCATATGAAAATGGTGGCCTAAATGTTTTGGATTTTGAAACATTATACATTTAAAGTTAATTGGCTTAGTCAGATTGTTAGAAATCCTAATTCCATTTGGAACTTTTTCCCGTCCCATATTCTTTCAAACATTGGTAATTTAATTTTTTTTTGTAGTTATATTATAATATTGATAAAATACCTGTGAAACTATCTAAATTTCATCGTGAGGCCTTTTTATCATGGTCCTTGATTTTCAAACATACCTTTTCACCTCATAGGTATTACATTTGGAACAATAAGGACATATTATATAAACGCAAATCATGTTTTCACATTGGTTTGATAATGGCATCATATTAGTGGATCAGTTATTTAATTTAAATGGTTTTCTTTTCACTTATATAGTGAGTTTTGGCACATTATTTCTGTGACACCAGTGGACTATGCAAAAGCTTTTGGTGCAATGTCTCCTTAAGTCTGTATCGTTATTTCTTTTAGACATCAGAAAAGAATCAACATTCAACAAGTTTATATGTGGTGGACAGACATTTTTGCTAACTTTATGCTAAGTCTCATTGTTATCATCAGATATAGTGAAGAACACACAGTAGCCTATCTGCTTAAGTATGATGATCATGAAAGTAAGTAGGGAAGAATTTGCCATCTCCATAGCAATTTCTCCATTGTTTACTTAACTTAAAAGTAATAAACATTAAAGTTTAAAGTAATACGCCACTAGGTGGCAGTGTTACATTAGAACAGTGACTTTACTCAAAGTGCCTTTAAGACAAGTCATTTCACTCGGCGGCCATCTTTGAAACGCCTCTCGGGCATGCAAGTGTAGCTCCTATCTCTTTGAATGGGGAAACATCAAATTCTCTAAAGCTGTTTGTCAAGCTTTCGATTAAATTTAATATTTGAAAACACAAATGAAATCTGACAACAACTGTCTCATAAATTTTGTTTCTAAACGCTTGAATCATGACAAAAAAACGGCATTTTTTGAGGCTAGATCAAGCTAATGCGCATGCGCAGTCCTAACTGCGCGTCTCTATAGGAAGCGCGAGTCTGACTGTTTCTATAGGAACCGGAGCTTCTAACGGCCGCTGCAGTGACGCGATGACTTTACAAATAGGTGATTGGCTCTTATTTAGAAGGCGGGACTTATTCCGCCATATTGCGAGTTGCACATTCTCCCATTCAAAACAATACGAGTGACACGTCTTGTGTTATTCTATAGTCTTTGCTTTACTGTAGAGGTATGGGCAAAGCCACTGGAAGGCAAGCCTGCAACCTTTAGCCAAAAAAACGTAACAGCTAATGCTAACGCTCCGCCTCTTGGGGTTAAACAGCTATAAATGCAAATAGGGCTCTAGCAAATCTTTAGTCATCCACTAGAGGGGGCAATTTGACTATTCTCCCGTTCAATCGTTGGCTATTGGTTACAGCAGATTTGGCCAAAGAATATGATTTGGCGCAACTGAATTTGAGTAAAAACAAAATGGACTGGTGGCTTGCAAAAATGAAGAATAGCAGAGATGATAAAAACTAAGGTTAAAATGAATGAAAAACAAGCTCAGCCGTCACTCTAAAGTCGGTAAGCTGTTTATATTTTTAATGTTTCAGTTTTTAACTATCCTGTCTACACTGGACGCGAGCGGCGCGATGCAACACACAAAATCCCCCGACAGTAAACTGATGCCTCGTTCTATTTCTGACATACTCCGTTACTTCTGACACAAAGATCAAATGGATTTGCAATGGTTACTTTGTTGCGTCCAGTGTATAAACGGGGTGCATGCACTCTATATACAGCATATTAAGTAATATAACAATGATGTTCGAACGCATCAATTAATATATGAATGATGTTCGTGTTGGTTGGGGTTGGGGGGTATGGGCAACTGTTTCTTTAACAAGACCACAAAATGAGCAAGTTTCATCAATATCAAGATATTTACAGATAGATTAATTAAGCCTGTCACTCATATCTTTTAAGTGGTTGCGCTTGTGATAACGTCGTAGGTCACATGATAACGTCAACATGGCGGATGATGTCCGAATCGCATTCATGCTTAACGGGATCGGGGTATAAAGTACGTACTCTTTTAGCGCTCGATAAGCAAGTACTTATTGAAATTAAGTACCTACTCAGAGAGTATGCGGTTTCTAACGCAGCCTGTGTACATTTCCTGAACTACAGAATGTCATCGACTGAAACAGCTGACGGACTTATCCATTGTCATAGAGTGACTTCATAGGGTGACTTTGTGACAAGAATGGTAATTTTTTATAATTTCAGTCATACAACAACTTTTATACATTTTTTATTATAATACGAATAAGTGAACAAATACATGTTGTGAACTCATTTTCTTTATTTATTATATGACAACTTGATCTTGTTCAAAAGCAGTATGTCATGTTCACACCGACGTGTCATCAGATGGTTCAGTCCGAGGATGGCCGCTGCTGTCGGTGTAAATAAACAAGCAAGCGCAGCGTCGATGGATCCGTGTGTGCGACACGGCCGCGGAGCTACCGCTAATGCGGTGAAGGTATGACGCCCAAGACATAAATAGCTACACGCTAGATGTTTAGTTTATAAAATCATGCAAACGATATTATTATTTTTTGTCTCAGTGGAGTTCAGTGAGATTCTGCAGGGCGTTAGCACGCTAATGATAGCATCATTCAAAACTGTCACTGCGGTGTTTATATTAAATGTACTGTTGCATACTCATTTAAAAGCTCCTGACACGATTAAAAAGTCGTTATGAAATAGCGTGTTGTATTGATAAATGTACTGTTATAACAGTGGTGGTGAATAGGTTAGCTGGCTTAAATGACCAACCGGTCAGAATACTAGAAAGTCATTTAGCTAGCCATCTAACCTGTTCAGCACCACTGCTGTCATAACATATATACACTATTTCATATATATATATATATAAGGGTGCTCCGATCATGATTTTTGGAGCTGATCGTCGATCACAGGAAGCAGGGGCGAAAAACATATAATTATCTCACCTAAGTGTTTGATCGTGCAGTGCAGTTTTGTTTTTACAATGAGGCAATTGTTACACAATAACTTACACACAGCACAAGCCTGATTTCAAACTCTGAATTGAATTCACAAAACAGTCAGTAATAAAATAAGAACAAATAAACAATTTACTAGCAGTAGCACAAATAAATAGAATAAAGATACAAATAAAATAAACAGTGCTTTAAGTATTTTTTTCAGGTAGGTCTAACAGTAGTGTTGAGGTATGAAATACTTAATAAGGAATCAAATGTAAATACTGGATAGTCTTCCTGAATAAATTAAATACAGATTAATCCTTACAATCAAGGTTACAAAAGTTAGTTATTCAAGAGCAGTGAGTGTCATTAATGTTAATCAACAACAAAAGACAGAAAAAAATCAGAGACCGCAGCAGGATTATTAGACTGCTGTCACTTTAAGACCGAATGCATGGATCCAATATAGGCTACTGTTACACATGCAGTTACAGAAATGTTTATGTTCCTTTACAAAAAAAACAGCTGTATTTACATGCATACTCATCAGAACAGTAATTTTGTACATGCATGTGTGTGTATTTGACCATTTAATTGCAGTTTGGTAGCCTATCAATCGGAGCACCCCTAATATATATATATATATATACACATATAATATATATAGAATATTGTATTGATTGACAAACGTTTTTGATTTTAGATTTTTAAAATGATAAATCAATACATTTTAATCACACGTATGCATGTCATTGTAAAGGTGTTGGAGTGTGGTGTGTGCGAGGATGTGTTTTCACTACAAGGGGACAAGGTGCCGCGGCTGCTGCTGTGCGGACACACGGTGTGTCACGACTGCTTGACCCGTCTGCCTCTTCACGGCAGGGCAGTTCGCTGCCCCTTTGACAGACAGGTCACAGAGCTGGGTGAGTTTAACATTGCCGTTCTGTTCTTTATAATAACGATATAATTCAATATTTAGGCTTTCCGTAGTGGGAAGAAACATTTTCTTGTTTTGCTCTCCAGGAGACTCGGGTGTGTGGGGCCTAAAGAAGAACTTTGCCCTGTTAGAATTGCTTGAACGGCTACAGAATGGGGCCACCAATCAGTCAGGCATGTCAGAGGATGCGCTTCGTGAGATGGGCGAGGTTAGAAAAATGCGATTTCGGTTTTAAAATGTGTATTTATATTAGCAATAAATAATAATGATAATAATAACAATGATTGCAATTTATATTAACAATAAATAATAACAATAATAACAGGGATTTTATCATGAATTTGGGTTTCTTTTCTGCCATGTCTCCATTAGTGCGTAATCCGCTGTGATGAGGATGAGACTCACACTGCTTCCATGTACTGCACGGTGTGTGCCACACACCTGTGTGCCGAGTGTTCCCAGCTCACCCACTCCACTCGAACCCTGGCCAAGCACCGGCGTGTGCCCCTGGCAGACAAGCCCCATGAGAAGATGCTCTGCCCGCAGCACCAGGTGCACGCCATTGAGTTTGTCTGCCTGGAAGATGGCTGCCAGCCTGGGCCGCTCATGTGCTGCGTGTGCAAAGAGTACGGAAAGCACCAAGGGCATAAGGTGCGGAACTTCAATGCAACTCAATTCAAAATCACTTGTTAATCTTTAGGCATAGATATTGGCTTGGATTTCTTGATTCAGTTTGATTCTCATTCACAAAGTTTTGATTCTCTTTTAATCCAATATCGATTTTTCCAAATTTTGTAATATCTTTAAGGAAAAGTTTTAGTTTTCCTGAGTTTAAGGAATGGAACAACAATGCTTGTTTTTTTAGATGCATTGTTTAAAAGTCATTCGGAAGCAACTGCATTGAAATATTCAAGAAATATGTTGAAATTTGACTTTTAAATAATTAATCAGTTGTTTTGGTGTTATTTCTGTTGTTCAAGTACAAAAATGTTACTTGAAATCAAATAAACATTAACTAAAATGAAAATAAAATGTACAAAAACTTTATTTCATCTACTAATTTCATGTACTTATTTCATCTAGCAACATTTATCATTTTTGTTTAAATAAAAAAACTAATGAAAGCTTAATAGACATACTTAAAAAAAGCAAAATGATAAAAACACAACAAAATGATTACACTTTACCTAAAATTAAAATGAAAGCTCTCTCACTCTCTCTCTCTCTCTCTATATATATACTGATAAAAATATAATAGCATATATCAATGATTCTAAAATAACACAAGATTCAGTATGGGTTATGTAATCGATTTGCCCTTCACTGTATTGAATCAAACTGAATTGCTTTCAGTTTACTTACCAAATACAAAATTAGTTAATATAGAATCAAATCAATTTGCTGTCAACCAAACAATTCTTACCCTCCTGAGTTTCCTTTGTGAGCAGAAACTCACAAAAAGGGTAAGAATTGGGAGGTCTGCTACAAATAATGTATAGCAAAAATTTTAATGCATCCATCAGAAAAGCATGGATTAAAAAGGTTATGGTGTATTTTAAGAATTGTCATTGGATCATTCAAATATTTTTGGGTAATTCTAAATTTGATGTTTTGTACCCATCACTATTCTCATTTTCAGTCACTTGTTCCCTGATCTCTTTTCATGAAAATGTTTTACCAGCATGCTGTACTAGAGGGTGAAGCCAACCAGATTCGAGCATCCATCCTGGATATGGCACACTGCATCCGTACGTTCACAGAGGAAGTGTCGGAGTACTCCAGGAAACTAGTGGGCATTGTGCAGCAGATTGAAGGAGGAGAGCAGATCGTGGAGGACAGCATGGGCATGGCCCACACTGAACATGTATGAGTGTTTTTGGGTGATTGTAATCGCCTAATTCATTCGCATCTGAGCAAATTTTCCTTCACATCTTGGTTTCTACTCAGGTTCCAGGAACAGCAGAAAGCGCCCGGTCTTGTGTACGCGCGTACTTTGCTGATCTACACGAGACGTTGTGTCGTCAAGAGGAGATGGCTCTGAGCGTGGTGGATGCACACGTCCGAGAGAGGCTGATCTGGCTTCGACAGCAGCAGGAGGACATGACCATACTGCTGTCACAAGTGTCCACTGCCTGTCTGCACTGCGAGAAAACACTGCAGCAGGTACAAACTCTGTCATGTGACCGAATCAGTTGGATCATAGGCAGTTCAAGGAATTTGAGTTGGTTTGTTGTGGTTTTTTTTTTTTTTTTTGCTAGGATGATTGCAGGGTGGTTTTGGCGAAACAGGAGATCAACCGACTACTGGAGACACTGCAGAAACAGCAGCAGCAGTTTACAGAGCTGGCCGACCACATTCAACTGGATGCAGGGATCCCTGTTACTTTCACTAAGGTAACATAAAAGTAACATTTCACACATACGAATAAACCCAAAATGTAAAAATATACTACCTACTCCACTTTCCTGCAGTGCTGCAAAGCTGTTCTTTGTATTCAGTTAATGTTTCGATGTATCATGATGTATCGATCTACTATTGGTCACACATCTTCACTTCATATGAATTCTCAAATCAGAGTTCACAAAATTTGAACTTTGGTGCACAGCAAACTTTGCATGAGTTTGTGTATCCAGCCTCTTGCATTTGCATGCATATGAACTGAAGTCAGTGTAGTGTAATGTACCATCCCTTTAGTCAAACAAACAGATGCCCCCAGAAGTGCACTGCACACAGCACAAGCATTGTAATGCTTTCTGATTTCTTAATTCTGATTTTATTACATTCAGTGTAAAGAGCGATTGATAAAGGATAGTGTATTTCTGGTAACAAGGTCACGCTGTTGAGGCTCGCGCTGCCTGTCTCTTTGTGAGAGACTTTTGTGGAGAATCCTTGAGTTTATTCGGCCAGAGGGTCAATATATATTGAAAATATAGGAAGTGAAAATGACAACTCAGCATTAATACAATAAGTAGGGATTGTACAATACTCTAAGAAAAGCAACATGTTCTCTAAGCATGACGCTATGCCTAGACATAGAAACAGAGAAAGAGAAAAACAGGCACAGGATATTCTTAGAATCTTATAATGACGTATGAGGGAAACCCCCTAGTATTACAGCACAGCATCGCCCAAGCCAGAGAGAAAGCTGCTACATGTAGCCTATGGGGAAAGTAACTGTGAAGCCACTGAATTAAACGTAAACACAGCTTTTGTGTTTTAAAGGGTTAGTTCACCCAAAAATGAAATTGCTGTCATTAATTACTCACCCTCATGTTGTTCCACACCCGAAAGACCTTCCATTGACCTTCCTTCCATTGAAAGCAACAAAATTACCACAATCAAGGTCCAGAAAAGTAGTAAAAACATCGCTAAAATAGTCAACGTGACTACAGTGGTTCAACCTTAGAAATTGAAATTATTTTGACCATGAAAATTTACTGAACAGCTGTAAATGTGACGGCACCTTAAACATCTCATGTGGTGTAACCATCAAGTAAAAAGTAACATTTTCCATACACCTTAAGTACATTTTACTTATTATTTTCCAAAAAAAAAGAAAAAAAGTTTTTTTTTTTTTTATTTTCATGCATATTATCTTTGTCAAGTTTTGGACAGTTGCACCATATGACATTTTTATAACATAAAATTACTTTGACATGTCTGGTTGTGTTATTAGCATGTTTTGTGTAGTGATGATGCATTGAAGGTGCTTTTAATGTATCTGTATTAAATGGATGAGTCTGTCTTTTTTCCAGGACAACCGTGTGCACATTGGTCCAAAGATGGAGATCCGGGTTGTGACTTTGGGCTTAGATGGAGCTGGCAAAACTACTATTCTCTTCAAACTGAAGCAAGATGAGTTCATGCAGCCCATACCAACTATAGGTATCCTCGTGTAATGGGAATAAATGTAAAAAAAAAAAAAGCAAACATGCCTCTATGTTTAGATAATAAAGGATTCTATTTCTGTTTTAGGTTTTAATGTCGAAACTGTTGAATACAAAAACCTGAAATTCACCATTTGGGATGTGGGTGGCAAACATAAACTCCGTCCACTTTGGAAACACTACTATCTGAACACACAAGGTAACATGTCACTCACTTTCTTGTGAAGTTGCTGTTTCTGGAGTTAGTAATTCACTTAATTGTGGCTTTGTTCATAATTTGAACAAAAGAAATTCACATTACTTTGCACATTAATAAGTGTGTATGACTGAAGCTGGTCATTTGTTTTGTGTCCCAGCGGTGGTGTTTGTGATTGACAGCTGTCACCGAGACCGGCTGATGGAGTCTCACAGTGAACTGGCCAAACTGCTGACAGAGAAAGAACTCAGAGATGCTCTGCTGCTCATCTTCGCCAACAAACAGGTGAGACATGTGAACAAATGTTTGTTATTGTTATTTTTGTTTTGAACATAGTTATTATTAATGCTGACATGGCTTTAAAAAATAAATAATAATGTACTTTAATGAATCATTAAATTTTTATTAATTACATAATTCATTTTAGTAGTTACAAATAATAAATGCACTTTTGTATTTGGGATTACACTTTATTTTAAGGTGTCCTTGTTACAGTGTAATTATACAAATAAGTACCGAGTAATATTAAAGGTGTAGTAAGTGATTTCTGAGAATCATTGTTGAAACACTGTTGATGTCTGAAATCAAACCAACAAACACACCCCTCCCTCCACCCCCAAATTGACCGAACACGCAATGCAAAAGTGGATGTATCTTTATCATAGCAGAAGCGAAGCAAAATGAAGCTTCATGAAAAATAAAGCCAAGACGATGAACAAACGACAAGGAAGAAAAAAAAATGAACATGGATAACACGAGTATATACAAGCAAGAGTTCGCTGTTAGTCGCCAGCAGCACACACTCAAAACCAATGTTACTCGCGTATAGAGCAGAAACAATGCAACCTCAGCGTCCGTTTTCAGGGCTTCCTGCTTGGGTCTCTCCAGCACTGGAAAGCTTTACTTATATGAAAGGGATAGTTCACCCAAAAATGAAAATTTTGTCTTCATTTACTAGGGCTGGGACAATACATCTATTCTCGATTCGCGACACAATTATTCTGTATCGATTCTGATATTTTCCGAATGTATTGCAAATCAATTCTGAGCTTAGTTTTTAACAGCAGATGGCACTATGTGCTTTAGAAACAGCCATACTCTGCCTGCTTCCAATTCTTTTACACACACCACTTAAACCTAAAATAATTATTCATAAAGTTTGAAAAGGTTGAACCGAATTACAAGGGTGTTTGCAGTGGGTTGTGTTTACATTAATTTTGTATATTTAACCACTTACATGACTCAGCCAAACGCACGAGCGCTGTCCTGCGCTCTTCTTCGTGAGCATTTGAGTGTGCGGTTAAAAACTAGCCTAGAGCGGCATCTGCTGTTAAAAACTAAGCTTAGAATCGATTCAAGAGAATCGTGATACATTCAGAAAATATCAGAATCGATCCAGAATAACTGTATCGCGAATTGAGAATCGATGTATTGTCCCAGCCCTATCTTTTACTCACCCTCATGTTGTTCCAAACCTGTATGAGTTTCTTTCTTCTGCTGAACACAAAAGAAGATATTTTAAAGAATGTTGGTAACCAGACGGTTGACTGTAGCATTGACATCCATAGTATTTTTTTCCCACTATGGAAGTCAGTGCCTACCGTCAACTGTTTGATTACAAACATTAAAATTAAAATGTCTTCTTTTGTGTTCAACAGAAGAAAGAAACTCCTACAGGTTTGGAACAACATGAGGGTGAGTAAATGATGACAAAATGTTCATTTTTTTGGGTGAACTATCCTTTTAAAGGATTAGTTCATTTTGAAATGAAAATTAGCCCAAGCTTTACTCACCCTCAAGCCATCCTAGGTGTATATGACTTTCTTCTTTCAGATGAACATAATCGCAGAAATAATAAATATCCTGACTCATCCGAGCTTTATAATGGCAGTAATAGGGATCAATGAGTACGAGCTGAAGAAAGTGCCTCCATCCACATCCATCCATCATAAATATGTGCTCCACACGGCTCCGGGGGATAATAAAGTCCTTCTGAAGCGAACTGATGCTTTTGTGTAAAAAATATCCATATTTAAACTAGTTATGAAGTAAAATATAGCTTTCGCCAGACCGCCTTCCATATTAAAGTTACATTTCAAAGTGAACTAATCCTTTAACATGGGTCCTAAAGCTCTTGCCTGATCATAACCCCTCTTGCTCGCTATCTCTCGTCCCCCATCGTGAGTGTATACGCCCCCTACTGCTAATTGGCTACAAGCGTGTTGCTCGGTCCGATCCACTTTCAACAGTTTTTTTTTTAGAAATTGCTTACTGCACCTTATTTAACAACATGTACTTACTATAGGGTTAGGATTAGGGTTAATTGCTTGTTATATACTGTTATTACTATAGTAAGTAAGTGTAGCTTGTGTAAGAATGACACTGTAAAATAAAGTGCTACCGTATTTGGCAGATGCTTTAATTCAGAAAGACTTACATGGCATATAACAAGTTTTTCCAATATGTTTGTGTTCGCTGTGAATCGAACCCTTGACCAAGACTATTTGATGTGTCTCTCTGTAGGACGTTCCTGGCGCGGTGTCCGTGGAAGAAATGACGGAGCTCCTGAGCTTACACAAACTGTGCTGTGGCCGCAGCTGGCACATCCAGGGCTGTGACGCCCGCAGCGGTATGGGTCTACACGAGGGGTTGGACTGGCTCTCACGCCAGCTGGTGGCTGCAGGAGTTTTGGATGTGGCCTGAGGGACACTTACCCACACTCAATAGACTTATGACTTACAACTCAAGCCTGTCCGTGTCATTTGCACAGTCACCCTGCTCATGTTTACCCATGTCATACATTAGTAGACTTGCTGCTGTGTGCACTCGTGGCTCAATGGTGTACATAAATGGAGTGCTTTAAGTGAGGACTCATCTGCCAGATACCACCAAACATAATTTCAGCTCATCACTTAGTTTGTAAATAAAAAAAATCATTTTGACACTTACTATGGAAGCCTATGGGGCAAGTGTAGTTGTTTTGGTTGCTCCATAGGCTTCCATTGTAAATGCTTTACTGTAAAAATAATAATAATAATAGATTTGTTTATTTTTACAAAGTGAGAGTTGAAATTGTGTTTGGTAAACAAAAATAGATTTGCAGATGCTGTCCATAAAGTTGTTTAACCTGAACTAAACGAACATGACTAACTAAACTTACTATCCCTTCTGTCAAAACAGAAATTTAACATCTGGTTTATGATGCTCGTCTTTTCAAGGTCATTTTGCTCATTCGCCTAATGGTAACTAATGCCCGGAAATATTTCTAGATGTGCTTAAGCAAAATATACTGGTCATTTTTGTACAGACACCCTCATGAAATCCCTGTAGTATCATGTGTGCAAACAACACAAGGTTTAAATAGATCTATTAAATGTTTTAATCATAGGCAAAGCCCCTTAGATAAGGATGAAACTAGGCTCAATCACCAGGTTTATGGTTACTGCAATGTGAAGTGCCTGTTGTGTCAGATTAAGCCTAGCTACTGAAATCATAGGAAAGGTCATGTGATCAAATCCATTGCCATTGATCAAACGTTACACGCAAGTAATAGGGTAAATTTCACAAAATCTGTCAACATGTGTAGGTCATGATTCCCTTTAATACAAAAATTATTTCGAATCAAGAAAATTAAACTTTTAGGAATGTTGAGTTTTTGCATTATAACATTGTTCATTACAATCAAGCACATTATACCCTCATATTCTCATTACTGTAATATAATGTGAAACTGTTTAAAGTATTTAGACATGGTAGGTAATATTGCCTTTATGGATTTTTATTGAAATAAATCATTAAAATAATTACTGGGAATTATCCATCTGCATGGAGTATAATGTGCTTAATGGTTATGAAAATATCAAGGTTAAATTCTGAATGGTAGAAAAAATATTGATTTTGGGGGTAAAATGTGATCCACACATGTTTTGTTTGTGAGATTCACTTTAAGGCATACCATTTTTTAAAATGTCTCCAGCTGTTTTTTATGGCTGTTGTGAATTTTTGGGGCTTTAAATGAGCCTCTAAATATTTATTGAAATGTACTTTGTGGTCTTAAGATTGATGCATGGGTGTAGGTGTATTTTCACCATGTATGGAGAGATGGATGTGTTTGTGGCAAAAAAACAAAACAAAAAAACAATGTTACTGATTATTTATATTTTAAAGAAGAATTGTAGTTGTCATGGATAAAAAAAAAAAAAAAAAAAAAAAAACCTGCTTCTAGTTCATCAGTCCACTGCTTACTGGCTATATCTTGATTTGTTAAAACAAGAAACATTTCTTAGCATCTTACAGCAAAACCCGTTACATTATATGAATTTAGGTTCATCGATATACTTCATCTATAACGCAAATGTGTCCGTATGTAAACGCTCCATTATTTGACAGATTAACTGCAGTAGTTGGGTTTAGGAACCATCCTTTGGTTTGAAACATTGATCCTCATTGCCATGTAATGTTGACTAACTGTATTTAGATGAAAAGCATGTGTGAAGACTTTCCTTGTCCCCTATTGCAGGAGGATCAGAAATTGTGAAAGACTTTGTTGTTAATGTGAGTTTTGGAAGCCTCTCAAGAAGCACAGTGCTCACCCACATTTGCTGTTGATTTGATGATGGCTTTTTGTATAACCATTCATAACATTATGCTATTAAAAACAAAGCTGAATAATGCATCACTAATGAAAATGAGTATTATTAAAAAAAGGGTACTTTATTTTACAAAATCAGAAGAGTACAGCTGAGACTGTACATCTATTTGACAGTGATGTTTATGATGCTGATGTCTTCATATGGCTTGTCGGTTTTGGGGTTGACTTTTAAGTTGGAGATCCGCTGGACCACCTCCATACCTTTAGTGGTCCTCCCAAAGACTGTGTGCTTATTATCCAGCCAGGGCTAAATGAAGAAAGAATGAGAAAACAATTAATTGAATTAACTCAACTGTTAGCCAAACTGCCATATCAAAATTAATGACTTGAATGATTTTCTCAAAGTCATTGTAACTGGCATGACATTCAAGAATTTTATGACTACATTGACTTAATTGAATAATTGGGGCTGGGTAAAAATATAGATTTAAAAAAAAAAAAAACCACGTTCATCTTCGGAACACAAATTAAGATCTTTTTGATGAAATCCACGAGGTTTATGACTCGTCCATAGACAACAATGTAACCACCACTTTCAAGGTCCAGAAAGGTACTAAAGGCATTGTTAAAATGGTCGACGTGACTGTAGTGGTTCAACCTTAATTTTATGAAGAGACAAGAATACTTTTTATGCGCAAAAACATAAAAAATAATGACTTTATTCAACAATATCTTCTCTTCTGTCATTCTCATACGCCGTTTATGTTCAGCACTTCCAGGTTCTATGTCAGAACGCCAAATCATTATTGGCCAAAGCTGCACACGTGAGCAGCACGACGCATTCATGTGATGTTGACACAGGAGCCGCCCAATGAGTTCTGACGTAGAACCTGGAAGCGCTGAACGTAAACAACATATGAGAATGACACAGAAGAGAAGATATTGTTGAATAAAGTCGTTATTTTGGTTTCGTTTTTGCGCTCAAAAAGTATTCTTGTCGCTTCATAAAGTTAAGGTTGAACCACTACAGTCACGTTGACTATTTTAACAATGCCTTTAGTACCTTTCTGGACCTTGAAAGTGGTGGTTAAATTGCTGTCTATGGACGAGTCATATACCTCTCGGATTTCATCAAAAATATCTTAATTTCAGTTACGAAGATGAACGAAGGTCTTATGGGTGTAGAACAAGATGAGGGTGAGTACTTAATGACAGAAATTTCATTTTTGGGTGAACTAACCTTTTAATATTCATTTGAACAACTTCATTATTGATTTCCTGTCTCAGCTGCAAAAGTCATACTAGATGCAATACACAGCCTGATCAGTGTAGTCTTATTCATCCACAAACAAATCTTTTTTTAGTGAATCAAAAACAGTGCAACCAGTGTAGTTGAATTCAGAAATAAATGAGTCTTATGAACCAGTCCTTTTACTGAATCATTTAAAAAGACTTAGGTGTTGCCATCTGAATCAGTATGATGGAGCCTTCATTAAAAATTTAGTAACCACTCTGATGAATTATGCAAGTTAACATCAAATTATCATTACTTGATGGAATATTTTAATAAAATACATAAAACAAAATTGTGTACAAGTACAGCAGTACATTATAGCTGAAGTGCTCAGGAGTTTAATTCTATAATAATTTAACACATTGTTATAATAGATTTTTTTTTTTTTTTTTTGTTATTGAGGACTGTATCTGTTTTTGTTTCTGACATTGTAAATGAAATACACCCAAATCAAAATCAGAATTTAATCGAGAGCATGTAAATCAGAATAAAAATTGGGAAATGTGTATTAATACAGAGTCCTATTAAGACAACAACAAAAATAACCCCTAAAATTTCCACTTTCTCTTACACACGTACCGTTCAAAATATTGGGGTCAGTTTTTTTTTTTTTTTTAAAAGAAATTACTACTTTTATTAAGCAATGATGCATTAAATTGATCAAGTGACTTTAAAGACATTTATAATGTTACAAAAGATTTCTATTTCAAATAAATGCTGTTCTTTTGAACTTTTTATTCATCAGTGAATTTTTTATCATGGTTTCCACAAAAATATGAAGCAGCACAACTGTTTTTAACATTGATAAGAAATGTTTCATCAAATCAGCATATCAGAATGATTTCTGAAGGATCATGTGACACTGAAGACTGGAGTAATGATGCTAAAAATTCAGCTTTGATCACAGGAATAAATTACAGTTTAAAATGTATTCAAATAGAAAACTTATTTTAAATTGTAATATTATTTCACAATATTACAGTTTTACTTTATTTATGATCAAATAAATGCAGTCCTGGTGAGTATAAGAAACTTCTTTCAAAAACATTAAAAATGTTACCTACCCCAAACTTTTAAATGGTAGTGCATACCCTAAATCTTTATGTTTCATTAAAAAAGCCCATGTTATTTTTCAACAACCCAAAAATTTTGAAAAAAAAAAAAAAAAAAAAAAATGATGGTCTTACAGTTGGGACAACAGTGATGAAAAACTGCGACCCATTGGTTCCTGGTCCTGCGTTGGCCATGCTGAGGGTGTAGGGTCTGTCATGCCTCAGTGTGGCATGGAACTCGTCCTCAAACTCCCCACCCCAGATGCTTTCTCCACCCATACCCGTGCCCGTCGGGTCTCCCGTCTGGATCATGAAGCCCTACACACAAGAAGCCACCAATTCAGCTCACATCCAAACATTCAAATTCTTAGGCACACATCTAAACACTCTACAGGTGCTTATACCTTGATGACGCGATGGAATATGTGGCCGTTGTAATAACTGTTCCTGCTGTGGACGCAGAAGTTCTCCACTGTTTTGGGGCACCTGAGAAGCAAAATATTAAACATACTACTGTCTTAGACTAAACTGCTGTCAAATGACAAAAAACAAAAAAAACAAAAACAAAACATACTCCACAGGAAAGAGTTTGATGTGGATGTCGCCCATTGTGGTGTGAATAATGGCACTGTCTGACACTCTTTTTGGCCCTTCTGCCTGTGTGGCTGCCATCACTTCCTCTTTAGATGGCTTCTCATTAAAGATATCACGGTCAGAATCAGCACTCTTGGTGTCCTCCGGCTCTCTCTTTGTAAACTGTTCAAAAACAAAATACAGTATTAAGAGTCTAGAGTGTCAGATTCTTCTGGACACCAATCGAAAGTAACATAAGGGCTTTTCAGTTATCGTTGTTCTAAACCCCACAAGTGACGAGAATACTTTTTATGCGCAAAAACAAAGAAAAATGACTTTATTCAACAAATTCGACTCTCCCCTATAATTCTCCTACTCTTGTTTACGTTCAGCGCTTCCAGGTTCTACATCAGAACTCATTATTGGCCAGCTCCTGCGTCAGCATCACACACATACATCGTGCTGCTCACGTGAACAGCATTGGCCAATACTGAGCCAGCGTTCTGACGTAGAACCTGGAAGTGCTGAGCGTAAACAGCGTAGGAGAATGACAGGGGAGAGACGAACTTGAATAAAATCGTTATTTTTGTTTTTGCGCACAAAAGTATTCTCGTTGCTTCATAACATTAAGGTTGAACCACTGTAGTCATGTTGATTATTTTAACAATGTCTTTAGTACCTTTCTGGACCTTGAATTCTATGGGGGACAAAAAAACCTCTTGGATTTCATCAAAAATATCTTAATTTGTGTTCTGAAGATGAACGAAGGTCTTACGGGTTTGGAACAACATGAGGGTGAGTAATTAATCACAGAAATCTCATTTTTGGGTGAACTAACCATTTGACCGAGTAAATTATGAGCAGTGTGAAACGTGAAGCAAAGGTGCATTCACTCCATGTTGGAATTACCATAATTATAAGATTCCGACTTGTAAAAAGTGTTTGTGTCCTTGTAACAGAACTTGTAATTACAACTTGTAAACTGAATTTTCCAAGAGCTCTGACTTGAACCACATGACCGCAGCAGATTGATTTTGGAGTTAATATTGCCATAGAAACGCATAATTCCGAGTCTGAGGACGTGAACAGCTCAAAAAAAAAGAATGTCATGTTGTAATCTTGTAATTATGGTAAAAACAACATGGCATGAACACAGCACAAGATAACACAGGATTCTGTTTACCCAGGGTTTACAAAGACCCTAGTTCAAGTGTGAAAAGCCCTATAGTAACATATACAGAAATCACTATAGTAACCTAAAAATAAATCACTATAGTAATATATACAGAAATCAAAGCTTCAGGATAGCATCGGAAATGCAATGGGGTTTTGGAATCACACCATGTAGAAGCGGTTCTTCTTGAAGGCGGTGCAGAAGATGGTGGGGTCTGGATCAGAGCTCTGCAGCGCTGGGTTGTCTGAGGCCTTCATCTCAATGGTTGGTGCTGCCTGCATGGCCTTGGCTACTCCCTGAAACAGACTCAACTGCACCACACGAATGTTCTCCAGTTTGCCCAGGATCCGCACACACCTTGACAGAAAAAACAGTTCACACACACACACACACAGTAAAACACTTTAAGAATGGCTCATGTATTGATTTGATGTAGACGAATGCTGTCATCTTAGCGTAGCTTTTTAATAATCAGTTTGTTCAAATATTTTAAGAAACTATAAAAAAAGGATACCAAAAAAAACTTAAGATTTTCTTTTGAAGAACTTTTAAATAAAATTATTTTAATTGAGGCTTTTTCTTCATTATGATATCAGGACAGTTGTACCACCTTGACAGATTTGACTTAAGCCTCATTTAGACTGTCCAAATCAAATTTTTGTGCATATACGAATGGAATCTAATCATATTTAGCAAGTGTGAACAGCAAAAAAAAAAAAAAAAAAAAAAAAAAATCACATTAAACATAATTTTTACAAATCAGTTTGAAGCTACATTCATATGTGGTTTGAAATCCTATTCAAATTGCATTACTGGAAATCCGTTTCAGTCTGACTGCTCTGATTGGATTTCGCGTGGTTTATGTGACTTTCTCAAGCCACGTAAAACTTAAATGTCAGACGTTGTTACAGAAAACATGACGAAAGTTGCTGCAGAACCAAGGTTGTGTTGTTGCAAAGTGCCAGACGAGCAGAAAATGACAAATATAACAGACATGTTTTGAAACCAGCAGAGACGCCAGCGTGGAATAAAGCCACGCATAGCAGCCTCCTACGTTTCTGCTGCTGCCTCAGAAGACACAGTAGTCCAGCGCAGCGGCTAAACATTGTCATGTTGAAAATAAGACAACATCTGTATTGCAAACCCCTCCATGTTGCTGTTGTTGTTTTTGGTGCATATCAACCAAGGCAGCGTAATTGTCATAGAAGCCAATGCAGATATTCCGGAAAAGAAAAGAGCGCCACGGGACACACAATACGGATCTGAACAGTTGCGATACACAATATGGACATCAATAATTTATATCAGATTCCAATCGGATACACAAATAATCAGAATTGAACTGACAGTTTCAAAGTAGCCTTTATGCCTCCCCCCAAAAATTATCAAAATGAATTAAAAAAAACAAAAAAAAACAAAAACAAATATGCGCATCATAGAAGAAATGCATTTCATTGTGTGCTGTGTATTCTCTACCTGTTAGTCTCCACATTTATGACTTTAATGCCCAGCATGGTACCATAAAGCACAAAGTGCCCAGTCTCATCAAAGATGACGTTGGTCAGTCGGATGCCGTCCACCTTCTCCAGCTCTCGCTCCACCGCCATTCTGCGGCCAAACTCCATATCGGGCAACTGCTGCCTCATCTGCTGGAGCTCCGTGAACATCTGCCATTGCACAGAGACGACAAATTCTTACTCAGAGTTCTTCCAATGTGCATTTGTGAACCCTTGAAATCTGTGAATATATGATTATTATAAATATAAAACACTAACTTACGGTTAATGATTCGTCAAACACCCTCATCAGCTTCCCAGTGAGGAAACGGAAAATCCTCACTTTGCGGTCAACGGCAATGGTGGCCATTTTCTTTCCATCTTGGGAGAACACCAGGCTGGTGGGATACGTTCTGCTTTTGGCAAACTCGTACAAGTCTGTGTCTGTCTTGAACTCCCAATCCACTTGCCGTGGAAATTTGAATTCGCTCGGGAGCCCCGTCCAGTATTCTAACATTCCCGATTTATCAGCCGACACTATGACGCGATATTTTGGATTCAGACGGATCTGAGACAGTGGTGCGGTGTGCATCTTTTCAAACGTGTGCAGGGGTTGATTACTTCCACGTCCGTCATATACAAAAATCTTGCCTGTGGATTTCTCAGAGCAGGCTACTGTGGAGATGGCATCACCTGGATTATATATCCATTCGCACTGGCCTGGATGGAAGCTGAAAAAAAATAAATAAGTAAAAAAATTTCTTCTGGTGGCCTTTGGTCAATTTAAACTGAAAAAAAAAAAAAAAAAAAAAAAAAAGTACGTTTTGAATTTTTTACTTCTTCAGAATAGTACGAAACTTGGTGACTTTTGTAGAACTTGCTATATAAATACACAAATTATGGACAATTCTAAAAGACTAAAGGTCTTTAAAAAAATAATCACATTTGTGAGCTTTGGAAATGAATGAGAAATACAAAAAAAAAAATAAAATAAATAAAGATCAATTTTTTGTGATACAATCTACAAATCAGTAATGATACAGTATGTGTATATATAAATGTGTGCATGTATGTATGCATGTATACACACAAATGATTTACTCCCACCAGAAGACACCAATCTGCCTTTGATGCATTGAATTTTTAATACCTTTGCTATATTTTAAAAACAGTATTAATTGAAATTAATAAAATATGAAATATTTCTTCTAATAATTGCATTATCTTATATAGAAGTAATGCATAATTTAGATGTGAATATTGTCTAGTACCATGAAATTCACTCAAAATACAACATATTGGGGCAGTTTCCTGAACAGAAACTAAAATGGCCTTTTAAACCAGATTAACTGAAATCTGTTTTATCTGTCTTATCTGTCATGGTTTCAAAAAGTCCTATACTTAGTGTAGACCAGAGTTTAATAAGCCAATTTCCTGGAGAAAGATCAGAGCTACTCCAGGTGAGCAAACAACATTGATCAGAAGTTAAACCTGCCTCCTATAGGTTTAATTTAAGCCTCAATTTAGTCCTGGAGTAACTCTAGTCTTCCTCCAGGAAATCATGGTCATCATCTGGTATGTTCTCCGAAGGTTGCTTGGTCTCAATTATTCCTGTCAGTAATTCTTCCAATTGGTCAGTATCTTTATTTGAAGGTCCTCCACCAGTCTTAAACCTCTCTCTTTGGGCGTCAGCAGCTTTTTTTTTAGGTTTATTTTTATATTCTTACAAAACATATGTATTGAATAACAACTGTAATGTAACAACCCACAGCTTTTACAAAACAGTAAAGGTAAAAACCATGAGCTTTATTACCCAAGTTATTATATTGGTCTTGTAGATGTGTGTTCATTTGCATTGAATTAATTACAAATAGATTTCCAGGCATTCTTTCTTTTTGATTCCACAGCTGTGCAGGTTTGCTTTGCCATTTGCTTTAAGAGAGTTTTCTCTTGTTCAGTGAAGTTTTTTGATTGCAGTCTTTTTCCTTCTGCCATTGTCTTCCTTGGATTTGCTTCTTAATTCCATACAATTTTAAGCTTTTCCTGGTTCATTCCATGTTTTATAGGCAACTCAGATTAGCAGTTTGTTTTAAATTAATCTTGTTTGTTTTAGTTCAGGACTTCACAGCCCTGGTGTTAGTAATTTGTACTTAATCTGTGTTTCAAAAAGCCATTCTTCAGGCCATGATTAACTATTCTAGATTAAGATCTACTCCTGGCTTAATTTAAAATATTTAAAATTTAAAAATAATTACACTAATCTACAGTTGTTTTTTTTTTTGTTTGTTTGTTTTTTGACTGCCAAGGACAACAAGTGTGACCCAAGCCAATGTTTATTTCTCCATTCTGTCACCTGATGGAGTTTAGGTTCCTTAGTTGCCACTGTCACCTCTGGCTTGCTTAGTTGGGGACACTTAATATTCAGCAATATTATTGATTTGACTGCACTGACACTATTGGATGAGAACTGAATTGAGCTGGACGACAACATCACTGTTTTCTGCAGAACTGCTTTATAGATGAAATGAACTAATTTAATAATTGATGATCTTTACAACAGAACTGAATCAACATAGAACTAACTTCAGCTGAACAATGGCACTGTTTTCTTTTAGAGCTGCTGTAGAGCCGAAATTAATTGTTTGCATCACTGAATCATTTTCCTGTTATCACTGTAAAGCTGCTTTGAAACAATCTGTATTGTATAAAGCGCCATATAAATAAAGGTGACTTGACTAAATGAAGAATACCAGAGAGTATAAAAAATAAAAAACGCACACAGAGGAGCAAGATTTTACCCGAGTTTGAGCATGTTGATCATGTCAAAGTTGACGACATCAAAAACTTTCATCGCCTGATCATCACCCACAGAGCAGAAAAGCGCACCCTCCGCACTCACAGAAATACACTCGATCACACCTACACACCAGAGACAAATGCAACCAGATTTACACATAATATTTTTATACATTTTCTGAAAGAAAAACTCACTACCACAATGCTAGACTAAAAGCACTGAAAGTGGTTTCTAGGGTGTTGCTCAACGGGTCGGTGTAGTAACAGAAACTTACCCAAATGGCTGCGGAAGTGCTTGACAAACTCTATGCCCTCATCCTCCTTCTTCTTCCAGAATTTCACATGCCCATCTTGACTTGCTGTTATGATAAAATCTGTTCTAGAGTGGTAGAAAATTATAATCAGTACATCTGGAGTCAAAAAAATGCACTTAAGTGTTGATTTAAATATAAGTTCCAGGGCTCAGAAATAAGGAAGCCCGCTTGACCAGGGCCAGTGAGAGACGGTTTCTGTCGCTTGCCCTATTGGGTCAGCACTATATCATACAATTTATTTTTTTATTGTGTTAATGCATTTTTTACAGCTTGTGATCTTAAACATATGGTTTTCTGTTACATAAAGGTTGTACATTTTGCTTGTTGTTTTTTTTTTTAAACTTGTTAATTAGGTAAAATTATCTAGCTGGCTTTTTTGAGTTTTGGAGTTTCTTGTATAACTAAAATAACAGTGGAATTTCAAGCTATAAAAATGTGCGTGTTAAAAAAATAATGATATATATCATTTTAAATAAACATTAAATCATTTACAATTTACAAAAGAAAATACAATCCAAGTCAGAAATGTACAATTATATTGTATATATAAAAACGTAGATTTACATTCATAAAATCAAAATCACTTAATAAAACATTTTTTTTTTTTTTTGGTGGGACTAGTGAAAATGCGGGTAATGCAAGTAGTAATCTTAACTACTGGCCTGACCAGGCTTGCAGAAAAAAAATCCTTGCTAATATATTATTGATTTACTAGTCAAATATTCTGAGGTGGCAAGTTGGAGAAAACTTACTTGGAGCAAACAATGTGTGTTATAACATCTCTATGCATGTAACTTCTTTCATACATGGAGGCAGAGGGTAAATTGTCCAGGTACAATCTTTCATACTCAAGAACTGCAGCAGAAGACATATGGTCCATTAATAAAACATCTCAGTGTGAACAAAACTGTAAAATGAAATAATTTAGTTGCTATGAAAACACAAGACACGCAAGCTGTTACAGAAACGGCTGTCTAGCATAGTTTGTTGCTCAAAACTTTATTAACTGCCAATCTAGACATAATACAGGCGACTTTAATGCCCAAAAAAATGCTGTCTAGGACTATGTGTAATTTACTGTAGGCAGCTCACTCGGTTTAGGGACAGTAATAGAAGTCAATTTAACGTAGGCCTACCTTTTTTCTTTTTTGTTTGTGTTGCCTCATTGGGCAGAGGCCCGACCCATTCCCCTTCATCTTCATCTTCGTCTAGTTTGCGTTTATTTTCAGAACCATCACGGCTCACGTCGGACGCCATTTTCAAATTAAAGTTATGTTTCTTCCTCGATGGTGATTTTAACGTAACAAACGTCTCTCCTATCACACACTGCCGTCTACAGGATGGGAGAATCACAAGTCCAGACAAGACCGCGCACAGGGTAACTGTACAAGAACATTATTCAACTAGGGAAGCTTATGTGTCGCAATATTCAATTTGAAATGTAATATGCAAAATGGCAATGCATTTCTGTATTTAAATTTACATTTTCCATACCATATGTGCAACGTTTGGAGCAAAATGATCATTCAAATTCAATAATATAATTCACATTTGCTATTTCCTACAGTAACATATTGTAGCGCACAGAATCTTTATAATTGTTTTGAAATTGCTGTTTTATTTTGCACCTGCAGTTCTAGGGTTAATGCAGGAAGTTAATAAGCCCGGAAGAGAAGCAGTTAGAGAGTTAGTCTGATGCGCTTGTGTTGCAGTTGCTCTACGTTCCGATTAAAAGTTCAGAACGAAGCCTCCCTTGTCTGTCGTTTTTCAGACATTAATATAATTTATTTAAACATATATTTTAATGCCTTATAAGTTGCAAAATGAAAATGAAAATGTATTACAGAAATGGTTATACAGGTTTAACATGTTCAAGCAAAAATTGTAGCAATACGATCATTTAAATGTTATTTTTCTTAATTGTATTCACACTTACAGTTAAGACACTTGCGATTGCATTTTCATTAAATGTCCCGCAATGAATGTAGCAAAATTCAATGTGGATTTGAAAATGCATTTCGATCCGATCACGTCCCCGCCCCGCCCCGCCCCGTCAATCATTGCGTCAAGGCGGGGCCAGGTGTTGGAAACATGGCGGCAGCAGAGGCGAGGCATAAACTGGCAGATGAAGTAGTAGAGCAGCTTGGATTTGAAATGCAAACCCATCAAAACTGGCCAAATCTCCAGGCTTAACATCAGGGGCATCCATGACTGCTGCTATTTAAGTTAGGGCAAACTGGTGAGGTCTTCCAAATCTGTCAGTATGAGCAGTCATAGTGTCTGGTCAAGGGGAATTGAGGAATGAGTCCGTAATTAGGCGTGCTACTTCAAACTGCAGGTGATCTAGAGCAGTGGTTCTCAAACCTGTCCTGGGGACCCCCCTACCCCTGATCTAGAAGGATCTGATACTTAAAAAGCTCAGTTGAATCAGTAGGGAGCAGGGGGTGCGTTTCCCGAAAGCATCGTTAGCCAACTATGGTCGTAAGTCCCATTGAACTCTACTGGTAACGATGGAACTTGCGATCATAGTTCGCTTTGGGAAACGCACCCCAGATTGTCTAACTAACTAACTAACTAACTTTAATACCGTAACCATGTGAACTTGAAAGCGGAGAGTTAGGAGGTAATATCTCAGGCTGGTATGTCCTTGCACTTTGTTGTGGTTCCCCCTCTTGCCCAGGTGAATGCTGCATAGGATATTGGACTTCATAGTCTCTGAGATAAACTGGAGGCTGGGTTGTACGTCACGGGCCCACATTCTGGTGGGAAGGTTGTTCTGACATCCTGTCTCCGTGGTAAGCACACATCCGGCTCGAAGGACCACAATGTAGAGGAGTTTGAAACTAATGTGCTGATCAGGAGATTGTGCTCGCCCCAGGGTGTCAGTAAAAACACATCACAGGATTCAGAATTTTCTCATCTTTACTTTGTGTTTTTGTGTGTGGTGTGAAATAAACAAATGAATAACCTATTACAATAAATGATTACAATACACAATTACAATATACAATAGCCAGGAACCCGCAAAGGAACCGTGTCGGTGGAAA
The DNA here is from genome assembly GCA_039654765.1 of Mylopharyngodon piceus. Taxonomy (NCBI): domain Eukaryota; kingdom Metazoa; phylum Chordata; class Actinopteri; order Cypriniformes; family Xenocyprididae; genus Mylopharyngodon; species Mylopharyngodon piceus. The sequence continues at coordinate 24,569,266 of CM077438.1, read as the reverse complement.
AGGGGTAATATACACGCCGTTTTACGTCCAATACAATTCTCAGGGTTTGGACTGCACTACCGAAATTAACCATTAGATGGCGCATATAGCACATAACAGGGATCGTGAATACTCTGTGTCTCTGAGAAAACGAGTCATTATCATATATCGGCAGGGTTACGGAAAATACAACAAATATTGTTAACTTGACACTCATTAAAGGTGTTAACATTGCACTAAATAACCAAAAGCAAGGAATAAAGCAAATAATAACTTTGTAACTTAACTTTGTATATCTGTTCTATTTATAACAGTCAGTACAGCGCGAATGCTGAGGACACGAAGGAGATAAACAACTCGATAATTTACCTTGAACAAAGTTGTAACACGACAGATAACTATACTAAAGAGCGCAAATAAGTAAACATACTTATATGGGAAAGGGGTTTCTGAGCATGTGACTGCCTGTCTGAGTTTTGTCGACAGCTGGAGGCGGCACGAAATTTGACGGAGGTGGCCGCCTCGTAATTGTCTATGCAGGAAAAACCCTATAATTTACAGCAAGTTTAGTTGCAGTAATATAAGTATTCAATAATATATATGGTTATGCAATCTTTTATTAATAGGATTTCATTAAAACCATCTTTTGGTTGATATTATTTCCCTCTTGAGATCAGACTTCTCAGCATGTCACCAGTACCAGTGAGCCTGAAGTCCTCCCCATTGCAGAGGGACCTGGTCATGCTGAAGTCAATGACGAGTGGAGTGATGACGTCTTCCAGGATTTAGTCGGAGATTTGTCCGAATGGAGTGCCGACGTCCTCTCCGGCTTTAATGACAACACCCTCCAAACTCCAATCTGTGTTGCGACTGACTTAAGTGTTGACATCCCCCAGGCTACAGTCTGTGCCACATCCGACTATAGAGTTCTAGTCCGTGATGTGGCTGACTATAGAGCCAGTGTCCCTCGAGTTCCAGTTCGTGTTGGGGCTGACTATAGAGTCAATGTCCCTCAAGTTCCAGTCTGTGTAGTGGCAGACTGTAGTGCGGACACCCCCTAAGTTCCTGTCTGTGTCATTTCAGACTGTAGAGTCGATGTCCCTCAAGGTCCAGTCAGTACCACATCAGCTTCAGTCTTTGATGTGGATGACTGTTGTGGCGACGTCCCTCAAGTTCCAGTCTGTGTAATATCAGACTGTAGAGTTGATATCCCTCAAGTTCTATTCCATGCCACAACAGTTCCAGTCTGTGCCTCATCATACTGTACAGTCGATGTCCCCAAAGTCCCAGTCCGTGCAATGTCACACTGTAGGGTTATGTCCCTCAATTTTCAGTCTGTATCTCATCAGCTCCAGTCTTTAATGTGGCTGACTGTTGTGGCGATGTCCCTCAAATTCCAATCTGTGCAATATCAGACTGTAGAGTTGATGTCCCTCAAGTTCTAGCTCATACCACATCAGCTCCAGTCTGTCATGTCAGATTGTAGAGTCAACATCCCCCATGCATCAGTCAGACCGACAGAGGACACTGTATCACCTCGGTTGAGTCAATTGGAGGATTATGAGATTATTGGTAAATCGACTGTCATGACTCCAACATAACACAATATAGACAAACATTTCATATAATGTCTTTGCTCATATCAATATCTCTGTCTTTGCTCATGTCAACTCCTATTTTTATTTGAACAGACATCAGTTCATGCAGCTATGAAATCGGCATGAAGCTGAGTAAAGGAGGCTTTGGAAGTGTTTATGCGGGGATTCGCTTGACAGATGGCCTTAAGGTATCACTTATTTACTTATTAATATCTTTTTAACAAATTGTTCTTGCCCTGTCTTACACTTGTCTCACTCTCCTTAGTGTATCTTATGTTCACTATTTAGAGCTTTTGACCTCTCAGACCTGTTTAAATTGTTAGACAATGCTCTACGTGCTTAGAATTTAAATTCATGAAACTGAACATGTCTGTTCAAGGTTAATAACTGAAATGATATGAACTATGCACACTTATTAATTGTAAATATTTCTAACACAAATCCATTTTTTTGTTTTGTTTTGTTAAACAAGTGGCACTGAAATTCGCTGACAACGTGGATATAGAATTCATCAACATTGTAAGTACTCTGTTTCTCCTCTCAGTCAATGTTTTCAATTTGAAACATCTCTTTAACATTAATCACACACTAGTAATGTTTTTTCAAAAGATGAACTGCAACTGTCAACAGTTTGTCTTGGACTGGTGTAAATCCTTTCTCCATATAAGATCATAAGAATTGTCTTTCTTCTAGGAGGGTTATTCTGAACCAGTTCCACAGGAGATCGGTCTGCTAATTCTTGCTAATAAAGGCCCCAGGGTTCCCCAGATCATCCTGGATTGGCAGGAGGAGTCTGAACCATACATTATGGTCCTAGAGCGGCTTACACCCTGTGAGAACTTGATTGAATTTCTAGACCGCCACGAAGTCACCATCGAAGAGGACGTCGCATTGGTTGTCATGCAGCAAGCAACACTCGCAGCTCAAACATGCTGTCAACGTGGAGAGCTGCACCACTACATAAAGCTGGAAAAACTGCTGATTAACCCAGACACCCTAGAAGTCAAACTGACTGACTTTGGGTGCAGCGAAATCCTTAACAATGCGGGATACGCGTCCTTTGCTGGTATGTATTATCCCTCAAATCTATAAAGTGGGTCTTAAACTTTGGTGATGATTTGGGGGCCGTTAACAGGACAACATCTTTTGCTTCCAGGCACAAAAGAGTATTGCCCCCCAGAGTATGATATAAACGGTGAGTATCACAGGGAACCAGCAACAGTTTGGTCACTCGGGATACTATTGTTTGCACTACTGTGTGGGAGATTTCCGGAGTCAGAAGACTTGGACGAGCTCAATGATATAAATCTGGACCAAAGATGGCTTGTCACAAAGTGAGATCTTCATTTCAGCAAAGGACACTTGTAATTCTAAATCATACAAAATAGAACAAAGTAGGGATGCTAATGATTAATCGATGATCGATTAATTGTTAATAAGAATTTTAGTCGATAAAACTTATCGATCATCGATTAAGGAAGGTCATGCGCATACTTGCTGCTCAACCACGAAACACGTAAAGCAGACACGAGGAAAAATTAAGCGAGGGCACCAGAGTTATATTTGGGACCATTTTACGTTAAAAGGATAGTACTGTTACACGCTGGTTTCAGGGTAAGTAGAGACAGGATCCAATTGCAGCAGTAAAAGGTTTATTTAGCAAAAGAACTACAAACAAACCACTCTTAACTATAAAACAGAACAACCGGGTAAACGCGACAATAACAGACAACTGAACTGAACTAAACACAGGGCTTAAATACACAGTGAATTGAGGAGCTAATTAACAAGACACACCTGAACTCAAACTCTAATCAAATCAGACACATGGAAACAAAAAGGCAAAGGATAAATAAAACATTGTTTAGTACGTTTTTAAAGCTATTTTAAATATGAGGACTCATGAAATGTCCTCATAAAACATATTTACACTGTAATACCAGTGTAATACCCATGTCATTATACAAATTTGTGTCCTCATAAATCATGAAAACAAGCACACACACACACACACACACAACAAGGTGTCTTCCCCCATCTCACCCTAAGTACTAAAAATATTGATTGGCGTATGGACTGGCAAGAGCACTTTACACAGATCAAGATCATTAAATGAAGCAGAATCATTCCTAATGAACCTTTCCCTTATTGCATTGCATATACCTTATTCCCTTATTATTTGATATAATAGTTTTGTATTAACCCAGTAAATCAGTGCACTGTCACATAATCACCACGCGGCGGCGCTGCAAACTAAGCAACAATTCTCTATCAGCGTACAAACATATAAATGCACATGAAATACCAGTCCATTTCTTCCAAACACTAGACTATATATTTTTATATTATATTAAAAAAAAATTGGTTTTATAGATAATGATATTAATATGCATTTATTTATTTCTGATGTTGAATTATTGTCTCCGTGTGCCACTGTTGTATTAGGCTATGTCTGGAAAAAGAAGACATCTGCACTTAAGTTAATCATGATTTTGCTTTTATTGTCATTCACTGCGAATAAAACATCACCATATAGCTAAACTTATAGGCTATATATAAAAAAACAACCTCGACGTTCAAAAATGAATCAGGCTCGACTTTACAAACCTACCCCAAGTCTATTAGACTAAGCTATAGGCTACCTAACTATAAATGACAGTCGTTTTTTTTTTCTTTTTGGTGTGAAATGTGGTTAATTGTCATTTATTGTGAATGTCGTAAGCAATTTTTCTTTTTAAAATTACATACGACTCGGAATATGACTTAAAAATTGTTATATTCCTCCGACGTGTTCTTGATAGGTTTGAATGTTAAGCATAAAAATGTTTGTTATTAATCATTCATTGAAAGTTCGTGTTGTTACCGGCTTCTTGCGTGCACTTTTCACCTGATGATCCGAATGAGCGCGCACCGGGCAGGCACATCTGCAATGACGTCATGTCGAACCTCCCCGTCTCTCTCGTGCTGCCAGTGTTTGAGTTTGAGTGCTGGCTCAGATCCGGCTTCAGTATTAAAGGCTGCAAGTCTCTCATCAGCTCTGCTGTCCTGCATGCGCACCGGTCCAATGTGCATTACTGTTATTATTCATCTCTGGTGAATCAAAGATCACGAGACCAAACAATAAGCCATCACACACGCTGGAAACTTAAACAGTTAAACATGAGCTGAGTTACACAAACTTATTCAACAACTTTTTCATATTTTGAAGATGGAGTTTTTTCCCCAGCCTTTTTCATTGCATTGCTGATGCAGTGAGTTCATGAAGAGCTTTTTTTGTTCCTGTACAAGGAAACTACATTTGTTGGCATGAGAGGTAGAGAATGGCTTGAATCGAAACGAGAGATTTGCTGAAGAATGAACTGAAGTGGATTCAAATGAAGATTTCTACTGTCTGCATGTGTTCTACAAAAAAAGATGAAGACGGTAACTATCATTTCTTACGGTCTTTCAGACAGGAAGGATAGTCTGGTCATTCCCAGTGGAGTTTGCATAGAAAATATCAATGCATGACAATATGACGGAGTCTGTTTTTAATAGTAACACTTTGTGACTGCTTTACCTCAAACGACAACATTAATGAAAGATACTTCATCAAACAATAAAAAAGAAAAAAAAAAAGAGTCCCTTGGTACACATTTGTAGTCTTCTCACTGGGCTTGTGTGTTTTTATTTCAGCGGTCAGTGTAATAGTGTTGGGCAGTTGCCAGCTGTCTGGGTCAGACACGTTTTAGACTCGAGCTGCTGTCTGGAAGAAGCCGCTTCATTAAACTCATGAATGTTCGTCTGCACAGTTGCCGCTTCTGCTGCGATAGTAAGAAATTCACGCAAAAAGAGGTGACCTATAGGATATATCTGTTGGAACTGGACGACTCTTCTGCTGGATGTTCTACAGAAAAGCCGGCATTTGATCTGATGTTCATCCGGTGAGTTATACTTCTTGAGTTGCTTTTACTATTATCACATAGAGCTATGAAACGTTGAGTCTAGCAATGGTACTGCAATACAGTCATGCTTGTGCTTATTATGATAGATAGATAGACAGACAGACAGACAGACAGACAGATTGATCCTCAAGCCGTTCTAAAACTATGACTTTCTTCTATGGAACATAAAAAATGATGTTTTGGGAAATTTCTCATTGTGTTTTTGTCCATACAATGGAATTCAGTGGTCACCAAAACTGTTTGGTTACCAGCATTCTTCAAAATATCTTCTTCTAAAAAACGCATACCAGTTTGGAACAACATGAGTGGTAGTAAATGTTGACAGAATATTCATTTTTGTGTGAACTATCCCTTTAAGCCACACTTTAAAAAGTGGCATTTTGTGTCAGAAATAATAATTTAAGTAATAAAAATAATAATCAAATAGAAATATGCTGCTCAAAATGAAAATATTTTGACACTTTCTGGATGTCAGTTGTTAGTGGATCATGTTCTGCACCTGTGGTTTCTCTGATAGGACACCTGTGTGAACTTGAGAACTGATACATCCAGCTTGAGACCATGATAGTACTGCAAAACGTGTGCAAAAAAATGACTCTGAAAAAGCTTTAGCAGCATTTGAGTGCAGATGACACTTTATTTCATACTTTGTACATTAAAGAAATACTTGTGAATCCCATTCACACATCAAAAATCTTGCAAAACTCAAACTGGTTGGTGAAACTTCAGTCTGATCATCCACCAGTCATGTTATTTGCAACAGGTTTTCATGCCTTGAATCGGAAACAGGCAGGGCAGCTAATAGTCAAGTGCAGGTGTGAAAATGATAACCTGAAGTTACGGCATCCCACTCAACACCTATGAGCTCATCATTATGTGTGTGTGTGTGTGTGTGTGATCAAACCTGTTCAAGTCCAGATGTTACAGCTGTGGAATTGCAATCTGCTCTTGATGTTTGATAAGACACAGTTGAAAAATTGTGTTCAGTCAACTTTTAGGAACATTTTGTAAGATTAGAAACTGGCAATTTTCCACTGACAAGTTTTTTTCCCCACTCTCATTCATTTCCAGGCAAACAAATGGATCATTCGGGACAAGCTCCTAATATAGATCCGCTGCTTTGGAATAACATGAAGAGAGTTCTTATGGATTCTTGCCCAGCTCATGGCTGACAAAGGGGCAGGCACAAGTCCTTCCTAGAGACTTCACCTTTAGGAAGACTTTTAAACCTGGGATTAAGTGTGAACTGAGATTCGAATGTATCGAGGATGCTTGTCACGGATATGTTATGGTGCGAAGCTGGATTGATCATATCGCTTTAATCCACTTGTAGCCTCCCCCAACCCCCCTACCCCCACACCCATGTCAGATCTTCCCTAAATTATGGAAATTTTTTGGAAGACGCTGACTTGGATATTTAGCCTGGTCTTGGCCGCTGCTGAAGCTCAGATCCTTTCATACAACTCTCAAGGTAAGTTTAACAGAAAGTGATGACTGTAGTTGTAACAGCTGATATAATACCAGTTCTGAAAAATTCTCTAGACAAGCCAAAACTCATTTCTGCTTACAATGATGTCATTAAGACACTTTCAGCTCTACCCAGAGAGAACTTTTATTGCTCAGTTATGTTTTCATGTAAAGTATCAAGCTTGTCTCAGATGCTGCTTCTAAAGTTCATTGAGAGAAATGAGACAATCATTGACATACAGCAAAGACAGTAGTTATAAAATACATGTAAGTAGCATAATTCCGATGATTTGATCTTTGAAGAATTTCTTAAGCAATGTTTGAGTTCATTTTGAGATCTTTGACTTTTATATCTGGCAGATCTGAACACAGACTTTTTTGAGATCTCCTCAGAAACTCTGCAGGAGAAAAATCAGAGAAGCCAACGTACTGATGTCTATGCCTAGCAGAAACAAATAAGACATTAAAGAAAACTCATTTGTGACTTTTTTTTCTTTATTATATGAACACACTAGTAAAATATCTCTTTTAATATGTCATTTGTTTCTCTTCGACATTAGTAAGACAAAATAGAGAGCAAATGGAGATTTTTGCTTGCGATTTCTATTTCTAATTTTTTCTCCTGAGAAAGCCCTCTCAGCAATCTCACCTTTCGTCTTAAATATCAAAAGAGATCTCAACAATGTCTCAAACTGTCCTCAAATTTGCCACTCCAAAATTTTGCTCTTGCATAACATCAGGAGATCAGGTATGCTTACTTTTAAGTCATCTTAACACCTTTGTCTCAGGTGTTGCTTCTTGAAAAACATTAAGAGGAATTTGATAAAAAATGTTCATGAGTTCAAATTGAGACCTTTGACTTTTAACTACTCAAACCTGACCCTAGTTTGATACATAGTTGATCTACTCTGAAACGACAAGAGGCAACATGTGAGATTACCGGGAGAGAAATCCGAGAAGCAGAAGTCTAACACAAAAGTCTCCATTTGCTCCCAGTGAATATCACTGCTGTGAAGGAGAAACAACTGAGACTTTTAAGAGAATTAAAAATAAATTCAACATTTCTCATCAAATTATTCAAAGACCAAATTACTTTAGCTATAATATCCACATTAATTTATGTCCATTTTTATTTCTCTAAAGCAGTGGTTCTCAACTGCTTTGTCCGTGGGACCCACATTTTCCCATGGCCATTAATCCATGGCCGCGATCCAAATTTTTAGGAATTTAAACCAAGCAAATTTATTTCTCAAAAAAAAGTACTGTCCCACTTTACTTAACATAAGCTTCACATAAATTGTAAGAATTTCACTAACACTGATGAATAAACAGTATTATAGGTAAGGCAGCAGTCCCAAACTAGATAGTAAGTTGGTATGAGCCACCACATTCATCAAAAATATAGAATTGGTGGTATTTTGGGTTAGGGTTACAGAAACTAGAGTTACCATGGTAAATACACAATACTAACATGAACTGTTAATAAAACAAATGGACACTGATCCTGATGAATAGAATGAACATCATACCATGCAAATCCTTCCCAGCTAACACACGACATACCACTTACGTAATTTATTGGTACTTTTTCAGCAATTTTAGTAATTGACACTGTAACTACGACGCTGTATGCTCTTAATTTTGACTGCAAAAACACATATTGTGTGAACTGGCCCTAACTAGTTACAAAAATAATGAGAGAATAATGACACTGACATATATCCTCATCTGCCAGCAGATACTAAAACAGGACAACTCAAGATGCAGGTTAGTGGAATGGAAAAAAAACCTGCAAGGTCTAGAGACGTTTTTTTAAAGTTTAACTTTTTTTACACCTCATTTTTAGAATAACGTGTCATGCCCGATACACTGCAAAAGACATGAGCACAATGGTCAAACTGTAATGATGGGTGTGAAATCAGCAGGCAGGGAAGCAGAACTAATGGCTCGTTTCCACCGAGCGGTATGGTTCAGTACAGTACGGTATGCGATTTTTGCCGTTTCCACTGTCAGAAGTTGTGAATGGTACCCTAATTTTGAACCGTACCATACCACTTTTTTGGGACCCTTTCATTGGGGTACCTAGCACAATAGTACCAATAGTATCAAAAGGGTGGAGCTACACTCACTGCAGAATGTTGATTGGTTGACAGAGAATCGTCACTTGCGCGTGCTACAAGGGGAATGACAACACAATACCATTGCAACACAATGGGTAATTTTCGGCTGTTTTTCCTTGCAGCCTTCAGCCTTTGCTCAAACAAAGCTGCTGTATGTCCTCCATTGTTGTTTACTGTCACCTTCTTCTTCACGCGAGAATGATGTCGATCGCTACTTTCCGGCATACACCACACCTATCAAGTAAGGGTACTGTTGGCGGTGGAAACGCAAGCCGGATCAGAGTTTACCATCCCAAATCGTACTGTACTGCACTGAACTGAACTGAACTGAACCGTACCGCTCGGTGGAAACGAGCCATAAGTGCAGGAACGTTTAATGACAGTACTGGGAAACACGGGGAACTCATACTACCACATACAGTACATACAACGACTGATCAAAACACAAGCACAATTTATACACAGAAGAGACAAGCTAAACAAGATAACGAGGGGGCGAGGTTAATGGGAAACACCTGGGGAACTAATGAACTTGAAAAACTACAAAGAACTACAAAGCAAAACACACGACAGGAAATAACAAAAAAGTCTACAAACACACAGGTAATATATGACACAAATGCGTCCATCTAGCATGTTTACATAGAAAAGCTATGGAATAGCAGCGCAGTGGAATGAAAAAGCACGTTCTGTCTAACAGAAGATCAAAGCCTTTGCAAAAAGTCAACAGCATTCATGCACGTCTTTCAAAAAAAAAAAAAGTAAATGCGTTTTTTGTTGTTGTTGTTGTTTCTTTGACTACACACTCTCTGACCTCCCAAAAACGACTTGCGACCCAGTTTTGGGTCACGACCTACCAGTTGAGAAACACTGCTCTTAAGGATTTGTAAGAGAAACATCAGAAACAAAGTTGCTACTAGAATTAAAATGTAACTGAAACTCAGTCTTCTGAGCTGTGAAAGATCAACCTCTGAGCAATTAAACCTTACTCTGAGCACACCTGCCTCATACAATACTGAAATTGCTTGTTGATTTTTGGTTTCCTATGATTACCCTCTCCTTTGTTTTGCTCACTGTTATCTGCTTCACTTTATTCCCCAAAACAAAAAGCGGAATTCCTATCCACGCTGGAGCACTATCAGCTAACAGTACCAGTGCGGGTGAACGAGAGGGGCCAGTTCATGAGTTACACTGTGAAACATTACAGGCCCGGTCGTCGGCGACGTGGACTGGACCAGGCTGAGCTGGACCACACTGAGACCAGGCTTTTTTACAAACTCTCAGCCTACGGCAAGCACTTTCACCTGAACCTGACACTCAACCCCAATCTGGTTTCTAAACATTTCACAGTAGAGTACTGGGGCAAAGACGGACTAGACTGGCAGCATTCAGTGGTCGATAACTGCCACTATGCTGGATATCTACTGGATCAATATAGCACTACAAAAGTGGCATTGAGCAACTGCAAAGGCTTGGTGAGTACAACAGATTTTAAAAAATCTTCATGCTTTTGGGTGTATGAGAAGGTAAGCATGCTGTTTTTCTCCAAAATACCTCAGGAAAAGGCACACTGTTTTCTGCATAAAAGAACAGATTGGAAATTGTACAATCACACAGGGATATGAAAGCATGCTGGCCAATGACATGTGGAATATGCATTGCATTTTATTGCCCACATATCTAAAGATCTTCAGCTGAAGTGTTTACTTCCTCAAAGGGCCCCATATTTGCTGACTTAGCCTTTTTAATGTGACTGATATGCTGTCCTTACTGTGGATGAATATTTCTAAACCATGAGAATATGTGCTATTACTTTTAGTGATCGAACTTATGATCTTCATCTGGCAAAGAAATAGGTGAAAAAATGCTTTACTTTGCACACAGCAACCACTCAGAATGCCTTAGAAAAAGTAACCGCATTGCAATGACTCTGAATAGTCTGAGAACGACCTTAATTAACTGCGTAGCAAAAATCTAGTTATAGCCGAAGTGTGTAATTATGCAAAAGTAAAGGTTGTTGTCAAACAGGTTTCCTGAACCTTCTGCTATTGGTTAGACAAATCAATAGTCCCTCCCCACACTCACAGCATTGGTTGAGTCAATGTTGCTGTGCAGGGAAGCTGATTCCCTTTCTTGAGAATCAACCTACAAATGGCTTCTTTGTAGTTGTCTATTAAGCCTATTAATCTCAGATAGGAGACAGGATTTTGACATTGAAAAATGCAGCTCATTGTCCATGTCAATGTCTTGCTCAGCAGTTTAACTCCAGAGCTTCAGGACAGCGTCCAGAATGAGTCAGCGTGTCTACATTACATTAATAAAGCTTAGGCAGCTTCAAGAAACTCATGCCTCATGTGTGTGACTAACACGAAAGATAGAGAGAGAACAGAGAGAGAGAGAGCTTAAAGCACCTTGTGTGTGTTGCTGCCAGAGTTCTTATCTATGTCCCTGTCTCTGTGTACACGGCTGCTTCTGCTCACTGTTAAGTGACTGCTGAGTGACAGCAAAATATTAGCTTAGCTATCTCTCTGCATCGGGCTTGAATCCCTCCTGCACCTGCAAGCTTGTTGCCAGCTGATTCCTATCCCACGCTGAGCATTTCATCTGGAGGGGACTTTGACGTTACTTGACTAAACCGCACTCTACACGGTTGCTGTGAAACATGACTTTCTGTGATGCGATGTGATTATTGTAATATTAGATCATGGCTCTGACTAGTATAAACTAGTGTGACATTTCAAATTGCCTTGACAACTAACTTCTGTAACTGCTAACAACTAAAATGCTTTTAATGCTACACAGCTTAACAGCTTAGCATGTTAAGACAATAAATAAAAACTTTTGAATGCCCCTGTCAAGTAGGGATGTGCAAGACTGTTAGACTAGTTGATTAAACGATACTGCTGCTGCTATTCAACTTGGAAATTCTAGTCATTTTAATTTTTTTTTTTTTTTTTTTTTACACATTTAATGTTTTACAAAGGCTACGTGCAATGGTGCAATGTGTAAAATTTAGGAGGATCTATTGACAGAAATGCAATATAATATACATAACTGTTTTGAGAGGTGTATAAAGACCTTACATAATTAACCGTTGTGTATTTATTACCTTAGAATGAGCCATCTTTATCTACATACACCGCGGGTCCCCCCTCCATGTCAAGTCGTCATTTTGCGCCTGCATGTTTCTACAGTAACCCTAAACGGACAAACTACTCTACAGAGTGCATTTTGTCACTATGTTCGTTGGTGTTTTTAGAGGCAGCTTGCATCGTCACTATGTTGAATACGCACGAAGAAGTAGTAGTAGTAGTTGTCTGGTTTATTAGAAGCAGAGACCGTTCTTTTGTTAGAAGTAAGAAGAAACCTCATTGCTTGACTGGCTACTCTGCTGTCTCAGACAATGACATTTTTGTCTTTGTTTTAACCACCGTAGCTTCTCCGAAAGGGAGGGGTGAGCACGGTGCTGAGCCGTTGGTTGCAGTTCGCAACCTCACCACTAGATGCCGCTAAAATTTACACACTGCACCTTTAAATTACCGTCATGTTAATGTTACATTTTAAAATTAATATATTATTTTGAAAAGTGTATATCTGGAGCGGAAAACAAAATCATTTCGTTTCACCTCAAATTGTATGCATTCGTTTTCACTCACAGCGTGTTTAGAGAAATGGGACTAGTCAACTAGTTGGTTGCAAAATTTTTGTTTAAACGTTAATGAAATTAGTCATTGCACACATCCCTACTGTCAAATAGCATGTATAAAATCTGTTTCTGGATTCTGGATGGTCACTTCAAAAAGAAAAGAAATGCATTGTGTCCTTCATTGAGTCTTTGCATGACATTTTGCATCTTTTTTTGAAAAAATTCAGATAAACGCATATTGTGTGAAAATCTTTTGTGTTCCAAAGAAAGTCATACAGGTTTGGAACAACAAATTGTGAACTTTCGCTTTAACATGGCTACCTTAAGTTAACTTTATCTACTTTTCCAAATGGTAGTTTGACTGTAGTTTAAATACTTTAAATTATGAGTAGCTTGTATCTTGGCAAGATTCAATTTTAAAGTAACTTTCCCAACATTTGAACCTAGATAGAATTTGTGCATGTTGTGACTTTAACTTGACGAGAGACTGAGGGGAAAATTCTCAAGAGCGCCGGCCCTGTGCAATTACCTTAAACTGGTGTGTTCATGTGGGAGGACAGGCCTCAATATTAGATTCCACCCTGGTATCAGCAGCACCCTCGCATAAATCTATGAGAATTTAGAGTGGCTCTGCTGGTCCTGAGGCATTTCCTGCAGTCACTCTGTCTGCGTGCAAACACAAAAGCTTCTCTCTAAACTACTCTGCAGACCTATAGTTTCAGGAGTTCAGTAAATAGCAAGCCTGTAGAGAGTTTTACCTGAACCCCTCAGTTGGATATTGCAAAAGATTAACAAAATAATGATTTAGACAAGTTTCAATACACCTCAGGATCTCTCAGCAGCATTTGTGACATGGTGTTGGTTACCACAACAAATCATACAGGTGTAAACAGGGTCTAAAACGTTTTGAGGTTGTCCTCTTTCGGCCACTTCCAGAGTTAGTCGAAAACGCATTTGCCTGGAATGCTTTCGTAGTGTAGACGCTCATGTGGTCAAATGTGTTCGAACAGCCACAAAAGACCACCTACTCTCCACCTACTGACCTAACGCGTAAATATTATGGGAAGCGCGCTAGACAGGATTTAAACTTTGTTGGCTAAGACCCAAGTTTGGTTGGAAGACGAAAAACGTACCAAGCACAATGTTCTCTCACCAATCCTGATCTCTAACACGCACTCACAGCGTTCAGTCTTGCGGCTATCAGAGCAGAAAGTTGCTGCTCCGTGTGTTTTTCCGTCATCTCTGAGCACATTCATATGTAAATTGTGCAAGCTTATTTTGTCCATTAGATCGAAAGATCTGAAAAAACCCATACATTTACCCACAGACCCTCCCCTCGAAGAAATCAGGACAGAAGTGGTTGAAAGTGAACAAAAGAGATGGATTAAAATACCAGGTGTAAATAGGAATGTCTCCCTCATCTACTTGTGATCCGATCGACCAAAACGCATATTAATACCAGGTGTAAACATGACCTTAGACCAGGGATAGGCAACTTCGGTCCTGGAGTGCCGCTGTCCTGCAGAGTTTAGCTCCAACCCTGAATAAGAACAACTCACCTGCCTGTAGCCTTAGTAATCCTGAAGACAATGATTAGCTTGTTCAGGTGTGTTTGATTATGGTTGGAGCTAAGCTCTGCAGGACAGCGGCACTCCAGGGCTGCATCCGAAATCCTAGGCAGCTGACTTGTTGCCTCACTGCCTTATCAGGCAATGACTTGTAAGGCAGCATTTGTGCATGAAGGCATCTCACGAAACTGATTTCAGACAGACCTCTGAGGCAGTGTAACAATTTAATGATCTACAGCAAAATAGCGCAAGCTTTGGTGAGAACTAAACAAATATTTAATCACTACAGTAGTAATTTCTTGCTAGAAATGACATCAAAAGTGGAAAATGTTGGTCAAAAACGCACATTTACACACAAACTGACCAGCAAACGCAACTTTCGGCCGCCATCTTTATTTTTCTAGCTCAACTGTCACAGAATGGAATGCACAGGATTGTGGGATATCAAAGGCAGCGAAGGATACATCTATGCTGCCTTCAAAAATCGATCAGATTAAGGTATCTCAGGAAACAGGAAGTGAAGCTCACATTGGATTCAATGCCTTGATGCCTTTCTACCTTGAAATGTGTCCTCTGAAGGCAGCATTTTCCAGTTTTCGGATTTAGCCCAGGACTGGTGTTGCCTATCCCTGCCTTAGACTGTGGCCCTGTTAACACCTGGTATTAAGATGCGTTTTACCAGGTGTAAACAGGGCCTTTGATCAGTCCTGTGATGGACTGTTTTGACTCAATTACACTTATTTCGTGAGAAAAAAAAATTCCCATTCCCTGTGTTTTGGCTTTATAGGTCTGTATAATAGAATGAAAATTATATTTGTCAAAATGTACAGCTACTTTTGAATGGTCATCAGTGGAAAAGGAGGCTCTTTGCTCACAGAAAATGGTGTAGTTACAGCATCTACCTAGAGGGGTTATCTGCCCGACCTAACAGACTAACCAGTAAAAACAAGCAAAAACATTGTTTACAGTAATGCACTTACTATGAAAATCTATGAGAAAAGACATTGCAGAGGGATGTGCTGTTGTTTCATATTGGTGGTCTATTGGCTAAGTTCCCTGTGTCTGTACAGGTTGAAAAGTCCTGCACTGTTAACACTTTTGTTTTGTCTTTACACTAAAATATCAAAAACTGTAACATTTATTCTGGTCTATTGTTTTGCCCCATATACTTGCATTGTAAGAAGTATATATATATATTTTTTTTTTTTTACAAACTAAGGGACAAGAGTAAATTCTTTTTATTCACAAATGCTGTCAATAGAGCTTAACTGAGATTGTTTTAAGACATACCAGGCATCTGTCCATTTCACGTTTTTGGCCACATAAGAGAGTCCTATATGACCCCAACCAGTTAATTAATCAACTGATCTCATGTAAGTTTGATCTTGCCCAATGGCTGGGATCAAAACTCATTCTGAAAGTAAAAGCAAAATCAACCAGATAACTGACACTAAAGCTTTAGTTTGTAGTACATGAGAAATTCCAATCATCTCTGCTTTATCGGGTCTGTAATATTAGCTTTTCACCATAATTCCCCTTTAGTTAGAATGGAGAATGAGACAGTTGCAATGATGCTAAAATGTTATTTTATTATTGTTGCAGCCAAAAGTACTGGCTTACCTTACTTCATAAATTGAGATCTCTGCATTGCCTCAGTCATTTTATTGAAACCAAAAATGGAAAAACAATCCTTTGAATGCCTCAGCAGTTTTCGCTGTGCATCACACAGCATACGGCTTATATCAACTGCGCTTTTGTTTTGTGTGTGCAGCGTTTGCTATTTCTTTGTAAAGATTTAATTGGTCTCATTGTGGAGTTTTACAGACTTGGAGAACATGCCAGAGCTTTTTTTTTCTTTTCCTTTTTTCCTACAAACACATTTCTGAGGCACTTTTTGAATTTATGTTAAATTGGGGGTGTTCAAGGGCACAGATCTGTGTGCTTTGGTTCCTGTCCAGGTAATTACGGTGTTGTTCTTTATGTAATTGGTGGTTTTGAGTGATTTATCTCATTGATTTGTATTGTGGCATGTTTTTGCATTTGCTTGCAATGCTGAATGATACGAATTACTTGAAATAATATGAGTTATAATTATCTGTGTTCTGGTATGTGTTTTAACAGCGTGAACTTAAGAGACTATTTGTAGAGATGATAAGCATGTGATACATACATTAAAATGCATTATTTTACAACCTTGTCCTTGATATTGCAGATGGAATATTTCAAAGGTTGTCAATGAACGTGTTTTCTTGCTTTTCCTCTGTGCTTTTTGAGTAACCTATCATTTTCTCTTTTCTTATCAAGCATGGTGTCATAACCACAGAGGACGAGCAATATTTAATAGAGCCATTAAAAAATATATCCAGAAATTTCAGTGATGTCAACCACGAAGGACAACCACATGTTATTTATAAAAAGACTTCCATTCCTTCTCCACAAAAGCCAAGCGAGGAGTTCAGCTGTGGTGTTTCAGGTTGGTAAACCTCCATTTGGCCACATTGTGACATAAACAGCTATAGATAGCAGTTTAGGAAATGATGGTCAGTGGTTCAGGTTTGGCTGGAAGTCTCTGCAGACAGCCTCGGCATGAATGTTGAGTGAAGATCTAATCTAAAGTTCAGCTGAACCTCATTTTACTAAAAACTGAACTGCTAATAAATCTCTTTTTGATGAAAAATTGTTTTCTCCAGACCTCACAATAAACAGGACACCCTGCTATGATACCAATCCTGAAGCAACCCCACCTTACCCAGTCTCGGGCGGCGACAGCTCGACGAGTAGCCACCGCCAGCGCCGTTCCGTCAGTTCTGAACGCTTTGTGGAGACCCTAGTGGTGGCGGACAAAATGATGGTTGGCTACCACGGTCGCAAAGACATCGAGCACTACATCCTGTCCGTAATGAATATTGTAAGTTTGGTCCTGCTTTTCTCATGCGTGTTTGTCTCAAATGCATGTTTCATTCCTTTTTAAGGGTACGTCGGAAGAACTCGAACAGCATTTGGCTGACTTTGTGTCTTTTCTTCTTTTCTGGAGGTCAGGTTGCCAAACTTTACCGTGATGCCAGTCTTGGAAACGTTGTGAACATTATTGTAACCCGACTGATTGTTCTGACAGAAGATCAGGTCAGTGTTTTAATGTGATGCAAAAGTTTTAATGTTAATGTGATTCAGAAGTCTTAAAGGGATAGTTCACCCAAAATGACAATTCTGTCATTGTTTACTCAAATTCATTTTGTTTGTATGACTTACTTTCTTCTTTGGAACACAAAAGATTATATTTTTTACGTTCATCTGTTTGAAAATCAGTGGGGTCCAATGTTGTTTTTGGACCCGATTGACTTTCATTGTATGGACAAAAAACAACGATACATTTTTGTGTTCCACAGAAAAAAGAAAGTCATACAGGTTTGGAATGACATGAGAATGAGTAAATGATAACCAAATTTTTATTTTTTTGGGTGAACTATCCCTTTAATGGTGTAACTTTTTTTTTGTTGTTTTTGCATTGTTCTACAAAAACAAACCGTTTAAACAGTTTACAGCTGCAATTTGGTTTTGCAATAGGTCATTGTTTTTCAGCAGTACTTCCTAAGATTAGGCTAGGTGACATTTTCTCCCTAGTCTCACGCACATGCTTACTATTCATCGTTCTTGTCTTTTGTCTGCGTTAGCATTAAATGAGTGCGAGCTCAGAGTATTTTTAGAAGCTTAGAATCACACCTCACAGTAGTCTGCTGTTTTATTGGCCTGAATAAGACAGATAGAATCATGAATCGTCTGACCACTTTTAAAGATAAAAGTTATTCGAACAGATATGCCTAGACATTGTCCCTCAGGGAAACTTTGTAAAAGATTTCACGTTAATGTCTTAAATGAGAGAGCCAGGGCGTTTGTCTATGTTTTTTTTTTTTTTGTTTTTTTTGTTCTTGGAAGAGTCAAATAACTCTTCTCAGACTGGGAAACCAACCAAAAGATCCAACTACCACAAAGATGATGTCATTAGAGCTACAATTCACATTGTACCAGCCAAATAATATATATAATATATTATATTAAATAATAATTCAACAAACTGAAGTGTTCTTTGTTATATTGCGACTTCATTTCAACGTGCTGTGGGTCAGACTGTGTCGTCTCAAACAAAGTTTGATATGTTACGTTGGTGTTCTGTGTTGCAGCCCAACTTGGAGATAAACCACCATGCAGACAAATCTCTAGACAGCTTCTGTAAATGGCAGAAATCCATTCTTTCTCATCAGGGAGATGGAAACAGTATCCCAGAAAATGGGATTGCCCATCATGACAATGCTGTTCTCATTACAAGGTCGGTTACTATTATTTCCATCTGATTTTAGGGGTAGTTAATGATTGAGGTTGGGAATATGGTTAGAACTATGTTTGTTTGAAAGGAATGTTCTTCCAGAGCCAAGATGTTGATCCAGGAACACAACCTACTTGGTCACCAACACTTCATCTGTTTAAAATCATGTTTGATGACAAACATTCATTTAGCCAATATTTGATAGATTAGGTTAGTATTGTTACCTTTCCATTACATTTTTTACATTTTCATTGTCTGTTGAATTTGTGTAATGTTGCTGTTTAAGCATGAAAAAGGTCTGCGAAGTTATAAAGCACAAAGTCACTCCAAAGGAAGTTATTCTCTATATCAGTGTGTGCCTCCACTATAATCTTGGGTTTTCTTCCAGAAACGAACACATCACAATATTCTTCATTTAATTAATTCCTACTTAATCGTACGCAAAATAAAGGGGCGAGGCCTGGTTGAGTGAGTTAGTTGTAACTCGTGGTTATGGTAAGGGGCGTGACATTTTCCAAACACACTGAAAGCGGTTGACCAGTCACAACACACTGGTCCAGCCGACCAATCAGAGCACATTGCGCTTTTCAGGAGAAGCTTCATAGAGACAGGAACTAAACAGAGCATTACTGACAGATTTGGAAGAGAGGTGCTGCAACAATGTAAAATATGTGGAAAATAGTGTGTTTTTTTAACATTCAAGCATGAAAACCTGTTCTAGTAGACCCCAAAAACAAAATCAAGACTGTAAAAGGGCATAATAACCCCTTTAAGAACTAATGTTTAAACCACAATCACCTGGAATTGTCATTACAATTGCTTCCATGAAACCCCAGCAAACTAAACATGTCAACATCTTGTTGAAAATTGTTTTTATTGACTGTTGACCGAAGGTTGTCTTTTTTATTTCAGTCCATGTTGTTAAACACGTATCCTTCTTAAATCCCTGCCGTAATTCATATTCATCCAGAAGCCAAAAAACGTCTTACAGTAGTTTGTTTCAGTGATTAGTTTGTGGGCGATCAGTCTGTTAAATGGCAGACAGCTCTGCAATTTTTAATTTTTTTTTTTACTAACTTCCTCAATTTAGCTAAATTAGAGAAGAAAGGCTTGTTTTAGGGCTAGCTGACATTTTGGCATTCAAGTTTGACAGTTTGTACTGGGTGGGTCATTTACAACTGAGACTAATATGGTTATTAATGTCATTGTTAATTGCTGTTCACTGACGCATGACTGTGTGGTTTGGACAGGTGTGAGCCTTGACGCTGTCAGCTGATACTGTAGACGTCACTCCTTGAGCAGAGGTTACTGGATATTTCTATTTATACATATAATTTGTTTAACTTCTTAGTGTTTTGCTAAGGCCAAACACCTTTTCGAATTAACTGAAACAGGCGGTGTGTCTGATGCTAGTCTACAGAAAGTTTCATTTTAGATTTATTTCTTCTGAACAGACAGATATCTGCCAAAGTAAGCCAGGCGGTAAACAACTAACTGTTGTCCTGTGAATTTCTGGCAGACTGGTTTTGAGTCTGGCAAACAAATGCTGCTGGTTCGCCGCTATAAATGGATTTCATTCTGAATTAAATGCAGCTTTAAACTTTAGTCAGAGAGTTTTTCTTTTAGAAAAAGAGGGAAACCTTTGTGTGAGGCTTGTGTTGTCTTATTCTACATGTGGTGGATGAATTGACATTTCATATTTCAGTTAAATATAAATGACTCCAAAGTTCATATTGTATTCTTTGGATCTTCAGCTATTGTTTTACGAGATCTGTTCTGATTATTTGAGGCTTTGCTCAAGAAAATGAACAATAGTTTAAGTAAAACAGTGGATAGCTATTATATCCAAAGCCAAGAATGCTCATTAGATCCCAGGTCGATGTGTGGAACCTATATATACAGACATGCAGATTTTTTTGGTGTCTCCAACTCTAATCTATTTAGTTTTTTGTAGTCTGAACAGACAAACCACATGTTTACAAACTTGATCCAGACCACATTGATATGTGGTTTGCAATCTGTCTCAGTCTAAATGTTCAGATTGGATTTCTTTAAGGAAAGAAATAATGAAATTTATTTATTTATTTATTTATTTAAAATAAAGTATTTTTTCATCACTCTGGACACATTCTTGATGGATTATGTAACATTGTAGTTACTTGTACATGACTTGTAGTTACTGTACGTAGTGAATGTCTGAGTCAGTGATTTTGGACTCAGCTGCACACCGTTATATGCATAAATACGCTTATGAGAAAAATGTCATGATAGACATGAGCAAAGTTTCAGTGTCAGCTACTGTTCTATTAGAAAATCATTTGACATACACCAGACATCAGCTACACTGTATGAATGAAAAGATCAGATTTCATCAGCTGTAAAATGAAAGTGTAGTCTGTCCGAGACTGGATTTGAAAAACAAATCTGATTTATGTGCAGCATGAACAAAGCCTTATTTACATGAAGGCTAATATGCTGATTAGCTTTTTGCGGTTAGTGTATTATTAAGTACTCCTACAGTCCTGCGATTTTAATGACCGTAGCAGTGCTTAATTTGGAGACATTTATATTGGGTGAATTCATATATGACTAATGATAGCCTGGAGGAGAGCTTAACAAACAGAGTGATGTTTCCTCGAAAGCCTGTTAAAGTAAACTCACCAGCACTCTACTCATTAGCTCTCTAGCCAGTTGTGATTTTTTTGTTTATGTTTGGTGTAAGCGAGCATCGCAACTTGTCATGCTATTAGTCACATTTACTAAAATTGTCATGGAGTTTGCTGTAAAGTAACAATAGTTTATGAATATTCAAAAGTTCAAAAGTTGCAGTAGTTTATAAAGTTTGCTAAAATTGTGACCGTTGCTGTAGTTTATGATTGTGATAGTTACAATTGTTTATGAAATTTACTATAATATTTAGCCAAAATATCACTATGTAATCTACCACAATATCGCATTTCAAGTAAACTTTGTAAACTGCTGCAACTATTACAGTTTTAGTAACTTTGTAATTTGTTAAAATTATCTTAATTTTAGTAAACTATCATAACTATCACACTTTTAATAAACTTTAATGTAATAAACGTTAATGAACGCAACAATCCCATTTATAGTAAACCTCTAAACCAGGGGTATTCAATTGAAGTTCCAATAGGTCCGGTCTCTATATTTCCTTCCAAGTGGAGGTCCGGACAACACTTTTTTGGAACAGTTATACATTTCCATCAGGGCAGCCGTAGTACTTTGTAAAAGAAAAAAAATCCTAAACACTCAAAATAGTCATCGAAGGTGAGAATCTTGGGCCCTGAGAGTCAAAGCAGTGATGTCTACATATTTTTACCAATATTTATCAAATAAAGTAAATATTTCTTCCAACTGGATATGAATATAAAAAGATTACATCAGATGGTTTATCAGGCAATTTTTTTATTTTATTTTTTTATTTCTTTATTTATTTTTACCTTCAGACACCTATGGCACATAGAAGACCTTGGGACTGAGGAAACATACTGGGGGTGCAGGGTTTACCTCTTAAGAAAAGTATGGACCATTTTTATATTTTGCTCAAAGTAATAACTAAAAAATAACTAAAAACAAACAACGTACATAATCTAATAATCAAATCAATCATCATGAGGACAAAACAAAATTAACTAGCAATTTCAAAGTTTTTTTGTCTTCCCTTGCCATCTCTAAATCATTTTCCAAATTATAACATTGTTTATTTTGCAATGCTCTTAATATGCTGATTAATATTGCTAAATGTATGGGAAAAAAACAAAATGTCTAAAGGTGCCATGCGTTAACTTGTCACAAACCTGGTTTAGTTAAATGGTTGGAATCATCTGTATGTTAAATAGAAATAATTAGATAGTATTTGCTGCATTCTCGTTTCTGCTACTGTTGTTAAAATAACCGCGTCATCTGCAGCTTTAAATGTGGCGCTTTACGTCTTTAGCGGAAGACAGAAGCAATGTGCCAAGGGGTTGAATGAAGCTCATTTGGCTCTAGAAAAAAAAAATATTAGAGGATGTAGCGGCAAAAGATCATTACCATAAACAACCCTGAGCGCTTGTGGTGTGAAGAGCTCCGTTGTTTTGACGCGCTGATCACTTAAAACTGTAGAAACTGTAAAATGGCACAACTATGTCCCTGGTCCGTGGTCTGGATGGAACTAAGCGGTCCACCATTTGAATACCACTGCTCTAAACTATTGTAGCTATCACAATTTTAGTAAACATTGTAACTATTCTAAATTGTAGTACAATTTATGACAATTTTAGTCAAATTTGGAAATGGTTGCAACTTTCATAATTGTAGCAACACACAACATTACTCATATACCGCACTTTGTGACGGTCACTATGTAGTTTGGTAATTTATGAAGTTTGTAGCTAATGAAGTTTACAAGAGTATGATAGTTTTGGTAGCTTACTTAATTTACTTAATTCAATTACTAAAAGTGTTCATTTCAAAAGTTTACAAAGTTTACTAAAAATCCAGTAGCTGCAGTAGTTTAAAAAATTTAGTAATATTGTGATAGTTAAGAAACTAAGAAATGACATTGCACTCATAGTAGACATTATTATATATACACATATTTGTAGTAAAAATGAATTTCAATTCAGCAGAAGTCATATGGATAGTTTCCTGTGGTCAGCTGTCCTGCTCATTGGGTGGCTCAGACTAGACAGAAGCTTTCAAGTGATGGCATTTGCCACATTTGCTGCAGTACCACTGCGGGTACATGAGGAAGAAATATTAGCAGGATAAAGACCACGTCGTCCTGACGGATGGTCCATTCTGACCTCTTCAGCGATGTTTTTCCAGTCCTAGACTTTTGGCCGGAGCTTGACGGGGGGATGCAATATTGCTTGTTTGGAACACGATCCATTGCGAGAGCTGAGGGAAATTAAAGTAACTAAATCAAAATAAATCGATGTCCAAATGAGGTCAGCTTCTCGACACAAGTTCATGAGACAGTACCTAATGCTGGTGGAGTTTGCTCTGCTTGGGGAGTCGTGGGATGGGGAGGGAGCCACTAAAATTGAATTTGCATTGTCCTTGGTTTTCTAATACATTAAAAGCCCGTCTTCAAGGCAGAGACCTTGTTCATCATTTCTTGTGTATGCCATGTATGCAATTTCTTTTATATTATTATTGAATTATCAGTACAGTATATACATCAATTAGACAAGCGAAACAGTGGGTCAGTTGCGCGCACACACACACACACACACACACACACACACACATATATATTTGGTCTTCCATCTAATTTACTCTGATGTTTAGTATGCTGTTTTGTTTAAACTTACAGATAAAGCATTTAATAAGGTATTGGTTATACATACAGCTTTAGCAATTTGATGTCATGCTAATGTTACATAGTTTATTACAAGTTGTGGTTGCTAAGGCATGTACCACTATTAATATTTTTCAAAACCTATAATACTGTTATAGCGGGTTGAGTACAGCACTGAATATGCCGAGTTCAGTACAAGTTCAGTCGACCGTATTTGTGGTATAATGTTGATTACCATCGAAAATTTGACTTAAAAAAAGAGAATTGAATTTACAGTCATGTAATACAGTGAAAGGGGCCATTTTATGGAGGGTTTGAATGCAGAAATGTGAAATGTATGATTGTATGAAATCACATTTAATTATTCTGTTAAAACCTGTGCATTTAAGCTTGTCACTTTTTACAGTCATTTTATAGGAGTTATAAAATTGGATATAACTTTACACAGAAAAGAGATTAATTAAGAGATGCATATTATTTTATTGTGGCTATACTATTGAAACCCTTACAAATTGGCTCCATTTACTTTCATTGTAGTTTCCTCAGGAGGGACAAGTTGAAATTAATTTTTGTGATAACATGCCACAACACTATGGCACAAATGATACTTCAAATCACACAGCTTGTTGAGGAACTTACAATGATAAATGAAAAAAATCCATAGACTTACACTGAAGAAAGGTCCTGAGCAATATCTAGTGGCCAGACTATCATAGAGAGGCTCTTTTGACTTGGCTAAGTAAGGTACCACCTAGCAACTGCACAGCTACACGGCAACAACCACTTAGAACACCTTAGTAATTGCATAGTAACACCCTGGCAACCACTCACAACATCTTAGCATTGTGGCAGCATGTTTTGCATCGGCAAGTACCACTCATATTTTCTTAAGAAAATCTAATTGAGTTTATATGAGCGTGATCTCACAATGAATTTACATTTTTTCGCATTTATACAAATTGTATAGGAAGCATCGTACTTGCTTATAAACTGTGCAAATGAGCACAAAGAAACCCTTGTTTTGATTATTTATTTTTTTGGCTGCAATATTGCAGTATGATTTTCCAGATTCAAAGATCTTTTGGCTCCTCTAAGCCTTTTCAGCTGCCACAGTAAACAGAGCACATGGATATCTTCAGATCGACACCAAAATAGAAGGCCGATAGGAACTTTCCAACTACCAGTCTGACTGAATACGTGCATAACGTCTGCGCCCCCAAGCCCCTGACGCAAAACACAAAGCTTCTAAGATAGTTTAATATGATTCAGATCAGGCACTGCGTCTTTCCTCTGCGCTGAGGACAATGTCAAACAAAGCTTGGCTGCCTGCCTTTGGCCAGACTCAGCAGACCAAACTGCTTGTGATATTTTTCAGGAGGTGTTAAATGCCCCATTTGGGGAATAAGAAAATATTTGGCATTCTTTCATACAGGCCTGCCGTCGAAAATGTCAGGCGACTGATGACAAGTCCTATTGGGGAAAAAAAAGAGTTTAGGTTACAAAATAAACAACAACAGCACATACAAAGAAAAAAAAACTGAGGCAAGCATGAACAGATGTTAAGTTAGTGGATGCTGTCAATAAAATGTGGGTAATATATTGCATTAAGGTGGGGTCACATTAGCAAAATTTCTGCAAAATTTTGCAGGGCAAAAGAGGGCCATTGTCTGTTGTCAATAGTGTAGCGACACATGAAGCACAGCTCACACAGAAGTCACTTTCAGACCAAGCTGCTTTCTGTTGGTCAATGTGGCGAATTGATGTGATCAACTCGAAAAAATCCGCAGGAAGAAATCTTGCGCCCTCACGCGACAAATTCCAATAGAAATGATTGGATTTCACCCGTGAAATTTTGCAGAGCAGCAGTAAATGTTACCACAACTTTAGTTTTAAGCATTAAAACTTACTTGAAAGAAGTAAAAGTAGTAATAAGTATTAAACTTCAACACGTAAATCCCATAAAATCTGCGTTACGGACATGACCCCTAAATGTGCTAATGTGTTGTGCTAATACCTACGATTTTCACTAGGTAGATGATAAAATGGGCTTATATAGAAGGTGTGTCCCAGGCCATATCTAGGGGACAGAATATCATAGAAGTTTGAGGGGATTCAAACCAGTAAACAATCACCCAGAAAACCTTAGCAGCCAGCGAGTTTTGCACAGGCAAACACCATTCACGTCTTCTTCATAAGTTACCACATGGGGTCACAATGAATTTCTGTCATCTAAAGACCTCACTTTTGATTTCTTCTTTCTTTTAGGTATGACATCTGCACCTATAAGAACAAACCCTGCGGTACTCTCGGTAAGTACCAGAATTGAATCCTAAGACCAAATATTCTTTGATTTAAACATACGCCGCTAAAAGCCAAATGCTACATGCTTTGTTTTACTGGTGTAACAAATAATTCTGCACGCTTACTGAGAAAGACTTCACTGACTTGTCTTTATTGAGCTGTTTGGTGCTTTGGCTCACGTTGAGCTCAAACATGGCTCAAAGCCTGCCTGCCTCTACAGACATCGCTGTCTCTTGTTTCATTTCCTAACATTCCCACTTCTGTCTGCTACGGGACAGAGGTGTTTACCCCTCCCCTGGGTTAGCCAAAAAAGAAAAGGAGTGAAGAAAATTAGACTATACAGTATATAACAGAGAACAACATGATAAAAGAAGAATTAATATGTTTAAAGAAGTCGGAATGACTGAGGAAAAAGCAAACATTTGTGTTTTTTTCCCCCTAAATGATCTGCAGGCAGTGTCAAAGCCTAGTCTTATCTGAACCAGCCTCCTCCAGGGCTGAACCGTATATCTTGGAAGTAATATTGTGACTCCAGGGGTGGTTTGACAGATTGACCGCATTCGTCACATTCCCCGGGTCCCTTTAATTGCCCTGGCATCTGCTCTGCTTCCTTGCTGTCCCCCTCCTCTTTCTCCACCTCCATCTCCACTTCAACACCCCCCACTCACCCAGAGGCATCGTCATGATCTCGGGTCAACGTGTTGCCCTCTGGGGGTCATCGCAGAGTGGGGATAATACCAACGCGACCCTCGGCTTAGGAAAACAATCCCCACCAATGAGCTTTCGAGTCAGCCTGGGCCCACTAGCCCTCTTTCGTCCTGTATCGCTTTCCTTTTTTACCCTTCTTGCCTCCAGTCGGTGTCTTATTAGCCTTTGATTTGCATGTCCGCTCTTGTTTGGGCCTCTGGATAAGGCAGATAAAGAGGCCAGAAGTGCTTTGTTGGAGTGATGGCTCCGAAACAGTCATAAGCCTCCCTTGGTATTCCATATTATTATGTAATATCTCTAATAATATTTTGCCCACTGGGAGGTCAGGTTTGACCTTTCCAGTACTCTTTTGTTATATTATCAACTTTAAAGTAGTAGTTCAACCTCATGCCATTCCAAATCTGTATTTCTCTTTTTTTTTGTGGACCAGGGGTTGGTTTGTTTAAAACTGCATTAAAATTCAGATAATACATCTTCAATACAGCATGGTTTTAATTTCTGAATTAAAATTATTTTTTGATATGTGTGAAGCAAAGTAAAAAAAATGTCAAGGTGATAGTCCTAATATCAAAATGAAGAAACGCTTATTAAAAGAATGAAATTCTTGTTATTTATAGTTTGAAATAATCTTTTTTTTTTATTATATCCTATAAAAAATAATAACAAAACTGATTATTAATATTAGAAAAGCCCACGTGGTGCGAACATTGTCATGTGGTGCAGCCAACTTGCAGAAAACAATAATATAAAAAAGACGCCGGAAGACTGTTAAATTATCAGATAATTTGACCTTTATATGAATTATGGCATGGTTAGTTCAGGCTGTAAAATGTCATCTGGTTCGACTCCACAAAACTTAATGATATTTAAGAATAAATCATTCATTATATTTGTAAAACATACTTTTTAAAAGCTACATTACAAATATACATTTTACTTTTTGAAAAATGTATTTAAAACCTTTTTTGAAAATCACGATTAAGATTTGTACTCTCATGTATTGCAAGGTGTAAGGAAAATGTTATTACTGTTTACTTTTTTAGAATCATTAAATTGCCGCTTTTCTTGAAAATGGTAGAATTTTTTTTTTTTCTTTTTCAAAACCATATGAAACCAAAAAAAAGCATAAAAGTATCAAAATGAGTCCATACAACTTGTGGTACAGTATATATTCTTAGTCATATATGAGAGACAGACCGGAATTTAAGTTATTCACTGATCATTTTCCAACATAGCTCTAAAATTTTATACAAACCTGTGCATTTTCAAACTTCAAGACATGTTAAGAACCTAAACAACATTGGCTCTCACATCTCTCTTAATGAACGTGATAAAACAATGAATGCAAAACGTTTACATTTACTTCTTGTTCTTTTAGTTCTTGTGCAGTGCTATTATTAGCCCCCACAAGTAGGTACTTTTAAACCTTTCCAAGAATCTGTTGTTGAAATATTAACTTTAAAGGACCAAGGTCTCCTTGTTCATTTCAGTTTGCAAAGATAAATTACCCACCACATGTTTGCATGTTTGATCCAATCAGAGGCCAGAGCAAGCTACTTGGTTCTTGGATGGTCCTGCACGCATCTAGCTTTAGGGTTTTGTGTTTTGCTCCCACCAATCACCAACAGATGTAATCTGGTGAGAATTGTTCTACTCTCCCAGGCTGGACAGAGGGGAAAACAGAACTAAGAGACACCTGGATTTCGCAAAAGCCCATTTCCCCACTTCATAGCTTCAAGGGAACCCCCTCCCCTTAACAGAAGCAGCTGGCTTTGAGATTGTGAAGACTCAATCTTTGCTTCATCTTCTTCTTTGTCAGGAAGAAACATCTGATGTGTTTTGTAAAACATGATATTAAATTAAGACTTTTAGGACAATCAAAATAGAATTATTAGTTAAATTTTGGTTTGTTCCTTACACATCTTATTGCTTCTAAAATATGGAATATAGTTGTATGGACTACTGTTATGATAATTTTGTAGTCCATTTGCATCCTTTTTGATGCTTGAAAGCCTCATTAATTGTAATTGTGTGGAAGAGTGACCAATTTCTCAAAATTTCTCTGTTTTTGTTCCAGAAATATGATTTTTTCATTTTTGAGTGAACTACTTATTGTATTTTTTAAGTATTTGTTGTCTTTTTGACATTATTTTCATCACAATTAAGCCACCAAATTCTTTGTGGTGAAGGCAATCCCAGAACAAGCACAGTGGAAAAAAATAATCAGAGACACCCGTAAGACTTTTATTCATCTTCAGAACACAAATGAAGATATTTGTTATAAAATCTGAGTGATTTCTGTTGCTTCATTGACAGCTACGCAACTACAACTTTGACGCTTCAAAAAGTTCATAAAGAGATTGTAAAACTAATCTATATGAATTGAGTGGTTTAGTCCAAATTTCCCGAAGAGACACAATCGCTTTATACGCTGAACAGATTTAATTTTGGATTTTATTCACATATAAACTTTCATCAACGCACACATCAGTTATGGTAAATGGAAGCTCAAACATGCTTGCTTGACCTGCGAGAACCAGTGAGGTTCATTCTCGTGTTACGCAGCACGTTTGAGCTTCTGCAAGAACCAATGAGGTTTGTTCTCGTGCATCAAGCATGTACGGTTGAGCTTCTGCTTATGTTTGCTGATCAATGTATATTTGTGAATAAAAGCCTAAATTCAATCTGTTCATCATATAAAGCGATCATGTCTCTTTAGAAAATTTGGACTAAACCACTCAATTCATATGGATTAGTTTTACGATCTCTTTATGAACATTTTGAAGCGTCAAAGTGGTATTTGCTATCAATGGAGAGTACAGAACTGGCTCAGATTTTATTAAAAATGTCTTTGTGTTCTGAAGATGAACGAAAGTCTTACGGGTTTGGAACAACACAAGGGTGAGTAAATGTTGACAGAATTTTCATTTTGGGGTGAACTTACCCTTTAATTCAAATTCATTCTTCAAATTTTAAATAACTCAGATCCATTCAAATTTATACAGATTAAAATGGCTTAATCTAATTAAAACTATTTTACCCAGGGTTTTTTTTTTTTTTTTTTTTTTTTGTGTGTGTGTATTTCTATGTTTATTAGAGTAATATGTTGTTTAGGTTATCAACATCTTAACCCAAACCTCTATTTAAATCAATTGTGAGTCGAGTCTCCAGTGTACTTCGCATTATGTTGTTTGTATGACTTGCAGTACGAGTTGCTGTCTACGGAGAGTGTTTTTTAAATCAGTCAATAATGATTATGATGTTTCATATCAGTCATGTTGCCTATGTAGTCAGTGGACAGAAAGATTTGAACGTTTTGTGAGATTAAGTGCCCTATGCCAGTGCTGCCACACTGAGGTGGCTTGCTACAAAAGTTGCAACATAAAAACAAGAGTAGATTTAATGTTTCCTTCATTCCATACAAATTAAATAACAGGACTGTTTATTTATGGCAAGGAAAATGACAGTGCAACATAACGCTTAAAGAACAAACCTCTCAAAAAGCCAAGTCCCTGTAGCCTGGGGACCAAAACACTGTCAGTAGTAAATTTCAGCTTATGTCAGTTTTGTGCTAATACCCCAAAATTGTCAAATAAATCTCATTTGGAACAAAACAAACAAAACAGGATTAAGAAAACAATGATTTCTTTGACTCTTGAAACCTTGAATAATGAAAACATCTATATTTTTAGGGGCACAAAGTGAAATGTTTTCTTGAATTCCGAGCTCTGGCTTGCATTACTAGGTGGTCCCTTGTTACCAGATGTAGAATTTATAAATCTAACCCCCTTGCCTAGACATTTTCCAGCTACAACATCAGTTGTTTTTTTATATAATCGTCTAGCCGTCAGTGTTGACCCACCCCCTGGTGATTTAAAAAAACTTTCGCATAAACTTTTCACCAGTTTCAAGTTCAGTGGTTTCGAGGTTAATGTGAAGAATCTCATTTTATGGTGGTGACTCAGTGTAGCACTTCTACACCTTGACCTGACCTCATCTGTGTGTGTGTGTGGCCAGGTTTGGCGTCCGTAGCCGGAATGTGTGAGCCCGAGAGGAGCTGTAGTATTAATGAAGATATAGGCCTTGGCTCTGCCTTCACTATTGCACATGAGATCGGACACAAGTAAGTATATTTTCTCTTTCTATTTGTCTCTGTGTTCTGGCTGACCATTTGCATCAGTAAGATCAGTGTTATGGACATACATTGCAATTTGTTAATTGTTGTTAATTAGTGGTGTTTGCTAAGGCAAAAATCACTTTCTATTGCTCACTAAGTAATTGAAACCTTGTTTACAGTGAGTTTATACATTTGTGGTCTCTTTTTGTGGCGTATTTATCCATAGATTTAAAAACCTAGGACAGGAAATAATTGGCAGATGAGTATACGAGAATGTTGCAAGCCAGATTCAAACTAATTTTTCCTGTTTAAACACCATAACTCAATGTTTTAATTCAAATTATGAAATTTTCTAAAATAAAACCTAAAAAGTAGTTTGATGGAATCTTTTGTTTTTATTATTGCCAAAGAAAATTATTTTTACAAAAGTGCTTATTTGAAAAACTTTTATTTGCCAAATAAATGTCATGTGGTGCAACCAACAAGCAGATACATGGAGACCCTCATGACTGTGTCAAAGTCTCTTAAAATATCAGATAATTTTAACTTTTTATGACAAGGCACAGGCTGTAAAATGTCATGTGGTGCGACTCATATACTTTTCTTGATATTTATGAGTTAATCAACTAATGATATTTGTAAAAAATACTTTTTATACTTGTTATTTTTAGAAAAAATATTGATAAAGATGTGCACTCATATGTATTCAGGGTGTAAAGTGTTTCAAAGCCAACATGAATCCAAAGAGTGCATTTTTAAGAATTCGTCACGTTTTTTAAAACTAAATTTTTAAAAAAATATATATATTTTTCTTTGTCTTATTTAACCTCTATTTCAGAGCAGTATCCGGTTGAACTGGATAGCAGGTAGCAAGTGAATAAGCTGAAATTCAACACATAAAAGTGGCGTAACTGTTTAGTGAATTCACCCCTGAATTTTTATGGTCAGGACTCTATTAGCCCTTGTGGTTGAAAAATTACTCAGTATTCTACATATGATGGTTTGAGATCTCATAGGATATTTGTGTCTAGATTGGTTTTATTGTGGTCATTATTATGTATATTCCACAAGCCAAAACGCAAAGCGTGAACTGCCTTCACACACATCTTTATGCAAATCACAGTCTGGACAAATGAACCCTATCCTGAAAGCTTAGAAAAATAACCATGATCTATTGGTCTACGTAGCTTTTCGGCTAAGTTCAGCGAGATGGCAATTTCCTTTATTATGTCTTGCGTCTGCTTCTGTTGTGGATCAGTTGTAAAAATAGCCCCTACTTCTTGTGGGGAAGGTTTCTCTCGCTCTGATTTATATTGAGAGTAGAGTGAAATGTCATAAATGTGCGCCTTAAAAAAACACACAGGAATTGTGTGATGTGGTGGGGGGTATGTTATATGCATTAGAGGCTGATTTTTGATTTTGGATAGACCCCGGCTGGTAACAAAAGCTTCGAGGTCTTGCTGTAAGGTGATCTAACTTTTTCATACAATATCCAGACAGATATGTAAGGGAACAAAATGTGCACTGCTCAAATGATGTATTTGTGGAGTTGCCGGCAAGGAATGTGGCTGAATGCTTCAGCAGTCTTGTACGCCGATGGCCCATGAGCAGATGAAAGCAGCTTGGAGGAAGGGGAAAAGCAGGCCAGGTTCATTAAGAGATGACTGTCCAATTGAGGTCTGCTCAAACGCGTAATTATTGATTGACAGCCCGGGATCAGGGTGGTGATTACAACTTTCGCGCTCCTCCAAAGCTCCAGACAGCCCCTGGCCTTTGACCCATCTGTCCTCTTCTCACAGCTGTTACCGAGTCAGAAAAAGCCTCTCTTTACAGCTTAGCTGAAGGAGACGTCCTCCGCTCCTGATCTTTCAGAGCTGCCCAAGCTTGTTGCTTGTGTGCGGGGTGGGCCATGTGATTGACATGATCCATCAAAGCTCATGATCTGCCGCTTGTCTCGCAGTTTCGGCATGAACCACGATGGGATCGGGAACTCCTGCGGGACCAAAGGTCACGAGACAGCCAAGCTGATGGCAGCCCATATCACAGCCAACACCAACCCCTTCTCCTGGTCAGCCTGCAGCAAGGACTATATCACCAGCTTTTTGGAGTAAGTGAAAAGAGGATTTGAAGAATGCTTCTTTTATCTGTAATGTTCAAGATTTTATAATCTAAATATATGGAACCTATTGTAGAGGTCTTCAAGGGTCCACGTTGATCTGAAAACCTGAGGACCGACCCGAGAAACTGAGCGGGTTCGAAAACTTTGACAATAGAGAAAAAAAACTTTAAATAAATGTGCTTTTACCAAATGGACCCGAGAAGACCTGAATTCTTTTAAAATATGCCAACTTTCCACTATTTTTTGCATTCAACAATATTTTATTATTTCTAATAAATACATATTAAATAATTCTATGACAATGTTACTATTCTACTTCTTTGTTCTCTATCAGTTCACACTTTTATGTGTAAATTACTGGTGTATGCAGCAGTGGCGTGCGGTTCATATAAACTGCAATCTGCAATACCTGATGCATTTGAGAGAATGCGTGCTGGGATTTGCTTAATATTAACATTAATATAAATTTTCTTGTCATTTGAGGTGTAACATAAAGCTTGTGAGCGGATTATCTACTTGGAATTGCTCGCTCAATCAGAAAAACAATGTACTGTTGCTATAACTGTACTATAACGGAATTTTAGTGTTTTTCCTCAAACAAAACAATTTGTAAAAAAAATCCACGTAAAACATATTCTCCTACGTTTTTGACGTACACAAAGTATAGGCTAAATTATCTGGTCACATGGCTTAACGTATCTAACGTACAGGTTACGAAGAAGGATCAGAATAATTTTCATCAACAAATAAGGTTGGAATTTAGAACCCCAATACTTTACAATCCTATACTTTACTTCTACAATTGCATATACAATAAGGTCAGCTGCAAAAACGCCTTTTTGCGCTAATTTTTCACTGCGTGTCTTTAGTAAATCCTGACAGTAGTTTTTCAACGCCAAAAGAAGGTTTGCAAGCTGTTAAAAAATCTAGCCCTTAAAGTCTGTTTTTTTTAAACTATTAGCTATTTAACTATTTAGCTGTATAACTATTAGCATCAAGTCTATAAAAGTCATGAAATAGTAATCCTCGTTCTACAAAACATGTTGCGTACACTCCATACAGAACCAAACACAAATCTTACAAAAGCTTTGCAGAACAATGCTTAACATCTAGACGCAACCTGTAAAATAACACTTTGTAAAATAACTTTGTTTTACTTATACGCCATTTAGGGTTGGATAATTCTAAAAGTGGACATTCTTCTACTATTTAATTAAGCACTTTACCAGGCACCTTAAAAGTTTGATTTTGATCTGACAAAATTGTGCCAGTTCAGTTTGTGAAAAGTCGCGCTAAAAGCTAGATAAGGATCAAACTACAACTGGCTTCAGAGTTGTGAGCATGATACAAAAGATAGAGGTGATGCATGGCAATTATTTGATCACAATTGTGTCAAGTACACCATTGTTTGGTGAATTTTTGTGGGTGAATCCAGTCATTTTAGGAATTTTAAGAATCAGTGAATGTGATTGTGGACGAAAGATTTTCCTACGCAGATTTTGCAAACGGGTTCATTGGTCATGCGGATTTGCTGTGTTGACCAATAGAAAGCTTCTTTGTTTGAAAGTGACTTCTGTGTGAGCTGTGCTTCATACATCGCTACACTATTGACAATAGACAATGGAACTTTTTGCCTGTTAAATTTCACCAAAATTTCAAAACGTGACCACACGCTTAGACAAACAGATGTAGAGTGTAACTCGCATATGCAAAAACTTGCTGCAGCTTGATTAAAACTGTGCATTAGTATATACAATAAAATTAGGAATATCTAGGACTCAAAGTCATGAACATCAGAACATTGGCAAATATAGCAGTTAGTGCTTGTTGTAGCATCCTGGTACATTGTAAATATGACTTTTTCCCAAGTAGACTAATAAAAATCTGTGCACCCAGACTCCAAAATGTTGGGTAGCAGCAATCCAGTCAGACTGCCCTTGTCCTAAATTTGTGGACCTATGAGTCCACTCTTGTGTCTATGAGCACCCTTCTGAAACCTAAAATTGGAACATTTTAATTAACTTGATTAAGTTTAGAGTCTGCAGTTAGAGGATTCTTTTATGCTTTTGCTCTTTATTTTCCCACCAATTATGCCACTTTACAATTGAAAAAATTGTGAATCTATTTTTATAACCACATAAATGTGCTTGATTCCGTTCATGGCTAGACGAGAGCATGGAAGTTGATCTGTAGTAGGCAGTCATAGGCTAGACTGTTAATTGTTAGCCTAACGTAAGACGAAAGGAAAGAATAGTGGTTGCCATGGCTGTCAAAAAGTTTTCCTGGTGAATGACCTCATGGAAGAAGATTAACATCACAGCCATCACTGGCATCAGAAGCTTTATCATCGTGTGCCAACTTCCCACACAAACACAAAGAAACGCTGCTCTGTTGGTTTGGGATGAACTCCCTGTTGTATAATCACACCGTGTCATCTGTGACCATTTCGGATTGAGGTTGAATACTAACCTTCCTTTTTTGGATTTTCTTAGCGCAGAGCAATTCATCAATAATGGACCTTCTCTAAAATCTCAGGTTGATGTAATCTTTGGCAGTAAAACAGCTTTGCTATGATAATGCTAGTCTATTTCCACAACATCCCCATCTAGCAGATTCTGGATGTGTGGATTCTCACCAGAAACCAGTGTTTGGCTGTAGATTCTGACTTATTTCAGTGTACTTGTTTGTACATGTACAGTTGGATCTTTCAATAAAGAAAGAGGCTTTTGAAAAATGCCTACTGTTTGCAGCAGTCATTATTACTGTTAGACTGATCTATTGGACATATATGCTCAATTTGAAATCGACATTGGTCAATAAACATGCCTTTTGGCCGATTGAAAATGAATCATGTCGGTTCCAAAGTATACAATAACCATAAACTCTCATTTCTCAAATATTTGAAATAATTTTAATGAAAAATATTGAGTAAAAAATGGTATCTAATAAGCATTTAATTGGATTTCTGTACTTTCTCAACCATCGGCCACCCTGTTCTTGACAAGTTAGTATCGCTTAACTTGCATTAGAAGCCATGTCTACACCTGGTATTAAGATGCATTTTGGTCAATCTGATCACAAGTTGATGAAGGAGACACATTCCTGTTTACACCTGGTGTTTTTTGTCCACTTTCAACCACTTCTGTCCTGATTTATTTGAGGCTAGGGTCTATGAGCGGGTGAATGAATGGGCTTTTTCAGATCTTTTTTATCTAATGGATGAAATAAGCTCATGCAATTTACATATGAACGCGAGCGGAGACGACGGAACAACACACGGAGAGCAACTTTTGTTTCTGCTCTAAAGGCCACAAGACCGTGCCGAACACTGTGAGTGTGTGTTAGAAATCAGGATTGGCGAGAGAACATTGTGCTTGGTACATTTTTCATCTTCAAACCAAACTTGGGTCTTCAGCCGACAAAGTTTAAATTTCGTCTAGCTTGCACGTTTCCATAATGTTTACGCATTAGGTCAGTAGGCGGAGAGTATGCAGTCTTATTGAATGTTCGAACGCATTCAACCACATGAGTGTGTACACTACGAAAGCAATCCGGTCAAATGTGTTTTCGACTACCTCTGGAAGTGGTCGAAATGTTTTAGACCCTGTTTATGCCTGTATTTAGCGTTGTCCACTTGTGATCCGATCGACCAAAACACATCTTAATACCAAATGTAAACAGGGCCTTAGACACAACATGGCCAGTTATTTTGTCTATTTTTGCTCTGCCAAAGAAAATTATTCCAAATTAAGATAAAGCAGGATCAATAGTTGCATGTCATCGAACAAAAAAAAAACTGACACAAGCACAGTCAAAATGAGCGATAGAAACAATTAAAGTGTCTCTGTGTTTTATACTAAAGATCAGCTCTCTTGGAACATTGCTTGTCTAATTAGATTAGAGGACCAGAACTAACTGTTAACTATTTTATCACTAGCTTAAAAATGTTTTGTTATCAATCTAACACTAAATAAAATGGTTGCCTTGGACAAACTGTCATGTTTTTTGTGATTTCCTATTCAACTATTTGTTTTTGTGCTGAAATATTGTAAATAGTTAGTCACTAAGTTTTCCTTTCATTGCTGGCATATCTTTTCGCTGTAATGAGTTTACCCAAGGCTTTGTTGACATGTCAAATAAACATGTCCATTTTTAAAGTGACCATTTTTGTCGTCCTCTAAAGAAATAAACAGTCTTTGTTTGTGTATTCCAATACAAGAGGACATATTCAGACTTGTCTTTCTCCCCGGCGAGGGGATTATTCTACCAAAATACATGGGAAAAAAATAGAAAACTAAATGGATGAAACCAAATACAACATTGGTTACCCCCAGGCTAGAGCTCATGTGTTTCTTTCCTTTCCAATGTATTTTGTTTAGTTTTTAATTAGATTAGACTTCCAGTATTGTGGTGGGAAGCCAGATATCCCTGTTTCACCTAATGCTTCCTCTAAAAATGCGCTACAGAAACCAGATCCATAGGATGTTTTTTTTTTTAGACATCTAGATATATTTGTGAATGACTTTTGTCAATGTAATGTATGATTTTAATCAACCACATTATTTAACTATTTTATTATATTAAGCTAATAATAAAGTAGGGGAAATCAGGGCTGATTGTCACACTATTTACTCCAGTGAATATTATTCAGAGTAGGTTTATTTATAAAAGTACAATACAATGCAATTGCGGGGCATGTTGTCACACTATATAGTGTAAGTTGTCACACTGAAACCTGCAATTACACAATTAATTAAAAAATAGTTTGTGAAAAGTAAAAATGTATAAGGTAACGTAAAAATGTCAAACTATTTTATGTATATAAATGTAGATAGATAGATAGATAGATATGGTATAAAGGTTTAAAAATATATATGTTGTTGAAATTTTAGTTTAGAGAAAGCTAAATCCATAAAAAAAAATTCTAATTTAAGAACTAGGTGATTTTAACGAGTTAAAGCCCCAGTGACAACTAGTTCTGCCCCCCTATACATGAAAACAAATAGTTATAATTTAGGTTTTAAAGTCACTCATTTTTCCATCTTCAGACCAATAAAAGTACGAGTTAGACACGTATTCCATGTAGAAAGTGTCTAAAAATGTAATGGCATACCGTTAGAGGTTTAGTGTGTCTTGGCTGATGCAATGTAAACTCACTCTCTTTAGAGGCCATGTTGCTTTTAGCAGCGCACGGTGGGGTGGTTGGTTAACATGTTTTAGGTTGCGCGTTCAGTTGAAGCAATCATGCAAATGCCAGACAGGACCTAGAATAGAGCCGCCTGCTCTCCAGCAGTATGAAATGTTAGCGTTTATGTTGTTAGCGAGCCCACTGTTCCCTCAGAGAGAAGGAGAGCGTATTCCGCGGCATGCTGCTGGCAAAGCGAGCGGGATAATAATTGGCTGTTTTATTCCGGCGGACAGCAGCGGCGTGGGGCGGACACGTCTCTCAGCCGCTTGCACACGCCAGGGAGGGGGGGAAAGCATCCGTAACAGGGACGCCGAGAATAAAACAAGATCCACTTCTGAACCCAGAATAAACACAGTCCAACAAAACATGCACTGTCTGGCCTCTTCTTGGGCTTTATTTTTTGACTTTGTTCACTGCAGACGAAGCAGTGGCCCTTTTTTTCAGGGTTTCTTGGGAGCGTTCATATTTCTAGCTGACTAAACAGACTAAACACAACTCTTGACTGGACGCGTGACCTCCGGTACCTTATGCGTTTTTTTTGCTCGTTCAGTCTCTTTCGTCATTTTATTGGCTCTTCAAAGGATTCCATAGGCACACAGCAGTACCTTATAAGTCCAAATCTCAGCCTTTTATGGCCACTGTTTGGCATTCACGCTTCCTCCCCTCATTTTACTTTCTGTATTTTCCAGGTTTCTCGCTTGCTAATTCCCATAAACAATACACCTTCCCATTTCGTTTCATCTGAGACACTTTTTTTCTCTTGTTGGACACAAATGAAACCTCTGTAGATAAGCCAATTCCATTGAAGGTTTGTTCTTTTGACAGCTCGGGTCGTGGAACGTGTCTGGACAATGAGCCTCTGAAACGAGAGTTCCTGTACCCCACTGTGGCTCCAGGGCAGGTGTACGATGCAGATGAGCAGTGTCGCTTCCAGTACGGTGCCTCCTCCCGTCAGTGCAAATATGGGGTAAGAAGGCTGCAATACACTATCATGCTCTGGGAATGTCATGCTTACATGGTGACATTTGTTGGCTCAGACACAAAGAATTTTTGGCATTTTTGGATCAGAAAGGAGACAGTTTTTCTTAAACCAGGATATTTTTTTAAATAACAGTATGGCTTTAATCATAAAGTATTCATTAAAAGAAAAAATATGAAATTTAAGTGTGTAATATTTTTGCCACTAGTGTCAGCAAATGGAATTGCAAAAATAATACTTGTTTTCAAACAGGTTTCCCAAACTCATGCCATTGGTTGAGACAGTGTTGCTGTGTCAGACTGGTCATTATACAGACAGAGCAACAATTTTTTTTTTTTTTTGTACAGACATCTGCACACATACCAAGAACCAAAAATGAACTACCATCGCAGCAAGCACAACTATTCTGTAGTTGCTTAAAAGTCAGGAGAAAGTTGATGACCTTTTTGAATTATGTACATAATGCGGTAGATGTTGGATTTTTAATCATAGCAGAAATGTTGCTCCAACATTGTTAGCATTACTTAAGTTTGGTTGTTGTGGTAAATATCCCAAATCGATGCCAACAATGGGCAAAATATGTTTGTAAGCAGTTTGTATTTTGGTATTTTTTTTAACAGCTGGTTTTGTTTTCATCGTTAAAACACATTATATTGACGTTCTGAGTCTACTTGAAGAAACCTACCACATAGGTGTTTTCAAAACATTCCAAAAGCAGTTTTGATTACTTCTTTTAGGTGTTGTTTCAAGAGCGTTTTAAATATGTTACTGAGACCTTACCTAACTGCAGTCAATGCAATGAAGCGAAAAAGCGCTAAATATTCAGTGTAAATATGAATTTTTGTCCTAACCAAGTGTGCTATGCCAGAAAATGCCTGCAACTTCATGTCAGGACACAGAGTAATATAACATAAACACATCAGATGTGATCAGATATTTGCTACATTCTTGATGCTTTACCTGTGAGGTCAGAACCTGCTGTATATGTACTAAAATTTAAGAGCTGATTTTAATAACACTGGACGATTCGGAAGGCGGTTTGGACATAGAGAGCAAGACCGCTACTTAAAGAGCTTTGAGGAGACATGATGCCGGAGGTCAAGCAGTTATTTTTACCACTGACCCAGAGGAGACTAGCCAAAGGACATGATTTGTTCAGCAGGCAACATTACAAGAAGAGCTCTCTGAAGTACAAAGCAGTGAGGGGGGAAAAAATGTGCTGTGAGTGAGTGCTGTGGTGTCTCATTTGGACTTGTAAAGAATATATCGAGTTTAAGTTTTTGTAACACTTGCCCTGATTGAGAAGAACTTTTGGAAGCTTTAAGAAACACAGGTGATAGCAATCAGCTGAGATTATTTTCACTTCCTTTGAGGGCTAGAAGTGAGGCTGCCAAGTTGATACTCTCTTGTAGTATGTCACATGATGCCATTCATGTTGTCGAAATTAAAGATCGTTGTTTTATCAGCACCTGAAACGAGCTTTGCCAAGGACCGTTTGAAGTCGGGCCACATTTCTTTCAGAGAAAGTCCATACTTGAGGTTTGTTTCTTTTCCTGCCGAATCCCCAGACTTTTGGAAATGATAATGATTTTACCCAAAGAATAACAAACTTAAGCAAATAAACTGACACAGGGAGAAAAAAGGGCTTGAATGAAGCCAGGAAAATTAATGATCAATAAGAGATGGCGCTCTGCTTAGTACAAATATGCGGCTTTGCTTTCTACACCAGAAAAGAATTAAATTACCCGAGATTACAGAGTTCTTTTGTTTCATTGAGAGATATATCCGACAGTGGATGAATGCACGCCAAAAAGAGAACCCTGTAATTTCTCTCTTAAGCTCATAACTGTGGTATAGATCAGCATGGAAGACGGTCATGTAAAGAAAAAAAGTCTTGCATTCCCTTGGCTCAAGTTTAATACAGCGTGTAGTGTTAGTGGATTCTGACAATCTTATTTTTTTCTGCCAACCATCTGTTTAATACATGCCTTTGGAGAATTATAACCACACCAGCGGACCAGAGGTTTGAATTTGGTTTGGAAAAACTGTTACGGAGAGATAAACACACACCCAGGGGGTGGACAAAAAATTTGAAGCCTAAAAATATATTAATATCAAAGACCTAATAAGGTGCACGACCACCTTTTGCCTTCAATCCTTCCTGGAATGCTGTCATACACATTCTGAATGGTGTGGAGTGGAATTTTACCCCATGTTAGGAAAAAAAAAAAAACCCTCTTTCTATTTCTTAATCTATCTCTTAATCTATTTCTTACTCTATTTTGCTTCAGATCAGAGGTGTTTGGATCTAGTGACTAGGGAGGATGTGGGAGGCATTAGACTTTATCCTTCTGTTTATTAAACCATCAATTAATTAGTGTTGCATATGTGGAGATTATCACCATGGAATATGGGAACATCATAAAAGAAAATATTTAGTGGCAGTGAGCGCACCTAGTATGGTAAAGTGGATTCAGTGATTTCGACGTGACTGGGTCATATTGAGCCTGGACTTTAATGATATTTAGTTGTTATCCTGTGTCTGGTTAGCCGTACGAGTGAAATTGTGACAACGTCTGTGCTGATGTCATCCATGTTTTACAAATTTCCTCACTTCAGGACTAAATAATTTTACAGTTTTTGTGGTATATTCGCCTTCAGCTGATTATTATGACTATTTTACCTCTTTGCATGGGTGGTTAATGAACTCAAACATCATATACATATGTGATTAATCAGATATACGCACAGCATATGCGTCATATTACATTACATCTTGCACCTGACTCAGCTGTCATATACAGTGATGTTAGTCAGTTTTACTTTTTTGGTACAGTTTTACTAGAATGCCATCTAATTTTAATCTATGAAAATAAGATTTTATTTGATGAGAAGTGCAAAACTAAACCAAATATTTATAACATTCTGTAGACAGACAGATAGATAGGCAGGCAGGCAGATATAGATAGACAGACAGACAGGCACTTAGATAATGTAGATAGACAGACAGACAGACAGACAGATAGATAGATAGATAGATAGATAGATAGATAGATAGATAGATAGACAGACAGACAGACAGACAGACAGATCGATCGATAAGTCAAATTCATACCAGAAGTGGCTCTGGAAATTCTAAAACAGTTTGATAGTAATTACTTTGGTCTTAGTGAAGTAGGCCAATTTTTATGCTACCCTGCACTCCCAGCTTAAACCCGTCAGTGCCTGAGTCTTGCTGGTCAAGCCTACCCCTCTGACCTTCTCAGCATGAGCATCTTGAATAGGCCAGCAGGAAACCTTATTAAAACCAGCTGCAGAGGTGGAGCTTTTGCAACCTGAGAGTGGCAGTTTGCTGCTTTATTTAATCTGGATGGGCTGGGCAGCTGAGTCTTATTTACTGACCTGGGGTCAGTGGCGGTACTCCCTATCATAAGTCTTTTTCATGGGGGCACTTCTCTGTCCTGTAAATCCTGTGAAGTTCAAGCTTTAAAGGGACCTAGTGCACTTTATTGGGAAATATAATGCAGAGTTCTACAAAGCTACACTTGTAATGTACGGAGAGCATTATATCCTCCTATATTCAAACTTCAGACCCCAGCATAGTTCCTTCAGAGCACATGGAAATTAGTCCTTTTGTACATTTGTCAGCTACTTATAAGGGAGTTTTAGCTTATTTATCCTGACAATTTCAAGTTTTATGCTGATGCTTAGAGTAATAATTTCATCCCATTTCCAGCTGTTATGTGCAAAGCTTGTTAGGTAAATTTGATGGAGTCCCACTGATTCTGAGACTTAACTAGATGAGTACCAAAACATCTAATAAAGCTTAGATAATTATGGTGTGGACACATTAGCAAAACTTTGGCTAAATTTTGCAGGCAAGAGTAGGTCCATGTCCATAAAGCACCGCTTACTGAGAGTTCACTTCCAAACCAAGCAGCTTTCTATTGGTAAATGTGACGAATTTTATTATGGGTAGGGCCGTCAACGTTAACGCATTAACGCATGCAATTAATTCAAAATCCTTAATGTGTTCAAATAATTTAACGCAAATAATGCATTTAATTACTGAAGCACATAAAATTGTGTCATCAACGTAATTTACGTTACGCAGTAAGATGATCTTAAAAGTCGAGAGATTATCACACTGAGCATCTACAATGGCGCAAGCACCCATGACCCTGGTAGATGGAAATTTCTATTCTAACCCTTTAACCCGATTTTGCTTCTCTGCGATTAGATCATTTTAAGCCGCTTAACTCCGGGACATTTTTCAGTCCAATGATCCTGTAAGCGAAATTCATTCAAACAATCAGTCCAAAACAGTGCTAATGTAAAGTAAACCTCGTTGATTACATCAGAAATGGCAGAGAGAATAGCGACTCACGTTGCATTTTCATTGAATTATTCATTCCA
The DNA here is from genome assembly GCA_039654765.1 of Mylopharyngodon piceus. Lineage (NCBI taxonomy): Eukaryota > Metazoa > Chordata > Actinopteri > Cypriniformes > Xenocyprididae > Mylopharyngodon > Mylopharyngodon piceus. Next base: position 24,525,490 of record CM077438.1, on the reverse strand, counting down.
GTGTGTGTTACGCTTTAAAGCACAAGTTCTGTCATATTCTGAGATTGTTTCCAAAGAGTGCCAGCCCTCATGCATCACCCTCTGTGAAGATTGAATGGAATGTCAAAACATACCACTGCTGTATGGCGGTGTTTCTCGGCTAGGTAAAGCAAACCAGCATCTTGCTAGTAAAGTTTTGATAGATGAGGATTGCAATCAAGGTAAATACGATTGCGGTGACATACAGTAAGTATGTGTGAGTCCATTATATGAATGTACACTCTCAATGCACTCTCGATGCACTGATCACACATTGTATTTATGCACAGACACATTTCAGTACATTTACGTTGTTTCCACACACATTCAGGATAATGTTTTGATTTGTCATGTGTATGTTGCTGTGTTTAGTAATTCTGAATGGGTCCGTGTATTGTAGTAGGTATATGCAGTCAGGTCAAGGCGGTTGGATTATGTTCTCTTTTTTGGCATTGCCATGTGGTCCTGTTCTCTATTGACAACCCTTAATGAATAAAAGCAAGTATGTCAATTGATAATATTCCCTCTGCCATTACCCAAGCTTCTGTTCTGTGGGACAAGAAAAGTCCCAGCCTTTACAACCTTCCTCCCTTCCTTGCGGGCCAGGGCCAGGTATTAGCCACATGAGGTCCAAGAGCAGAGCTCTAAGATTTAGCTATGTGAATTTCTTTTGTTTGACACAGCCCATAGAGAATACTTGCCTAGGAAGAACATTTTAAACTGTGACCTTGACCCACCACTACCTCCAGGCGGAGCATATACGTTAACAGCAAGAAAAATTGTTTCTTACTATCCTTGACCTAAAAACTCGACCCCTAGGGAACCGCAGGGGAGCTTCAGCTCTACTACCCCAAAGCAATCAGGGAAAAGTGCTCTCACCCTGCCTGGACTTGTCCAGGATCCAAAGACTCCCAGTACTCGAAAAGGTGCCCAATAACAAGAAGGGATGCTATAAGGCACATTACCTAGACTTGTTAGGTTCTACATGGATCAGCTAAGACTCCAACGGGGAACGGAGGACCTTACTTTAAAACCTTAGGCAGTTTGGGAGGGTTCCATTCTTCACTCAACCGTAAAGAGCAGCTACCAAAGGAAACCTGCCAGGCATTTTTTGTGTGTGTGTGTGTTACCTAAGCAGCTACAACCTTTGATACTGCTGCCCTTCCAAAGGGGGCCTAAGAGGATACATAAGAGGCCCACCCCAAGGGAGTCACCGGGGAGCTATCCCTACTTAAAGACCTCAGAGGGGGACCCCAGGGGGAGGCAGCTCGACCCTCTTAGTTAAGGCACTCATCTAAGACCTGCTATAGCCCACACTTGATTATATTAGAACAAACAATAGTAAATGACAGCAAACATCCTCAACTCCTTAGCATTGTCTACTACATGGGTCAACTAGAGGGTCAATTAGAGAGGCCTAAAGAACCCATCCCTCTAAAGGGGAGCATATATCCCTACTTAAAACCCAACAGTAGTTGATGAGGGAAGCAAACTAGGTAGGGGGGATAATGCCCTTCAATACTTGTTCATCCTGCATCCACCTTGAGTAAGGTACTCAAAGGAGAGCAAAGGCCTTATTTCAGGGAGAGGGTTGGAAGGGGAAGGAGGAGGAATAGCGATTTGATTGCTTGACAAAACCGCTTTTTATTAATTACTTCCCTCAGGTCTTGTCTTCTCATTCCAGTGTCTCGCCGCCTCTGTGCTCTACTCCTCGGAGGAGGTGCACGAGTGGCCACACTCTCCCTCTGGTCATGCATCCAGTCATCATACTGTGATGGGCCCGAATCCCTAGAGGTTTTGGGCAACTGACCAATGGCAGCGGCTGTTTGTTTGGTGACTCGGAGGGCCAGACCCGTGGTGCGGCGCAACTCAGCAATCACTTCATGAGACAGTCCCTGCTCCCGATCCAAATCTCTCAGCGAATCCGCCTGGTATGCCTGCAACACGTCATCATATGCATGGCACCACTGGCCTGACCCGCTGCTGCATACGCCCTGCCATCTAAATGCAAGGTGGCCTGTAGTGGCCTAGACGGCAGGATCGGCGCCTTCAAAGAGGATGCATCGTTAACAGGAGGCATCCTCAAATATCCTCGTTGAGCAATCCCCCCACATTCGAATCGTTTGAATATTGGAAAGGATAGATGCGGGCTGAATATAGTTTTCTCCTGTCTCTCGCACCCCCACACCAGATCCAATCTAGTAGTGGCATGGGCCATAAAATCTAACAACTCCTTGTATGCAGGGCTGGCAGGCTGAAAGGGCTCAATACAAGCGGTATACTCGCCCCCCTCATCCGCTCAAGAGACGGCACATCTTGATCCAACAGATTGCTCAAACCGATTACTGAAGAATGTGTCATACCTTTATTCAAATTCCTCATCCAGCTCGACGTGTGATCCTCTCGTCTCCAACCTCCATTGTGCCTCTGCTACTGAAAGGCCTTCCTTATTGCAAATTTCTCACAATGGCCACATTCTGAACTGATCGCACGTGCTCCTCACCTAAACACCAAACATATTGATTGTGTGCGTCCTCAAGTGTCAAAAAACCTGGGCCACCTATGCACACACTTCCTGAAATGCTTGTCTTGAGTTTTTCATAGTAAATCATCTTCACCACACGCTACTACAAACAAGCGGCTCCTGAAGAAAAAAAGCTGATGACGTACGTTGCAGGTGCCATCTTATACTCACGGGTGATCTGGTAATGACGTCATAGACTGTCGTTGGCCAATGAAATTGTCATATTTGCACACATGCTTCAGACACTGGTCACGCTGATGGCGTTCCCCATAGAGTCAATCCAAGATGCAGTGTTGAGTTCCACTTTAAAAGGGAACTGTTTTTGCTTGCAGTGTCTTGCCGCATAACGTACAATTTTTTTTTTTTTTCCAAATTAGATTTTGTCCAATCAAATTCTTTTTAGAATGATTATGTCTCCTCCACGAAAACTGACTAGCAAGTAGCAAGTTTATGTAGCAGTGATGTAACTACAGCCTATTGGCTATTAAAAGGGGGAGTATCCTTTCAATATGCCCCACCCAAACATCTTGTTTCAATAGGAAATATGTCAACGCAAGAAAGAAACAATTTCATTGGGTCTCTAAAAAGCCTGCTGGGGAAACCAGCCTACTGCACAATGCTGGTCTTGTGTCCATTTTTTGTTATCTCTCTTGGAAATTGATATATTCTGACCAACTTGCTTTTGCCTTCTTTCCTAGGAAGTGTGTAGAGAGCTCTGGTGCCTTAGCAAAAGTAATCGCTGTGTCACCAACAGTATCCCCGCCGCAGAAGGAACGCTGTGCCAGACCAGCACCATTGAAAAGGGGGTAAGTCAGTGTGCCATGAGGGAGAAAACTTTATGCAATGGGAAAGGTTATGAAATGGCAGGTAGTGGGAAACAGACTCCTCATGGCTCTGGGTGTGGTGTCTGGTCCTGCTCTCATTGTACCAGATATGGGAATAAGAATGCCTATTCCCAGTGTTCACTCATGCACACAGCGTTTGGGTCATCAGTTCACATTTCTGCTGGTCCAGGTTAGAGAGAAAGTTTTAACAAAGATTAGGGTGGCCATTGTCCTCGCTCGTAGGATGGCTCAAGAAGAAGAATGGAAGAGGACCATGAGCTGTCGATCTTTGTTACCATTCGCTCAGTGGATCTATTTACTGCCAAGCTCTTGTGCGTTGTCTTGGACAAGCAGCGAGCCCCAGGTTGAGCCGCTGTTTTTTTTTAGCGGGTGGCGTACTTATGTCTGCCCCTGGCTGGGTCAGCATCAAAGGAATACGAATGTCAGCCATTTCTTACCCAGCGTGTAATGGAGTGGAGGCCCTGCCAGCTCCAGAAAGATGAGAAATGGAAAGGCAGAGAAAAAAGGGTGACCACACATGCTACTGAATGTGCTTTCCACCATCAGCACTGATAATGAATTTGTCACATCGTAAAGAATGGCTGTCGAACACAACAGGAAGCACAATGCCAGAAAGCCGGCTATTCTGCTATTTAGGACTCTCTTCCACTTTTTTTCATGTGATGTGACAACATGAAATCAGAATTAACTCTCTTGCTTTCTTAATAAATGCCCTGATTTATCAGTGCATATTATTCTTTTATTTATAAAATAAAAAAAATTCACAATTGTTTAGTAATAATCATAATAAATCATGTCAAATTATAATAAACAATTTGTGTATTCAATTTTTTTTTATTTAAAATTAAATGAACACAATTTAAAATATGAATCAAAAATACATTATTTTATTTAGTACATTTTAAAAATCCCATTATGTATGTATGTGTTTATATATTTGAGTCACAATGCAGTATGGAACGCAGTGAAGGATAAATGCGATGCTGTGTATTAAGAAGCAGCATAATCATGCTGCATACTTTTTAAACAGCCTTTAAAGCATGCATATAAACCTACCTTAAAGGGATAATTCACACAAAAATGAAAATTTTGTCATCATTTACTCACCCTCATGTTGTTCCAAACCTGTGTGAGTTTCTTTCTTCTGCTGAATACAAAAGAAGATATTTTAAAGAATGTTTGTAACCAGACAGTTGACAGCACCCATTGACTTCCATAGTAAGAAAAAAAAATACTATGGCAGTCAATGGGTGCCGTCAATTTTCTGGTTAGGTTTCAGAACAGATCTAGGCTTCAGAACAGAGCGTCTGTTAGATAAGACATTCTTTAAGAGGTTATTTTGGACCTGCCTGCTAGTGTCTTAGCACACTACCCTGATTTCAGACACTGGTAGCTGAGGACACAGCCTTTCCCTTGCCAAGTTCTTCCTGTCTGTGGACGAGAGAAAGAAATAGAGTCTGAGAACAAGAACATACCATCCAGACAGAGGGAGAGAGTGAGAAAGAGACAAAACTTAACCTACTGACACAGTTGCACAGTGACGACAGTTTCCAGCGTCTCCAATCCTTGTCCTCATGTCCCCTGGGTTGGATGGATTATGAGGTCGAGTGCTGAGAAGATTCCATGTGCTCCTGAAGCATTACAAAGCCTTGAGTCTGTTTTTATTCTGGAGAAGATTCAGATTAGGGACAGTAGGTGAAGACGCTGTTTACACAAAACAAGATTTAGCCAGGAGATTTCTCTGACTTAATTACTGTATCTTGACACACGGCGGCAGTTGTACAGTATCACCCTGACATTTTTAATGTATTTTTGAAAAAATTAGTAGATAGGACAAAAAAAAAAAATCATGTCATTGACCCATATGTCATAACAATCATGATGCACCAGTTTGAATATGCATGAACATAATTTCAGTAGATTTTGTATTGAAATTTGTATTCAGTAGAAGTTTTTTATTGAAATGCAGTATTTATCATAGACGCCAATCCTGTGGGTGTTTGGGGGCTCCAGCACCCATGGAAATGGCCAACCGCCCATGTAAACTTATGAGATATTCTCCATATTCTCATTGTAACCAATCAAGAAATCAACTGAGATTCAGGAACGGTTGTGCTTTCTGTTTTTTTGCACAATGATAAATTGCATTTTCAGTAATTAACTGCAAAATTATCAGGTATCAGCGACTCACAACAACACTCATGGAAAGAATATGTTTTTGTTTGGTTGGTAATGTATTTGCAGTCTGTGTGTTTTTTTTTCCACGAGACAAGAATAATAATGAATTCATCGCACTGAGAAAAAGACAGCACTCTTGAAAAACTAACACCAAGTATAATTAATTATTGAGTAATGAACATCTTAAAATATTTTAAGGAGCTTTCACAAGTTTACACTTACAAATAATAAGATAGAGTAAAAGAGTATATGTATTTGGCATGCTTTCCGAGGGGAGTCCTCCAAGCTCGGAATTTGGCCCAAACCCAGAGTATTCCCCCCATATCCCTGGCTAGGATAGGAAGCAGCCGAGAGTGAGGAGGCGGGGTGGCGGAGGGATGCAGAAAACTGTTGAGGAACATAAGTGAGTCAGCCATATATATATATATATATATATATATATATACATACACACACATATACAGGCCTCCTCTCGTGCTGATTGGAAAGGTAATTTAAACGTGCTCCTCCCGAACTTTGTTAATAAAACATAATTTTGTTGCGTATGTGTTTGTATCACCTTCTTAGCCAAGTTATCAATTGCTTATCGAAACAGAGTTGAATAAAGATGCATTTATATTTGGTTGGTAATGTATGTGAGTTTCCAATAAAAAAAAAAAGAGAGAAAGACAGGGGTGATGGGGGTTGTGGGTGGTATGGGGTCTGGGCACCCACCGACAAAAACATAAATCGGTGCCTTTGGTTTTAATAGATTTTAGAGCTATGACAGAGGGGAAGATTTTAGAAGAACTAATTTCTCCATATCTGTGTGTTAGTGGTGTTATCAGGGTGAATGTGTGGCGTTTGGGACATGGCCGCAGAGCGTGGACGGAAGCTGGGGACCTTGGACAACCTGGGGCGAGTGCAGTCGTACCTGCGGTGGTGGCGTCTCCTCATCTATGAGACATTGTGACAGCCCAGCGTAAGTAGGCAAAGTAAGCCAGAACAAAGCTGAACAGGTCCCTATTTAGTCCATCTCTCACATATCTGCTCACACTAGTCTCATTACTATCTCACCTTTCTGCACAAAGATGTGCACAAATCAAAACTAGATTGATTACACATCTGAAGTTGAGACATACTATTAAGGTGTGGTCACATTTACCATTGTTTGGTGATTTTGGTGGTTGTGTTTTTTTTTTCCAGGCAAAATCCAGTCATTTCATTAGGAATCCACAATCTTGAATTTTACCTTAGGGTTCGATTTTGCAAAGGGTTCAAGTTGTTCATGTAAATTCGTTGTGTTGGCCAACAGAAAGCTGCTTGGCTTGAAAGTGACTTCTGAGTGATATGTGCTTTATATATCGCTACACTATTGACTATAAACAATGGGCCTTTTTTGCCTGCAAAATTTTGCTAATGTGACCACACCTTTAGCGTTTACTTAAAAATTCATATGCATCGACCTGATGCAGTTTCAGGTACACTACCAGTCAAGTCTGGAATAATTAATTACTTAATGTTATTTAATGCTTAATGTAAATAGTTGTTTTTTAGGATAAGTCTCACCAGAGCTGCATTTATTTGATCAAAAATACAGTAAAATTAGTAATATTGTGAAATATTATTACAATATATAAGAACCATTAATAATAATTGAGCACCAATAATAATTGATGTTAATCGAGCATCAAATCAGCATATTAGAATGATTTCTGAAGGATCATGTGACACTGAAGACTGGAGTAATGATACTGAAAATTCAGCTTTGCCATCACAGGAATACATTTTAAAATATTTTTTAAATAGAAAATAGTTATTTTAGATTGTAATAATATTTCACAATATTACTCTATTGCTTTATTTTTTATCAAATAAATTCAGCCTTGGTGAGCGTATGAGACTTATATCAAAAACATTTAAAAAACGTAATTATGACCGGTAGTGTATTTCAACTGCAGAAAAGGTGTAGCACTCCCAGGCACTGTATTAAAAATGTTTTTAATATTTTTTATAAAATATTAAATGTTGCAATGTTGAGAAAACCCTTACTCAAGCAAAAGTAATAGATATTTGTTGGTCCAAAATTATTTTTACTTTCGACTTTTGCCATTTTTTTTCTTGCCAGTTTCTCCAAACTTTTCATAGGTAGCCACAGGAGCTCAAAATAGGTTTGGATGTAGATGGAGTTTAGGTTTCATTCCCGGCGGTTGCGGAAATGTCTATCCTCACACTCCTGCTGCAGACAGTGGCGGGAGTGTGGCCGGTGTAATATGTAACACCTGTGTAAGATGATCGGCCCTTAAAACCTGGCTACCCGAGAGAAAGGAAACCCAAGCACTTCAAGCCAAGCTGCCCTGGAAAGCATTCATTAAAAGCGGGCCCTGAGAAAACAGCACAACCAGCCGCTCTTGGTGCCAGACGGCACGGAGGGAGGCAGAGGAAGATGGCCAGGATCACCTAAGCCTTGGCAAACCTCATTACGCTGCCCACATGGGTTAAAATAACCTGCTGAGAAATGGCCAAACAGCTTAGCCGTTCACTGAGAGAGACCTGGATACATACATTAAGTATTTATAAGGCAATGAGAAAAAGTGCATATTGCCCTGCTGGTCATAACAACCTGAACAGACACTGGAGATAGTACAAATGTCTTGAGCTCTCTGTCAAACAAACACAAATGGAAAGTGCTTTTCATATTTGCTTGTGGGTTGAGGAGTTTTCTGAATTTCCATTTATGGAACTGAAGTCAACCTTGATAGAATACGTGGATACTCGAGGGGCTTATTAGGGGCCCGGTTATTAATTATGGGGATTATTGTTTATAGAATTGGAAATCACTGGCCTGAGGGGCATCTTGCTCTTGAACAATGGAACTCCATGTAAGGCTGAAATGAATTACACATTGTGTTTAGCATGATGTATCAGTGATTTTGGCTGAAAGATCCTTTTTCTGATTCAACTTTGTAACATGTAAGATCCAGCTAAATGACAGAGTCTGGATTGGATATATTTAAAGGGTTAGTTCACCCCAAAATGAAATGTAGATTTAAATTAAGAACCACTGTAGTTACATGGACTATTTTAACAATGTCTTTACTACCTTTCTGGGCCTTGAAAGGTGCAATGACGGTGCTACGTATGTGTTGTTCAGAAACCTCTTGGATTTCATAAAAAATATCGTAATTTGGTGTTCCGAAGATGAACTAAGGTCTTATGGGTTTGGAACGACATGAGGGTGAGTACTTAATGACAGAAATTTCATTTTTGGGTGAACTAACCCTTTGAAGATGAAGATAATTATTGCGCTCCTATTCGCACAGAGCGAAATAGCAAATATATAATATAGCTGCAATCATTGATGACGGGCTCTAGAGAAACAACTGACATAGATTTAAATGGGTAAATATAAGAGGATTATTTCAAAGTCTGTTTTGAGTGCCACACTTCCTGCTGCCAGCTGGTGGCACTATAAACGTGACCCACATTAGTCACATCCATGTGACAATGCACTTTGAAGATATGAGACTCTTCCCGTTTCACTTTTTTGCCATTAATTTTTTCATATATCATGGTAAAACTGTTGAGGATATAAAAAATCTGTTCGCAATGTAGCATCTTCAGTGTCTTGGTATGCGGTTGACTAAGTTTCTGAATCACATGAAATCATAAAACTTCTTGGAGGAGAATTTAACAATCCAGTGCCTGCGATTTTCAAAAAAAATCCACATTAAATCCAAAATGGCTAACGTCCTGTTGGGCGGAGCTAATGATTGTGAATTTGAAAGTTCTCCAGCTTGATAAAAACAACATGTACATGTATAGAGTTTGGTAACTGTAGGTAAAATTTACCACACAACAGCAGTCAAAAGGGGGCATTACAGACATTGTACAACAACATACAGGTCAATTAGTGTATATAATTTGATGGGTCTAGATAATTCACACCAAATTTCATGTGAACAGCCTCAGGGGAGTTTAAAAAGGCATGTTCCACCCACAGCTGATTCTAAATATTACATTTGTCGTGTCAATCATAGTGCTGATTGCCTACACAATGCTGAAACAAATACTAACCCCTAACCTTAACCTAAACCTTTACCTTAACCTGGTAGTTGGTAGCACATTCTGATAGATTACTGTTTGTCGCAGTCTGATCCATTTGTGATTTTTCTAAAGTCTGAACTTTTCTTGACAGGTGACTGCATGATTGATTTGCCCAATTAAATCAGCTACGGGGTGGAGTTTGTGCTTAACTGGTTTGTTAAAAAAATTCACACCCAGCTAAACAGCTTTTTAGGCATAGCTCCGCCCCAAACTCACGTCATTGGTCAGTGGCTATGTCGGGTTGCTCCTTCAAACAGAGCAATGTTTTGAAAACACCAGTGTTTTCACTCTATGGGAAGTCAAACTATGAATGGCTTACTTAAATCTTTGCACATTGAAGTGGGATAGAAAGAAGTATTTTAATGTTGAAAATAAAATGACACACATTACCTTTAAACTGATCGGAGATCAGCACAGAAGAGCAAAGACAAGCCAGATCTGAAAGATGGCTTTATGTGTGTGATCTGATGACCCAGTCTGATGTTTAGGACACTAAACTTCAATCTGGAAAAATGTGCTTGCGTGTGAGTGCTGCGAGTGAGGTGCATGTTGAAATTGAGTTTACTGGACCATTTGCCTTTCTTCTTGCAAATGCAGTGCAGATGCTGTCCGTTGTTGATTGGAATGGTGTGTGGATGCATTTTTACATAGATTCCTTGTCTCTCATGATGATACCTCATGAGTCTTTTTTATTCAAACCTTTCAGGCCGACAGGCGGAGGGAAGTACTGTCTCGGAGAGAGGAAGCGCTACAGATCGTGCAACACTGATGTGAGTTTTTTTTTCTTTGTCTCTAATCTGAATAATTTTGGTTTATGTTTAGGATTTTTTTTTTTTTTTTTTTTGGAACATTTGAGCTTTTAAAACATTTAGAATTACCCAGTATTAGCTGCACAATCCATAAATTTACATTTAAAATGAAAAAATATTGTTCTTTAAAAATGGATTACGGTAAGCAAAAGTTAAAATTCACATTTCCCCTCTTCGTCTACTTCAAGGTGCTGTTTTTTTTTTTTCTTTTCTATAATAAAAAAAAGTTTTGTGTCTTAGTTTTGAGGTTTTTTAGAATATAGTTTAAATCTAAAAATGACAAAATTCACTTCACAGATATGTGCCTTTTCTCTTCTGGTGACTAGTGTTATACTTCATTTTAAAAATGTTTTCGAATGCTCTTTAGAATGAATCCCTCCCCCTGCAACTGACTAGCAAGCAGCTAATCATGGTTTATGACTGTGACTATTTTAAAAAATGGAAAAAGGGGGCAAGCATTTCAATATGTCCCATCCAGATTTCCTGATTCAAAGGAAATACGTCACCACAGGACTTTATGGGCTTTAAGGTGAAAATTTAGCTTGTTAGGCGTCCTTTCTACCACAAATCTTAAAAATAACAGTGAAGCACAAGTAACGAATGTGTACTTTGGAAAACAAACAGCACCCACCAAGCACTGAAAATGAAACTGTATTGTCCAACACAAACGTGTTGTGGATATGGACTATTGGTGACATTTGATCAGATTTTGGGAGCTTTAGACATCAGCCCGGCGCTGGTTTGGCGCTTATAAAACAACAACCCCATCACAGATGTAATGTAATTAGTTCTTTGACCTTTTGGAATCCAAATGAAGCTTTTTGAAGGAGACAACCAAGGGTTGAAGACCACTCTCTGGCATGTTTATGTGGGGCATTCCAACGTCTGGATTTATTATGGCTGTGGCTTTGAAATTATTAAGTCATTGAGGATATGGCCCCCCTGTGGCTCTGGTTCCAGCCACGGCCATTGTTCAGTACCAAGCAAAGGTCTGCTATCATTTGTTCTACTTTTCAAAACAATGAGCTAATCCGCACCCCTTCGCTCACTGCTGACTCCATGATCCCCCAGTTTACATGGAGACTAGGGTTAATAACAATGCTGCTATGGAAAGAGGCCAAGTTGAGTCGCATATTAAAGTTTAATTGGATTTAGGGCAATAATGTTTAAATAACAATGTGAGTTCATTACACAATGCACATACATTTTTTAGAGAGGGGATTTTTTTGTAAATACAAGAGGCAAAAAGACAAATTTGCCAATAAAGTGATCATTTTTTATCCACAAATGAGTCAATTCCGTAATAAATGTTTTTTTTTTTATCAAGAATAATATTCTAACAGCATATATATAACTTAACTTAATAGGGCAGTTGTGCGTGGGGGGAGTGAATGAAGAGTGCTCTCTTCCACTCTCATTACCCACAACTTTGAGCAAGACACGAAACCCCAAACCCCGGCCGCCACAGCAAAAATGGCTGCCCACTGTTCCGGACGTGTGTTCACAGTGTGTGTTTGTGCACTTGGATGGGTGAAATTTAGAGGTGAAATGGGTGCAGTATGGAACATCACGTCACTTTCACTTTTTGTGTGTATATATATATATATATATATATATATATACTGTACACTACCATTCAAAAGTTTGGGTACAGTAAAACAGTAATACGGTAGTATTTTATAATTAATTAAAATGTAATTTATTCCTGTGATGGTAAAGCTCAATATTCAGCATCATTACTCCAGTCTTCAGAGTCACATGATTCTTCAGAAATCATTCTAATATGCTGAATTGATGCTCAAGAAACATTTCTTATTATTGTCTATGTTAAAAACAGTTGTGCTGCTTCATATTTTTGTGGAAACTATGAAAATTTTTTTCTCAGGATTCTTTGATGAATAGAAAGTTTAAAAGAACAGCATTTATTTGAAATATAAATCTTTTGTAACAATATTAATGTCTTTACTGTCACTTTTGATATATTTAATGCATCCTTGCTGAATAAAAGTATTAATTTCTTTAAAAAAAAAAATCTTACTGACCCCAAAGTTTTGAATGGAAGTATGTGCTATATCCCTGTGACTACCATCTCGGTTATTATTGTAACCTTCTTTCCCTGATGGAGGGAAATAGACGTGGTGTCGAATGCTGACACTAGGGGTCGCACTTGGGAGCCCCAAACACCTCTGATACTTCAAAAAAAAGGCCAATGAGAATTGGAGAGTGGAATTTGCATGCACCACTCCCCCAGACATACGGGTATAAAAGGAGCTGGCGTGCATCAACTTACTCAGGTTTTTGCTGAGGCACTAAGAGTGTCCTGGCCATTCAGCAGGTAGTTCAGCCTTGTGGCAGGAGGAACACCACGTCCCATTCCCTCCATCAGGGAATGGAGGTTTCAATAGTAACTTCGATTTGGTGTCGAATGCTGACACTAGGGTAGAGGTCTGCATTCCCGCGGGACCCGATAAGATTTCTTGCGGCTCAGGATTAAATTCTGAATGAAAAGCTGTAGCGGTTGGTAACTCTGGTGAACTTTGGGCGGGAGTGGGCGGTCTGACAATAACCCGGCCGCTCCCGAGATCCTTTGACAATAGCGCATCCGCGCTTGAACTTGAAGTGAACAGAACTTTCTGCTGCAGTGGTGGCGTTCACACAGTTCCCAGTTCCCTGCCCTGAGCAACCTGGCAAGATATGTTCTTTGCTTCCCGGCCACGAGTGCACCTTCAAAGAGAACATTCAGCCTTTGTGGTCGGATTTTGGAGGAGAAACGTTCAGTAGCCTACTGAAACCGTCATCAGTCAGCGACATTCTGTTCTTGCGTGGATGTTAAAAAAATTTTTGATTGTGAGATTCTGGAAACGATCTAAATTTAGCAGGACTTATCGGTTCGGGAAGAAAATCATTATAAGCGGATAGCAGGTGAACACAGTGAATTTTAAGCGGGAGCGCGTGGGTGCGGAATAGAACCTTGCGGGAGTGGGAGGGAGCGGGACGAAAACAACAGACCTGCGTAGAGTCCCGTGCAGACCTCTACACTAGAGGTCCCTATAGAAAACACCACAACTGCTGAACTGAGTTACGAGGTGCTGGCGATGCATATACCAGCAAACCGCTGTGTGTCCCGAATAACAAGTGCACTTGCAACGTCATAACCTACCAAGCCGTGTAGTCCTTCGTACCACAGGTCGCTTCAGCTGGTCTTCTTTGACCTTTTCTGTTCTCCTCTTTTTTCTTTTTTTTGGAAAAATCTACAGCTGATGGGAAGTTAGCGAACAGACTCCACTTCAAAGCATAGGCCTGCCTCGTAGAGGGGGCTCTAGACTGAGTGATGGTGTCTATCACTGCTGGTGATAGCCCACTCAAGTCTTCTGCATTCCATCCAGAGGCCAGACGTGAAGGTTCCAGAGGTCTGGGCACGGGTGCCAAATTGTGCCCCATCCCCTTCCAAGGAGGGATTTGCCAGGGAGGGGCTGTCGACAGGAGCATGAGCTCCAAGAACCAAGTCCGGGTGGGCCAGAATGGCGCAACCATGAAAACCTGTTCTTTGTCCTCTCTGACCTTGCACAACATCTGTGCAAGCATGCTGGGGGACAAGCATATTTGCGCAGACTATGGAGCCAGCTGTATGCCAGTGCGTCTGTGCAGAGGGGGGCTAAGGTCAAAAATACCATAGAGGGCAATGGGAGGATTCCCAGCGAACAGATCTACCTGTGCTTCACCGAATCAACTCTAGATCAGCTGGACCGCCTCGGGGTGGAATCTCCACTCTCCTTGGAACGTCAATTGCTGTGACACCACAATTGAGCTGGCCTGGCGGTTTATGTATGCAGCTGTCGCTGTGTTATCCATCCGGACCAACACATGCTTGTCTTGGATCAAAGGCTGAAATGTACGCAGGGCCAGTAATACCACCAGAAACTCAAGGCAATTGATATGCTGGTGGAGACAAGGTCCTGTCCAGGAGCCTGAGGCTGCGTGCACGTTGCATATGGTGCCCCAGCCCATCTTGGATGCATCTTTTGTGACCACAAAGTGCCTGGACAATTTTTCTAGGACAACCTCTGCCCGTAGAAATGCAAGATCTGTCCAAGAGCTGAAAGTACAGCAGCAGACCAGCATGATAGCCATGTGATGCATGCCGCGGCACCATGCCCATCTTGGGACTCGAGTCTGAAGCCAGTGCTGAAGCGGCCTCTTATGAATCAACCCCAGCTGCGTCACGACCGCCGAGGATGCCATATGCCCCCGGAGCCTCTGAAATTGTTTTAGTGGAACTGCTGTCTTCCCCCTGAATAACTTCAGGCAATTCAGCACTGACTGGGCACTCTTGTTAATGAGACGCGCTGTCATAGAGACTTGAGTCCAACTCCATCTCGAAAAAAGAGAGGCTCTGCACTGGCAGGAGCCTGCTCTTTTCCCAGTTGACCTAAAGTCCCAATGGGCTGTGGTGTTTGAGCACCAGGTCCCTGTGTCTCGACCGCAATGTTGCCATTGTCATGTTCTCACAGTGAGAACATGAGCCATCCATGAAAGTTTTCTCAGCATGTGAACGACCCAGACACACAAGGCATCGATCGTGGCTGTCCAAGGCTGACAGGTATTGACCACAATTAGAAACGCACAGGCGGAAAGGCGTCTTTAAAAAGATGCTCTTTGTCTGTGTTTTGCTCTTTCAGTGTGAAGCTGATCTTTTTTGCTGAAGTCCCCAGGGAAACTCTTTGGACTTATGTCAGCATGGGAGAGACCGCCATGATGTGCCATATATCCAGCCAAATAACCGAATAAGCTTCCTTGTAGAGGTGAAATGGCAGAGCAAATGCATACACACTGCTCGGCTCCGAAGAACAAGTCTGATTAAGTGGATGCACACCAGTTTCTTTTATACCCGTATGTCCGGGGGAGTGGTGCATGCAAATTCCACTTGGCAATTCTCATTGGCCTTTTATGAAGTATCAGAGGTGTTTGGGAGTCCCAAATTGCGACCGCTAGTGTCAGCATTCGACACCACGTCGAAGTGACAGACAGATAGGGGACAACATTTACCAACAGATTCAGGTCAAATCTGTATAAACTTGTAAAAAAAAATGCATAAATTAGAACGAGGATTCAAATGATAAGTGTTTGGATGCCTCAGTGAGCACAGTTGGTTGTGTTATAAGTGCAAACTACAAACATTATTCTCAATTAAAACTCAGAAGAAAGAGACCTGTGAGAGAAGTCACTCAGAAGACAATGAGAAGTTTGAAGAAGTTGAGTTTAGAATGGAGTAAAGGTGCACCAGTCAACCATATCAAGAGCTCTGCACATGGGCCTGTGTGGGACATAAATAGCCATCACACAAAATGAACTTTGTGCAGCCATGTCTGGAGTTTACCAGAGAGGGTTAATATCAACCCAGATGCAATAGAGAAAAGGATCCATGGTGAAATGAGTCCAGCAGAGCTTTTTAGCCAAAATTAAAGGTAATATGTCTGGCTCTAGTGCCCACATAACTCTGGCCACCTCAAAAAATCATCATACATATGGTGAGGTACTTTATAGTGTTGGTAGCACCATGCTATGGGACTTTTCATCAGCAGTGACTGCTGGGAATCTCTGACACTATTTAATATTTTTCAGGGTATGATTTGCATTTGAATAAAATTAAAGTATTATAAATATTTTATAAGATAATATAATATACATGAGAGTAAATGAGAGTACCATCTGAATGCTTTTACAAGGCCTCAACGGTTCATTCATTTGCAGGCTTGTCCAGCAGGATCACGTGACTTTAGGGAGAAGCAGTGTGCCGATTTTGACAACATGCCTTTCCGTGGGAAGTACTACAACTGGAAGCCGTACACTGGAGGTAGGTTCCCAGCCCGCAACACACAGAACGACGGGCTACAGAGGGAGCCGCTCTCTCCCACAGCCTTCCCAAAGTCTGGGCTCCAGTGACAGTATACATACTGGCTTGCTTTGTGTACCTTGCTAACACCAACACTGTGAAAGTCTCTTTGATGGTCTGAAAATTCTTTAGATTCCAGATAGAACACCATGTATCACTAGTCTGTGTGTGTGTGTGTGTGTGTGTGTGTGTGTGTGTGTGTGTGTGTGTGTGTGTGTGTGTCTGTGTCTGTGTGTATGTGTGTCTCAGAGAGGTCAAATCTGCAAATGAAAGAGTGACAATTAGGCCTGTCAATTTAATGGGATAGTTCACCCAAAAATGATAATTCTGTCATCATGTCATTCCCAACCTTTATGACTTTCTTCTGTGAAACAATAAAGAAGATAGTAAATGTCTGTGTTTTGTTTTTTTATCCATACAATTAAAGTAAATGGGGTCCATTGTTGTTTTGGATCCCATTGACTTTCATTGTATGGGCAGATATTTTGTGTTCTACAGAAGAAAGAAGGTCATACAGGTTTGAAAAGACATGATGGTCAGTAAATAATGACAAATTTTTCATTTTTGGGAAACTATCACACAAAGTTATTACAAATTTTTTTAGTAAAATAACTAAAAAAAGAAAGAAAAACTTAACTGTGTGTGTCCATTCAATACTTTTGTCTGCCCTATGTAACGTTTTTTTAATGCTTTTCAATTGGGAGGTGTTTTTTTTTTTCAGAGAATAATTGTGATTTATTTGTTTAACTTATCAGCATGTAATACAGTTACATTGTATAACTGTGAATATCAAACCTCTACCATCGCCCTTACCTTTGACCCCTTTGTTGTTTCATTGGGTCTTTCTCTGACACATTTTCTGACTGCTTTGAAAAAGTGCAGCCGATAACCCCAAGGGAAGGGTGTATTTCTTGTTTACAACAAAATGGCCCGAACCCAATAAACAAAGAAAAACTGTGAGAGATCAAGAGGCATTTCCAAAATATTCTGACAGGAAGTTCACAGTCGACTCAATCATCTCCTTATTTCACTGCCCTGTAATAAGCATTATCATTACCAATTGTTTGGCTCTTAAAACTCATTTTGGAGGTGAACTTCACTTGTAAAGTCTGTGATAACCTTTGTCGATGTCTCCATGATTTTTGTTGGCAGCTGTGTTAATCTCTCCCCGTGTCGGTGCAGTAATGATGTCAGGCAGAACGTTCAGATTCCACTATGAGTAATGCCTCTCTTGTGCTCGAGTGCTTTGACTGGATTGTTAATATCAACAAAGGCATAAAAGAAAACCATGGGCCCCGTCTGAGAGCCCTGGCTCGAGACAGTTGCAAGAAAAGCAGTCTGCGAATTACTTATCAATGCACTGGTGAGGCGAGAGACTCTGTTATTTCGTATAGATTTTCGGTTTATCGTATGACATAAATTGTGGCCACCTCTTAGACACTTCTGGGGTGTAAAGGAGTTCTCAAGGACCTTGGGAACCATCAATAACCTGATAAAAAGTCCCATTGGTGTTCGAGAGAGTGACATCAGCTGTTTGACGATAAACTCGGTGTGTTTCTCAGGTGGAGTGAAACCGTGTGCTTTGAACTGTCTGGCTGAGGGTTACAACTTCTACACTGAACGTTCCCCCGCTGTCATCGACGGCACGCGCTGCCAGGCCGACTCGCTGGACATATGCATCAATGGAGAGTGCAAGGTGAGTCTACAGCCCAAATCTCACTCACAGTTGATGAAGAAAATGTTTTTTATTAGTGTATGGGAAGTACCATATGATTTTATAGTGAATACTTCTTCTCACTTAAAGCATGAGTGAGATATAGCAATTTTGAGATGTAAATTGCATCTTGATACCTTACACACCCTTGTCATGATGGCAGAAGGTCTGGACTCTATAGCAGTTTTCATTGGCCAAGGACTGGCAAGAGGCTGTCTGACTAACATGTAAAGCAACCAATCACATTTCATTTTGCTCAGCGCCATATTTAGGGGTGTAAAAATGTAAAGTCGATGTCCCTACAATAACAGACCGGCGTGTGACAAATAAACAATTCATTCAAGAATGTTATGCAAATTTACTGCAACAATGGCGCATAAGTCTTCAAAAATACCTTTTTGCAAATCACTTAATAAGTTAGTTGTGTGCCTTATGCATCAGTTGCTTAGCCAGTGGTCTGTGGGAGGCCTATGAAATTTATGTTTGCTTTAGCCTTTTATTCCTCTTTTTTTTAGCAACTGAAAAAGAGAATGGTTACAAACATCTCCTCTTCTATGACAATCCTCTTCCTTTCTGTAGTGTAAGGGATTGTAGGTAAAGTATGTAAGAATGTATACTTCTAAAATTCACCACAAATATGCTGGGTGCTTCTCAAACAGAAGGCTTCATCCTACTGAGGCTGCGTCCTTCCTAGTACAGTCCTTCAGAGGCTTTTAGGCTCAAGTCCTCCTCAGCATTAAACACTAGAATGAGACGGTCTAGTAAGTGCGCATGGCTACGTCACACATGTTCCTGCCCCCACTGTCACGGTACGAAAATACTAATAAAAAAAAATTAAAAATTAATTTTGGAAAAATACTTTGTATTACAAATCTTTATATTATCTGGCTTTCTATTACAATGAATCATAGCCATCTGCAGTCTCCTAGTGGCTTACATTATTGGCAGTTTAGTGTTAAGTGAGTAATTTACACCAAAACAAAAAGATAACATCTATGCTTTCATGTCCGAAAACATGTTTGTCTTACATTTCATAATAAATTCAGACAAGCTCAATACCGACTCGTTTTCCGTCAGTTTATTTTCATGAATTGGAATGTGTACAAAAGATTGTGGGTGATTGAAGATCGTGAAGGATACATCCCATTCAGCTGAACGAAGGACATTAAATGAAGTCTGCCTTTCAAGGATCCTTCCGATTGAGATGGCCTTCAGCGATGTTTGATGACGTGGCAGCCGAGATATGCAGCTTTCGTAGGATGCAGCCTTTCTTTTGAGAAGCACCAGGCCTTGGGCATACTATTTTCAACTTCCTATGGTTGTGTTCAGAATGGAGTACTAGCATACTGCATACTAAGCAGTACACACTAAATACTACTATTAAGGCAAGACACTACAGTCAAAATCATTGTTCTTTCAGGCACTGGACAATTTTGACATTTTAAAAATGTACTTTTCTTTTAGAAGAGTGAACATAAAACATCCAAAATAAAATATACATGTAAGTGTTTATTTTTATTACACTTTGTTTTTGCATCTGAAGACGTCTTTTCAAAATGATTTTTTTTTCTCATGCAGAAATCTCCATTTCAATAGCACCAAAGACTATAGATACAGAAAGACTGTTCACTCCTATTTGTTATGAATGAGAGAAACTGTAACGCACAATATGGCGGAATACGTCCCGCCTTCTGAGTAAAAGAGCCAGTCGCTGATTGATAAAGTCATTGCGTCACTGCAGCTGCTGTTAGAAGCTCCGGTTCCCATAGAAACCTGAGACTCGCGCTTAGGACTGCATATGCGCATTGGCTTATCTATCCTGCAAAATAAGCTTTTTTTTAATGCTATTTGAGCATAAGAAACACCATGTATGGGACAGTTCATGTCAGATTTTGTTGCTGATTTGAAATATGTTATTTAATTGTAAGTTCGCCAAGAACTTTTTGAGATTTCAGGATTCCCCCATTCAAATGGATAGGACTTGTTCTTGGATTCCCGAAATAGCTGCCCGGAGGCATTGCAAATATGGCCGCAGAGTGAACAGACTTTCCTTGAAAGGGAATTTGGTAGCACTTACATACACCAAACATTATTGTTTTATTCCTATCTATATTTTGAAGGTTTTTACAGAGATATGTGTTCATATATCATTTGCTTGATTTATATAACATTTTATTTCTAAAAATATGGTTAGGCTGTTGACAGTATTTTCTGATTTATGGAGTGATAAAAAGAGAACTTCAAAATCCCCCTTGTAAAAACCTTTAACTATAATATGTCCACAAAATGAAACAATAATTTTCAACCTGGCTTTATCCAATGTTCTGATTTCTGTTCTGAAATTATATGCAAATTCATATTTAATTAGACTATGCCATCTCATTTGCATATTTAAACAAATCATTTCAGAAAACTTGTAATACAAAACAATTGTCTTAACTCTTTCCCACTGGCAAAAAGTTGCCAGTCAGCGCCAGCATTTGTAATCATTTTCACAAAACTTTCATGGCCCCCAGAATATTTTGTTGTATGAATATCTGAGCATACAACATATCAAAAGAAAGAACAGAGCCTCTGCTTTAAAAAAGAAAGAAAGAAATTCTAGCTTCAAGCAAGTGTTTTATTAACACTTGAATGTGGGTAAATTTCATAAAAATCTAAATTTTGAACAAAAAGCTGAGGAAATCCAGTTTTTGTCAAAGACTAATATCGGATTCAGAACGATGATCAAAACATAGATCAGGGGTTTCCAGTCCTGCTCCTGGAGGGCCACTGTCCAGCAAAGTTCAGCTCCAACCCCAAGTAAACGCACCCGAACCAGCTAATCAAGGTCTTACTAGGCATATTAGAAACTTCCAGGCAGTGTGTTGAGGCAAGTTGGAGCTAAACTCTGCTAGACAGTGGCACTCCAGGACTGAGTTTGGACACCCCTGACATAGAGTAGATTGCTTCCATCAACATCCCCAAAGCTTGCACAAACCTATACCTCTTCGTGGGTTCAACATGCGGTAATGTTAGGCAGCTTTAATTTATATGCTGTTTAATGTTTGATGATTGCGTTATTTTACATGTACTTAGAGCTGCAGTCCGTAACTTTTTTTTGGTTGAAAATGATCCAAAATCAATTTTTGAGCAAGTACATAACCAGCTGTTCAAAACTATCGCCTTACCTTAGCTCGATTCACAACGGTAAGCTTGTAATAATGTTTTATAATAAAATCGGTACTGGTGGGTTTCCGCTGGAAATTCGAGCCTGCAGCCATTCATCTTTGCGTCATTATGTCACGTCTGTAAACAGAAAGGAAAGAGTCCCTGCTAGTAGCTACATCATGTGAGGATGCTGCTTGTAGCGGATCATTTATAGCCTTTTCTCACAGCAGCTGAAATAATTAAACTTATCATTTTGATGGCGGATTGTAATCCAGAAAGGTCCAAATGACAATCATCAGTGACAACTGGAGATTCACCCGTAGTCAAAAGCAAAAGACGTCAGACTGCGGAGTGGCTACAGAAATTGAAATCTACAGGTAACGCTAATACACACTAAATAAACATAGTCATGCAATGCTGATGTTGTTAACATTAACAATTTGAGAACAAAGTATAACAGTAATAATAATTTGCATGGTTTGGCATGATCTGAGCTAAGCGTTAGATTTAATCACCATTGGCAGCACAATTTATTGTAGGCCTAATGCTTTTTTCCTCAGTTGGTCAGAACAAAAGTGGCAGATGTTACTTACTTGTTCAGACATTTTCCGGTGAAAATTCTTATTGTTATTGAAAATTAGTAAAATTCTTCCAAGTGATTCAGAAGTACAGTATCCACACCGATGTGGTGACTGACAGCAAACATTAGATTCATCCGCACTGAGGAGTCGTGCTGATGCACAATGCACGTAACGATAATAATTCCGCATATAACTGCAATTGCAGGTTTCAAACAGAGATGGTGACAAAGAGGCAAAACTTATGGGCTGCAGCTTTAAGCAATCTTCTATTGCTTGTTTTCGGCAGCACGCGGAGGACCACGCATATTAGGCAGGTGGTCATAATGTTTTGGCTCATCGATGTATATATTATATACTGCAAAAATATGGTAGTATTCAAAACTATGATTTGGACTTATCCTAATCTTGCATAATATATGTAGTGTGGGTAGTATATGAATTTGGATGTGGCCTCAATCTTCAAAAATGTGCAGAGTGGCTTGTTTCTAGTATATTTCATTGATTTTCTTGTGACCTAAAATGTTGCATTATCTTTGTTTAGCAAACACTAACAGTCTCAGACGGACAGTCTACAGAATGTAGCCAATCACTAACACAGAACAATGAAGCCTAAATAAAGGCTGCTGTTGAAAGGGCTGACACTCTTATCAGGACAGTACAGTTTTGAATCTAATTGTGTTTTCCCAAGTTGGTTATAAAGGCGGGTAAACCGCTCGAGAATTATATTTAATTCGCTTACAATATCATTTGTTTAACAAACCAAATTGACGTAACAGTGTGACGCTTTGTTTATTTTAGGGTTAAAATGGATTTTGAACACTGTGTAGAGAAGATTTTGTCTGCAGTTTGGTATTTGTTAGTCTCACACATTGTTGTCCGCATCCTTGATTTATGTGGTTTAAGATACTATTTTAATTGATCCCCAAGGTTTCCTCTTTGATCTGATCTGGAGCGCTGAAATGCACACAATGTTCTTTTAAACTCTAAGGAATCAATCTGTGCTGCGCCCAACAACCTCTCATTTGACTTTTGGACGATAATAATAATGCAAGTAAAGGAACGCACAGGGGTTTTACTGGAAATATCCAAAACAAAATAAAACAACAATCAATTTTAGGTCTAGTCCAGTGATTCACAACTGGTGGGTTGCAACCTAAAAATTGGTCACATGTTAGTTCTGAGCAGGGAAAAACATGTTAAATTCAAATAGTAAAATGCAACTAACCATATAATTGTGCATTCACTGAAAGAAATGTATATGATAATATATGGTTTAGGACTTACTTTGAAACAATTTTCACTCAGAAATTGCTAGTATTTCACAAATAATAAAGACAGGGCAAGTAACACATTGAATTAAGCAGGAAATTTTAAAGTAGGAAGACTGAAATAGTATTTACTTGTAAAACATACTCAAAATTAATCATTTTAAATGCTACAGGTGTATTTAGGCATCACAGCATTATAATGTGCAATGCGAAAAATGATTATTAATTTTGAGATTTGATAAAGATTTAAACATTAATTAAATTATCAGTGTTTTTAAAGATTCACTGTAAGTGAGCATTAGATGAAGGTAAAGGTAATCAAAATGTTAAAACAGGAAAAATTAGCATGCAAAATAACTTATCCGTTATCAACTAATACTGAGAATTAAAAAAAAAATTATTGGCTGAGGACCAATATGCTACCAATATCTAAGTTTGTGTGTCCAGTCAGACTCTATGGTATTTTGGCACAAGTTCACCTGTAATTTTGTAGAAGCCAGTCAAGTTAGACAAATGCCAACATGGACAGGTTGCGTGACATGCCCTCATGAACAAAATGCAAGATGAAAGAAAATTTGACGCAAATGGATAAACATGGTTTGTGCTGACCACAGTGTGCTTTGTGTGGTGAATTATTGGCTGCTGAGAGCAGAAAACCAACAAAATTCAATTGACATTTAGATATTTAGAAACAAAACACTAGAACTATAAATACTGTAACTCATGCTTCTGCTATTGTTTATGCACTTACAAAATTGTCAATTTTCATAATCAACCTGTCATATCAACAAATTTCAATGTTTGATTTAAAAGACATTTTTATTTAATTTTGCACAATGCTGTAAATAATTTTGGTTCTGTATTGATGTCCAGTGTAAAATCATGGTCCCGAAGTTAAACCAGAACCATTCATCTTTTCATGTCATATTCTGACTCAGTACAGCTGTGCGAATGACATGTTATTATTCGAATCAGACAGTCACGGTCTGAGAACGCTTCGACCGTGTTCCCCTGCACTGAAACACCCTGCCTGTGTGTCTTTTCAGCATGTTGGCTGTGATAACATCCTGGGCTCAGATGCCAAGGAGGACAGATGCCGTGTGTGCGGCGGGGACGGCAGTACGTGTGAGGTCACCGAAGGACTGTTCAACGATTCGCTGCCCAGAGGAGGTCAGGAGGTCACTGATTATACACGCACAAATAACACATATTCAGTATCTTACAATAAATTGTCATGCATTGTCATGAGAATATGTTGGACATGACCTACTAGGTCTATTGTGTTGGTAAGTATTTGGTTGGTGTAACAAATATTCCTACAACTTAATATTCAGGGGGCCATGAAAGTTTTGTGAAATTGATTGAAAATTCTGGCGCTGACAACTTTAAAAAAAAAAAAAAAAAAAGTTTTTGGGCATGACAATAGTTAATAATGGTCACATGGCATGCAAGTAAATAGAGAAGATATTGACTTTGTAGCTGAACTTTAAAGTGGACTCAAACCTCTGTTTTAGGGGAATTGCCCCTGCCATCAGTGTCCATGATGCTTTGGATATTTGAAGTTTCTAAATCCTTTCAAAAACATAAAATAAAGTGTGGCGAAATCCACAGGCCACTGCTGAGATGTATGGAACAAGAGAAGCACGACACAGACCGATCTCTTCCCTCAGAATCCCATTCCAGAGAGCGCGCCACACGCCTGCCAAACGCGACAAGTTTTTAATCGCTTTCCACTAGAGAAATCCCACTTGAAGAAAGCACAGCACAAGCGAGTGGAGGAACGCATTGTCTTTTTGGCAGTGGCTCCTGTCAGGAGGCCAGCGGGGTGCTTTGGCCAAGCTCGACATTTTTCATGGAAATGCAGTGGGGTTTTTTTCATCAGACATCCATGATAAAGCTTTTGTTTTTGGGTCAAGAAACAAGTTGTCAAAATAGAAGCGGTAACACAATATATGAGTATTAATTGCATCATCCAGTGAGAGAATCAATAAAACTTCTAATATTGCACGCATTGTCGGGCCACATCCAGATGTATTCTCTGTAGTAAGGGGCTGTTTTCTCCTTTTAAGGTATAGCTGGTAAATCATCTAAAACTTTAAGGGGGAGTGAAGTGTATGGTGTAGATTCTTCTCTTGTAATGAATTTGCTGTTGCTAAGTTAGTTAGGTTTTCTTTGAGCATGCTGGGATTCTATTCAAATACAACTGTATGCTCCAGGTCTGTGTGGTTTACACGAAATACTAGATAAACTAAAAATTATCCATAAAGGTTTAAGGACAAGGACAAAATTAAGAAGTTCTTGAAAGTAAAAACGCAGGGAAAAAGTTTGACTTTTCAACAACAAAAACAATTTTCTTTTTTTTAGGAATTACGGAGTTAACAAATCTGCAAAACTACACAATTTTCAAAAAATGTCTTGATATGTGATACAATGGCCAAAGACGTCCATTGTAGCTGTGGATAAATTCAAAGACAAAAATTCAGAGAGAGTTTTACAGTATACTAATGCTAATTGAAGCACAACATGCTAATTTAAGAACCACTGCTAAAAATATAAAGAGAAATGTTATACATATGTTGGGCAGACAGACACCACCATGACCTAAATATAATGTCATTGTGGTTTACAGCAACCATGATGCCAAAAAAATGCTGCTAAAACAAGATGTACATGTATGTACATTTATCGCATTTATCGACAACTGCAAAATAGTGCCATTCTAAGTAAAATTCAGGTTTTGCTTTATTTTTTTTATTTTTTTTAAATGAAGATTTACATTTTGCAGGTTACATGGAGGTCGTCCAGATACCAAAAGGATCGGTTCATATTGAAATCAGGGAAGTGGCCGTGTCAAAGAACTACATTGGTGAGTGTTTGTATTTATTTTTTTGAAACTTTGTTTATGAAGGCATCCTGGGTACCATCCTGGGTAGAGCTGCACGATTATTCCTTAAAAAATAGCGATCTAAATTCAAATGCCCACGCGATCTTCTTCCTAAATGACAATGATTCGCCTATGTCTATTAAACCTTTGACCCAGAGAAAGCATTTATCATGTATAGGTATGAAACAGCTTCACAAACAGTCTTTTCAACCACACAGTATCGTTATTTCTGTGCTACAATAATTCATATTATCACAAAAGTACTGGGATAAAAGTTTATAGTTCAGATATAAACACTGATTTCTACGGTAGCGTTTAAAACAGAGCAAATCACCTTTTGA
The DNA here is from genome assembly GCA_039654765.1 of Mylopharyngodon piceus. NCBI lineage: Eukaryota > Metazoa > Chordata > Actinopteri > Cypriniformes > Xenocyprididae > Mylopharyngodon > Mylopharyngodon piceus. The sequence continues at coordinate 24,499,199 of CM077438.1, read as the reverse complement.
AAGTAAAAAGACTGTATTAATTACACCATTATGCCAGTAGGTGGCAACAAGTGACTGTTAAAAAATGTATTTATCATTGAATCATTCATTCAAGAACAGTGATCCATCCAGTAATGAAACAAGTATTTATGAGTCATTCATTCATTCAAACCGATTTTTTAAAAATAATTAATTCAAATTAAACATTTTTAAATAGACTGCAGCAATTAACATTTTATCAGAACCTCTAGTAAATTACGTGTTATTTTGTTTAGTTGTCTGTTCAGAATCGTGGGAGAATCACAATCTCTATTTGAAAAAAATAATAATTCTCAATTTATCCAGAATTGTGCAGCTCTACTGGGTACAAAAGTGGTGAAGTTGTTTGTGTAAGGCTTTTATTGTGGGTGTAAATCTGGTTCAGTCTGACAGCCATCCTCGCTCTCATGTTCATTGTCTTAAGATGGGCCTTTTGTCTTTTCCCAACCGCAAGCTGAGTAAAACCATCATGGTTCCCAGCCATGTAACTAATTAAAACAATCAAACAAGCGGGTCCAATTAAGTTGTTTTGAGTGCGAACATAAATATAGCTTGTGTGTATGACAGCTTGTTGGGTTTTGTTGTCTATCATGTTGACGTAGAGGTTTTTCTTGCCGTTTGAAAGGAAGATAAGTTTTCTGATGTTCTGGCACAGAGTGGCTGACGTTAGCAACACATTTAAGGAAATTGCAAAACACATTTTATCACATGCCATATTTGTGGAATATAAACACATGGCCCAGTTTAAAGTGAGTATCTTTTAAAATGGCCTTGAGACCCTCTCACAAATATTTGGCTAATAATGAAAGCATGCTACAGAATTGGTTAATTGATGTTTAACATCAGTCATTTAATTTCAATTGTACTTGAAACAACTGTCTTCTTATCTCTCTGGTTGGTTTTGCCCAATGCATCATATAACTGACAGTTTAAGGGCCTAAAATTCTGTCATCATTTACACGCCCTTGTGTCATTCCGAACCCATATGACTTTCTTTCTTCCATGGAACACAAAAGGAGATGTTTTGAAGAATTTGTATGCAGCTCTTTCCTATATAATGAATGCAAATGCATTCATATTAAAACTTGCCATGTCACTTTCAGTTATGAGACCTACAAGAACCAATTAGCATTTAGCATCATCGATCGATGTGTGTAACCTGTCACAACACATCTTGACACACTAGTTTAAAGTTTACAAATGTGAATTCTTGAATTTTTAGTTAATAATGACTTGGATTTTAGTGTGTTTTCAGACAAATCTATCATATGGCTTTTGTACAAATCATATGTACTTTTTTAGGATGCTTTTTGGAGCAAGTCATTACTTTCATTTATGGAAAAAAGCAGTTTAAACATTCTGCTAAATTTTTCCTTTATTCTTCCATGGGGAATAATTTTCAGTTTTGTTTCAAGTAATTCACAATTGATAATGGGCTGTTTTTGGCTATTTTAACCAAATATTATTCCCAAGAAAATATTTGGCAAAAATTTTGTACACCATGATGGAGTGACTTGCCCCATGTAGAATAAAACAGTCTTCGTCTTCAATGTGAGTGTTATCCATTTAAAGATTTATTAAAAGTACTGTTCATTTCTTTCTTTAAATCTTCAAAAAATACTTGGTATACCTTTAGGAAAAATAAATGGTGCCAAAGTCCTTTTGAACTGGAGCGAGTAAAAAAACACCAGAATTGTTTTTCTACAATTTGGCCCCATCTCAATCAAGACGTTTTTCTACAATTATGCTTTGAGATGAGATCTTTGTTTTGACAACTGAGCAGTTATGACATTTGTGAGGAAAGCAGACTTTCACCTGAACTTGGTAAGTTAGATCTACAAGCTGCACTGCGTCTGAAAGCGCGAGTGAAAATTGCCCATGACATCAGGAAGCCTGGGCTACTCTGTAAGATGATGCTCGTCATGTTGACGAATGACAGCGATGACATCACCCTCTCAGCTTGGCAGCATCTCACTCGTGTCGGGTTATTAACTGGTGCTCTCACTTGTCACAGCTTTGAAATCGGAGGGGGATGACTATTACATCAACGGAGCCTGGACCATTGACTGGCCCCGCAAATTTGACATCGCAGGAACAGCCTTCCATTACAAGAGGCCGACTGATGAACCCGAATCGCTAGAAGCTCTAGGGGCCACCACTGAAAATTTGGTGGTTATGGTGAGTAGATCTAGATCCTTATATATTTACTATGAAGAACACAGTAGTGTCAGTAGTTCTAGTGTTTTAGAAGTATATGCCAGAGATGTGGCCTGGCAGGTCGTTCAGATGCTCAAGAGACACACTAAAGCACTTGTGTTTTTTGAATCTAGCTTGTGTCATGTCCCTTTCCCCTCTGTTTGACCTGTAGTTTCCTGTTATCTCTGCACTTTCCTTTTTAAAAGTGACAAAAGTTATTTAAAATTAAAGTTCTATGTAAAAATGCATTTTATGTCATGATTATTGTTTTAAAAATACATGACATAGTTTTGACAAATTTTATGTTCTGTAAAACATTTTATGGCTAGTGTTTTAAAACACGTAAAGTTGTGCATGACAATTATTTGTGTGCCAATGTTTGTTTAATAAGCTATTATTTATTAAGACACAAAGTAGTCTGAAAGTACAAAATGTAATTATTTGTGTGACTGTTTGTTTAATCAGTTAGTTATTAAAACACAAAATTGTTTGAAAGTATATACCGCAATTATTTGTGTGATAATGTTTAATTTGTTAATCAAATTTTTAGTAAAGATTTAGTGAAATGTAGTTTTACGGTTAGTGTTTTACAAATATGTAACATCATTTAAAAGTAAGTAATGCAATCTTATTTGTGACAACTATTTTACTAAAGTTTTAAATAAAACAAAAACATTCAATAATATTTGGTGTGACAACATCTGTTTAATTAGTTTAAAATGTCGCAGTAAACGTAACATATATTTTAAAATATATATCATCATTTAAAAGTACAATTTTATTAGATTGGTTTTACATAATTGGACACAATTTACATTTGAGCTACAATGTAAAATTATTTTTTTATTTTTTTGTTTTATTTTATGTAAAACATTAATGCTATTTTAATTAACTAGCTAAACTATTTCAAACGCTGTCACAACTGTCATTTTTGTTTAACATAAGAATGATAAAGTTAAACTGAAATAAGCTATTTTACAACAATTTGGACCATTCCTTTGAGTTATTTTCAGACTATAAAAGCTCATGTAGTAAAGTCACAGTAGTGATACTGTAGAGCTTGTGTTTTGAATGCACAGTTTGAAATTGTTTGGCTCCTTCTAAATAAAGTCCACATCTGTGTACAAACCTCACATGAACTCTAGCTAGCGGTTTCAGACTTAACCGTTATATATGTTTGCACTAAAAACCCCTGTCTGGCCAAATGCGAGTGCTCATGTGCACATGTTTTAGCACGCGTGTGTGTGTTCATTCTGAAAAGCCCCGTCTCGGCAACCACAATCGCTTTCGCCTGGACAAAAGTGCTGGAAATACCAGGCTTGGTCGCAGCACCGCTGGAAAACATACAAGTGGCCAATGCACCACAAGCCATTCCATTGTGGCCCACACTGGTTAATTTCACTTTCCAATTTATAACACACACATACACACACAATTATAACTCTCTGACTAAGTAATTCAGGAATAAAGCTGATGTGATATGCTAAATATGTGCTTGTTCAAGCTGAACTGAGGTTGGGCTCATCCAAAATATCTCCTCTTCCTAATGATTTGATTGCTCTATTCCATACATTTTTAAGACCTCAGCATTTGTCTTTTTGTCACTAATCCAAGACCAACTTACTCTGCCAAAATCCTTGGTTAAGACCATGGAGGTCTATAATACCTGGAGAAATTCCCATTCATCTCAATGACAGTTGCTCGGTTGGCATATCCAGCCTTGGAAGAATGCAACCTGCATCCAGGTGAATTTTTCCAGTGAATTTTTCTTGTTTGATTCAGTCAGGCAGGGAAATTACATTGTGACAACATTGATTGGCTGATGCCCCCACAAGAATGTGCGCAGTCCTGCAATAAAATACTCTAACATCCCAGTCTCTAACATCCCATCTACTATAGTCTAAATAATTGTGTGCTATTTGCAAAAATTTGGGAAAAAATCTAACCAGGTTGACCATGACCTCTATGTTAAGCCTGTGTATTAGCAACAGAAAAGTAACCCCTGGTCCATTTTACTTGTTACAGGTGCTACTACAGGAACAGAACCTGGGCATCCACTACAAGTTCAATGTGCCCATCCAGCGTACAGGAAGTGGGGACAATGAAGTGGGCTTCTCCTGGCACCATCTGCCCTGGTCTGAGTGCTCAGCAACATGTGCAGGAGGTAAACCAATCAATTCCTCACCTGCTTATTAAGAAAGCCTATTGTTACCTACTGATCAATAATGAGAAAATGTGAAAAATAATTGGACAGACTGCCAAAAACATGTTCCTGATATTGTCCCCACCAGGCTTCAGAAGTAGTTTGAAGGAATAGTTCACCCAAAAATGAAATTCTGTCATCATTTTCCAGCTTACACAAAAGAATATATTTTGAATAATGTATAGGTCGTTCTTTTCTAATCAGTTACAGTGAACAAGAACTGAAATTTCAAGCTTCAAAAATGAGTTTGAAGTATGCATGAGAGCATATGAAAGCGAAACTTGGGTCTTTCGCTTTAAAGTTTAATTCACGTCTGGCTAGCGCGCTTCCCATAATGTTTACACGTTAGTTTACACGCGAGTATGCCTGCTTTTGTGGCTGTTCGAACACATTCGACACATGATTGTTTACACCACAAAACCAATCGAATGTGTTTTCGACTACCTGTGAAAGTGGTCGAAAGTTGACCAGCTCAAAACATTTTAGACCCATTTACACCTGTATTTAGTCGTCCAATTGTGATCGGGTTGATGAAAATGCTTCTTAATACCAGGTGTAAACAGGGCCTTTACATTTATGGTACTTTTGTGTCCTTTTTGAAGCTTGAAAGCTCTATTTTGCTTTGCTACATTTTTATTTTGAACAGCATTGGATTGGAAATGCATGCTGGTGTTTTCAGAGTCATCTTTTCTATATTACAAAAAAATCCTACAGAATGATTGTATTTCTGTATACAAAATATGTATTTTTATCTGACATATGACTATGGTTCACCAATTTGTGCCGCCAACATACAAGTTGTGCAGTGAGCAGGAAGGCTGCCTCTTATTTCAACATCTGAATGTCGTAACCACATGTAAATTTGAGCCCTCACCTCAAATATGACCAGACTGTTCAGGCTCTTCTGAAATAAATGGCTTTCTTACAACAATAAATAGTTTTCCTCTCTCCTTTTTTCAGTTATGGCCATTGAAAACATTCAAAGCACTTGTTATATTTCACCAAAAAATGCAAACATTGCAGGCTAGTCCACGGAGGGTTTTCACAGAGCTCTGCAAACTCAACCTCATTTGTTGCTCAATTCATTTGAACACATTTCAGTTTATATGGAAATACCCCAGGGCAACACTTATGTCATTTGTGAAATTTTGTGTTATTAATACAACTCCCGGCTGTTCTGTTGGCAAGCCACACAGGGAGCCTTTGAACACCAAGTGAACTGCCATAAAATTCAGCAATATTCTTTTAGAAATGATTTGTGATTCCGATGCTTGGATTTGATTGCTGCTTTTTTACAAACTCCCATTAAATTTCAATATTGCTGTCTTATTGTTTTGATCGCTATGTGCAACAACACTGATAACGGTCTTACATCATGAACTGATGCCATGAGATTTTACATTTACCCCCTAGTTTGGTTTCAGTGAATCAAATCGGTATTAGCAAAATCTCTTTTCTCGAAAGAGGTCATTGAGCTCCCACCAGAGTATTTGGTTATTTCGGTTACCCAGTCAAGAATGCCGTACTGGCAGCTATTAGATCCACCTCACAAGGTGGCCTTGCACGCTAGCCAAGCTTGGCATAAACCGGCTTAACTGGAGGCTAATGTCTTTCCTTATGGGCCCCAAAGAGCCCAATGGCCTCTAGCGCTAAGCATACAGCATAGTGCACTACTCTGCTATTACTGTGGTAATGCTCACTTTTCACAACCAAGAGCCAAAGAAAAGATTGGCTTCTCTGTAAAAGTCATTCACTAAGACACTCACTTCAACCGAGGCATTTACACACCTAGATATAATATGGAGGGAAAATTAATATCACCTCCGTGCCTCTATCTACATAGAGTGCTCTGTCAGCAAGTGGACCCCTAGAGAAGAGACACAGAGCTAGTTTAACCTCAGGGACCGATGCCGACCACACAGCGCTTTGCGCACGAGCTGCTGAAGTGTCGAAAACGATCTTGCAGCTGAAAGCGTGAGGCAGATGAATGAAGTGATGTTTTATTGTCTTTTTGCAGGCTCGCAGAAGCAGGAGGTCGTGTGTAAAAGACTGGATGACAATTCCGTGGTCCAAAACAGCTACTGTGACCTGGACAGCAAACCGCCAGGGAACCAGCGACCTTGTAACACCGAGCCTTGTCCTCCGGAGTGAGTATAGAAACTTTGAGATGTACTGATTGGGGGGAAAAAAACAAACCTAAAAAAACCCAGATATATAATTATTAGGGTTAGGGCTGTTGATTTAACGCATTAATTTAATTAGTAAAAAAAAAAGTGTTTAAAATGATTAACACATGGAATGTGCGCACCTGCCCCACCCCAGACCTACGTAGTTCATCTTACATTTCATAAAGTTGATTGGTGACGAACATGAAGCAGGGCAACAAACATGAAGCCTATAGAATGCAGTTAGAATGACCCTAAAATTCAAGATATCAGGGCAAAAATGCCCCTGTATGAGTTTTTGTCTCTTTATATATATATTTATATCATGATATAGTTAAGCAATATCACAAGAGTAATGAGCGCAATATCACACGAGTGTTGTTTTTGTCCCGAGTAGCACAAGTGCAAATGTGATATGGATTTACAACAGTTCAAAAAATAAGAAGTTAATATTGTGATATATTTTACACATAATATTGTCTGTTTTTGCTCAGTTTTGCCAACAAATATTACCTATAAAGCCAGAGCAGAACTATTGTGCATCTCCGAGCAACACACAGCGGTGTTTAATTCCTGAATGAATCAGCTGTTTGAACGAATCAGTCGGGTGAACCAATGATTCAATGGCTCATTCATAAAGAGAGCCATTTACTTAAAGTCCCCCCTGTGGTAAAAATCAAGTTTTCAATGTTGTTTATATATCTATGTGGTGTTTTTAATATGCTTTAAGAGAAACCATGTGTGAATTCATAAGTCACATCGTGTAATTAATTAGATTAAACATTTAAATCGCTTGACAGCCCTAATAATTATACATTGCATAATTTAAGTATAGTCTATTTATAACCATTAAATCATGTACAACTGGAAAACAAAACAAAAATACTGATTAAAAGTTTTAATTTATTTATTTAATAATATATATATATATTTTTTTATAATTTTATTTATTTATTGATTGATTGATTGATTGCAATGGGACATTTTTTTTAATGACAATTTGCACAATTTCCTTCTAAATTACTCTAAGCCCCCCCCCCCCCAAAAAAAAAAAAAAAAAAATTTAATTCTCAATACTGCAATGAAGTATGAAAAATCATCCTGCCAATTTTGTTTTTATTACATTTGTTTTTATTATAATATTATCAATAAAATTCAGTACAGTGAATACTATCATCATATATACTTACAAATGTATTTTAAAATTGTACTTTAAAATGCAGATAATATATCATTACTTATTGCATCATGGCAATGACAATGAGAGGTTTGCGCATTACATCATGCCTCGAACCCTAACACCTAACCCTAACCTAACAGTCTACTACAGTCTACTAATACTCAAATTAGTGTTAGCTGACATGTTGTTGCAAAGTTACTTATAGTTAGTAGAATGTCTAAATTGGACCATCGAAATAAAGTGTAAGCAAAAATCTTAAATGGTATAAAATGTCATTTATTTACTCCATGCAAAATCTAGTTTTTTTAAAGCCATTTTCCTTGTATATAAATATATAATTTCCCTAACATGCAGCTTATACTTTAGGTTTTGCTCTCTTTGTCAGCTTAGGATGAAAAAATATACAAAAATACAGAAATTTTATTCTGTTTTGAAGAGACTTATCAAAATAGTACATAGCTGCCCAGCAACAGGCGCAAAGGGCCACAACCCGTAATGTTTAATTTGTCTTCATAGCACCCCGGCCATAAAGAGCTTCTTTGAAGACAGCTTAAAAACTAAGCAACATGATTTATTTCTTCATATGTTGCCTATTTTCATTTGGACTTTGGTGCCAAAATCCTAAAGGCATCCAAAAAAAGTATGAGTGATCACCTGCGTTTAATTGTATTGGCTTGCAGAGTTTATGAACCCTCAAGGGACAGTATCCATAAACGTGTGTGGAGTATGCGTGTGTGCGGCGGCCAGACGCACTTAGTGCTCATTTTCAATGGGGCGAGCAGCTGAGCAAAGTTCACTTGTGTCTGCAAATTTTAAATTGGAAGGAGGAATTAAATGGTTTTGGCCTCTGCGCTCCTGCATCTTGCCAGTGGAGGGTTTAGTGAACCTGAACCCTAAGATGGGCATCGCTAATAACATCATCTAAAATCTATTTCCATCTCCACCTGATGTCAGAGGAATGCAGTCTCCGGCCCAGAAAGGGTCATAATGGTCATTTGAGAACACCCTGTTGTTTTTGGGGAGGTCATTTCTCTCTAATGATCTTGCAGATAATGACAGATTTTATTTCATTAATAATTTATTTTCACCTTTAATTTTATTTTACTTGTAATGTTTCATAAGATACATCGTCCGTGGCTTTATCAGAGCATCGCCAAGAGAATGCAAACAAACCGCACAAAACTTAATTCAGCCGTAACAAATGATAAAAAGAGACAGTTATATAAAATGTCTGTATTCCACAGCCCAGCTAAAGTATAGGACTAATTTTGCCAAAAACTAAGACAAATTGAATGCAAATTTGGAATTGTTGTTGCCATTGTGTGGAGTTCACAGGCGTTGAACTGTACAAAGTGCATTTGCAGGGTCCAAAAACCAATTGAGAGTACAAATATGGTTTTGGCGAGTAAATAAAATGGTGTTTCGGGCCATTTATGCCAAATGTTTCTCTTCTTGGTAATTTTAGGCCGCTATGTGGCAAGACATTATTTGCATTAAGCCCCTGAATCTAATATATAAAAATCAAAATCAAGATCTTGATGGATTTTTTTCAAGGTTGCATTTCACTGAGAAATTGTAAATGGAGCTGTGAGTGACAAAACAGTCACTGCAAAGGAATATCTATTTATTTTATTGTGAAAAAAAAAAAATGTTTGGGGTTGGTAAGAATACAGTAAAAACAGTAATGTTATGAAATATTATTACAGTATAAAATAAATGTTTTCTATTTGGATATGAATGAAGCTGAATTTTCAGCATCATTACTCCAGTCTTCAGTGTCACATGATCCTTCAGAAATCCATCTGACATGCTGATTTGCGCTTAAGAAACATCTTATTTTTATTTTTGTGAAAAGTGATTTTTCAGGATTTTTGATGAACAGAAAGTTCAAAAGAACAGCATTTATTTGAAATAGAAATCTTTTGTAACATTGTAAATGTCTTTACTGTCACTTCTGATCAATTTTTTGCATCCTTGCTGAATAAAAGTATTAAAGGGTTAGTTCACCCAAAAATGAAAATTAATTACTTACCCTTGTGTTGTTCCTCATCCATAAGACCTTTGTTCATCTTCGGAACACAAATGAAGATATTTTTAATGAAATCCGAGAGGTTTTTGTCCCTCCATAGAGATCCAATGCAACTACCACTTCAAGGTCCAGAAAGGTAGGAAAAAGACATTAAAATTGAGGTTAAACCACTGGAGTCACATGAATTACTTTAATACTTCATGTGACTCCAGTGGTTTAACCTCAATTTTATGAAGCGACACAAGTGCTTTGTTTGTGCAAAAAAAAACAAACAAAAAAAAACACAAGTTACCACTTTATTTACAAAATAATATTATTCAAAGCGTGTTTACGCAGCAGTCATCTCTCACGTGAACACAAAACGCACACGTCACTGTGCTCTCGTGAACACTCGCGCATGTGCGTTGTGTTGACGCGCGAGTCTGAACACAACATACATGCATCGTGATGCTCTCGGGAACATGCGTTGCAGATCAATATTTCCGTAAGTAAAGTGGTAAATTATGTTTTTTGCTCAAAGCACTCACCTTGCTTCATAAAACTGAGGTTAAACCACTGAAGTTACATGGAGTACTTTAATGATGTCTTTCCTACCTTTCTGGACCAGGGACAGAGGTATGCAATACATACAAAATATATATTTTGAGGAAGTCATGCAAAAATACAGTTGGTAATAAATATTTATGGATGGAGAAGTCCCATTTTTTTTTTGTCAAAAAGTTAATTTTGTACTCTGTATACTACTGTTTCAGGTGGTTTATTGGTGACTGGTCAGAATGTGGAAAAACCTGTGATGGAGGCATCCGAACACGTACTGTTTTGTGTATACGTAAAATTGGACCCACCGAGGAGGAGACCCTGCAGGACAGCCACTGTCTGACCCATCGACCAATTGAACAAGAGTCCTGCAACAATCAGTCCTGCCCACCCCAGTGGGTGACGCTGGATTGGTCTGAGGTGACTTGATGTGCTCTTCATGTATCTGTATTTCCTCTAGAATTCCTGATAATATTCTTGCAAAGTTGTTTTCATATTGTGTTGTGTTTTTGTCTATAGTGTACTCCAAAGTGTGGCCCTGGCTTCAAGCATCGCATCGTTCTATGTAAAAGTAGCGACCTGACCAAAACCTTCCCACCAGCCCTCTGTTCGGACCATAACAAACCTCCGGTCCGTATTCGCTGCAGCCTTGGACGTTGTCCACCGCCTCGCTGGATCCCGGGAGAATGGGGACAGGTAAGATGATTTTCTTCAGGATTCTTTGATGAATAGAAAGTTCAAAAGAACAGCATTTATTTGAAATAGAAATCTTTTGTAACATTGTAAATGTCTTTACTGCCACTTCTGATGAATTTATTGCATCCTTGTTTAACCCTCTGGGGTCGACGAATGCTCTGGCACGTTTTGGTGGATTTTTTTCACATAGCATCGAAATCGACTTAAAATACTCTGCCATTTATGGTCATACAGATAAAAGCAATACATCATTTGAAACTGTAAAGGTGTACTTTTATGTGTCCACTTGCAATCAAAACAAAATATTGTGCTTTTGTAAAATAAAGAAAACATACAGGATGTGCTTTCTGCTGTCTCGGGACTGTGAACATTTTTCTGGAGCATGTCACAAAAATGAAACAAAACTCAACGAATACTTGTCTCACAGTCATGACAGTATACCTATAGAAACATTTAAGTGTCTACTTCAATTGTCTAAAAATGCCTAGAAATTGTCTAATTCAAAACAAAAACAAATATTCTGTTTATGTAATCTGTATAAAAAAAAAAGAGAGAGAGACATGTCAGTCGTTCTCGTGTAAGTTCATTATCCACTAATGTGAATACGCCTACGGACAGCGCGTGCTATTCATACGGTAATGATCTGAGGCGATCCATGCAAATAGAGTCAATGTCCATATCAACTCGATAAAACGCATCAAGTTTCATCAGTTTCATTTACTTTTGGGATGCGGTGAGAAATAATCCTGGAAGAATTTACCTCAGAAGAAGAGTTTTATTTTGAAGACCGACTTTATCCAGCGTATTTAACAGGTAAGCTATTTATTCTTATTTACATTAGTAAACATGATATTCTTTTTACATAAATATGTACATATTGAAAAGTTTGGCTTTTCCCAAATTTCTATACCAACAGAGATGAGTAAACTCAACTGAAATATGTTGAAATATAAAGTTTCTTTGTTATAAGCAATGTACTAAACTATAGGATGAACTATATGCTCTGTAATATAACATAAATATGATATGTAATATGTTATAAAAGTAATATAAACATTTAGGCAAGATGTCATTGGCCTGTTTTGGATAGTTTATGAAGTTATCGCAAATTTCTACTCATGTAGTTTTTGAATGTGTTAAATATATAATATAAAATATAATATACAAATTTTGTTCATGTACTGTCCAATAATACAGGACATTACAAAAATCATGTTTTCTGTTATGAGTGGACATTATATAATTGTTAATACTATAGTTGGTATGATCCTGTTATCAGCATGCTCACCGATGTTTGCTTTATTTATTTTTTTATTTTTTAGATGTGAGAATGACAGTGACTAGATACCGGCCCTCATGAACCTGGACCACAAACTCTTACCTGACTCTCCCCAAACTGTTTTTATTTTTATTTTTTTCTGAGAGTGTTGTCTCAGTTCTGCTTAGGCTGCCAGGGCAAATACAAAGGTCACAGAGTCAAATGGACAAATGTGAGCATCATTGAGCTGTACAGCTACATTGTACTGAAATTCTATATCATTACGGTGAAGGTGAGCTCACTGACTGGAAGCAGGGAAGTTTTTTTTCTCCAGTAACATTAAACACCTTGTAAATGCCAGGTATGTGATGTTCACTTATATATTTGAACATGATTTGTTTCTAGGTATGACTGTGTACTCAAAATGTGCCTTTGACCCTCATTTATATTTGGATTATATTGTCAACTATATTCTAAATAAACTACAAACAAAATATATATATTTCTCTTGTCCTCACATTCTTTCTTGTAGTTCCCTCTCAGTCACATTCCTCACCGAAAGGCTCATTAGGGGGCGGGCTTAATCTCCTCAGGTGTGAATCACATCATTATTCATGATCATTCATGCCTACACACGTAGCCTTTGTAAACAAAAAGTGTCTTACAAAATTTAAATCAATGTATTGTTTTATGTGAATGAGTGGGCAGGATGATTTTCACATCGTTTTAAAGAAACACCTCTAGGCTACAAGATCCAGTTCTCAAAAGTCTTGTGAACAAATGTTTAGTATGTGTTATATGGCCTTATTTCAGTTACTTAAAAAAAATTTCAATAACCACGCATAAATGTTATTTTCTCAAAAATACAAACATGTACATACATGTTGCTCACATATTATTGTAGCCCTATTTGTGCTGAATACAGTGTAATCAGACTTTAGCCGTTAATATGTTTATAAGCAGCTGATAAAGCACAAATGTCAGGGCATGTCAACACTTCTCCAGGGCTCAAAAATATGAGGTTAGAATTGTTGCATTATTCCAAATAAACAGATTGAGATTCACAAATAAATGTAATGAGATTAACAAAACAGATTCATTTTGCACCATGGAAAGGAACTGTATTCTATGGGCGCCGTATTCTTAAAACACCCCATTTCCAAAAGATTATTGGAGATTAGGGCTTCTTTAAATTTTCATCAGGATCAGTGAATCAGGATAAACTCAGAGTTATACACAAATTATGATCACTCACAGATCCCGAGCATCATGATCAATAACACCCTCTCTACACTGGACGCAAGCGGCGCGACACAGTGTGTCAAAAGCAAATAGTAGACTATCCATTATATATTATCAGTGATACTGTCTACACTGGATGTGACGCAGCGCAACACGATGATTCACCCACAGTAAATGGATGCCACTTCTACTTCTAAAGTACTACATGCACTTGCTCTAATTTACACAAAGGACAAATGATTCACACATTCGCTTTGACTCGTCCAGTGTAGACAGCCTTGCACAGGGTAGACACAATGTAAGACATGACACAACTGCTGGTTTTGCCTTTTATAGCACAATTGCAGTGACAAATATAGGTCATGATATCATGTATAATACCAAATATGAGCCCAATTAACAGTGATGTAACAGTACGAGCCTCAGCATCACTGCAGCTGTACTCGGGTTTTGTGAGTGGATAATGCAAATAAAAATCTTGCAATACTGAAAAATACATCTTTGCATTTATTTTGGATGCTGTAAGTAACTTTTACAATCAAAAACTTTTAAGTTTGATTCATATGAAATATTATTTGTGTGATCAAGTCTTTTAACCGATAGATAAATATGCATATCACTTGTCTACTAGGCATTTCATGTTTAAATGCATGATATCTCAAGCATCGCATCGCATCTGCAACAACCTGTCACACGTTCAAAAAGAACCCACTTATATTTTCTCTACAAACAATGGGAATCATAATACATGTATTTAATGTTTAGAATACTATTTATAATGGCTCTATAGATTATTAGATTCTCAGAGCTGCTCATGTGCATCATGATTGAAGAAGTGGGAAACGCTGTTGGCTATAACAGTAATTTCAAACACATTTGTAATTTTTTTTTATTTGCAAATCTCATTTTATTTATTTGTGAATTTTATAAATTTTTGTGAATCTCAATCTATTTATTTGGAATAATGCAACATTTCTAACGCCATACAAAAACACCCTCAGACCCCAGAGGGTAAAAAAACAACAACCGTAAAATCTTACTGAGGCCAAACTTTTGAACTGTAGTGTATATGCTATACATCTTAATCTGAAAAATAAGTGCTCTTATTTTTCAACCCCTCCCCTCCAATCATCTGGCCTCATTCTGGTATGCATTGCCCACTTTTCACGATCCAATCGATTCAATAAAATCTAGTACCATCCTACTTTTTTCTCTCATTGAATATTGTTTCACTCCAAAATACATCTCATATCATGAAAGTAAAATTTGTTATCAATGCTGTTTTGATGTTGACTGTAAAATACAAGCAAATTCAGCATTGTAGCTATATAAGTATTTCAAGTGTCGTTATGATTTAGAACAAATGAAGAAAATCAGTTAAAATTTTTGGACCAATACTGTGCAATACATCTGTAAAGACAATGGCTGAGTAAAGACTGTTTTAATGTAGCATGAAAAAGACCATGTGTTTAGTTGACGTCAACAGAAGTTACACTCGCATGATAAACTAGGGCCTCTGGAAAGCCAGTGACGTGTGTTTCCGTGAGTGACAGCGAGTATAACAGCTCAAGAGTGTGTAAGTGGAGGTAATATCATCCAGATTGTTTGAAGTTTATCTCTGCAGTAGACAAGGTTTTCTGTCAGTGCCAAGAATATGTTTTTAAAAAGACAAAACGTATCACTCTCAGACTGTCCTGTGGTTTCTCTCTTGAAAATAAGGATAACTTGTAGTAAAACTTTTTAAAAATGCCTCATAAAAAAAAAAAAAAAAAAAAAAAACCTACTGTACCTCTTTACAGGTAGTATTCCATAATAAGAAAAATGTAGAGCAGAATATGATCTTACACATCAGGAATTAATTGAAAAGAAGAGGTTGAAAAATAGAAGTTAGCATCCATAGGATTTTTCCATTGGCTTTTGGATTATTGCAGAAAAAAAGCTCTGTGACCAACAAAACTTTATGATTACACATATTGTTCATTGTTTTAATCTTCACAAATGAACATCTTTTGAAGCCTAAATTCAGTTGCCAGAAGTAAAAAGCTAAATGTAGGCGGTAAACAAACTACACCATGGTCACATGACTTCAACATCACCATCATTAGGCTTCCAACAACTCTTTTAGTCTTTATTTACAATCTACTAGTTGGAAAGTTTAAGTAAGAATAGTGTGCAAGAGTGTAATTAAGAACACAATGAGGCTGTGAAAGCGACTAGTGAGTAGACGAGTTTACCTCTTCGGCTGATTGTTTAATGTCCCAGACAACCTCTGTTGTCCCATTTAGCCTCTTGTTAGGAACTGCCTTTTACAAGACAAGTAAAAGCTTTTAAAAAATCACAAGGAGGTATTACTGATGTATTTTATATTGTAAATAAAACATGAACATATCTTGAGCTTGTGACCTTATTTCAGACATTTAACCAAAAACCCTTTAAAAAAAAACATTGACTTCCAGACAATGGAAGTGGAAGTGCTAAAATGATAACTCGTTTCTGGGTATAATTACGAATATAATTACGACTACTGATAGATTAAAATTAATCGCAATTAATCGCACATATACCGTGAAATTAAGCATACACCATTTGTCTTGTTTAACATGTTTATTTTGTCATTGTTTGCTATATCCAGCAAAATAAACAATCTGATTGAAATACAAAACTGAAGCTTTTTTCAAGGTAAATTTAGAAGTCTTTCCAAAAAAGGACACTTAGAGACTCCAAAATGACACCAAAAAAACAAATTATATGAGTCCATATAATTCATAAATTAATGCACTCCAAAGAAAAATAAAACACCCACGAAAAAAACATTACAAAACAAAACTTTTCGGAATTCAATGTACAGTGCAACAACAAAGAGCTTGTTGAGAGCTTTTATTGCTTGTTTACATTTTAGACCACATGGAGATGCCAAAAAAACAAACAAAAAAAAAAACCCTAAACCAACAGCCTTGACCTGACTGCATTTACCTATTACAGTACACGGATCCATTCAGAATTACTAAACACAGCAACATACACATGACAGATAAAAACATTATCCTGAATGTGTGTGGAAACAATGTACTGAATGTACTGAAATGTGTCTGTGCATAAATACAACGTGTGATCAGTGCATCGAGAGTGTACATACACGATTTGTTTGCGCAACTATATAACGGACTCATGCGTGCTTACTGTGTGACTCTAATAATATAATATAATGTGACCTGGAGTATATGGCTGTTAGGAATGTCGACCAAATTGACTACGCCACCCCCACTTTTCAGGGATAAGGGACCCTAACGATGATATTTTTAACACAGGTAGTTCAAATAAATGAATTAGAAGCCAGAGTACAAAAAGGGTTACACTTTATTAAAAAGGCAGGTACAATCCTTCTCCACATATAGTATTGTTGAAATAATCTGGTTGGCAGCAATATTAATGTAAAATGTAAATATAAGAGAAAAAAACAAATCAAAACAACAAAGAAAATATGAATATGATACCCAAAATGAAGCAAATCAAACTTGAATCATAAACTGGATAACACACCACACGAGAGGAAACACAAAAAACCAAAATGAATCAAAAACACTCAAACCATACGTGAAACAAGCAAACCAAATTACGCAAACCAAAATAAGACCTCCCATACAGTGGTACACCAATCAATAAAACAAAGATTGTACAACAAAATGAATACCGTAAAAATCACGGAAAATTATAATGACATGAAAACCCAATACACTAAATATAAACCAAACAACACAAACTAGACAAATAAACCTCAAATTTTAGTGGGAAAGAAACGGTGGCACTAAACCCGAAGGAGGATTTGAAACCTGTAATTAAAACCATTTCACATTTTTATTACACATAAAATCATCATATTCCACCTTAAAACAAACGTATAAAATACTCGCGTACCTTCTAACAATACGCTATGGCTCACTTTGCTGACTGTGAGACATAACAGTCTCGTTAAAGGCAGAAGTGGATTGCAACGCAGTCTATTCCGTATGATTGTCCATGGATGCTGACACTCGTAACTCAGCAGAGTATAAACACAAAAGTGACCCTAAAATAACACATCCTAAATTTATGGCACCACGTTTCATATCAGTTACAACTCATCAATGAATTTGACCATACACTTACATTAGGTTGCTGAAACCCAACGCAGAGTTGCACGCGCACAGCGTTTTCAGATCAACAGGTCGTCAGCACAGAAATAATCCTAAAACACATTGCGGGCATATTAGACTAACATTTCTCATTAAAATCTACTCCTATGAATAAAAATCATGTTTACTCACACTAAATTATCGAGAGCAGCAGTCACACACAAGCAGTTCTTCCAATGCGCCAGAGAGAACCCCACACACAATCGTTCATCGAGCGGAGAACGAGAACAAACGCTGTTTCATTGAAGCCCGCGAGACTTTAAAAGTCACCTGCCCTATCACGTCACCTGCCCCTTAAAGGCATAACATGCTCATTCCGGTTACAATAATATAATATAATATAATATAATCAACATTTGAAGTGGATCAAAACCTTTCATCAAAGTTGTCCTAAAACCTTCTTCTTAGGACAACTTTGAACTTTTTCGATCCACTTCAAATGTTGACTACTGTAATATAATATAATAGTAAACAGCATCAACACTGGGTTCAAGTAAAAAAAAAAATGAGAAAAATTTGTACAGTACAAGCAACAATTAAGGTTACAAGAGCAACAATAATTTAATGATCTGAAAAATATATCAAATTAACAAAAGTCCAGATTCAACCAACTTCCTGAATGAAGTGACAGCTACTGTAGTACGAGTTTTATGCGATCCCATGATTCCTGCAATGAACTGGGACTCTCATAATGGAGTGGCTGTTGAAGGGAGCTGTGGGCCAAAAGGTCACAGGTTCAAATCCCACTTAAGTCCTTCACTGACATATCCCGTCTGTCAGGGGCTCGTGCTCTAATAAAGTCTGTTTAATATAGAGGGGATGAAATGGAAAGGCTGCTGGAAACTCATCTGAGATGTCCACACTCCAAGTCCCATGAGGTGTCCTTCACTGTGGGTCTTACACGTGTTTATGACTAAATCCACAACAGATCCTTGTCTTGGCATGCATCGTCAGTGTTTCTGTGGCATTCACACTAGGCACTGCAGCAGAGTGACTAATGAGCTAAATTTGTGTATTGTATTGGGTTGCTAGGCAACTCTTTGATTTTTCCATTGAATCACTGTGCTACATCATGGAGACTACTGGAATACATCTCAGTTTCACTTCAGACAGTTGTAATTTACTCCCTCCAGCAATGTCGAGAGCTCTAATGTAGAACAGCTGACAGTAGTCAGAGATTCAATTAAACTATTACAATGACATTCCGCAAGTAGCTCTCGGTCCTTAGTTTTGGAGCAATGATTTTGGCCAGAATTCACAAGTGTGCCATGGACCGTCTGACATACACCACATGCAAAAATGCCTTAAAATCACTTACACCAGTCTAATTGTTTAGCTTCTTCGCAACGGACTCTATGCACAGTAAAATCTCGGCACTACAGAAGCTTCCATTACAGTATTTTCCCATAGCAAACTTTGGTAGTAGCAAACTGTCAATCACAACTAACTATACTAGAATATAGAATATTATATATATTAGTAACTAGAGCAAACATAACGTTTTAGTATATTAAAATGTAACATGTTAGTAATGAGTTCCAGAAGCTTCTTTAGCATAAAGGTGGATTGTAAACATATTGCTTTGTCCTGTTGTGGGACACTTCCCTGTAAGACTACTTTTTTTTTTTCTTTTTTCTTTCATTTGTGTATTTTTCTCACAATTTCCATACACTGCACTGGTAGTTGTGTTGGCTATTGAGGCTAAATGCGGAAGTGATTGTGCATACAGTCCATTTAAAGAAGTCAGCGTGTTTTTATGATTACAAGAAAATAGTAGTTACATTTCTTGAGAGTTTGAGAGAGAGAGTTTTTTTTGCAAAACTTGGTATTAAGTAAAAGAGCACCCTTGAGCACTTCAGAATTACAACTCATTTCAGATTTGATACCACTAAACACTATGTAAATAAAAACCAACCAACATTGGTTGTGTTAAATATTCAAATATACTGTTTGCTGTTTAACTCAATGGTTTTTGGATGGAAAGTGGACAAGACTTTGTCTGTTGACAAATGGGTTGAGTATACTGATTTATATACAATTTTGGGCCAGTTCCTGAAGTCTAACTCAATTATTAAAATGATTTATTTAATCATCATGGTTTTAAACGTAATAATTCATATTCATCTGAAGATTTTCATGGTTTAATAATTAAGTCTGGGTCTGGGACAAGAGTAAAACAATAAAATCCTATAATTAAAAGTAGTTTGCAAGAAAGTAAATGTTTAAGGCATGGTAAGTAAGTTTCCATTTTTTAACTTAAACTTCTTATAACAAAAAAGTTGATATCAACAACAGGTCCCAGAGGTTGAAGAAACTGCTTGTGAAGTTATGAGCAGCCATATCATTTTTACATTCAGGTTACCATTGCCGTCATCTAACACTCACATAAATTAAAAAACACTTATAATATTAAATTCATCTTTAGCAAATCTCAAAATCAATATATCAATCTTTCATACTGTACATTATAATGTAATAAAATATAATAAAATTCAGTTGTATTGTACCATTTACAACATTTTGATTTAAAAAAAAAAAAAATGTATTTACTTATTTAGACAAAATAATACAGAATTTTAATATGATCCATTTATCGGTTATCAGCCATAACATTAAAATAAATGATCAGCTTACAGTTATGAGATGGATTACAGGCTGAGCTTACATCCTATTGTGTGTTCTTTACAGTGCTCTGCTCAGTGTGGACTTGGGCAGCAGATGCGGACGGTTCAGTGTCTGTCGTATACAGGACAGCCCTCCGTCGAATGTCCAGACTCACTACGGCCCAACACTATGCAGCAGTGTGAAAGCAAGTGTGACGCTACACCCATCTCCAGTGGCGACGGTAAATTAATCACCCTTCTGCTAATCCCATGAAAGAGTGGTGATGATGACTTTTGTATGAGCTGCATCTGGCTTTGATCATAGTTGACATTTACAAAGTTTGTGGCCTCTGTGTTCAATTTTGAATTAACAAAGGATTATATTGTTCTATTCTTGCCCGTTATTAACTACCTCTGTTTGGAATCGAGGCAGGACACTATTTAGGCAATCCTGGATTCAATAAAAGCTCCATGACCCTCGCGAGATGGATCCCTATTCAGATTCCTTCAGAGGGGAAGCAGTGTTAGATTATCTCTCCTAATGGACCCTAATGGGATTAGTTGCATCCTAATCAACAGCAGTGACGGAATGTCTACTTTCATTGTCATCAGCCATGGCAGTTTAAAGACTCTAATAAGAATCGCAATAATTGTGATAGGGCAAGTTAGTGCGCTGCCACACTAATCCAGATGGCCGTCTGCCTGCGCTATGAATCAGGTCGCTCTCTTTTTACGCTGTAATTACCATAAGAGGTCTGTGTCCAGGCCCTGAGTCATGGCCTCTTTTAAGGGAGAGTTTTGGCCTTCATGCAAAGGAAGTCTATTAGTTTTCCAGTGCTACAGGGTCATGTAAGATTCTGTCCTCCTCCAGAGATGGTCTTACTATTGAGAGATACCAACCTCCACTGCTCTACCAGAAGGAAAAATCATAACGGTCAACTTGGATCATGTATGCCTTGATAACTAATCACATTACAACCTTGACTTCATTGAATTTCTGTCAGAGTTATGCGACATTCAGTTACTGTTTGCGAATACCATAGAAATGAATGAGAAGTGTTGAAACTGAATCCTACCTGTTGCAAAACTGTCAGTGACTTAAACAGCAATTTTGTCAGGTATATAAACTCTAAAAATAGGTCAATCCAAAATGAATGTTTAATGGGAAACATGTTCAATATTAGCGGATAAGCTGTCGATACATTAAATAAGCTATTTTCCAACAAAAGCAGTTTATTCAGCATAGTGAAGCCTCTCCTCCATTGACATCAATTCAAAATACAGCCACTTTTCTTTCTTTTTTTGCTAAACTTAGAGCTTTTGCCCTGCCTCCCACAGAATAACCAGCTGTCCTTCATATTCATGATGCATATTCATATTCATGCATGTTTATTTTATATTACAGACACAACCTCAAGCAATCGCAGAAGTACTATGATAAAATGCACACACACTAATGTCAACATATCAGTTATTCAATGTACATAGCCATGTACATTTACAATACGTTACATGCTATAAAAACTTGCACTGGTGAATATTCAGGGTAAACAGAAAATATACAGTGCCTAGCCAAAAAAAAAGTCGCTGTTTGGATTTTAATAGGCAAATACTTAAGAGTCTATGGATTGATCATTATTACAGTGATTATTATTTTTCTAGCATGTTATATGTTTGGCAACGGTTCTTTTAACCCTAAAAGATGGAGTGTGTAGCTTTTCATTTCTTAAACAACCATATATTAAGAGGTATCATGGCCATATTCCAGGATGACAATGTCAAGATTCATCAGGCTCAAACTGTGAAAGAATTGTTGGGAGGGAGCATGAAGAATCATTTTCACACATGAATTGGCACTGACCTTAACCTCAGTGTAAGTTTTCGGGATGTGCTGGAGGAGACTTTACAGAGTGCTCACCTCTTGCATTGTCAATACAAGATCTTGACCAAAAAATGATGCACCTCTCGATGGAAATAAATGTTGTGATGTTATTTCCATCAAGAGGTGCATCAATTTTTGGTCAAGACCTTGTATTGACAATGCAAGAGGTGAGCACTCTGTAAAGTCTACTCTAGCACATCCCAAAGACTTTCAATGAAATTAAGGTCTGGACTCAGAGGTGCCAATTCATGTGTGAAAATGATTCTTCATGCTCCCTCACAACCATTCTTTCACAATTTTAACCATGGTGAATCTTGACATTGTCATCCTGGAATATGGCCATGATGTGTCTTCCTACATGGTTGTTGAAGAAATGAAAAGCTACACACTCCATCTTTTAGGGTTAAAAGAACAGTTGCCAAACATATAACATGCTAGAAACATAATAATCACTGTAATAATGATCTATTCATAGATTCTTAAGTATTTGCCTATTAAAATCCAAACAGCGACTTTTTTTTGGCCGGGCAGTGTATAATCAAAACTGAAAACTAATTAAGCATATGTCAGTCAGTCGGTTTTTTTATTTATTTATTTTTTTGTCAACCTGCCAGCTAACTAGTTAGCCTCCTAGCTTTGCATAGTCCAAGGCAATTATACTCTTAAGGCTGCGTGTCCACCAAAGTGTTTTTAGCCAGCTGAAAACACTAGACGCTCTGCTGAAAATGCCTACCTGTGAGCACTTGAGAGCGCTTCGGCATCGCAGCGTTTTTTCAGTTGAGACGCTTTGTTGCTATAATATGGAATATCCGCGGCACTGTTACTTGTAACTGATTTCGCAGATCATTTGTTTCAGACTAAAAACGTCGACACAATGTAGAGTACTTGCTATGTATGTTCAGAGACCAGCAATATTAATTTCTCATCCATTTTGTTCCGTTCTCTGCTTGTTGATGTTGTTGTAAAGCAAGAATGTTGTGACAGTTGCTCAGCACCTCGTTACGCTACGCAATTGGAAAACAGACACTTGGAAAAAACAATTGGAATTGGAAAAAACAATTGGAAAAGTACACTAGCCGCACTAGCCGCTGGAAAAAAAACGCTTTGGTGGACACACAGCCTAAATGATTAGCCTGCTAGCTTACATACTATTAGTCTGCCAAGCTTAGTACTTAGTTAAGAGATTAGCCTGCTACCTTAGCATACCAACAATTATCATTCTAGCTTAGTATATATAGAATTTGCTACACTATCACTACTGAATTGTACTATTTACTATTTGTAGCTACCTCTGCTACATAAGGATAACTGGAAAGGCTAATTGGATTATGAAGAAGAAGATAGTTATAACATGATACATTTTTGAGACTACCTATTGCGGTACTAGAGGGATAAAATCTTGCACAACAAAAATTACTTACTGGAAATTTATCATGTTGTATCTGATTAGGACACCATCTAACATGAGGATGGAATAGATAGGAAATGAACATTAGCACAGGCCAAGTTATAAAACATCCCGCTGACACTGTACCATCATTCGTTGACGGGACAGTAAGATTTATATGGACCGCTAAATATCATCCATGTGATGAGATGACAAATTCTGAGTCTTTCCATTGAGGCTGTCTTTGACAAGTGTATTAAAACTTAAGCCATTCACCCCCTGGACTGATTACCGCCTGGATTCACACAGACATCTGAAATATGACTCGTATTCTAAGAACCCAAAAGGTTGTCCTCAGAGGAAATGCAAACATGCTTTTCATTAAATGATAGGCAAGTCCATATTCCTCAGCATTTTAAAGTGATAGGTAATCCAAAATGAATAGTCTGTCATTATTTACTTTGCCTCCATGTTGTTCTAAACCCATTTGTATTTTTTCTTCCATGGAACTCAAATGGTGAATGCTTGAAGAATTATCCTGTCTACTTTGAAAAGATTTTTAGTGAATAGCAACTTAAATTGCAGTCTATTTCTCACACAAATCTATCATACAGCTTTGTAAGTCTTGGAATACAGCGCATTCCAAGACTGTTCTCGTTTGGAGTACTTTCATGATATCTTTATTCTGATTTTGGAGCTTGACAGTCCCAACTCAAATTCATCTTTTGTGTTCCACAAAAGTGATACAAGTTTGGAAAGACATGAGGGTGAGTGAATAATGACAGACTTTTAATTTTGGGGTGAATCATCCCATCATTAACACAAGCCTTCAAGTTTCCCCTTTGTTGTTCCCCTGCATCGACCACTTTACTCACTCCTTTTCTCTTCCCTTAGAGTGCAAAGACGTAAATAAGGTGGCATATTGCCCATTGGTGCTGAAGTTCAAGTTCTGCAGTCGTGCGTACTTCAGGCAGATGTGCTGCAAGACGTGCCAAGGACACTGACCCTGCGGAGAGAAGCAGAGACAGATGCTGCAACAAGGAAAGAGAGAGAGAACTGGCAGAGACAAAAGCAGACCAGTGTTGGAGGAGTCAACACTGGGCATGGAGAAGGAAGCCTCTCTTTCTTGCTCTTCAACACATACATAACTGCTTTTAGCCCTGTGGAACCCAAACCACTGCTCAGCACTGTGCTGACACACCTGTTTTATTTTCACTTCTGTGAAGTGGGAATGTATAAAATGATCATTATTGTTGTTATTTTTATAATAATAATAATAATAATTGCTAATGGTTATTATTATTATCAATGTCTTTCTGTTGTTATAATCCAAAGTGCTGGACACAATGCTCACAGAAGTAGCACGGCAGAGGTTTACTTCAAGGCGCCCATCTACAGGAGTTCGGGATGTTGGTATATCCCTTAGTCTCACATACACACTCCTCCCATGGATCTGTTGGCAACACTGCATCGATACTGAATCGATAACAATTGCTCGCACTCACAGCGTCAGAGCAATTGGAAGTCATTTGTTTTCAATAAGAGTTGGTGATTTGACGCAACGGAAGCATCGGCTGATGGTGATGTGACAAAGTACCACAACCAACAACGGAAGTGCAAACACTGCCATTCATGTGATCTGCCACCTGATACAGTTGTATACAGCAGTCCAATAGGAAAGTTTCCAAGCAATGGACAGTACAGCGACTTGGTGACCACAACATGAGCTCCTCTTTAGGGCATAAAAATGTTCATATTTTCCACCCAAATGATACTTTCCACCCCTAAAAACAAATCTCCATTAGCTCCTGGAGGGCTACCTTTCTGCAGACTTCAGTTCCAACCAAGCTCCAACACGCCTACCTGTAATTTTAACTAAACTCTGCAGGATGGTAGCCCTCAACAAGCAGGGTTGGCTACCCCTGATAGAGATTGAATTGACGTTTGATTTCAAAAGTATAGAAAAGGAGTATCCAATCCTGCTCCCTCCTGGAAGGCCACTGTCCTACAGAGTTTAGCTCCAAGCTGCCCAATACACTTATCTCAAAGTTTCTAGTAACCCTGAATTCTTCAAATAGCTGTGTGTTTAATTGAGGTAGGAGCTAAACTTTGCAGGACAGTGGCCCTCCATGAATAGGACTCGACACTCCTGGTATCGATGGTTAGAGCCTGTGTTGGTCAGCTTGAACAGTTTCTTTTTGTGGTTGGATGGAGTTAGATATGCATGTGGTTTTATTGAAATGAATAACCTGGAACTTCTATGTATATTTACTCGCTTGGCAGACACTTTTATCCAGAGTGACTTACATTGCATTCAAGGTTAACAACCCTTGACCTCAGAGTTGTTAGCGGCAGGCTCTACCAGTTGAGGAGCTTCTAAACTTGACAGCCCTAGTTGTTACACTTTTGACAATAACTTTCTAAAATAACATTGAGAACCAAGGGCCAAAGACAAACAGGGTAGTGCTTCTGGGCGCTTTGGTGCTGAATTTGTGCAGGAGAAATCTCAATTAGAGCTTTAGAGTCCAGATGTTCAGTTGCGTTAGCCACTATTGTCTGACACTCG
Source organism: Mylopharyngodon piceus (assembly GCA_039654765.1). NCBI lineage: Eukaryota > Metazoa > Chordata > Actinopteri > Cypriniformes > Xenocyprididae > Mylopharyngodon > Mylopharyngodon piceus. The sequence continues at coordinate 24,473,065 of CM077438.1, read as the reverse complement.
AACAAGGCCTGAAAATCAGATCAGTTCCAAAGGGACATATCTATTATTGTGTCTCTAGAATTATTGTGGACACCAGAGAGACATTAATTGCGATTGTGATGTGATTCTGCTTTATGGATCCGTATTTTGCTTTAAATTCTGGGGTTCTGACATCTATGCGTCTGTTCCGGGGCCCGGCGTGTTCCAGACGCTGTAATTTTCACACAAAATGTGTGCTGCAGCCACAGTCCACCACATTATCAGCAGTATGCACAGACAATTAATCAGCACAGGGATGATTTGCTTGGAGATCTCCAGGTCTGTGACGCTGATGCATTAGTAAAGTTAAGTGAAGGGCCAGTGCCTGGGTAACCTGCCAGATCCTGCAGATCCGGTTTGCCATCGACTACCTCCAAAACACCCCCTCTTCTTCCTTCCCTGAGATCACAGTGCGTTTAGCCCACACTCTGAAACCCTCCACACTCAATGGTGCTTTTCTTCCCTCAGTGGAGGACTGTTTGTTCCACTGCCCTTCTTCCGTTCATCATTTGAGTGGGCGGCTCTACTGGCCCCATGGTGCTATAAGACCTTGATGCATTCTGGGTATGTGGTCTAAGCAATTGACAGAAAACCAAGAATACTTTAGCTCTGTTCCAAATTCTAGTGAGCTTCCTACCTAAACAGGCTTTTTAAGGCATCATAGGTGTGTTCCTGATGTGAAAGCTGTTCCAAAAAGTAAGCAGTTCCTTTTTATTACACTTTTTTTTTTTCATCAAAGTCTAAGGTGGAATAGCATATTTCCTTTGCAAAGGCAATCCCAGAATGCATTGTGTTGATCTCAGTGTAAAATATTCTAGATTGCAGACTAAGTGAAAAATAGAAATATTTGACTCAATACTAAAGAGTATGAAAAATATATAAAAATACAATTTAACCCAGTACTCATGTACTGTGCATTTTTATGCTTGTTGGACTATTGCGCATTAACTTAGCAACATGCTAACATTAAACTCCACTGGAATCAATTTTGAGTCAAGTTTCCTGTGCACTTTACGAATTCTATTTGTGTGGCATGTAGAGATGTTGTCTACATAGTGTTCCAAATCAATCAGTCAATAGGTTCTATTCCTGTTAGTACTTGAGCAATGCAAGAGCACATGCTAAGTATGCTAAATATGTTCAGCAGGACCGTATGTGCATGTTGGGCAAGCGTTTACTTAAGCATACTTACGTAAGCCATGTTTCTTGACATAAAAAGCAGCCGGCTATGTAAGACATAGACAGAAAAGCAGCTCGCTGAGTTTTGGAACAGAGCTTTAGCATATTTGTTCTGTCTTTCCTTCCTATCTGTCCTTTTACCTCACACTGGTTTAAGTTCATATGTAAACATTCCACCAGCTACATGTTGCATTTTTCCATCATCCATGACTGAGTGACTTTACCCTGCTCTCTTAGCCGAGGGAACATAAAATTATAGAGCATTGGGGGGGCCTCAATTTTAGATCTCACCTTTGTTATGGGACACAATTGAATTATGGGACAGTTTTGTTTTTAATCATACAACCATTTTACTTTTGCTGCTGCTACTCTTTTGTAGCCACAAACAATATTAATTGGTTATGTATTGTTATGAAATGTTTAAACTGGGATTATTCAAGAGTGAACCTTGAACTGCAGAACTGTAGGCCCAACATGCTGAGCATCCTGATATTGTGCTTTGTAAAATCCTAAGGCTTGAAGTACAAGTTTACTGGCTTTGGGACACGGACTCTCAACAAGACACTCAATGAAACTGGTACTGATCGCTGTGAACTTGTGTCTTTGAATGTCACATTGTTTAACCTGTACCTATAGAAGAGAGTTTTGCATTTTTGTGAATAGTTGCTTACATTTTATATTCAGTATTATTAATGTTGGTACACTGTTACTAATTTTTTTTTTTTTTCTTTTCATTTGTAAATTATATGCTAATTTATTGCCATGTGTCACTTGTCTTATGTATGTTTCACTGCATGCAAACTGAAATCTAGTCTAGTGAAAACGATGCAGTGGAATAACACCCTTCACAATCTTGTTTTAGTCTTGGTAAAATGTGAGTTGAATGTGTCTTTTTTGCTACTAGGGCGCTCTAAAAAAAAAAGTATGTCAGAATGCTTTTGTGTGAGTCAGTGAGTTTGAGTGTGTGTATGTTGGTATGGTATTACTGCACTGTTTCTCAAGGGCCAGTGCTCACAGAAATAATAATAAAAATAATAATAAATAATGGTAAATGGTGTCAAAGGGTAAGCAAAAAAATATATATTAACTTTAACATTCTCAGTCCTTTGGCTTGTACCCTTGGTGAATCCTACAATATGTAATGGATCCTGAATAAAATGACTTTAAAAGGGTTGCGTTTGCTTAGATGTTCTTTCCTGTGGTCTCCCACAAATGCCTAGTAATTTTAAATGAGTTTACTGCCTAAGAACAACAGGCTCATTCATTATAGGGTTAGTTCACCCAAAAAGGAAAATTCTGTCATCATTTACTCACCCTCATGTTGTTCCAAACCCAAATTGCATTCTTTCTGCTGTTGAACACACAAGAAGATATTGCAGAATGTCTAGTGTTCTGAATCTGCATGTATGACATGTCTAAGTGCCCTAAAATTGAGGAATATACATTTCTAATATTTTTTCACTGCTGAAGTGTTTAAACCTCAGGGGTGGGAAACTTGAGGTCCACTGTCCTGCAGGGTTTAGCTCCATCCCTAATCAATCATATAATTTATGGTACAACTTGCAATTTTCTAAGTAACCCTGAAGACTGATTATATTTTTTAGGTGTGTTTGATCAGGGTTGGAGCTAAACTCTGTAGGATGTTAGCCCTCCAGGAGCAGGGTTGGACACCCCGGTCTACCATAAAATGAGCTGTGTGAAACTCAACAAGAAAATCTAAAAAAAAAAAAAAATCTAGTTAAAAATGCAAAGATGTAGTCAACTAAATGTAATAATATCAGTTTTACATGTGAATATTACAATTTGCACAGTTTTTTTAACTCAAAATGCATAGATTGAGAATGGGGACTCTGTACAGGGGGCCCTGAGGCCAGGAGGGCCTATAAGGATTTTCTCTGAGGAGAAACAAGATTCTCAGGAACGAGATTTCTACTGGCCTCCTAATACACCCCCAAACTGTCACCCCGGAATGTGCAATAATGCAATGACCAGTTACAGGGGGCCCTTGAGACACCACTCATTGTCAATACTGTGGATAATCCTTTTTTTATTACCCTAATAGGGCAACGTATCTCAGGGGATACAGACTTTTCAAAATGTGTTAAATAGCAGCATGAGACAATGTAAATAACATCTTAAGACAATGTTCACAATTAATATTAGCAGGTGTACTGCATTTTTTTTTTTTTTTTGCTGAAAAAAGTAAGTAATATATGCCTACTTTCTACAAAGTCAGAATGTCCAGCACTATGGGCGGACATGTTGGATTTAGGTCAAACTGGCAAAACTAGCACAGAAAATTAACAACTACAAACCAAATAGACTCAACTACGATATTGACAACAGTATTGGATGAAAAATTCTCTCTCGTGCCTCCTACAAGAGACTAAAGAATATGTATCCTGTGGTACACGTTGCCTGTTTAAGGGTTAAATCAGTGTATTTATCTATTCATTTAGTGGGTAGCCATGTAACGTGAGATACTACTTTATTGCAAAATAAACCCGTCAAGAATGACCATCTGACTGTACGTTATTCCTTAATCTCATAATTCAAAAAGGGTTAGGAAAGTTTGTACACTAGTGCTGAAAATTTCTCTATAGACAAATTTAATGAATTTTTACTTCTGAAACCCAACTATTGTGCTATTTGAACACTTATGCCCTACTTGGCGTAATGCTAATGCTAATGAATTACAGAGTTCACATACTAGCAGCTCTGTTTTGTCTAAAGCAACTACTTTTGAATACCTGAAAGGCTGCTTAGGCTTCCGTCTTGTTTACTTGGAAAAAGAGAGAGAGAGAGAGAGAGAGCGATCGAAACAGAGACTGAAAGAAGATTAAGGACGTCTTAGCAGCTGGCTGCAACTGTCAGCTACAATTCGGCTGTTTACATGTCGACTCTCAGCATAGCCACAACAAAGATGAAGCAAGACAGCAGAGACACTTGCCAAGAAACAATTCCATTCTTTATCTCTTTGTAAACTAAAGGGACAGGCTGAGATGTCAAACGAAATAATGATATAGCATAACAGGGCAGCCCTATGTATGCATGGAAGCCAAAAACGGTTAAGTTGAAGCCTTTATGTTACAACTGTATAAGTGAATGTCAACACATTTCAGTCGATGGCAATGTTGTGAACAGCATTTGGTTTTGCGCCCCCAAGAGCCGAGCGTTCTCATTGTTAGCGTAAGGGGGATGTGCATAAGGCAATGGTGATCAAAGACATGCTGATGGCAAGATTGCACTTGCGTTTTTTACTTACCCAAAACAGATGTTTATCTTTGAAGGTTCTCAGAGAAGAACAAAGGCTTTGTTTACTCTGGAGTGGCTGAGCGTTTGCCTGAAAGTGCCTGACCTCAGGGGGTATGGTTTAATGCTGTCCCTATGTGGTCTTAGCCAGTGATGTGGACTTCTTCATGATAGATTGTTGAGGACGACAGTTACAGGCTCAAAGTCAAAACCAGCCTCCTGTATCACACATAATATTTGTACATTGGGATTATAACATTGGGATTAGGCACAATAAACAAGTTTTAGAGACAAACTTTCAGTTCTGGCACACATGCTGAAGACTATAACAATGACAAATAACAATAGCTGTGTTTCAAAACCAAGTGAGCTGCCTACCTAAATTTAAGGCAGGGGTTCTCAAATCTGGCCTTCAAGATCCACTGTTCTGAAGAGTTTTGCTCTAACTCTAATCAAACACACCTGAATAAGCTAATCAACGTCTTCAGGATTACTAGAAAGTTATAGGCAGGTGAGTTCGATCAGGGTTGGAGGTAACCTCTGCAGGAAAGTGGATCTCGAGGGCCAGAGTTGAGAATCCCTGATTTAGGCTGTGTACCTGGCTGTCCCAAAAAGTAGATACTAATATAGGCTGCATCTGAAAACTTAGGGAGCTGACTTATTGTCTCGCTGCCTTATCAGGCAATGACTTGTAAGGCAGCATTTGTGCATGAAGGCACCTCGCGAAACTGATTTCAGACAGACTTCTGAGGCAGCGTAAAGATTTAATGATCTACAGCAAAATAACGCAAAATGAATCTAACATTGGATTCGAATGTGCCTTGATGCCTTCCTACCTTTAAATGTGTCCTCCGAAGGCAGCATTTTCAAGTTTTCAGATGCATCCATAGACTACCTTGTTTCGGCCTAAGATAAGGAAATCCCAGAATTCACTGCAATGAGCTAAGTAGAAAAAAAAGATGACCGCTTTCAAATACTGTTACTCAAAACAATAGTATCAATAAAAATGCCACAATTTAATTATAAACGCACTATTTGACCCAATAGTTGTGTGTGGCATGTATTTTTGTGCATATTAGAATATTGTGTCATTAGCTTAGCAACATGTTAATTGTATTGGAATCACTTGAAATGAATCTCCAGTGCGCTTACATAACGCCCGGGGTCACAGCCTATGAAGCGTTTCAATTCAGCCATTTATGAAGTTTCATTTAATTTAGGTTGCTGCTTTGGAGGCTGTTTCCACAGCACTCAATTTTACATTTCTTAACAGCATGTTAAATTATAAGTCATTTTTAAGGTGTGACGCATCAAGCCAACAAAGAACTAGCATTGACAAAAGCAGACTGTGTTGTTGCCTCGCATCGTCTGCATCTAAGTCAAAAAGTTACGCTTGAACACCACAAAAACTACAGCCAAAGGCCAACTAGCACGTACATTATGTGCCTGAATTAGAGGAAATAGCAGCAGGTGCCAGTAGTCTGTATCTGCCATTCAAAAAGGGAAACCAGAACTAGTGCCAAAGATGCGGTAAACACCGCAGAAACTGGTCCGACAGACGCCCAACAGTCAGAATACTGACTTCTTGTCAGCATGAAATGTATCTGTTTTCTAAATGCATCTTAATGATCTTATTCAATCAACAATCTATCAATGTATCAGTTTTTTAAAAATGTTTTGACCTCAATTTTTAATCAAAATGTCATAACTCGATCCTCCATTGAAACATGCGGGTTTTCTTAAATCAATTATTTTGCTTAAAACTCCACCCTCTGTTACAATTGACCACAGGCTTGCATTCAGATCTGCCTCAATTCAGTCAACAACAGATGCATAGAACCAAGTCCTCGCCTTACATTTTTTGTCACAATACGGAATTCACAATTCTCACAGTTCTCGCAATTTTAAAGCTGTAAACTAATCTGAATCTGGGGGGGTGGGGGGGGGTGTATTTGGACATTTGGACAAGTGAATTTATGTTGTAAAAGTGCCTTCTTTTCAGTTCCATTGTGCTCTGTGTAGTTTTTCCCCTTAGAAAGCAGCTCTTATGTTGGAAGAGTAGTGAAGGCAACTCTCTGGGTTTTGGAACAAGGATATACATCACAAATCTGACTTCAATTCTATGATTCTAGTGATTCAGCTTTGTAGCCTATTACAGGCAGAGAGAAAATATCAGCACAAGTGCTTTCCAAGAACAGAGGGCTTCACTGAGGTGGGAACTCATTAGCACATCAGGGGCAGTTTTGATAAAAAGGTGTGAAAGGGATGAGAACCAGAATGTAACAACCCAATGAGGATTCTTTCTTTAAATAGACAGTTAATTACAGAAACTGATTCCATATGTTAGTATTATTCATAACGGGATATAAAATGCATGAATTCACCCAAAAATAAAAACTGTCATTAACTAACCTTCATGTCATTCCAAACCTGAATTATATATACCATGAATTTCTTTCTTCTGTGGAACACAAAAGAAGATCTTTTTTGTCCAATCCATTAATGAAAGTCAATAGGGTCGAAATGTTTTGTTTTGGACCCCACTGTCCTTCATTGTATAGACAAAGTAGTTGTAACAAATAACTTCAAAATAATTTTGTGTTCTGCAGCACATAAAAGAAAGTCAACATGAACAAGTACATGAAGGTAAATGATGACAGAATTTTCATTTTTGGGTGAACTGTCCCTTTAAGTTCTCCTGTCTAATTTTACTTCAACTGGACAGATGCTATCGGCATCATGCTGGTGTCCCAGTGATGTCAATCAAGAAAGATACACAGTGCTGTAACTTCCACAAATTTATTGTGTGCGCATGGGGTTGTGTGCACTTGTAAGCACTAAATGGCACACAGGAACATGTCTGGGACCCTGGGATAGAATTCATGATGTGCTTCAAAGAATTTTGGCTCTACTTGAACAACTGTTTTCCAGATAAATCACACAGGGCTGGTTTTGATCTGTGGCACCAAAAAGCCCTGAGCTCATGTACTCTGCTTCTGTAAAGAGATACAGGGGCAGATATGCTGAGGGGGAAAAAAAAAAAAAAAAAAAAACAGACTATAGCTTCATGATCTACAAGGCTTCAGCTGTTAATGAATCGGATGCACTAGAAGCTGATATGATGAGGTGTGGGAAATAACAGCCAAATGAAAAACAGTTCTTCGCCAGGAACAAGAATCGCCACCCAGTTTTCCCAGACCCATTGAGAGCATCTCAAGTGTTCTGACAGAACTTGGTTTGACCGAACAAGCTTCCACCAACAGCCCAGATGGTGTTGCTGGAAACACTGCACCCACGCTGGAGGCATGTCATAGAGGAATGTTGCCCTGAGGTTGGAGGGTCATATCATCAGCAACTGCTATCTGTTGAGCGCCTTCCAGAGGCTCTCCCAGGTTCGGATCCCAGCTCTTTTCCCACAGCTGACTGCCATATTGCAACACTTTTAGAGAAGATCAAAGCCAAATGGCTACTGAGCCGACAAGCTGGACAGCATCAGCCTTGCTTCACATTAACAGAGCATGCTCTTACCTTGAGGAGGAGTGAGATGGTTAAGCTTTCTCAAAATACACTGGGGGACCAAAAAAGTTCAGCAATCTAGTTAAAAAGATAGTTCACCTAAAAATGAATATTCAGACATATTTTACTCCTTTCATGCAAAACTAATATGCTAATAAGAATATGATTAAGAATTTGTGTCTGTTAAGCTCTAATAGAACAAAATTAGTCCACATGACTATATTCCAAGTCGCAAAACATGCAATTATTCAATGATAGGCCTTAACAGTCCCCTCTGCCAAAGATCTCAAATTAAATATGCTGCTTAAATGTCACAAATATGGTTGTTTCATAGGGTTGGAAACTAATGTAGGCTTGGGGTAAAAATGCAACCATAACAAACAAAAATGCCCTAAAACTTAAGATGGGGCAAAAACATGCCCCTGTATGAGTGCTTGTTTTTATAACGACCCACCAACTTGGGAAATGCGATGAACCCAGATGCGGGAGTTTATTTAACAAAAAAAAACCAGAAGAAACATTCAAGTAGCTTGAGGTGAGTACACAGGTATTAAAACAGTCTTTAGCAAGCTTGAATAACATAGGCTTGGAACGATCCAACGATCGCTACTGAAATCCACAGGGAAGTACTTCAGGTAATCAAAGCCAGTGATAGATAACTCCAGAACAGACTTTTCAATAAGCAGGAAACATAAACTTCAATCCATACTTCAAACTTGAAACTTCCTTAAACAGAAATGCAGGTATTTCCAGGTAAACTCAAAATCCATATGCACAGGTAACCTTCAAATCAAACTCAGAACATTCCAAAAGCAGGTTAACAGGCTATTTAGGTAATCACAGGTCACAGAAGAATCCAAGTACGGCTCGCTGCAGCCTGCGGTGGACATCCAACCCCGACGTCAGAAGTCACGCCCGTGCCCAAGACACCTCGTGAATCCCCACTAAACCACTTCACCAGAAATCCAGCCCTGCAGGTCATTTCATTGGTTACAGTGACGGGTAGGTTTAGGGATCAGTGTTGGGTGTAAGCAAACAGTACTGTGATTGACATGACCAATAAAATCTTAAGAATCAGCTGCAGGGCGGCATGGGCCTGGCTTCTGATGTCACACTTGGATGTGGGCCGGGTTGGATGTCCACAGCAGGCTGCAGCGAGACGCTTCTCGAAGAATCATTTATCTTGCCTATCGTGGTAAACAGCTGAGTAAACATGCAGGTCATTTCTTTCCACAGAAGAATCACTCATCTTGAACATAGTGAGCAGATCATGGATAAACAGGTAAGTAGACAAAGGTAAACTAATTTCCTTTGAAGCAGAGCTCATAGTGAGTCCCAGAATGATACAAGGCCAGCCGCTGACTGAGAGCGTGGGGTTTAAATGCAAGCCCAAGCCAGGCATTGATGAGTGAAGGTGTATGTGATTAGGGTGATTGCAGGTGACTGTGAATGCTAGTGGGGCAGAGTCGAGTGTACATGTGACATTTTCAAAAAAATTCAGTCGGTTCACTCCAAGCAGAATCAGTATTTTAACGTTTCTGTTCATGTGTTCCTTCTTTAACATTATCATTTCCCGAAAACAGTTTGATTAGAAAAAATACCAGTTAATAACGTAATTTTTTGTATTATTATTATTATTTTTTTTTTTGGCCTATATTTTATACCATAGCCTGAATTGAACTTTATACTAAGAGCTTGTGAATAAACCTCATAACTCAAGTGGATCCTCAATCTGTCGGCAAAACCTCATACAGCTCCACCTGCGCCTCAATTGTGAATGTGAAAGTCCTGTGTAACCCACATTAAAATATGGTCTAAATGAGTATAACTGAATACATAACTACATTGATTCATAATATAACAACAAAGATAATAAATATAATACTTCATGGTTCATAAATAAATGAGTCAAAAGTATACATTTTATTAAAGGGGTGGTTGACTATGATTTCACTTTTTTAACTTTAGTTAGTGTGTAATGTTGCTGTTAGAACATAAAAAGTTGCAAAGTTAGGACGCTCAAAGTTTAAAGCAAAAAGAGATATTGTCTTTTAAAGAAATCACTTTTTAAGGACTACAACAAACGGCTGGTAGGGACTACAGTGAGCTTCTTCCCGGGTTGGTGACATCACTAACCCTAAAATTAACATAAACCCTGCCCCCCGGGAACACGCAACAAAAGGGTGAGGCCATGTTATTGCAATACAGTACGTAACACAAATGCAATAGCATGTCATAAAAGCAAGATGACAACATAAGTTATAACCGTAATTAAACTATAACTGTTCTATCTTCATGCAGCATATATTCTCTGACTCTGTAGGCATTTTACAAAAGTTCCCACACGAGCGATTTATAGATTATCATGACAGAATATGCTTGCATGTTGTCTTGTTATCTCGTTCGTAATAAATCTTATGTTATTTAATCTTTATCTTCATCTTTATTAGAACCTGAGCGTTACAGAATACTGGACCAACCCAATGGATGAATGGGTAAAGTTCATCACTCCAGATTTCTTGGAGTATTCGAGGGAGTTTTTCCGGCTTGCAATCACCAGCTCCCATTCAACCACCCCATCGACCTCCCAGACACCTCAGGACTGGACTGGAGGGAAACCTTAGTTCGGTGTATGGAGAGCGTCGCGCCCCAGTCCGGAACCAACCCAGGTGAAAAAAAAGTACACTTCCATAATGTACTTAAACTGCTCTATTTTCGTGCACTAATTTTGTACTTAATATACAAAAATTTTTTAAGATAATCTTAAGAACATCTAAGTGTACTAAAATGTGCTATTTTGAGACACCATGAAAATTAACTAAAATGTGCTTTTAACATACTATCTCTGTATTAAAAATTGAGTTACCACTTGTAGTACACTTGAACCCAAAATTAGTGTGCAAAAATAGAGCACTTTAAGTACATTATGGAAGCGTACTTTTTTCACCTGCGAAGCCAGACCCAGAGCAAGTTTCATCACCATTGACCGCGGAGAAGTCACGTGAGCCCCCCGCAGACCGTGCGGTACCACCCGCCACGACGAGTGAGCCAGAAACCGAGGATAAGGGGACAGAGCTTGCCATCGCCCCGCAAGCGGTGCCACAGCGTGGATCTGACCAAGGGTGTGAGCCTGAGAAACCAGCGGCCGAGGGAACTGAGACGGAGGGCTGGCTGATAGACTTCTATGGGGACTTGTCAACTCCCACCCTATCCTAAATCATCTGTATTATCCAAAGAGAACTTTGAGAACTGGGAATTATTTTTTGTTCTAACCTGTGTGGACTGTGTCATAATTACCATTATCCTCTCAAGTCTCGTTTCATCGCCGCCACCACCACAGAGCTTGCAGCCCTGCGCTACAAGCAATGATGTCGAGCTGCAGGTCGAGCAACCACCAGCAGCATGGATCCGAGGCCAGAAATCCGCCTCCGGCCCTGGATCCCTTCACTCCATCTTCGTCTTGACTCTTCCCACCTTCGGCTCCACCAGAGGCCCTGAGTCTAGTGGCTCCTCCAGGTTCCCTTGTCCCACCGGCTCCCCCTTGGTCAGTCATCACACCACTTCCGCCACAGACTTACAGGCCATCCGCTGCACTCCGTCCACCCCTTCGGCTGCAGCAGGTTCCTCCTTCCTGTCTGCATCACCTCTGTCCTCGCTCACACCATCATTGCCCCAGCCCTCTGGTACTCTGGCTCCACCTACAACGTCACGACATTGCCTGGGTCTCCTGCACCAGCGATGTCGCTCGACCCTCGCTCTGTCTCCGTTGGACTGTCGGCTCTGGGAAGCTCTGGGCCTGCGCCAGCGGGACTCCTCCACCGTCTACATCTGGGTCTCGTCATCCCACTATCACCATCCCATGGATCCTTCCACCTTCGTCACCTCCCTGGACTATTTTGTTGGACCTCCTCCCGGTCGTCCATCCACCTCCTAAGCCACCTTCTGCCAATTTGTGCCATCCCTTTCCCAGCCCACTTCTCCCAGCCCTCCGCCACCTCCTCATTCTTCTCTCCTTCGCTTCACGGCACGTGGACGCACCTACCGGAGGGGGCGTTATGTCACAGTCATGTTCTGTTTCTTTTGGTTTTTCTTTTGTGTTCCTTTGTTCTATTTTCCTGCCACAATCCGTCACCACAGACACTAACCCCAATCATTACAGCTGTTCATTGTTTAAGTTAATCATCTGTGTATTTAAGTTCCTGCCTGTTTTCAGTTCAGTGTCCGGTATTGTTTGTGTCAAGTGCACACTGTCTCGCCTGTTGGCTTGTTATCTTGTTCATAATAAATCTTGTTATTGAATCTTCATCTTCATCTTTATTGGAACCTTAGTGTTACACTATAAAGAATGTGAATAAAATTATGCATAATTTTGACAATATTCATTTTGACCTTGTTTCATCTGCAAAGGGACCTGATGCATGCACTGGATTGTCGGTAAACTCACTGTTGACCGATAGGAGTTTCTAGATTTATTTTGAACTAAACAGGACATCAACCTTTTTTATACTTTACCTTTTTAAAATAAATAAATAAATAAATAAAAATTCTTCTTCCGGAACAATCTTTTTCCTTCAACAACTTTTCTTCCTTTTGGATGAACTGAATTACATTGCACAACAATTGAACTGAACTGAATATGCAACACATTTTTATTGTATTTTGTTTTATTTCATGTTCAATGTCATGATATAACATGAATGTTTCACTTTGCTTATTTTTGGTTTGATGAAATCATTCTCTTATCTGTGAAAAAAAAATGAACTCAGAAAACTTAGCAAAACCTAAATAGGTATAATTAATTAGCTTTTACTAATACTAATTAACCTTAATAGATTATTAAACCCAAGTGGATCCACTACACTAAATTAACTTATTTCTAACCTCATTTCTAATTATTCCTAAAAAAAAGGGGGGAAAGAAAAATTATTACTTACCTTTTGTCACCTGTAGGATTTTTTAACTGAATAACTGTTCTGTGTATTGTTTGTCTATCAATAGTAAAGTGTTGGACTTTTGTATCTAAAATCTGGTCTCCAGTCTAATTTTATATTTCTCCCCCCACGCCATTAGAACTGGTCCATTAGCGTAATAGTTTTGCTGGAGAACGCAAGTGCTACAAATTTGGCGAGCCAGAAGTGGCCAAAATAAATATAGAGTTAGCAACCAAAGACCAGATAACAGCATTTCAGCTAATTCATAATGGAAGTAATTCAAAAGAGCAGTGTGAAAATCCCTAACTCAGTTATAATTAGCAGAATAACTGGCACAGAAGCTGACGAAGAAATATATGACTTACTTAAGCAGTATGGATCTATTCATAGGATGATCCCAGAAGATTCCCCTGAGTCAGAGACAGTAAAAGAAGTTATCAAAGAATGCACATATGGCACAGCTGTGCAATCCCTTTTACCCATGTTACCACACAAGCTTCACAGATTCCATGCTAAAACTCAAACTGACATTACTTACCACATTAGCCAGTGCCTACACACCTGTAGTCAGCATATCAGTTACACAGACCTACCTCTCTGAGTTGAAAGAGGAAGTAAAACAGACTGGCAGAGATTTGGTGGCTGTCTTCAGAGAAGAACTCTCTGTCATCAGTGAAGCTGTTGACCTGGATAACACAGAAACCCAAAATGGTGAAATCAGACCAAACTCACTTGACACCCCAGAGCAACATGTTCCTGAAGCTACTGCCCAGGTTAGCCCTCCGTCCAGAACAGTTTGCAAGCCATATGTTCAGCCAGAATGTAACTGGTCTCCACTACTTGCACCTTCTGAAAGAAAGACACTGCCACCTTTCGAAACTTTCTGATGTCAATCCACCTGAAGTACAGAGAGTAATAGTTCAGCACATAGTAAGAAATGAAGATTCTGCTATGGAAGTACACACACCCCTATGACTCCGACCATTCTCTGGTCATTGCCCTCACCCCAGCAATAAAGTGGACTATGAGACATGGTGTGCCAATGTGGAATTGCTCCTCAAAAACACAAAAAAGCCAGATTTATACAAGTCTCACAAACTCCTTGAAAGCCTTTCATCACCTGCCACTGCCATTGAAACTGTTTATTAGAGGTTGCTGGGACAATATCTTAATATCTGAACTGCAGCTAGAACAGAGGAAGCAGAACCCACCCACCTTTGCAAAACTTCTCCTGTTACTCCACACAGCAGAAGAGAAACAGACCCCCAAAGCATCCCGCATAAAGCAGTACTTCAATGCATCAAAGAAAAAAGCATCTGTGACAAGCAGGGAAGGCCGAGAGCCGTGGGGGGACGGCACGAGGCCGGTGGCGCGAGTGATAATGAGAGACAGCTGTGCGCTGCACCAGTCTCGTATCTCATGGAGGAGCTCCGGAAGCATAAAAGGGGGTGTGACGACAGTGAAGGACGAGAGAGGACCAGGCCTGGATTTGTGTAATGTTTTTATTATGTTTGTGTGTGCGGCAGTCGTCCGTGAGGGACTGCCGCCATTTACTTTCATTTTGTTGTTTGTTTATTTTGGAACTATTAAAGTGTGTTAAACGTTCGCCGGTTCCCGCCTCCTTCTTCCCACATCTACTAACCTCACTACAGCATCATGCCATTATCAAGACATTTACTTCCAATATGAGGGAGAGTGCATCCCATCACAGTCCACTCCTGATTCCAAGAATGAAATCCAAGACCTGAAGAGACAGATAGCTAACTTACAATCCCAGCTCACACGAAACGCACAAAAAGACAGTCTAAGCCAGCTGCCAAACCAGTAACACCCCAGTCAGTTATTACAAAATCTGCAACCGACACAACCACTCCTCAAAAGCCACAGTTTCACAGCCGAGATACAAATAACAACAAAAACAATGGGCCAAAACCCTGGTATTGCTTCAGGCTTGGAGAGGATGGGCACATCAAACCCCAGTATGACGGTGAGCCAAACCCCTCACTAGCAGCAACAAAACAAAAGCAGCTAAAAGAAAAACAATTAGCATGGGATGTTGAGAATAGCACCTCAAAACCTGATCATTTAAAATGAAAGTGAAAGTGACATGACATGTAGCCAAGTATGGTGTCCCATACTTGGAATTTGTGCTCTGCATTTATCCCATCCAAGTGCACGCACACAGCAGTGAGCAGTGAACACACACACACACACACACACCATAAACACAGACGCGCAGCAGTGGGCGGCCTATTTTTTGCTGCGGCACCCGGGGAGCAGTTGGGGGTTCAGTGCCTTGTTCAAGGGTCTCACCTCAGACGTGGTATTGAGGGTGGAAGAGAGTGCTGTACATTCCCCCCACCAACAATTCCCACCGGTACTGAGACTCGAACCCGCAACCTCTGGGTTACAAAAGTAGTTCCAGTAACGGTTGGAGAACAAACGGGGACTGAAACGCAAGAAGAAGTGTCACTCCTCTTACACACATTTCCACACCAGAAAACAGTCAGTTACCCTGCCAAAAGGATTGGTTGGAGCTAAGTGCACTACACAAGTGTTTGTGTGTGAAAGACATTGTAGCTGTTTGTTAGATGAAGGCTCTTAAGTGACAACAATCCCAAACTCTTTTTATCAAGTGAACCTATCCACTAATTCAGCGGTTCCCAAACAGGGTACGTGAGGTGACAAAAGGGGGTATGCGAACAAAATGCTGAGTAGTTCATTTAATTCTACCTTAAAATAATATTAAAACCGAGCATGTTTTTCTAACTGCCAAAATGCCGTAAATCCAGTACATTTAATCAAATTACCTCATCATTTGCAGTCAAAAATTACTGTATCCACACAAGTAGCATGCATATGATAGATTGCGTGTAGTCTGCTACCTTAAATCGCGCTAAATTACTGTCGTTCTCGACAATGCACTTTTGTAAAAGTGGGGATTTAGCACTTACTCGCATGAAGAACAAATAGACACAGATAGTGGATTAATTTCGATTTAAGACTCAAACTTTCTCCGATACAAAAACATACCTTGTGTGAGTTCTTGTATTTAATGATGATAACGAGCAAGAATGCAACTGTTCCCAAATATCCACATGACTGCAAACGTGACATTATTATACAACAGGTCAAAAAACAAAACGTATATTTTAAACACAGTACTGTCAGTATTTACTCTATTTTGCAATGAAATAATAGTTCTAACGAAAACCACAGCAGAACTACAACACGTCTGTGTTCCGCGAACAATTCTGCGGCTTTGAACGAATCGTGAGAGTCAATGATTCAATGATTCATTCACAGCCACTTGCTTCGTTACTGAATGAATGACTCGCTGACTCACTCATAAAAACTTGCTGCCACCTACTGGCGGTTTTAGTTTAACATTTAAAAGTTTTACATAGTTTTACCATCACTGCATATTTCTCTATTGAACATTTTTATTTAAAACATTATTTATTTTATAAAGTTATTCATAAAGGTAAAAATATGCACTGGAAAATCAATTTAGGGGGCAAATATTGTCCCTTAATGGTAAAGGTGTGACTGCAGTCTAAGTGGAAGAGAGGGGGTACGCAGAAGGATGGTAATCCCTTCAGGGGGTACTCCACGCTAAAAAGTTTGGGAACCACTGCACTAATTGAACAACTTACTATATAAAAGTTCATTTCTTGTTGTCACTGACAGTAATGTGCTAACATACTTACCTCTGCTAAGCTTGATGCAACAAGCTACAGATTGTTGGCTGCTCTGTCAACGTTTGATTTCTAACTACAATACAGAGCTGGGAAACAAAATCAGGATGCAGATGGGCTGTCCAGATGGACACACAGCAGATTACCTGATGACACTTTGTCATGGAAAGAGGTGGAAAGAATACAACAGTTTACAAAGAGACACTAAGGGATCCGTACATGACTATGAATGAAAACACTATTAAAGCCATCTTTGATTAGCACTTAGTTTACCTAGTTGTCAATAAACCTCCTGCAGAGACTTTGCCTAATGACACTTTTGTTGTGTCTCTTGGCCACTATCCAAAGGCTCTTCCAGAAAGAGAGAGATAGTCAGACAAATAGAAGCAGGAGAAACTATTCCACCATCCCTCCGAAAAGAACTCCCTGAATTAGGCCTCTTATTAAGCGAGTGGAACAGACTCCTAAATGGTATTCTGTATCAAAAGTAACAAGAAGGTATACAAACTTACCATCAACTTGTGCTGCCTGAAACCTTGAGACTCTTAGTTCTGAAAAGCCTGCATGATGATATAGGGCACATAGGTGTAGAGCGAACCATAGACCTTGTTCGCAAACATTTTTATTGCCCTAATGTGTCAGCCGATGTGGAACGTAAGATCAAAACCTGTCACCACTGTGTGCAAGTCTTTGCCTGAGAAAGCTGCACCACTTGTCAATATCACAACTACAAGGACACTCAAACTCATATGCATGGATTTACTCTTAGTGGAGCCAGGTTCCAACATTATCAAAGATATTGTACTTCAACAAGTATGCAGTGGCTGTCCCCACTCCGAACCAAAATGCTTGAACGGTAGCTAATTGCTTGTGGGACCACTCCTTCTTCCACTATGGCATCCCTGAGAAACTCCATAGTGTTCAAGGGCCCGACTTTGAGTCCCAATAGTTTCAACAGGACCCTGCTTAACATGTTTGGAACCCTCAAGAATCAGAAGAAGAGTCAATGGCGAGATCATGTCAAACCGTTAGTACACGCCTATAATTGTACTAAAAATGAAGTGACTGGTTTTACCCCTTAAGAGTTGATGTTCGGGCGACAACCAAGACTGCCTGTTGACTTAGCCTTTGGCTTTCCAGTCAGTCATAAGCCAGGCTCACACTCCCAGTATGTCAACAACCTGAGGTCCCAGTTACAAGAGAGCTACAGAGATTGCAAAGACAGCAGATTGCAACAAAGCAAGATTCGACAAGCATGTTGTAAATTCCACCTTGAAGGAAGGTGATCGAGTCTTGGTCAGGAACGTCCGCCTCAGAAGCAAACATAAGTTAACTGACTGGGGGGAGTCAGATGTGTCTGTTGTTGTGAAACAATCTGAAGGTGTTCCTGTGTATGTAGTGAGGCCACAAACTGGAGAAGGCCCACAAAGAACCCTTCATCATGATCTCCTGTTGCTGTGCGGTTTCCTTCCCATGACCCAAGCAGAAGATGAAACTGATATGACAAAGGTAGCTAGGCAGCAAAGAGCTTTAATGAAGCTGATGAGAACAATTCCTAATCTGACCTTGAGGAATATTGTTATGATGGTTCAAGAAGCCTAAGAGTGGAAACCCTAGGTTCAACCCATACCTCCTCAGCAACTGTTGAGTACTTACCAGGAAGAACTCCACCAGAACCTCCCAAATTGTTGACCACCATTGGGCAAGACACTTCAGATGTAACTCTTTCTGAAAACGATAACTTACCTGATCCCGAAGATAACTTACCTGATCCAGAGGAGAAGAACTCAACTGCTAGGAGACCTGAGAGAGAATTGAACAGTGTCCATTGTCCTACTCAAATTACCACAGAAAGGAATGGAAGCAGACGTGTCATGGACAAAACTGAACCTGAAATTGAAGATAGATGTTTGAGAATATCCACCAACAACACAGAAACAGAGTAACTAGACAGCTAACTTACCCTGAGCTAGGGAACCTGTTAGTTACAGTAGTCCAGTCCCTGTTCCAGAGTCTGAGTGAAGCAGTTGCAGACTCCCTAGTATGATTCAGCTACCCAGATCCTCCATTAGAACCTAGAACTGGTTCAGTAGCGTAATGCAAGTGTCTGACCATACATAAAGCCACAATACTTCGACAACAAGGTGTTTAATCATTTAAAAAGGATGATAACTATTAAGATAACTACAGTATATTAGCGTCCACACCAGCGGACAATATCGTTCTGTTTATTCTAAGCGCGCTGTAGTTTTGTTGTCTGCCAATTTTCGTCTGCCAAATTCTCGAGCTCTTTAAAGCAGGATGGATTCTGATTGGCTGTCAGTTTTTATTGTTCATCAACTATATCGTTTGTTTGTGCCGTTATCGTTGTAGTTGTGGTGTGAACTATGCTTTTTTTGTCCTTTTGGAGCTTGACATCTGTATTCACCATCCACTTTCATTGTATGGAAAAGATCAGCCTACACATTCTGCTAGCTAACTCCTTTTGTATTCATTTGTGAAATGGGGATGCATAGATAATGACAGAACTATTCCAAACATGGCGAGATCCAAAAATGAACACTTCTGCATTGGAACCATCAGCTGTACAAGCAGGTCACCTTGATGTCTCTCATTTTTGATGATTTGTTTCACTGACTTTGAGAAGAGTGCAGGTAAGTAGATTAACTGTACTGCAAATCAATAACCAATCACTTAGCCTGAAAGACAGCCGGTAAAAAAGGACAGAAGAGGGTGAAGGACCCAAATGTCTCCCACTCTAAGCACATGCTGCTAATGGAACAGACAGGGACAGTATGAGATGAAGAGGACCTGCTGTCCTGCACCCTCTAATTGCCTTTGCATTATTACTCTTACTCTTCAAACGTAGACCAGCGTTTTCTGAGAAACATTTAGGCAACACTATGCCATTCTGTATGTGTTATCACATATGTAGGGTTGATTTCAGGGGTCAGTAAAGAGGACAGAGATGCACCGGTCAACCGGCCATAAATCAGAACTCGACGTTTTTTGTTCCAAACACACAATCGGCAACTGGCCAGTTTTTAGTTTTTATTTTGGCCGATCTCTATTCCGGACTTGCACACAAACTGCATTGCAATCATTTCCCAAAATGTAATTTGTGTGGAAATATTAAGAAGTCTGTAAACAGGACATTAATACAGGCCAGAGACAGAACACACTGAAGACAAAAGCAAAGAAGAGAACACAGACGCGCCAGCAGAGCAACTGCTGCTGTTCCATAAGCGCCACCTACTGACAGAGAGTGAATTTACATTTTCATTCAGTCTGCTGTTTTTGTTTTGTGCAGGTGTGTCTTATGTAGAATAATTTTACAAATCTAAAGTCAGACCATTC
Source organism: Mylopharyngodon piceus (assembly GCA_039654765.1). NCBI lineage: Eukaryota > Metazoa > Chordata > Actinopteri > Cypriniformes > Xenocyprididae > Mylopharyngodon > Mylopharyngodon piceus. Next base: position 24,453,114 of record CM077438.1, on the reverse strand, counting down.
TGTTTTTGTTTTTGTAGAGCATCTTTGTTTGGATCGTGATTAAAATGCATCGGTTGCCTCTAATTTCAAATAGCTACAGATATTTTTTGTTTAAGGTCAGTTTGCCTGTTATAGAACAAATAAGCAACAAATAAATTTGCTTAAAGGGGAAAAAACGGTATTGGAAAAATATCAGAATTGAATCGGCCATGAAAAATCATGATCGGTGCATCACTAAAACAGGAGAAAGTAAAACAGATCTGGCGTCCACAAACATGAGGCAACTGAAGCATTGAAAACAGCTGACTGAATTGATAAACTGCTATGTGGGTGTAAATATGGTAGCTAAAGCATGTTAACAGGTAAGGAGTCTCTCTTGACACAGTCTGCTCTTCCAATATCCTTTCGATCTCATCTCCATATCTCCTTTGTGGCTAGAGGTAACCCCTGTTCTGCAAAATTCTCGTGTGTGAGATTCATAGTCTTTATTTTCAAGGCCCCTGTGGTGAAAATCAAGTTTTTAATGTTGTTTATGTCTAAATAAATGATTTTTAATATGCTTCAAGACAAACCATGTGCAAATTCATCAGTCAACACCATTGCGGAGTATTTTCTCCTAAAAACTGCAGTGAACCAAAGACTGCAGTGAACTCAAAAACACAGTTTGAAATCGCCCTTGTTCTCTACATCACAAATATGTTGTAACCTATCCAGTCAAAGTGGGACGGGCTTTAGCATATCATTAACTATGCTGCAGGAGGGTCTCAAGAAAAGCCAGGTTATCCAGGTATGTTTTTCTGATGATATGAAAAATGGGGTACATTTAGCAATATAGCAGGTGAATTATGTATATGATGCATATTACGATGTTATGTTGAACTGCTGTATATACCTTTCTCCACTGACGTTCTGAGTTGTTCAAAGCGTTTCTAAGGATGCTGATTTTTAGAAAGCAGCTGTCTGACTCTGAGATGGCGAATGGGAACATGGTTTGTGTAGTATTAGCAACACATTATTAGCTGTTTGATAACGTAGTCAAGCAAAAGGCTAATCATATCAATTACCATTATGTGTCTGATGCTGTAGAGAGCAATACATAAAATGCAGAGGTTGGAAAAGACAGTTGAGAAGCACTGCAGGGGGCTGGATGTGCCTAAGTTAACATGAACAAAAATGTGTGGATAGAAGCTGGCAGTGTACAAATTAAGGCATTTCCTTGACAGCCAATAGCAGATAAGCAGCCAGTTGTTTCCTGACCATCATCCCTTGACCTGGGACTCGGTCCACTGCACGCAGGCCATCCGGGTTACATATCACTGAGACTAATCTGCCAGAGAGAACTATGGGTCAAATGGTTCAAATAAGGGACTGAAATCTTTTGACGGAGATCCTTGCATGATAGTTTCAGAAGTCAAATCCCATTACATTTCTGTTGGAGTGATTTCAAATTAAATTTTTTTAAAATTATTTTTAATAGCCCAATTCCAAGTACTCATAATCTTGAAGAGACATCCACCAATCACAGAAGTCACGTTTACCATAGAAATGTGTATGGCCGCAATAGAGCTCAATTTTGACTGGCCACTCAAGTACCGTATATATTGAATATTTTGCAATAAACTTTTGAAATCTCACATTTTATATTTATTTAGCAACAAGGCTATTTTCATGGTGAAAACAGAATAAACAACAAAATTCATACAATTAACAAAAAACTATATAAGACATTTCAGATTAACACAAGATAGAAATTCTAAAATAAATTCAGGTAGTACTTTTTTAAATACATCAGCTAAACACATCTCTGAATAAAACTGTTGTCTATTTACATTAAAAACATTGCAGTCCAGTAAAATATGTTTAATGGTCATTGTAGTTTGACATGGAAGGCATGATAGTGGTTCTTCACCTTTTCATAAATAACCATGTGTAACTCTTGTATGACCTAAATGGCATCTAGTAAAAACAACTTGATCATACCAAGACTTGAAATTAGTAAAAAACATTCGTCTTATACTAGGACTTATTTCATGTAACTTATTTCCTTTGCATTTATCCCATTCCATTTGCCACACATTATTAATATAGGAGTTTATTACTGGTCTGAGATCAGAGGGTGGAATTTGACACTGAAATATTCAAGTTGAGAGCCTCCTTTGCAGCGATGTCTGCTTTCTCGTTACCAGATAAACCAATATGACCTGGAACCCAGCAAAAAAAGATGCTGAAATTTTTCTTGGGTAAAAAAATCTACTTTAGCTAATATATTTATAATTATGAGATGATCAGTCTTTACAGATTCCAGTGCCTGAAGGCAAGATTTTGAGTCTGTGAAGATTAAGAAATTTTGTTCCTGTCCATTTTCTATATTTTCCAAAGCCAGTAGTAAAGCACAAGCTTCAACTGTAAAGACAAGAATTTTGTCTTGGGATTTTCATGCCATGACATTGATCTCCAATTATTGCTTCTGCCGATACACAATCTGTAAATACAGGTCTATGGAGAGGAAAACTGCATCTTAAGTCCAAAAACTTCTGTTGATTTTCATGATGACATGTTGATGCCTTTTGCTGTAGATTCAAAGTTAAGATAACATTTGGCCTTTTCAGATCCCAAGGAGGAATCGAGCAAAAATGAGTCTGAGTTAAGATGTCCAAATGAATATCCAGGTTTTCCAAGTAAGTTTTTATCCTTAAACCAAAAAGGTCTAATATACCCAGGTCTGGCTTCATATAAATGAAGATATTCTGAAAGAAAGACCGGTAAGAAGGCTGGATTACTTTTGTTTGCCATTATTTTGACAGCCTATTCTAAAGCCAGTTTCAGACGTCTGTTCTGGAGTGAAGGTTCTTTGGCTTCCGTGTAAAGACTCTGAACAAAAGAGGTCCTAAAAGCTCCCAAGGCCAGATATATCCCCTTGATCACATTTTATACTTCATCAACGACTAATACCCATTAGTTTGCAAAATAGTTTATCATTCACAATGCTTCATTAGATCAGTTTTGTTATTGTTACTTAAACTTTAAAAAATAAATAAATAAAATGAGAAATATTGCCTTGGCAACTTAACTGAAGCAAATTAACTTGTAAGTACTAAAAATACTTCAACTAAAACTTAAATAAAATAAAACTAAACAGAAATATTAAAAAAAACTAATAAAAATAAACAAAAGCACATAACATTACTAAAAAAATATAAAGATAATTCAAATTATTAATAAATATTATAATAGTGTAATTAATACTAAAATAGCACTGCATGGGATACAAAAACTTAGCATATAGTCACATACATTTGCCTTTCTTTCAAATTTTCAAATACTTTTTTTTTTTTTTTTTTTAAATAAATGTTGTAATGTTGTTATTCATCTCAGAGCCACTTAGTTTGGTTCAAGGATTTGAAGACATTTTTGAAATCCCTATGAAGAAAATGTATTTGGAAAATACTTTTATTTTAATACACTGTTGCGCTCTAGATATAAATATACAAAAATGGCTTTCATAAAGTTTTTAATTCAATTTTGCCATTCTAAACTGCATATTCCAGCTGGCATGCCATGACCAAGGAAAACAATGATATTCATTTAGGTGACACAATGTGAGAGAAGATAAAGGATCCACACCTTTCACCAGCCTCCAATTCAGACACATCATTACCAGCTTTGAGTTTGTGTCCATGGTATCCCAGTCAAACATTTGTGTTGACCTCATCTCAACCTAATGACAATAACATGGCAAGAGAACAGCTGAAAAATAGCTCATGCATAGTATTACACAAAAGCAGTTCTCAATAAGCAAGCAATGTTCCATTGCTACCAAACTGCAGTACTGTGCTTGTTGATAACAAACAAAAACAAAGACCGTAAGAGGTCTAGTTGTTTTTAATGATTGACTCCTAGTGCTCAATGGAAAGATGGCTTATGGAGACATCTACAGCCCAGTACTACAAGCACCAGTCAGGGTGCAGTTGTCCATCTGGAGCAATCTGGGCAACATTTTCAAGACAATGACAATGTATGCCTTCCTGTCTTCAGCGGAACACAAAACAAGATATTTTGAAGAACCGTTTCTGTGCAATGAAGGTCAATGGGGTCCAAAAGAACACCAGGTCACACTATGTACTTACATCGAAGAAAAAAATTAACAATGTACTTATTGTGTTCATGTTGTATTGCAAAACACTTGTGCTGCTATTAAGCTGGGATACAGTTAAGGTTAGATACAGGTTTGGTAGTATGGGTAGGTTTAAGGGTAGGTTAAGGTGTAAAGGCCCTGACACACCAAGCCGCTGTTGACCGTCGGCCGGCTTAGTTTTTGCTGTGTGTCCCACACCGTTGGCACTAGTCAGACCTCGTGGGGGGCTTTTTGGCCGATTGAGCATGTTGAATCAGTGTCCGTCTGTGAGAGAGAGAACTCTGATTGGATGTTCAGCTTAGAGAAAGAGTCAGTGCACGAGAATAAAAGTGAAAGTGATGAAAGCGAGAAAAACCAAGACGGTTAAGACAGACGGAATTGTTCTAATTTTATGTCATCTTACCTGTGCATTCCAATGCACAAATATTTTTTACAACAACATGAGCACCTGGAATGAAGAAAGTGATCAGTTTCAAAATGGTAAGCAACCGCTGCTTTATTTACGGTTTGTACATCTGCAGTCCTAATTTCAGTTTCTCTTTTTGAATGACGAATACAGACTATT